>CM060107.1:31423661-32158661 GCA_030522415.1 Channallabes apus
TCATTTTTATACTCATCCTCTTTTACTCTCTCATCGTTAATCCACTCCCTTTCCACCCTCACCACTTTTCCCATCTCCTCTTTTATCCTCTTCTCTTCTCTTCTCTTCTCTTCTCTCCACAACTCTTCAAGTCTTCCTTGTCCGGAGAGTCCGACCAGGCCTAGCGTCTAACTCGATTTGCACTGGAGATGATTTAATTAGTCCAGAGATAGAAGGCAAAGTGTTGATGATGTTTGGGGCACAAGTCTGATTATCCACAAAGCCTCTGCAGGCTCACTTTAATGCACTTACCGCCGCAGCTTAGACGAACAGGATGAGATGTCTGTGTCGCTGTGTCCGACGACGTCTCCCGTCTCTCTCTCTCTCTCTCTCTCTCTCTACGTCCTGTCGAAAGCCTCATCTTCCTCTAAATTGAATTAGGCTTCATGAATAAAGCAATAACACAATTTGTTTACAACCTGTGATTTATTCCACATCAAGGAACCTTCAACTGTAGCCTGCGATTTCCTGACCTATGACATTTGGTCACGATTTGCACCGTAAATGTATTACATTACTTCATGAACTCTGGGATTACGCTGGGAGTGATGGAGTTACGCGAGAAAGTCGGCTTGCCTTCGTGTTTCTGCCCAAGGCCTCATTTATTTATATTTATTTGTTTGCTTGGATTTTGATTTACTTCAGTCATATTTTAAATAGAATAAATTTAGTCAACTTGCATATTTGCTATTTGCTGTGTGGTGTAGTAAACGAGATAGTTTATAATTTTATGTCGAAAATACCTCTAGATAAAGTTAATTATATAAAGCTACAGTAATATTTTCATAAGCTATGAATATAAACGTAAACTGCTGATGTTTCAACATAAATATATTTTATTTAATTACATCAGTAACGTGTGGTTTTTGTATTATTATTATTTTTTTTAAATCTGATAAATCATGGCTTACTGAGACAGAAAAATTTATATCATGTTCAAGTGAAATGCATTTTCATGTGTTGATGTTAAATTGTGAAATATAAATAAAAGAGCTACATAAGGTATTTAGAATCTCAGTCGCCCGCAGCTCATATTCTCTCCGATTCAATTATCTTAGCTTACTTTTGAAGATTATTTCATGTATTTGTTATTTAAAGTTTAATTGGAATAGGATGCATGGGAAGGTACAACCTGCTACATTTTCAAGATTCGGCCCTGTAGATGTTAGGATGTGTGGATTTTCTCCCCCCCCCCCCCCCCAAAAAAAACCCAAAAAACTTTAGATTGTTGTTGGAGTGAAATTACATAAAACTTGATTTGGAGAGGAATGCAGTCATAAAGAAAGAACGTGGCAAAAACAAAAAACCCAAACTCATTATTTTGTGTCAATAGGAGCAGTCATTTTGCTGACATTAACAATATGAAGTTTTGCTCAAGTACAATACGATTTACCTTGTACAGACTTCATTTAGATCTAACATAGGCGATGGAAATTTCCTTAAATCTTCTTCTGTCCACTAAATTACATACAGAGAGAGTGAGGGAGGAGAAAAAAAGGGGGAAAAAAACAAACTTGCAGAATTGCAAAATACACCCAGTGTAAATATGTAATTGGTGGCGCTTATTTCTCCTTCTGAAATATTAGGGAGCAATAGGTATTGCATTAATGTCTAGTTGTTAGGATATCGGAGAAACATGGCAGATGTGTTGGTAAATTTTTGCACGGTGAGCAGATCTCCGCGAGGGCTGAGGAAAATTGGGAGTAAATCTCAATATCTCCGGCGATAAAGATGCATTATTTCAATCTACATCACTTTCTGATGCAAATCTAATTTCCCCCTGTAGTGCCGAGATGGAGCGAGTGTGAGAGAGAGTGGGACAGAGGGAAGATGAGAAGGGTGGAGAGAAAAGAGGCCTGTGGGTGGTCTGAGTGCGAGTGGATTTATTTGTTTTATTTTTGCTGCCTTTCTGCCGTTCCACTTCGGTTATACACAATGAATATGGGAATACAGCGTGCTTGTGCTCATTTACCCCTTTAACCTTTATGCGAATTCTTTGATGGTTCATCGCTTTTCAGGCTTTTTATTTATTTATTTATTTATTTTTATGTGCATTTGAGTGTGTGAGTATTCTGAGTAGATTGTGCCACAGTTGTAGCAAATCTAGACGTCTAGATGTCTTGAGCTAATTTTGCTAAGCCAGACTTTATTGTATTTTAATGCTATCTCGAGGAATAGCTCTCCAGACTGTGTGTCTCTCGTGTTCAGTATACCTGACCAGTTTCAGAGGAATTTGTTCATTTGTGAAGACACACAGCGACCTATGAATGAGTCAAGCATAAAAACATCTAACGTAAGATATGAATCAGTGACGTACAGTAAAGGTGCAGATGATCAGGCTGGTGATTAGTGTACTGCTGATGCTGAATGCCGAGTGGCTGAAACAGACGAGAGGGGAAACAAGGTTGCTGCTGAGGTTGTTACATAAACAAACAATTTTTGAACTGTATCTTTAGGCACTTTGCTGCCTGGCGCAGTAAAACATTTGTTCATGTTTCTTTAATTTAATCTACATCATTTAATTACATTTAATACAAGCCTTTTTGACAGTACTGTATAAAGCTCAGACACATTTCACACGCATCTGCTATTTAATGTGCTTCTCGTACTTGAACCTCACGTAGATCGCATATCAGATATACGTTCCGTCATTAACACATTTTAATCACTCGGATTGAATTGAGCCTGTTGCTTTACACCTGTGTGTGTGTGTGTGTGTGTGTGTGTGTGTGTGTGTGTGTGTGTGTGTGTGTGTGTGTGTGTGTGTGTGTGTGTGTGTGCTGATTTCCTGCTTATTCTCTGCTGAAAAATCATTCTGTGTCTTTCTGCCCCCTTCTCCGTATCTCGCAGTACTTGATTTGTAACTTGATTTCAGGAGAGAGAAAACCTGTAGATGATCTGCCTTTCATTAGGGATGGAGAGAAAGAGAGCCCAGCCCATCTCAGTGAAAGCAGAAATCAATTTAATATAGACTTAACTTGGGGAAATTGCATATTCTCCTTCTATGTGCTGAACAGGCAGTTTCTCCCAGTGCTCAGGAGGGACCAGCCTCTTTATTAATTGCTGTGTGTGTGTGTGTGTGTGTGTGTGTGTGTGTGTGTGTGTGTGTGTGTACGCACGCGCGCGCGAGTTTACGCTTTTGTGTGCAGTTGTGTGTGTTACATGTGTGTTGTATGGGATGTTGTATGCTTTCCTCCTCCTCCTCCTCCTCTTCTTCTTCTTCTTCTTCTTTATTCTCAACTCCTTCAGGATGAAAGAACAAATGAGAGATAATAGTAGAAAGAACCCAAAATGAAAGAGAGAGAGAGAGAGAGTGCAGTAATTAGCTGTTTCCACAGGGCTTGAATAGTGGAAGCAGCCAGGTGGAGAAGAGATTGGTGGGTATTTATGAACGAATGTCATAATTGTGACAGGATGATGTATGGAGCACGAGCACTGACCATTTTTCTCACCTCTTTTCTGCTTTCAAAAAAAAAAAACATGATAAAATATAGTCTTAAAAGTTGATGACCAATTTTGTGTGGTCAGGTCTTCACAAGGTGACTGATTTTTTTTTTTTTTTTTTCCCTGCTACTTCTTTTTTCTTTTTTTCCTTTTCTTTTTTTCAAAAATAGTGTGAGGAGGAAGAAAGAGAGAAAAAGACAAGTGGTAATGTTGCAGGCAGGATAATGCATTTTCTTGGATTTCGCAGATCTTACAGAGATAAATTAATTCATTTTTTCATCCTCAGGAATGCATTTTGAAAGACTATCCATAATATCTCCTATTAATAATCGTATATTTCATTCCAAACGGCCAAGGAATGAATCGAGGAGGATTTTATTAGTAAAATACGCCGTCCTTTATTATCAGAACTGTTTCATGAAGCTTCTGTTCTCACTTGATTCAGTTGTTGTTGTTTTTTTTTAAATCAAATTTTACCTTTTGAGCTGGAAATTTTTTTTTAATTCAAACTTTTTAAAAGATCGTATTTCCTCGGCGCAGTCTTGACAGCTTGCACCGTGTATAAAGATGCACTTCCTTTATTTAACTGTAAATGCTCTGGGGTCACCATCAGGGGCTAACTGTAATGCTCGGAGACTTTGGCCCGGTGATGATCTCTGCTCTCGGTGCATCACCACCGACTGCCCACTCAGCATTTAGCTCAAAGTTTCTCCGAGGAAGCCTCTGAGCTCGCTCCTGCTGTGCCCTTGAAGAGATGTGGGCTTGTCAGACTCCTCATAAAATTCCTGAATGATTCCGTTCATGTGTTCCCCTCTCTCTCTCTCTCTCTCTCTCTCTCTCTCTCTCTCTCTCTCTCTCTCTCTCTCTCTCTCTCACTCTCTCTCTCTCACTGTCTTTCTCTCATTTTATTTTTGCTCCTTCCTCTGAAACCTGGCCATCTGTCTAATTGTTCACCTCTGTCGCTTTAATGCTTCAACATGCTTTTTTTCCCTCCTCTTTCCAGGCAATAAACTTTATTTTCATCACAAGACTTCAATCTTCAGGGGAAAGCAGCCGTTCAGACCGCTCACTCACTCTTTCTTTATCTTCTTTCTTTCTTTTGTTTCTTTTTTTGGGGGGAGGGAAATCCATTGTTTTTCCACCTGCCTTTTTTCTTTTTGGTTCTTTTTTGATGCTGTTTAAGTTTTATATCAATTACTGCTGATGAAGTGGAGATTGGCGCTACTCTTACGGGTGGTAATAGACCACGCAGCTGACATTCATGCATGGTTGTGTTTTATAAATTGCAGAAACGCCATTCTACCCATGTGATGCTAATATTTTGTTTCAGGAAATATTGGACAAATGGAAAGAATATAGTTCTGCTCATTTTTTTCCTGTTATTGTTTTATTGTGTGACTATCAGTGGAATTCCCAGTTTTGATCCCTGTGCAAAGTTTGGACACATCCATATATTCCTGAGTATATTGTACGGATGTGTGTGCCCGTCCTTTTCTTTTATCTACCTTGATTGCTTGTTTAGGACTGTCTCGAAATCACCCTGTCTTCTCGATTCTTAATGAAAAAGCATATTTGTTTTGGAGCCGCCTGACTTCAGGGACGTCGGTGCCTCGACGAATTCGGTCCTCGTTTGCTCGCTGTCCTAGTCCCATCCCATTTCTCAGCTTTCCTCTTCATCAGGTCTATGATAAATCACGCTGCCCTCCAGTGGGGGGGGGAGGAGGGGGGAGAGACTGGGGAAGTGCCCTGAGGCCTTCAGTGCCATCACTGTAAAAATAAGCCTGTTTGTCGCCTTTCCATCTCGCATTTATCAAATAATTTGCGAGTGCTATTTCAGCTGCTAACTCCCACCGAACCAATTCATCTCCCTCAGAGCTGAGCTGTGGCTAAAGGTGGAGGATATGGAGACATTTACCGCCTCCTCCCGTAGCGATGCGGAAAGTGTCGGGGCACACAGCGCTCCGTTAACGCGTCTTATCCCGAAGCCTGGCACCATAATGTCTTCAAGTTTGATCATGAAATGACTGAGAGTGATGTGGTTTTACAGTAGCACGCCACGCCGTTTTCAAATATTTCTCTCCGTCATTGCCTCCGAGACAGTTTTAGTACCGTTGATGGACAAAATGTCTGTAAAGTTGGTCCAATTCGCACATCAAACTCCCAACATGGCGCTACTACTGCCATGCGAATGCAGGACGCGGTGTTGGTGGCTGGCTAGTCTTTTGCCAGCGCTTGTTCCCGGACATCTGCTTTATTTCTGAGTGTCATGTACTGTTAGTCTTGCAATCTGCAGACATGAGAGACCGATGCTCTAGAATAGATAGCAGGCATAACTAATGGACAGCATAGAGGAGGATAGCGGCAGGCGGAACACGTTTCTGTGGTTATATGAGTTGACAGGGCTCCTGTGGGACTGAGCAGGACGGCCCAGCTGGAAGAACTTCCATATTCCCAATCCCAGAGAGGGTGAGCGAATCCAGTGTTGTCTTTTTGTTCTGTCGTTTCTTTCTTTCTTTCTTTCTTTTTCTCTGTCTTTTACTTATCATCTGTCTAGTTTTTTTTTCTTCTTCTTTTTCCACCGCTTCCCTTCTCCTTCCTCCGTCTTGTGCTCTTTGATGAAGAATGGTCTTTCTCCAGGCCATTTGTCTGCTCTATGTGACCGTGGCCCCCACTTGCTTCACGCTACCTCAAACAGAGTAGAGCAGGCTGGCAGCTCCACCTGCGCATATTTGTCATATGGAAATGTTCTATTGCCTTTTTCATATGATTTAGTTTTTTGAATGGAGAAGCAGGGAGAGCGGAGTGCGCAGCACTGACAAGGTCCCTATCACACACGGCCCCAAATAGATAAATGGTTTTCAGAGGGGACAGGTCATTTATCAATGACAGTCTGCTACTCTGTTCTGTGCTCTGTTGATTGCTTGTGCTCTGTGAAGACTGTAAGGAAAAGGAAACCATGGAGTGCATGTATTCTTAATCGGTTCAGCTAATGGATAGCGGTGGCGAGTTAATGAGAGAAATGGAGGGAGTCGTACAGGGAGGGAAAGAGCTAAGGGGGGGGTGGAGGAAAAAAAAAAGGGAGGGAGCTTTGGGTAAGTGCCTTTATCTTTTTTTCCCGGTAAGCTATTGAAAGACAAGCTTGAAATTCAGAAAATTGGAAGCGTTATGAAACCGGAGATTAACGTTCACACCAAACTTGTGCCCCAGTTTCGTACAGTGCATCTTGCAACGTCTCACTCCGCTTATGGAAAACAGTTGTCTTCGTCATTTAGTCATTAGTCTTCATGTCTGTGCTGTGTGTTTCTCACCAGCTGTTGTTTCTTATGCTACAGTGTTCACACAGTAAGGCCTGACAAGCATGGCTACTGAAGCCTGACTTAAAATAAGTCATACACGCATTGCATCTACATTTCTTTTTCCAGTCATTAGTCTGATCAAATGGTGATCTTTTTTAAATCTGTCACTCTTGTTTAGGAGGAGGGCCTCAGGCTCGGTGCTTGACTTTTTCTTGTCCATCAGCATATTCACAGCGCAGTTCTTCAAAGTGTCTAAAGTGTCTAACATCTGATTTTTATTTCTTTTTTTTAAAGAAACTACACAGCCACACATGCTTACTGTGCATAACCTTAATTATCCGATATTTCAGTAAATAGCATGGTCTGTATAAATAATATCAGAGTTCGGGCACCAGTCTAGCGTTTCAGGTCAGTATACTGTTCTTCTTAGTATGGAGACCATGATGCAGTAGTACGTTCTGAGTCTGGCAGGCGGTCAGGACATTCAGTCAACACAAAGCATGTGGCGGGGTTAACTCGGCCCTGCGTGCCTCATGCTGTCTGTGGATTTCGACACCTCGTAACTAATACTAATTTGGCCCTCCCAAAAAAATAAAAGACTTGTACAGTGAGCAGATGCGTCAAACATTATGGGAAAACGAGAGACAGCTCCCTATCTGACGCTCAACTGTGAGATCTGACATTTCTGTCAAGAGTGCCAGATACCTCTGCACCAGGCTCCAGTCAAGATCTGATAATGCACTGTGTAAAGCAATTATCCAGAAAATTAGCTGGACAGCTATTTTGTATCTGCTTCTATTTTAATGAGGCTGGGCGCATGTGTGTATGAGCAGACACGATTGTGTTGGCGTCCTCGTGGCACCGTACACTTATAGAGTTGGTACTAAAGAACTGATTGCAGTGTAGTTGATTAGTGCTAGTTACTGGCTGACAGACGGCTCGTTGATGTGCGGGAAGTGCTGAGCTTGGATTTTTATGTTTTTTTTTTCTGGTGTGTGTGTGTGTGTTAACCTGCTACTGTACTGTATGTGGCATGATTAAAATGCCCTGTGTCTCTTAAGCCCACTCTAATATGTGCAGAGTTCAGATGCTCATTCATCAACCAACTCCCTCATCACAGATGCTGCTGAAGTCAAGACTGGACCTTCTAGACTGGCATCAAGCTGCTTTTTTACTGTTGTGTTTTCTCACTTGCAGTGCATGATGAAGGGCCCATGCAAAATCCTAGCTTTTTCTGTACGTAGCATGTAACTACAACTACAAGCCTTTCTTACCTCAGGGGACCTGTGTTTGACCTGTGACCAGTCAGTGTATGATTATATCTTTTGGAGTGATTTATATACCTTTCCTCTTATTGATTGTGTTACAGAGCGATCAAAGGTAAACTTAAAAGCCAGTGCTGAGCGGCACCATTATTGCAGATTTGGCTTTTTTCATCCATTATTTATCCCTGCGAGCCTATTCTATATGCCATTACAGACTTCATAAGAGCACAGGTTTCTGCAAGACCTCGCTGCTCACTTAATGTAAATACTGAATGGATTCAATACGATGAGTGTGGGGAATCATAAAAGTGCCATAAAAGGCCTATGGAGATGCTATCCAGCCGCAGACTGTCCAACTCTTCCTGGTGGAAATGCATTCCTGATTTATTGCAGCGGATAGAGAGTTGATTTAAATGTGGGCATGTCAGTATATCAGTGGCTAAAGCCTCAGTGCCGTATAGCAGCCGGAGTAATGCACAGGTGGGGAACGTCTGAGGAAGTGTAACCGGTGGCCGATGGCTTAGCGAATACAATGATGGATGAGAAAGACGCTGTGTGTTTTGATGGATGCTTAAGATGCTTTATACACTTTTGTTTTGTTTTGTTTTTCTTCTCTCCATTTAGCACAAAGCTCGTGTTGAGGCCATGATGCTGGACTTGGCATCGTTGAGAAGTGTCCGAGAGTTTGCAGAGGCCTTCAAAGCCAAGAAACTGTAAGCATCACAGGCTACTTACTGTAAAAACACCGTTTTTTTATTATTATTATTTTTTTTACATTTATTGTGATTTTGTTGTTTGCCATCAGCAGAAGAAATTAAAAGCATTAATGCATCCCTCCACCCTAAAGAGAGTCCTGCACATAAAACAGAATGGTCTTGGGGGCTTAGCCAGGATTTTTCCGGAGAGCCATTAGCTCCATTTGAGCAGTGGTCTGAGTCCAGGGCTCGAGCCTGACCCCACCAAACTCACTTGCTTCCTTTCCCTGACTCCATTACCGAGCTATCAAATCAGCACAGGGCCAAAAGGTCCAGCCTCTCTCATCATAAGCTTCCCCTCCCCACTCCCTGGTCAATAAATAAGTATCTCAACCTTACTGCATAATTCCATCAATCTCATCTCCACAGATTTTGAAGTCCTTCACAGTCTCCCAGTTAAATCAATTACTGGCAAGGCTTTCATGAAGTTACGTTACATGACTGAAGGCAAAGGAATAGTGACATTGGCTTTCAAAGACAGGCTGTGTAAAGAAAAGAAAGGTATACCATGATTGTTTTTCCTCCCCGTTTAGCTAAAGTAATGGAACATGGCAATTTTGTGACACTCTCTAATATTTTTTCTTAAACGCAGTAATATTGATATTTTTTGTTCATTATATCACATGATAGTAACCTGTAATATTTGGGATTTATCAGTTCTATACAGTAAGTGAAGTATTTTGCAATATGTTATGTGATTAATATAAACTAGAAATACATTACCAGCCGCTCTGTACTTGTAGATCTACAGGATGTAGGATGAGAATTGGATTCCCTGCTTGTTTGGGTCATTATATTTCTCTGACACTGTTGATGCTGTAGCTTTATGCTAGAGAAGCCATTTTGCACCCAAGTGAGCTGCCACCTCAGCTTTCCCAGATGCTCCTGGGATCAATCCGTTCCTGCTCTACTTACTGTAGGTGTTTCTGTCATGTGGACTTCTCTATTGTCCTAGCACTCCTTCCTCTGGAGCTCTCACACAGAGAGAAAGAGAATGTGGTAGAGGTGACTGCTGGCAGTTGTGGTGGTGGTGGTGGTGGTATCATGCTCTCTAGGCTCTCAGGGGATAGTAGGGCTCATCTGGCCCCAGGCAGCCCCTCAAGCAGGACACTGCCGCCTGCAGCAGCCGCTTGGTCAGCAGCCAGGGGCCTGGAGGTGACCGCCACCCTCTCCCCATATCTCTTCCTGACTCCCCCACCTCACCATCTTACCACACAGTTCAAACCCTAACGAGGTCGTATCGGTCATCATTCATGAGTCAAATTGAGGAGCGATTAGCTGATTTTGTAGTATTTGATGAGAGTGTAGTCATGTCATACTGCACTGCTATTCGACTGCTTCTTTGTGGTGGGTGGGTACAGTATATGTGTATGAGTGTGGTTTTCTACTCTGTCATGGCTGAGTGAAGGAAACGACAGCCTGGGCCCTTGCAAATTTCTTTCTTCTCTTTGCCACACTAAGATCAGCCTCTCTGGCTGCTCTAATGGAAGCTGATGGCATTTAATAAGAGAGAAAGATTAACCCATTAGTCCACGGCCATTTGGGACCCAAATCATTTACTTGGCCCAGTGACCCACAGTGAGTGTGGAGATGAGGTTCAAACATGGCCTTACACACACGCAGGCCCAACCGACTTACGCTTGCGTTCCTTCCCTGCTCACCTAAGCTGCTCGTATCCAGTCTCAGAGCCTTCGTTACTGTGTGAATACTAAATGAAAGCTATGAGTGAGTACAATAGAATATTTCCTGTCTCGCTTTGATCTTTATTATACTCATTTGTCACAAAGGAACAGGACACGCTGTATCTGTTCCAGGTTGTCCGAATCTTGTTCGTATTGTACTGGTCGGCCGAGCCCATCGCACACGAACCCCCTCAAGCATGATCTGCTCCGGGGTTTCAAATGAAATAGCGATGTTTTTCTTTCCTATCAAGGTTGTATTTCTTCATTAGTTATTCCTAGATTATTGGTGGGCTTGTGTATATGTGTGTCCCAGAGGAAGAAGAGTAGATTAATTCACTTCAGAATAGAGAGCTGCTGAGGTGTGAATGGCAGCAGGCAGCTGGTGAAGGTGCCTCCCACCCCCTATTTCTGTTTCCAGCAATTACACACGGTACTAGTAAATGCAAATGCGATCTGCGCTTCAACATTACTTTCTCTTGTACTTTTTCATCTCCTCCGTATATTACAAACTAGGCGTGTATAATGTAATTATTTAACTGTCTCTACACTGCCATCATACAGTATCTGTTACGTTTATATTGCAACGTTGGAACATGCCAATAGACACTTGGAGCAGAAAAAAAAAAAAAGAATACTATAACAATCAATTTGTAAAAGGATTATATTGAAGGCTGTTTTAACTGTTTAATGGGAAATTACCTAAAAATATCCACCACTCAGATGATCGCGCCTGACTGCAAAGCTATTATTATTATTATTATTATTATTATTATAATAACTTCCCTATTTAAAGCTGAAATGTTCTGCACGCGTATCTTCCTATCTTTGGAGGTCATCGGTTCTGGATGATTACATCATGTATCGTGTTTTTTTCTTTTTTTTCTTTTAAATGGTCAGTTTCAAGCGGGGGAGAGAAAATCTATCCCACCAGCCTATTACATCCATATCTATGCATATTCCCTTTTTTCCCCTTCTTCTGTGTAATTAATTTTGTTTATTAGCTTCGTGCACATGGTGTTTTATTACCTCGAAAATATGCTCCGTTTTTGGGCACAAACTTCTCCCCATATCACTCGTTGCTTGTGCATTAGATGTCCCTCCATAGTCACATTATTACCTTGATGAGCTCTGAATATCAACTGCCAAGTCAGGAATGCAATCTAATTTAGCCCTTACTGTAAAAAAGTGTGTGTGTGTGTGTGTGCGTGTGTGTGTATTTTAAATCTGTGCTCTGTTACACCAGCACTTTGTGTAGACCCATAAACAGAGCCCCTTAATAGTAGGTGGCCAGAGTAGAGGGAGAGAAGGTAATCGCTCTTTTATGTGGGGAGATTATTCTCAGGTCAAAGGTCGTGCCCTGGGGGTTCTTTTAAAGTAAATATGTAGGATTATTTCTCCCTGCTCCCTCGTTACTGCCCCCGCTAGCCCAGCATGTAAATTGCACATCTGTGGCAGACCCCCTCGATCGTGTTAATAAGTTTAAAGGGAGTTTTTGCATTATGTGGGCTCGCCTATTAAAGCCGTTTGTTAGCTTTTTGCTTATGAGGACAGACCTGGCAGGGAGCTGTATTAAGAGAGTGAGGCTGCTGTAAAGGCATGTTGTTAAATCACGGGCCACACACCAGGAGAATTAGCCTGAGTTTATGGGGCAAACAGCAATACATGGTCCTCTCTCCCGCCGAGGCTCGTTCAATCAGCCACCTCATACTGTATATGAAACTTGCAGTGGGGGTTGGTCTTCTGTAGGAGCAGACCTAATGCCGTTATCTGCCGTCTCCATTCCCTGTCACCAACATTAAGGGGGTTTTCTTTTTCTGTATCTTTTGGTACAGATGCCATGGTGGATAAATGTATCATGTTAGGTGGTTTGTGTAAAGATGAGGATGTATTCGGAAATAAATGAATTATAAATCGTCTTATTGTGAACGGTGTCTGGTTTTAACATTGTCTTGGGTATGTGCTGCTGTGGGATCAGCGTCCTGCAGTTCAGTAGAAATCGCAAACATGTTCTTCTTCCATTACGTGCCTTTCGACCAGAGCGTGAAAGTCATAAAGTTTAATAGTATTCGCTGAGAAGTCCAATCATCCCCTCCTCTGGCATCATGCTTCATTAAGTCTCGTGTAGAGTCTGTGCATGCATGTCAGTCAGTGGGTGCGAATGCCCGCCCACAAAGACCCGTGCTGATGCTTTTTTATTTATTTAGTATTTAGTTTTTTTTTTTAAATGAGGGGTGCTACTTATTTACTCAGTGATTTGTGTAACGTGCCTTTTCTGTTAATCAGGCTGAAGGAGAGAGAAATTCTTTATACTGTTTAACACTGTTTATCTGCTTTTCCCTTCTAATTGGTCTGCCAGTGTTGTGCTTGGCGTGGCTGAATTTTGTCAAAAAAAATTTTTTTTTCATTCTTTGCTTATGCACGGTCATCTTTAAGAAAACCTAATATATTCTCTCTCAAAATCGATGTGGGAATGGTTTCTCATTTGCATTTTTTTGTGAGCGCTCTTCCTGCAAGGATCGCACTAGCTAAGGAGAAATTAAAATAATTTTCTTTTTAAAAATGTAAAAAAAAAAAAAAAAAACTTTCTGCCATTCTTGAGTACAATCTCGTTAACTAAGCGTGAAGTTGTTGAGTAGCTAAGCGGCAAAGTGAAATTTATCCAAGCCTAATAATGTCACTTTATATCAGATATGGCTGGCTGGAATTTTTTATTTTTTTTTAAGTCTATAGTTTTAAGAACTATGGATAGTAGAAAATGGTCTACCAGTTTTATCAGGTCAAGGGTTTCCCCAGGCTGTCACACATATAGAAATTTATAACGTAGCTTATTTTTGGATCTTATCATCGTGATCATGCCTCAAGCCAGACTTACCAATCATTTGCAAGGCATTGCTTGGTCTACTGTGGTACTGTACTTGTGCACACTTCCTACATCCCCTCTGCTGATGCCGACTACGTGTTTCCTCTCTGAACCTGGGGGGAAACGCATCATGCATTCCCTTTTTTAATGTCATAGGGAAAGCTCATTATAGTAGGCGAATAACAATTCCTCCATTAATTTTCCAGCAACCAGTTTTTAATTAATAGTGCAGGCAGTTTTAAACACAGAGTACACAAATTGCCTCTGGCTCTCATAATTAATTCTAATGGAAGAAATTAAAAATTGGTGGGGTGGATTCAGATCGTTCTGCGGCGCCACCAAGGGTTCAAGACCAGTGGAGCGACTCTGTCAAAGGCAAGGATCTTCCAGCGATTTGGACTATTCTGTGTCCCCGTATGTGAGATGACCTTGTTTTAGTTATCTCTTGGTTTATGCATTGACTGAAGTGATTCTGAGAAAAGCTTGAAACAGCCGGCAAAACTGCGAGAATATTACTAGTCTGCCAAACTCATGGCGTATTTCCAGTGAGATCAGCATATTGACCTTTTGGTTTTAGCCTCATTAGTGGCTGATGATATAAAACTGTCTTATCTATTGATAAGCATTTATTAGAATATTTATTTATTTATTTATTTATTTTTTACCAAAACGTAATCTAGTGTCATGTGATAATCAGGCCATTATGTGATTCCAAGGTTGGACCTTATTTAAAGTACTGTAGAACATCTGCCCAACTTGTCCTTCAGTATGCTAGAAAAATAAAAGTCCAGGGATTTTAGTAAAATAAGCACAATTATCTTCCTTACATTACAATTGAAAACATAAATAAACATAGAGGTTGTTCCTAAAAAATGATCAATGAATAATGATCATCTATCAATCATACAAGTTCTAGGCCAAGAAAATGATTTCTATTTCATCCATAATCCTGCAGCGATATTATGTAGTATGTATTCCAGCTCTAAGTCCTGCAGTGTAAGACATTAATGTACTCATCTGAGGACATATGGGGAAAAGAGCTGTCCTAAGATGCCTCTGTGAAGTAGCGCTCACCTTTCTTCAAGCTGATTTAGCTGATCCTACAGAGTGGCTGCGGCTCCAGCTGGATTCCAGCCCAGATGTCAGCTGACACCATTAGCTGCTTTCTCGCACCCGCTGCCTTCCTCTCTCACCTTTCACAGCCATTGTCCTACCTCTTTCACCTTTCTCCCCTCTTGTGCTGTTTTCCTTCTCTGTGTTTCCACCAGAACAGCACCGCGCATCCTGTGCTGCTTTCAGGGAACTGGATTATTTTTAAACTTGCTATTTATGGCCACTAGTTCTGGCTTCCACGAATATCACAATACAAAATAATGAAAATAATCGTCACCTGTAAAGTTGTTTAACTCTTAATTTTTTTTACATTTTTTTTTTTTTTTAGAATAAACAAATGTCATCCTTCTCTAATGAATAGCTAAATGAAAGTGTTATATGTATGTTGTGTGTCTGTGTGTGTTTGTGTAGGCCCCTGCACGTCCTGGTGTGTAATGCAGCAGTGTGTACGCAGCCATGGCGCCTGACAGAGGACGGACTGGAGTCTACCTTTCAGATCTGCCATCTGGGCCACTTCTACCTAGTGCAGCTGCTGCAGAACGTGATGCGGCGTTCGGCCCCAGCCCGCGTGGTGGTGTTGTCCTCCGAGTCTCACAGGTCACAGCTTCCTACACACACTCCTCTCTCTTTTGTGGACTGAACAAACAAATCCTTAAATGCATCATGGAAGGAAATGATATTTATAACATGACTTTGATATGTGTTGTTTTGCGTTCAGGCATTTTGTATTCAGACAAGGAAGTAAAGCAAACGTCTGTAGAGATTTGTTGATGTAAAATTGCTGGTAATTTTGCTGACACATACTGTATTGGTGATCCTCAGCAAATAAACTTAAATATGTAAGTATGTGCAAAAGTCTTGTGCCACCACTCATTTCTTCATATCAAAATTTTAAAAAATCATATATATTTAAATGAATGAAATGGGAACACGCGGTTTACTGTGACCGACTATAAAAACTCTGAGAAGTTACAGTAGATGTTTTGTAGGTCACCGTGTGGCTTAAACCAAAACATTCCTCAGTCAGGGACTGGACTGGAAATGAGAGCCGAAAATGTCTCCCAGGAAGCCTGGAGAGCTACAGTATTCCTCAAGACTACATTAAAAATACAAGAAAGTCTGGCTGTTTGGAAGCAAAATATGAAGAAATAAGAGGTGGATCAAGATGTTCACACAGTACAGTGGGTCGGCCACTTCTCATGGCTGATTTAATAATCTCACACGTATCAACTCCAATTAACAGCAAAAAAAGAAAAGAATACATGAATTTTACAATTTTCAAGCATGAACACACACTTACATATATTAAGCTTTTCCATTTTTACAAATGTCTTGTTGCATGTAGCTTCCTGGTGAAGTAGAATATTGATTTCGGCCGAGCAGAGTTTGATTAATTTGGAATAGAATTGCCCGAATTGATCTGATCTACTGAAACGCTTCATCATTCAACTGCTGGGTTGTAATGTCTGTGGAACACAAAAGAACAGAGGTGTTTCCTAAAAGTTGAGACATGCCAATCCTAATAAAAAGTTCATGGTGATGGAGAAACGTCAGGAGAGTCATTTTGAGACTCTTCTGATTAGGAAGAGAAAATAATAATGTTTCCTCTCACAGTTATCCTTTTCCATCAGAATCTCCAACTGTTATTCATCCAGTAACCTCTTCACTATAGGCTAGTGCTGATTGAGCTTACACACACACTCTCTCTCTCTCACACACACACACACACACACGCACACGCACTCGCACACACACGCTGTCATTTCCCTCACAACGTGCAGTCGAAATAAACCATTTCTTAATGTTCTTGTGATTTTCTGCGTCTCCGTCTCTGCTACGTCCCTCACGCTGATTCACTAGCTTTAATACGAGCCGTTTTCACTTCAATGGTTTGACTTTCGACCCGAGTTAAATTACATTTTGGTACTTAGGCACTGAAAACAACCTTGACCTGGTTCGAAAGGTGGGTGAGGCCAGAGAAGGAGAAAGGTATTGAGATGTAGGAAAGAACAGTAAGACGTTATTTGGTGTGTTACACCCAGGTGTAGGGAGCAGGCTAGCAGGCAGACCTTGGACAGCAGGTCTCATTAAGACAGCAGGAGATTTAAAAGAAATGCACTTACTCCTCAGTTTTCGTAATGTAAACCAGGATTCTGAACAATGCAGTTGTAACTTTCTCTTTTTTTAATGCTTATCCTGGCCGTTCTTTCGCTCTTAATGCATCAGAGAACTGAGACGGAGCATACAGTACGTGTAACACTGCGAGTGTTTAAAGTGAACGTATATACTCAGCATCCCTCAACGAGCATCTTTGTCAGTGCAGTGCATGAGCGAGGTGCTGTGGGCCTGAAGAGGCGGAGAAAGTTTTTTCAATGGGAAAGAACCAGTGTGCAGCTGTTGTTGGTTAATTAACCAGAGAGCGAACATGCCAAACCACAACCCGACATGGGCACGCGGGGCTTGTCGACAGCAAACGGAGCAGTTTGATTGGCTGCTGCATAATGGCTTTAGTGAAAATGTAAATGTTGACTCTGTTTAGAGTGTGTGAGAGAGAGAGAGAGAGAGAGAGAGAGAGAGAGATGAGCCTGGAACAGTTAGACATAAACTCCTTGGAAGAGAGAATTTCTTACAGTAAACCATCTCTCCAGGCTTTAACCACACACGCGTGTACTGTATATATACACAGCTTTGTGTTCATGAAGCCTTGTCAAACATCTGGTGTTTAACAGCTCATTCGGAGCCAATTAAACAACATCATGTCACAGCTTTGATTTGCATTAAGCTAAGCCAGGTTGTAACAGTGCTGGAAGCGCAGGACTTCGCCAAAGCTGCTTTCTTTTTTATTTAACCACTAGTTTTGGCTTTTGTTTTTATATTTGACAGGTTTTCTCTTTCAATTTTGTAAAATAAAAAAAAGTCCTGTTAATAAGCGTTCTGTTAGCATGGGGTTTAATGCATAGTGAGGTTTAGATTGTGTGCACATGACCAAGTTAAAGACACGCAATTCTAACTTTCTGGCTTGGTGTCAAAAATAAATATTAATAAAAGCAAGAATCCAATCAGACCTGTGGCACTTTTTAATGTGGTCCAAGAGATCCTGGATTCATATCCAGTATGTGCTATGAGACATGAATGAGTGGTCAGGATAGAACACATTAGTGTGACGTTTCCTCGTTATCTTTGTACGTCCTGTACCATTGCCGTTGTCATTGTTCAAAGTTGGCAGCTTTAAGGAGAACAAAACTACGAACAAAACAAAACTAACCCTGTCTCGTGATATTGCTGTCTATACAAATCAAGCTGAACATATTTTCCTCTCGTCTCTTGTTATAGGTTCACAGATCTGGTGGACTCTTGTGGAAAGCTGGATCTGACCCTACTCTCGCCTCCCCAGAAGGTGTACTGGTCCATGCTGGCCTACAACAGGGCCAAGCTCTGCAACATCCTTTTCTCCAGTGAGCTGCACCGTCGTCTCTCTCCTCATGGGGTCACCTCTAATGCTGTTCATCCGGGGAACATGATGTACACGTCCATCCACCGCAGCTGGTGGCTCATGACCTTGCTTTTCAACCTAGCGCGCCCTTTCACCAAGTCCATGGTAAGGACTGGCTGCTTCTCTGCATTTTCGCATGCCTTATGTGTTTGCTGTAAAGATCAGAATTGGATTTTGAGACTCATATTTGTGATGGGATTTCAAAGAGCTCTATGGTAGAAGTACGTGATTGCAAGTAACTTGAAAAACATTACCCTGGACAGATTAATCTGATGTGCAAGAGACGTCTCGGTAAATGAGACGTTTTCAGCAAAGTCTTGATTTTGCGGCTGTACTGTAGATATTTCCACATTTGTAATGAATTGTTCAGAAAACATGACTGGTACATTGATTATCTAAAAAAAAAATCTTAGTCATTGAGAATTCCCTAAAAAGCATTAAGAAATAAGTAGCTAACGAGATAATAATTAATAGTAGTACTTATACTAATCAGCCATAACATTACCATCACCACAAGGTGGACTGAACAACACTGATCACAAACTATACAGCAGTAAACTGGCTTACAGGCACCCAAGGCTCACCCATGCCCAAGGCTCACCCATGCCCAAGGCTCACCCATGCCCAAGGCTCACCCATGCCCACGGGGTCCAAAAGCCAGTCTGTCCATCCCACAGATAAGCCAATGCAGCACAAATCACAGGAAAAGTCAATGCTGGCAATAAGAGAAAGGCACCAGAACACCTGGTGCATCACATCATATCGCAAAGCGAGCCCAGCAGAAGCGTGGGATCTGTGTGATGCTAATCTATAATCTATGCCCCACCTCAAACCCACAGCACCCAAAGGATCCACTGCCAACATCCAGACAAACCTAGGCTGTTTCAAGATAAAAAATTATAATGTTATGGCTGATCAGTATATATTTGTATGTACAGTATGATGCTCTTTAGGAGCATTAATGGCTGTTATGCTTCATTATTACCACTCGTGGAATACGTTTCTTCCAACCAGATTACTATATAATTAGCTAATATCACATGAGAGTAGTGTTGTGCTTAATATCAGCACGGCTGTGACTGTTCACATTCGGCTTTGTTTTTATTTATTAATTATTTATTTATTAATTTATTTTAAATGTATCTAACCTAACACTGTCGTTAATATCAGCTGAAGTTACTAGCTGAAATCTCACCAAAGCACCACATGATTATCGGTCATTGCTTGTTGAATGCTAATATAGTGGTGGTGTTTTTTTTTTAATCCAGGGTTTACCCAAATCAGAGCTTTATACATTTTAAAAAAGTCTACAAGTAAATTCCTGCATGCATTAATGCTGCACAAAAGTTACATACTGCACTTTTAAGTCGCCACAGGTAGATGAAGTGTTAGGCGTACATTATTTGTGACACAAATGTCATTGGCGTTTGTGCTGAAACAGGCAACACTTGCATCTTTCTCCTTCTTCTTCTTTTTTCGGTTGCAATTTTATGTTTATGTAGCAATGTGATTTCAGAGATGTGTCCTGCACCGCCTCTATGCATGTATATATGTGTGTGTGTGTGTGTGTGTGTGTGTGTGTGCGTGCATGTGCGCAGCTGACAGACTCATATAGCTTATTGTGGCATAAATCAACTGAGTAGCTCTTCCTGCGGATCATCTTTTAGCCAGAAGCTGGAAGTCACACACACTTAGAGAGCCAAACTATAAAACCGAACATCATCATAAATCTTAAGCCATATCTGCTGCTCATACGCCTCTGGCCCTTTCTTCCTGTCATCGTTTGCCTGAGGCCACACATTGCATTTGACGTATGCTGTGTTTTAAATATGACCACTTTTGTGATGCATGCTCCCCCCCCCCCATTTTAAGAAAACCTTTATATGTTGTGTAGGAAAACGTACGAACAAGATTATAAGGCCATAGTATGATGGTGAGGTCGTGTCCACTCATCAACCATGGCCGTGCCAGCGTAGCTAATGAAAACTATTCAATCTTCTTCTAGTGTCAGTTGGATCACCTTGATGGATTAATAACCTTGATGAAATATCAGATTACTAAATAAAAGCAAAACATTTGCTTGTAACTCCATCTTCCTAGTTTAAGTGCATGTTCCCTCCTCCTCCTCCTCCTCCTCTCTCCGCTGGCCTGCCCTAACTGTAAATATCAAAGACCTTAATATAAAACCTGATATTGTTTTATTTACTGGCTATGCTGATATGAAGACGGTATGATTTTTAATTGCTTGCAAACACATCTGAGGTCCTGAGAGACCTGTTCAAGGTTGCAGACATAAGCATAATGCTGGCAGGAAGAGGCTCAAAACAATATTAGCCCCGAACGCAGCGTGTCTTTTAAAATAGGCTGTGGGAGATTTATACTGGACCGATACCAAACAAATGTGTTCAGATATACTGTATGACCAGGAGTAGCCTGTGATCTAGTCTATGAAGTTTGCTTAAAGAAAGCAAAGTTCCTGGATTGCAGATGCACATAACAGCTGGTCCACAAATCCTTTCCTAATACGTACTATAGCCTCAGTGTCGGTGTCAACTCCAGTTACTGTTACTGCGAAAGTAAATCTCCTTGACTAGATCTGTGTGATCCTGAGTTAGACGGACGCAAGTACTTATCCTGAAATGCTGCCTTAATTTCTGGAAGCTGTGAAGAGAAACATACTTTTGATTACATTTCTATATTCAGCCCATCCTTTGATATCATGATATATGATTTAGACGTACTTTTGCTGAGTTGAGAAAGTCATCTCCACCGCAGAGCCGCAATTTATTATATCAGGCTAATAACTATCTCTCTTTCGATTGCTTTCTTTAATCTTATCTAAAAGTAGAGCCGGTTGTCCCAGAGTTGGACGTGTTAGATTTGTACATCGAATGAAGACGGGGTCATTTTGAAAAAACGAAAACAGTTCTTAGCGGTGATGAAAGAATGGATGTACTGATTATATTAACGCCTGCCCCCTCCTAATATGGAAATGTGGATGAAGCATTATGGAGCATTTGCTTTGTACTCGAGATATGGTCCGAATTAACTCGAGCAAAAATGGTGGATTGGATATGAAAGAAAACGTATCGGATTTCTCATCCTGTAACAAACGACAACTGGAATCCAGTTTGGAAAAGAAATAATTTATTTGATAAGGATGGGAATCGCAAAGGACCAATCGATACGATATTATCGTGATAACCCCGGTGTTGATTCAATCTTTATTGCGATTCTGATTGTATCACCATTTTATAAATGTCCCAATGCAATGTTCATTTTCATTTTTTTGATTTTGTTACAATTCTAAACCAACTTGTAAGCAAGTCATTTGCTCCTACCACACGGGATGCTGTGCTTCTGTCTATGTGTGACTAGTTAAGAGTGCGCCACCTGCAGGAACAAAGAGGAACATTTCATTTCAAATTACATATTACACCTTAAATACATTTAAATAAATAAATAAAAAAACAAAACAATTTGGAGTCAGTGTGGCCATACTGTACATAAATTGCCAACACACACGAAAACAGATTTAGAAAATATGTAACTAAATCGTTTTTTCCCCTCATCTCCAGTATTTAGTACTGGAAATATTTACTTTAGAGCTTTTTTCTTTAGTAAGTCTATATTTGTACTTTCAATTTTATTATGGCTAATTTGATACATTAAAAATCCTAAATGTATCTTTAAAAAATTAAGGTAAAGATAATAATATAAGATATAATTGATGTGTATCAGTATCTAATAGGACATCATTAAATACAAATTTAATATTTTATAATTGTAAAAATATTTTATCATATTTAATTTTCATATATTACATCTATAATATTAAAATATTATTTTCTATATTAAAATATTTATTTTAATATCTTTATATTATTATAAACGTCAACATTATTCTTCTTCTTCTTCTTCTTCTTCTTCTTCTTCTTATTATTATTATTATTATGTGCATTGGCTCAAGGTCAAACACCTACAGTAAAGAGTAACAGTGTTTCCTGCAATTTTATCCTCGGTGTGCATTCAGATTTCCCATTTGACAGCCGTAACCTTTTTGTTAGTGTTGTCAGACAGCTGTTTTACCATGTTTTGCATGACATTTCTGAGATGTCTGGCCTTGGTGGCACACGTCTAATGGCTGTGTGAAGCTTTGGGAGAGAGGTCTGATGAGAACAGGGGATTTGGAACCGCAGTGGTCCAATCAGCTTCCCCTCCTCTCCTCTCCCCACCATGTGGACCCTTTACAGGGAGCGTGCCCCACGTCTGACTGCATGCTTTCAGCATTTTAGGGCAATTATTTTCCCCAGGATTCCGCCTCAGGCTTCTAGCTACCTTTTTACATATGCACGGGCTGAACTTTTGACCACGGCCCAATAGTCGTATATTAGCCAGCAGTTTGCTCTTAAAGGGAGACTTTAACAAGTTCCTCTGTGCATTGGCACTTGTCTCGCCACTTGCCTGCAAGGTAATTTAACCAGGCTGCTGAGAGACCTGGTCTCACTCTCACTTCATCCTTATGGGAGGTTAAATCTCTCTCTCTCTCTCTCTCTCTCTCTCTCTCTCTCTCTGTCTCTCTCAGTGCACGTCTCTGTCTCTCAAGCCCTTTCCCTAGTGTCCTGTCCCTCAGTATACTGTAGGTAGAATAAGACGGAGATGTCGTGCAGAGAGGACGAAGATCACATACAGTAGACTCTAGAGATGGATTTCTGTTCGTGTCCAACTAATGAGAGTCCAATTACTATTAGCGCAGTCCATCTCTTTCCATCTCTCCACGTCTCCTTTTTTTATTTTTTAAATTTTTTATGATGTCTCATCCTCCCAAGAGACTTGGCGTCATTGCACTGATGTGTGTGCAGTGCTGCTGGTGCTTTGCATGTCTTCTTTCAGTTAACGTCAGTGAGGTCAGGTGTTGTTCCTCTGTGCTTACCGGGGCCCGTGACATGCAGCTCAGCTGACATGTGCTTACTGGAGCAGAGCGGAGAGGTGCAGAAGTCTCTCCACCCCAACAGGGCCTAGCGAGCTGCCAGGAGCCCTAATAGACTCATAATTGGTGATTAGGGCCTTCAGGAAAAGCAGGCGAAATACTACAGGCGAAAGCTACAGACTGCCCTCACCTCAGTCTCTTCGTCTTCTTACCCCATGTTTCATGGCCGCGTGATAGACGGAGTGACGCTTTCTGACAACACGGGTTTCCATCATGATCCAATGAAAGAACAGTGGTTTATTTTAGAGTGACTTTCTCCAGTGTCTTAAATTCAGATCTTGCAAGTCAAAACCAGAGAGGCAAAAAAGAAGCAGGAGAGATTGCAAACTCAACGTGTAGCCTCTCGTTCTCTACTCGCGCACTCTCCCTCCCTCCCCTACAATTTAATAAACTTTATTGGATTGCAGTTAGTGTTGCTAAAGCATCATCGGAAAGAGATGACCTGTTATTAACAAAACGTTTGATTATATATACTGTACGTGCGTACTGTAGATATTAGGGACGGGAATCACCAGGGACAACCGGATAAGATATCATTAGGTGCCGATTCGATTTTTATTACGATTGTGGATCAGAATCACGATTTTATAAATATGCTGGTTCAATGTCATTTTCCTTAGAATTTCTTACAATTCAATAGAGATTAAGCAAATGATTCCCTTCTACCACACGATGCTGTGTTCTCCGCCACTGTGTGAATAGTTTAGTGTGCGCCACCTGTACGGTTTTGGAGGAACTGCAACATATTACTGTACTACCACAAACAATTTTTCTTTTTTATTCTGGAGTCACGAAAAACCACACAAAAGGATTACGATACATCAATGAATCGATTGTTTTTTTTCCCACCATCTCTAACAGATATAGAGATTAATATCAATAATAATGTTGATGATGATAATTGTAGGTGTTTGTACATCTCATGTTTTTGCCTATTGAGCTTCTGGAAGACAATCTGACAATCTGGCCTAAAAGGTAACAACTCCATTTGCTTCTATTGACATGTCCCAGTGCAAAACCTATTACCTGGATTATTGCCTACCAAGACATAGGCTGCCATTTCATTAAAGCAATGCATATACACATACTCTCTGTGGCTTTCTCTCTCTCTCTCTCTCTCTCTCTCTCTCTCTCTCTCTCTCTCTCTGTCCCACACACACACACACACACACACACACACACACACACACACACACAGCATCTCGTTCTCAGTGTTTGGCTCATTCCACTGAGGGAAATTGAGTAAATGGTTTTTTTGTGGATTAGTTGATGTGGCCGGGAGTGTGTCCGAATCGATAAGGAGGCCGTCAGAGGCTGGCAGGCAGCTTTCAAGCAGGACCAGTGGCTGTCATGTCACACCGTTTGACCCCCCTCCCCAGTCAAAGTCACACAGCAGCCCATCCATCTGAGACCTAATGCTATCTTCATCAAATGAGCTCAGCGTGCCCAACTGATTCGGTGTAAATGGAAGTAGAACGCTCAGGGATTTGGATAAAGTTGTACGTGATTTAACTTCACGCGTCCCATCAGGTGGGCGGATAACACGAGGTAATTAGGATCCTCCACCGAGCCGCCTCCTCCTTCCGTTCGGTTGTGTAATGTCTTAATATTTAACATTTTCCAAAAACGCTTACCGTTTGTTTTTGAACAGACAGCTCCTTTAGAGACATATTGATATACAGTGTCTGTCAATAGCAGTTTAAGCTGAGTATTTTTCATCCAATTTCTTTTTTTTAATGTGAATTTTAAATTCGCACATGAGAAGCCTCAACGGAAATGGCAGAAATTCTACATTTATTTTATTTTTAAGCTTACCTGAGCATGAAGTGCTGGCATACGGATAAAGAGATATGATAAAGGGCCACGCGAACCAATTTTTCAAATATTTGATGACAAAGCAGCGGTGTTCCCGTCTCCGCGTGACTGTTTGAGATTCACTGTGCCGTGTTGCGTTGGCTCTTTTGATTACATGGTTTTGCTCCCTTTTCAGAATATTTGCATAAAAGTAGTTGATGGAAGCTGATAACTTCTTTTCTTTTGGATATCTCTTCAAATTTCTGAAACCTAATTACACAATACTGTGTTATTTTTAACATTTAAAAAACAAAAGAACATTGTAAAATTTAATTTCATCAAATCCCTAAAACTTTTGTTCTCTTCATTGTGTTAATAATTCACCTGCTTGAAATCAAATACATTTTTAAACATATCAGCTCACATAATCCCAGTTCTTTGGGATTTCTGTTATTCGTGGCTTTTCTCAAAATCTTTATTCTTTTTTTTATTCCTATTGATTTTTCAGTCTTTTTTGGTGTCTATTTTCTGATTGCTATTGTCTTTGTAGTAATAATAATAATAATAATAATAATAAACTGCAGTACATAACTTCTTGCTTTTTTTTTTTTTTTTTTTTTTGAGAGCTAGAGTTCCATCATCGTGTTATATCAAGGGAACAACATTTATAAAGTCAGGAGTGCTCCACACCACCCTGCCATATGAACTCCTCTTCTACAAGTCCCAAATGTTTTAAGACGCTGTGATTATGTGCTCCCGGTTATTGTAGTCTCCTTAGTGTCAGCAAAATGAAACCCTTGTGCGCGGTGTTACTTTCACAATTTCCGAATACCAGCTTAAAAGATTCTAGCTTAACATTAGCAATGAAAGTGTAAAATCAATCCTGGAGCTAATAATGTAGTTAGCCATCTGAACAGTGTTCTCGGAGACTCTGGAAGCACAGCATGCCTACAGAATGGACAGGAAAGTACATAGTGCTGGACAGCACCAGAGAATAATAGCTAGTAAGGAGCAACTTTAATTGCACTTTATAGCTGAAAGGCCAAGCGGTGAAAAAAAGAGCAGCCTTCAGAACGGCAGCCGGACGAACGCGCGCTCTGGAGCTGCTGGACGGTTAGAAAGGTTTTATAAAACAAGTCCAATAGTAACACTGGTATTAGCTTGCTAATTTCATTGGCTGGCTAGTGAGTTAGCAGATAACTTCAACACATTCCTCAAGAAAGCAGGTGAAGTCTGTGATGCAGATTCTTTGGATCACGTGCTTTAGGTTGCAGAGTCGTCACTTTCATATGTATATATTAATAAAATATGTCAATTTTAATGACATTAAAATGTACATTTTTATTTTCCATCGCACTTTCATACATCAATAATGCCAATATATATTTTTCAACTTCTAAATCAGATATACATGTATACAGTGTGTTGGGATGCTGAGTGAGATTATGTCCATAAGTATTGGAAAATCCTATTGTTTGCCTAACAGAAAGGAAACTCCTTTGCGCTCCTGCCCCTCCCCAAGCCTCGGCCAATCACTCTTCTAGTCTTTCCTGTGCACCGGAACAGACGGGGTCTGATACCAACCCCCCGACACTTCAGAATAAGACTGGCTGCCCAACTCTAGAGCGCTGTGACACTGCAATGATGGACTATTTTTCAAATTGATTTCAAAACTGTATGTAAGCAGGCGATCTTCCACCCTAGATTACCTATTGATTTTTAATATGAAAAGCTCATTATACAAGCAGTACTGCAACACAAAAAGCTAGCCAACCTTTGCATAAATCCTTTAATTGAATTCCCAGAGCCTGTGGTTCTACATTTTTTTAATTAAATCCATTTCTTTCTCTTTTTTTCTTGTAAGTGTTGGTGTTTAATTTGCATGCTGTGAAGTGGGTCCTGTCCTAGATAAAGTGCCATTGATCCTTATTAAAGCTCACCTCTGGGCCCGCTGAAAACCAACTGGGAAAATTAAATGTGTTCATGGTGCATACACTTATTCCCTGCATGATCGGATTAGGGGGAGAGAAAGAGAGAGAGAGAGAGAGAGAGAGAGGAAAATGAAGAGAGTGAAGATGGAGAATGAGAGAAAGGCGGAGGCAGAACGAGATGAAAAGATTGAGAGGAAAATGGAGAGAATTATTATTGATTTGGCAAATATTATTATATTATTTTCTCTAGCTATAGCGAGGATACACTTTTTGCTCGAAATGCTTACACAGTTTCATCACAAATGCTGCTGTATATTTTTTTTCCCCTCATTGATCATCCAGCAAGTTATAACCGTCCATATGAATAGTGCTATTCATTTTTCTAATTGGCGGTTGTATGTTGTGGATATGGGGGTAAGAGTCTTCCTCAGCGTGTGTGTGTGTGTGTGTGTGTGTGCAGTTCTGCTGCAGCCTCATTTCATTTGTAATGATTGTCTGGGATCTCTCCAGACTCAGCCATAACAAGAGGTCATGACCCTCTATGACCCTGTCGCCTTCACCCAAACTGATTATTAAATATAAAAAAATTGCACAATTAATGTGTAACGAGGGCGAATGATTGTTAATTAGATATTGTCTGACAAGATTAGCCCAATGATATTATGTGAGATTGATGTCCTGATTGCGAGCCATTGATTAGGCTGTGCTGTGGCTTGGTGGGAAATTGTGTCTTATGCTGTGCTGTGATTTTGTTTCAGTGAGAGATGTACGTTAGGGATGTAACCAAATATAAATGCATGATTCAGAATGAACATACTGTATGAGGGGCGTTCAGGTTAAACCAGGACTTAAAAAAAAAAAACAGAAGTAAAAACTAAAGACCTTTATTTCTTCATATAATCCCCTGCAACACTAATGCACTTATCACAGCGTTTCACTAATGCTTACTTACCTGGATACCAACAACTGAAAAGTTTTCTTAGTACCCTGGATTTACTGCTTTACTTTAGAAATGCTGGCCTCCCAGGAACTCCTTTAATGGCCCCAACATGGCCTGGAATGAGGTCAAGACTGTACGACACATGTGGCAACTTGAATGGAATAAAATGTCTTCAAAATAGATACATATATATGAAGAGATTTGTGGTTTTATTATAGGTTTTTTGGGAAGCTTGCCAGCAGAAAGGATAACAGGGCACCGTATTGTGACTAAAGGTGTGTGCTGCAGCTGGGATCCCTTAGTATGCAAGAAAAAACTTGCTTGAGTAGGAAAGATGCATATACTGTGTATATATACACCCACGCAGAAATTTACAGCATGATCTCGAGTACCTTGTTTGGAACTGGGGTGAAGTTAAACTACTGATCTGACATGTTTTAAGCAACAGAACTACCTCATGTTGAGTGCAATTGAAAAAGTCAGCCTACGCTGGCATTTTTTTTCCCCCAGATGGATTTTGGAGCACTAAGCAGATACAGATACCAATAATGTCATTAACAATGAAAACAACACTTGCCAGAACGTAGCCGTTTTCAGGACCTGGACAGTGCTCTCTTAAGACAGGCTGCACTTTGTGGAATTAGCCGTTTAGCCTTTAGGAAGCAGACTTTCTGTGTTTCTTTTTAACGGGTGTGCTAAGCCGTTCGTGATCAGAGGCTATGGACAGTAAGATTTATTGTGTATTTGTGCTAGCTGATTGCCAACTGAAGTGGCCATCTCCCAGAGGCGCTGTATGCAGACCTGAGCCGAATCAATAGGGATTAACCCTTGACCCCTTTTCACATACTTATACACACTCTTTTTTTTTTTTTTGCCGCACACACACGGACACACCAACACAACAGTTTCATCAGTTTTAGTTAAACATAGCCACTCATTCAATACTGTACATGCCTGGTGCTAATGCTCTAGTGTCATGTTCTCCCTCTTTTTAACTTTCTCTCTAAGGATACGAAAAAAAAAACGATGTATGATCAGAGTGAGAAAATGAACGGTCAGGTGTGGCTTGAAGACCATTGGGGACCGTGCATCCCCATGTTCAAGCGCTACTCGGTGTAATCTGTGCAGATATTGTGTCTGCCCTTTGCCTCCCACATCACCCAGCTCATGTCAAAGCTGCACTGAGTCTTCTTACTTAAATAAGTAACAGTGGCACTAATGCTGGTGTACAGTATGTGCTGATTATGAAATCAAAATCCCATTAGAATCGTGCGTTGCAGTATTGAAAATGCACCCATGCACTCCCTTTGCTAAACAGACAGCTTTTTACCAGGGCATGTCATCTTTTAAAAGGTTCAGCCGCAGCAACATGTGACTGTGCATTCAAAAAAATCTATTCAGCTCTGTTAACCGGAGCTGCGTTTGGAGAACAAGGATCATTTGGAGGATAAGAGTGATCTCACTGTTTTTTGGTGCCTGCTGTTGCCTGCGCATGATTTACCCACCATCTGACCCTTAAACCACATCTATAAACTGAGAGTGAAAGTTAGTGTGTGAAGAATGTAAAGCTTATTGCATTGACTTTTAACATATTCATATATACCTTATTTATGTATTTGTTTAATGCATACACAGATGATGATGATGATAAATAGGTACCTCCGCATTCCTAATTGGAAAGACAACAGATAAACATGTGCTCTCAGAGTTTAGTTTGTCATATCAATGTAACCGTACATTATTACATATACAGTATCTAAAGGAGGGCACTTAAATACTCAAAATGCAAAAGTGTGAATATTTCCAGCTTCCAATAGTGTAGCTCAATAAATTCGAGCCAGCTCATTGCTGTTTGCGATCCCCCTTGAGTTTACTTACTCTATATGCTATTGATTGTGTAGCTGTTCCATGTTCTGCTCAATCATCTATGCAATGCATCTTGTGCTGGGCCTCTCCACCTGGGCCATTAGACTGCTCTAATGTATTCATGCATTGATTAGGTATTACACTTACACCTGATTAGCTGCATTCATACCTGCTCTCTTACCCTTGCAGTACCAGTTAGACACACACACATACTCATGCACACACACAAAACAAAGCATAGTCTTTAACTGATAGGTTTGACTACTTTAAAGTCTAATACATTTTTTGATGTCTGTTTTTCCTTACTCGGAAACTTAAACATTGAAAAAATGTAAACAACGATGATGTCATATTGTGTTTCCAAAGGGCCAGACTTGTATTGTTAATACAAAACATCTATATTTGGCTCTCCTTCTTAATCCCGTCACTGTACCTGATCAGTTTCACAGGAATGACGTTTTGTTTGTTAAACCACACAGTGACTTATGAAGCATTCAGGAAACATTCAGAAAATTTTAACTTAAGGCACGGACCAGTGAGAAACAGGTGCAGATGATGACAGATGTTCAGGGCAGTGATTAGTGTACTGGTGATGTTACTGTAAATGATGAGTGATTGGAACAGACAAGAGGGGAAACGAGGTTGCTGCTGAGGTTGGTACATAAACAACCAAATTGTATTTTTAGGCACTTTGCATTCTGTCACAGTAAAACATTTGTTCACATTTCTTTAATTTAATCTACTTCATTGAATTGAATTTGATATGAAGTATTGAGGGCTGGCTCAAGACGTTTCACATTACTGTATAACAAAATAGTTTTAAATGTAGTGAGTTTCTTCTGTCTCTTCTGCTATGCTGTAAATACTGTACATGTGTTAGTAACAGCACTTGGTGAGAGTTGCCAGATTAAACAGGAGTCTCTATTGGTTTACAATGAGACATACAGTACAAACTGGTATTGGGATTTCAGCTACAGTATGCTTTGCTTAAAAGGTTTGAATCTGTATTCACTGCGGCAACCCTCATCATCCTGTAGACCACATATGGGCAGGCCCTGTATCCTGTCCATATTTTGTGGTGTTGGCCTATGACTTTCAAACGACAGGCCATGCTGTTGTATGAAAATACATGCCAGAGGGGTGTGATGTGGCACAACACGCAAGTGGAGTGCCGCCACTCCCTGAACTGCTTTATTTCCGTATATATCAGCATGGTATGCACTGTTATCTGGCTTATACCACAGTGATTTGGCAACGATGTTTAATCGATTAATGTACAAAATTTGAAAGGTTTATAGTTGAAGTATTATAGTATTATGGGATGTCCAGGAGTTTGTTCCCTCAACAGCAAAATTTAAATAAACGCCTCTTAGGGAAAACGTCACCACATCATTGATTATACATTAAAAGACATCTGCCTGTTATTAGTCTTAGATTATGTGGATTAGCTGTTACTATGGCAATAATAACACATCAGAATCAGGTCATTAATATAATCCTATTGTTCGTGTTACAGCCAGAGCTACTTTGTCAGCCGTGCTGTTATACCAAAGATATCGCACACCTTCTGATTAATGAGATTCAAGATTTAATGGTAGAAGTTGAAAGTAAATGCCAGTTTGTTCATGTAGGTGATGCTTTTGTTGACGTGTAATATAAAATAAATACAGTACGAAGCAAAATACATTAGGGTGCTACTGAATAAGTATATTAACCCTAACAGTGCTACAATTAGAATTTTCGTTGTTTGGCCACAAATTATTATTTGTGTATTTGACTAATATCCAGTTGCCTCAGAATATGAGTCGCCTCTGCCGAGTTCCACACCTTTAACTGTACGCCACGTAAAAAAAAGAAATTTCTTACTTCCTGCCATCTTCATACTGTATATGTGATTTTAAAGATTCTCTTTTTTGTTTTCCCCCGTCTGCAAGGGATAAACGACACACAGAGATCACTATCTGTCTCATGTCTCATGTTGTCACACTTTTCTTCTATCAACTCCTCCTAAAACCATTCATGGAAATTAGACCAAACCTTCACAGCACCTTTAGGAAGCGTGTATGCTATTTAATTTTCTAATAAATTTGATCTTTCTGGAAAAATTTATTATTATTATTTTATAAGTATGTTTTATTATTATTTTAAGAAAGAGGTTTGAATCTGCTATCCACAAATTCTCCTAAACCTTTTTCAGAAAGCATACACACTCCGTGTTTAGATTTTGACGAGTTTGAGCCAGAGAGAATGATGCCGAAACAAATATTTTGAGAAATACATCTCAATAACAGGATCACCAAAACTGTTGTGACTGTACTCTAGCTGTGACTTTTCTAAGTAATAATTATTTCTTTTATATCACTTGTAACTCATACAGCTGCTAAAAATGTGCTGCGTTCAGGAGAAAAGCACAAAAGGTCTCCCTTGGAAGACTTGCATTGAACTTTTAAATTGAGTTCACTAATCAGAAGTGATTTTACATCAGTTTTACGGTGTTCATTTTAGGTTCTTTAGTCAGTTTCATCTGATTTAATATAAAATTATTTATCCATATTTATGTTGAGTTGGAAATGAAATATTGATTAAGGTTTGGTGGAAATTGTGCTTTATCATTTCTTGTACAATAAGAACACTTAAGTTCATATGAAGATTTTCAACTTTCATTTCCAACTAGTACAAAGAACTACTATTATTTTTACGGATCTTTTCCCCTCCCGCTTTCCCGACATTCTTTTTCTTTTTTGAGAAGATCAAAGGTATTTCTGCTGAAGTTATGGGCAAAATTTTCAGCAGATCTCTTTAATTGACGAGAGAAAAAGAGGTCCGATATTCTTTGATGCAGGATTTCATGTATTTATTAAGCACGGTTTGGTTTCAGTTCAGCTATTTAAAGATGTGAAAGAGAATAGAGAGGAAAAAAAAATTATACAAGAGTGTGAGTTTTGATTAGCCCACCTTTGGCACTGGAGGTTATTACAGATCTCAGACGAGGTGAGTGACCTTTCTAAAACTCCATCTCTCTAATTTAATAGCTCTGGAGCTGTTCAGAGGTCAGTGCTTTCTCAAGGTGAGGGCTCCTGTGGGTTGGACGGAGTTGTGCAGCAGTGGGAATGTCTGTGTCCTGTTTGCTCTTCCTCCTCTACACGTGCCAGACTGCAGCCGGGGGATCTTTCTGCGCTAGTCTGTGAGGCTAATGAGGAAAACCATGACGGATATGGCCAGACAAGCCAGCATGTGAGGAATCAGTTTGTACAACACAGAAATATGATTTGATAATTAATCAGGATCTTTTTATGTATTTATTTATTTATTTATTTTGCAATAGAAACATGGCCTTATGGTTTATGACACAGTTTCTTTTGATCCTTTGATGTTATGCCCAGGAACATCCGCATGTCCTTTTCTTCAAACTTCACGAGTTCTTTTGTTAACATTTCTCTTCCTCATATAGTTAATACTTTTACAGAGACTGAATTGAAATATCTCTAATTTAATGACTTTAGGTAAACCTAGAATATATACAGATATGAACTTTTCATAAACAGAGTGCTAATATCTACCAGTAGGGGGCATCATGGTTCAACTGTAGCCCTCTCATGACATCCTATTACATATAATAAGCCAAGCTTGTAAGGTAAAATATTTCCTCGTTCTGTGTTTTGCGCCAGGATTATTTGGAAGAAACAATATTCTGTTATGGACAGATTTAATAATAAAAAAAAAAAAGTTAAAAAAAAAGTTACAGCGTACAAGTTGTTTTAAAAAGGTTTGGAACCACAAGGCAATTCTTCATTCTTAACTATTTTCATTCATGACATATGATGTGTCTATAAATCAAGTTCATTGCTGCCTCAGCTCTAGTATTTAAGTACGTTTTCTCCCGCACCCCTCCATTAAATGAACAGGCGTAGCACTCAGTTGGATGTGTTTTTTTTTTTTCCTCATGAAATTATGCTTTTCTTTGAACAGTCACTATAATTACTCTAATGTGTGACAAAGTGTTGTTTAATTTCTTTATTTTTTTATTTCTTATTTTGCTTGAAGAATTAAAGACGTGTAGGAAGTCTGCTGGGTTCACTGACTCTCTGCACTGATTATGTAGTCTTTCCAAAGACAAAGAAATTTCTCAAGGCAATACCTGTGCTAGTGAATATACAGTAGCAGGCTATAGAATAGCTTTATGCTCCAGCCAAGAGCCTCACAACCCCAACCGGAAGTCGAACCCTTCCTTGATTGAGCTTCTTTCTTTTCTATTTGTCTCTCTTTTGCCAAATTGATTTTGCACATTGACTGGTAATTTTGCAGGAGATGTAAAGCCAGGCCTTTTATTCTATCAGTGTGAGAATGAATTTACCCTGCAGCTTTTTTGAGATGCTATTGTTCAGGAGTTTATTGGAGCATATACGTATTTTTTTTTTCTTTTCTTTTCCAATAGAATTTCACATTCTACTGTACTATTGCCCGGAAATCTCTTTTCTTTTCCTTTTCAAATGCTCTCTGCTGTGAAGTCACACACACACTTAAATAACGGCAACAGCACCCCCACCAATAATAATAATAATAATAATAAAAGGATTATCCGTATGATATGGATAGAAAGATATGTCTGGTGTTTGTACGGCATTATTGTTTCAACATTTTACCTTAGAAATTGTATTCAGACTGCTAAGAAATTCACTTTTTTATTTATTTATTTATTTATTTAAAAATTACTTTTAGAATTTCTGTTGTACTATGTGATTTCTACTTCTGTGCAAACTACAGTATAAGCATTGGCGTCTCAGTGGTACAGTAGATTTCTCACCTGCCATGCGGAAGGCTGGATGGGATTCCCAAAAATTCCAGAAATTCCCCAAAAATCCAAAATCAAATGCCTGGTTTAAATACAGAAGGGATGCATCAGGAAAAGCATCCAGTGTAAAACCTGTGCCAAGTGAAATGTACGGATCGGACGGTTTGCTCTTAAACTTTCTAATGGTAGCACCTGAAAGAACAACACCAGCTCTACTGTATGCCCTTCTGTATTTGTCTGTCTCTGATTGGAGGAAAAAAGCATTGTATATAATATTTTTAAATGCATAATGACATGCAGTACTGACTGATGTTCCTGCCTAGAGACAGAAGACCTGTAGGACATTCTAGAAGCAGCTGTTACTCTTTAGCCAACTGTGCGGCAATAAACCTGGGGGAATTTACGCCATTTTAAACATAAAGGCGCATTATGATTTGGTTTAAATTTGAATGGCTTTTTTTATGTTTTCAAGTACTGTTTGAAGTTAATACTTCATTATTATTAAGGTGTTATTGTTTTATAACATTTCATTAGAAGTGCTTAAAGTTTTGTATAAGATGTAATAAATTGAAAATAAAAAGAAAGGAGTCCCTGTTAATGTAGGAAACATTGCTGTAAACCACCACCGAGTTCTTCTGATGGATCAGCTTTATCATTTAATGAAGAGTTTATATGATGGTGGCATTCTTATAGTATCCATCACCACTATTTCTTAGTGTATGCGAATGCCCAGTACTGTAAATATTAGCACTTAACAACCTCTTTTTTTTTTTTTTTTTGGTTTTTAAAATATGCAGTGATTTTAGTTTTAACTGCACACAATGGAGGAATAATGGATTCAATTCACCGTCTCATCAGCCCGATTTAGAACAGTAAAAATCTTAATTGCACCCAATAGCCGTTAACGGTACTGCCGAAAATAGATAGATGATTGCGCATAGATCACTAATGACAGGAAATCTATCTTTCCTTTCCTGCACGAATCTGTCTATCCATCTTTCATCTCTTTCACATTCAATTCATCCATGTCAGTTTTTTTCTCTTTCTGGAGAATTGTCATATCCTGCCTATGTCATATGAGCCTCGGGGCTGAGCTCCAGTCAGTCAGGGGGAGAGCCATCAGTTTCCATCAGCTGCACTTTGAACGCTTTAACATGTGAAGGAATGAGGGTTAGGGAACAAGGTGTTTGTGAAGCTTTGAGGAATGAAGAGTAAAGGTATTGGATGACTCTGTGTGGTTCGTGTGGGTTTATGAATCAGTTCCAAGGACTGTCTTCTTCCTTTTGCAAGATGTTCGCTTTATATAGTGTATTCTTTGTTTGGTACAGTAGCTACTGTAAGTGAACATGTTACATAGATACACACACACTCACATACTAGCACACCAACACATAGCACATTCCACCCATATCCCTTGTTATTCTACCTTAGTACACCAATCAAGCAGAGCTTGCCAATAAAGTTTATTGTAAAGCGCTAAGTGTCAATATCTCCTGCACCCCTGGTCTAGGGTGGCAGTAATTAAAATGCCACAGAGAGGGTGGGACAGGCATGAAAATTTGATGGCAAATTGATTTCTGGTTCATCTTGAAATTTGTCCTCAGCTGGACTCGATACTGGTGGCTCGAGCACGATGGCTTTTGTCAAGAGAGACTGTCAACGGCGGAGCGCGAGGACTATGGACTGCATGATAAACACCGAACGCACTCGCGCTCAGCCTGGCTTTCCATCCCTCTTTACTACGCTCTCATTCTCTTTCTGCTCTCATCTTAGGATTCCATCTGCTCCTCTCTGTACAAAGAAGCAGAAATCATTGCGATGATTATCAATTTATGTCCCATTGAACCACATTATTCACCTACTTTGCCACTGGAAGAATCTAATTCACTTCAGCTCCTAATTGGATAGAAATGCGCTTTTTATACAGAACACATTTTCTCATTTTGGACCACTTCGCGAGCGTTCTCGAGTGTCGCCGTGTCCTTCTGTGTATGATAAGAAGCTACTAAATAAAAGCTTTCCTCTGCACAGCGAACCTGATCCAGCTGCACGTTTTCAACAATCTCTGATGAAAGTGAATGCCTTTGCCTTTTGACTCTGCTCACCAATCCTCTAGTTGTTGTTGGTCTCTCGACTGCTCCTGGGAAGGTATCGCCACAGTGGACCATCTGATCTGCACACAAGCTTTGCCACAGGTTTTTACGCCGGATGCCCTTCCTGACGCAACCCTCCCATTTTATCCGGACTTTGGATCGACACTATCAAGTGGCTGGGGTTTTTGGCCACTGGCTGGGAATCAAACCCGTGTCTTCCGCATGTCAGGCCACTGAGCCAGCAATGCCCTGTTCACTAATCCTGTTGTACTGCTATGTAATACTGACTCACTTTATCTCTAATGAAGACCATAACTGTAAAACAAGCCACATTGTTATTTAATTCACTAACAACTTACCTACTATTAACATTTACCGTAACTGTACATAATCGCACCATATTTACTACTGTATATCTACTGATATCATTTTGTGGTTCCTCCTAACTTCTGATGCGTAAAACCTTTATTAGTATATTAGTACTCAACTCATCTCATCCTCGACCTGAACTTTTTGACTAGCTTCTGACTCGTCTCCTCTTCCCCAGTTCCGTCTACGTTCCCATGCAGGAACGTTTTAGCCACGCTGTCTCCTCTGCCTGTCACCTCCCCCTCCGCAACAGAGCAATATTCTCTGTGTGTGTTTCTCTTATTTATATAAGCATGTTAATAATAAAAGTGCTTTTTTTTTTTTTTTTTTCCTTTCTTTTTTTTTTTTTTTAGGGAGCAGTGAGTGGAAATGAAAACATTCTCTGCTGGAGCGGCGCGCGGCCTCCGCGCGGGTGGCCCGCTCGCCTCAATTTGCCGTAAAACACAAAACAATTTGAAATTACAATAGGGAGAGATTAAGATGAGATTAAATGGGAGGGCGAGGCGCTTGATGGCAGAGAGAGATAGTGCATATTCATTATGACAGGATTGGGCTGGGGAGGAGGAGGAGCGGAACAGGCACGGCGGCGGAAAGCAGATGGCATTGTAATTTAACTGGGATGTTTCCGAACCACGGGAACAAGGCGGCGCGTCAGGAGTGAAGGATGCCGAGCGTTTTAAAAGAAATCAATTGTGAGCTGGAAGGAAATGTGGTGCATACGGTAATTGAATATTACTGGAGTGTTGAGCATGAAAGGCCGGGGTCTTCACGTGGAAGGCTGAAATTAGGAGTGGAGAAATCTGAGCGAGGCAGGAGTGTAGTTACCTGACCGCAAGTCGACATAGTGGGACGAGCAAACTACATGGAACAGGAGATTCATAACTCTGCGAGTGTGTGTGTGGGTGTGTGTGTGTGGGTGGGTGGGTGGGTGTATGCGGCATACCCCATACCTGAGTGTGTGCTACCAGACACATCAGCTTTGTCTGCATGAGCTGCATGACATAATCAATAATTACAACTGTTAATCAATGGGATTTAAAATAAGCATTGATCAGGTTTACAAGGTTACACAGGTCTATTGCTTTATATTAAGCTGGATTACACCATGAACATGTGAAACAGATAACATTTGTTAGTGATCTTCCACATATCTAATTTAGAGCATGCACACTTACATATAATCGGACCTCTTTCTAATTTTTATATTTCCAAATATGCCATACATTTATTTACCTATGTCCTGTGTGTGTGTGTGTGTGTGTGTGTGTGTAGGGGGAGGGTTGTGAGCACGTTAGAGGGAAGAGGAGAAAGAGAAAGAAAGTGTTTTCGAGCTTCCGCTGTGGACTGTAGATTAGTCTCTGTCTGATTTAGTGTCCATCTCTGCATCTGTCTCCATTTCCTAATGGCGTTTCAGCAGCTTCGGCATAAGAGCTACTTTTTCATTTTAATGGTACTACAAACACACACACACAGACACACACACACACACTGCAACGGCTCCCACTGATCAGAGACGTGGCCAAACTCACAGCTAGCACAGAGATATCTGCAGATAGCAAGAAAGATACAGTATGAGCTTCAACACACATGTGGCAAGAGGAATTGTTTTAACTGAAAGTCCAATCTCATTTAAATTCTGACTAAGATGTGGACCTCGATACAGTATGTGAGGTGATGATATTGCGAGAGATTTTTCTAATTATTATTATTTTTAATTGAAGATTTTTTTTTGCCATTCCCGATTTATAATTTGGTATTTTATTAGACATCTCGCATCAAATTATATACAGTATGTCGATGCTTTTATCATATTATTTGCTCCTCCATTAATTTTAGTACGTAGTATAATTTGAAGACTAGGAAGAAGTGTGCTCCAGCAAGGAAAAGAGAGGAAAGAAAAGAAAAAAAACTCCATGGAACATTTGATCTAAGTTGATTTGATGTGACCATTAATGGGTTTGGATGTGAGGGAAATTGACTGACTCTTAGAAAGGAGGGTTTGGACAGTAGGGGTCACTCTCTGTCCTTGGTGGCATGATGTAATGGTTCATTAAAGCGAGTCCTAACTGCACTGAGAGTCGAGTGGTTAGTGCTCTCCTCCAAGCACACTGAAGCGCCTGGACCATGCCGCTTTGAAGGAAACAATCGCCGTTTTCGTGTACTGTTGTAAGATTTTATCAGAAAGCTGAAATACAAAGAAAAAAAATTATTTTTAAGAAAAATTCTGAAATGCATGGTGAGATTTGGAGTAAAATATGTGCAGCAAAGGACATTGGGGAAGATATTTTATAATAATAATAATACACTAACAATAATAATATACTAACAATAATAATAGTAATAAACATTTTTTCTCCCTTTTACCCTGAAGTGTCTCCGCTCTTTGATGTGATGTCTTATCCCTTTTATCTTGTTAAAACCACCCTGCTTTCAGGTTTAATTAAACCATTCCTTCATCCCTTCACCTGTGTGTGTGTGTGTGTGTGTGTGTGTGTGTGTGTGTGTGTGTACACACTGTGCTGCTGGCTCTCCTCTCCACTCTGCTTATCTGTGGTCTCTGCGCTAACCTTGAGCGAGGGACTTGACCGGGCTCATTTGGGTGCTCTGTCAAGTGCAGCCTCATTTATTGTGCTTAAGGACAAGGGAAGACGAGGAAATTACAGGGAATAAACGGCTTTTCAATCAAAGCCAAGATCCATTTTGTCTCCTGACAATGTCAGTGGCCGGTGTATGATTATAATATAATTACGCTGGGATATAAAACAGGTGACCAACCTAGAGATGCTCATCACTTATTGCCTGTAGTTTTATGCAAAGCTTCAAAGAAAATGTATTTTGTTTAAAAAAAAAAAACTTTGTTGTTGGGTTAATTTATGAAAATTTTATATATGAGAAAATTTTTTTGTACCCGGACCCTGATATGACATCCAAGTTAAATTATCCTGCACCTTTATATAAAACACTTTTTGGAACAAAGACATGCTTTATTTGTCTATCCAGGTCTCATCCCCCCCCCCCTTTTTTTTCCAGCTCCCACATAACTAGATTACAAGACAAATCCCAATGCTAGACTGGGGTGAAGCCTAACATGTGCTTCCTCTCATGTGATGCCAGCCAACAGTGTCTTGCCGCCTGGTCATTTTAACCCACTCTGAAGGACACGCTGTATACCCTCTTCTACTGTACATACCCAAACTCACCCCTGCCTGCCACAGTGCCGTGTTACTGCAAATGATGACAGAGAGAGAGAGAGAGCGCCATCCCACCCACCCAGAGAGAATGGCCAGTTTTTATTTAGATTTTTTGGCTTTTACCCACAGATAGCTGTGAAATTGTCAAGATTCTACCTAAAAATAGACTTAACACTTTTGTGTTGCACAACTGGGGAGCTCCAGAATCTGTAGTTTGTTTAAAGCAAGAGTCAATTTTTTTTTTATCTATTACAGTTTGGGAGTAATAATTAGCTGGGAACTTTTTTTTACTAGAAGTCAATGTTTAAAATATTCCACGAATGAAATCAGTATTTTCCAACCTAAGCTGGACGTCACACACTTTAAACTCCTCCTGTCTTTTCACAGCATTACTCTTCTCTTCCATGTACTCTTCTCTCTCTCTCTCTCTCTCTGTCTGTCTCTCACTCTGTATTGAAATTCCCGATGGCCTCGTGCTTCCTCCCTTCCTAATCTTCTCATCAGGTCTTTTGCTTAAATCATGATGCATAGTCCCAGCTTGAGCAGAGGAGCCCCATTAGTCACTGAGCGACCATTCGACGTATCTACTTTTTATCCATCTCTTAAATCAGTCCGTGCGGCTATTGGCAGCGGGCTGGGCAGCCTCCAAGTGCACTGATTGAAGTGGCATTGTTTGGGAGACAAGCCGTTCTGAATCAATAGGCAGTCTTACTAAATTACAGTTTGCATGAAAAATGAGGCCCTGCCCCTTTTTAAGAGCTGAAGAGGTGTGAGATGAAGCCTGCACATGCTTACATGTAACGTTCTGCACCCTCACTGGATGAATGTAGGGACACAGTGATATTTAAGTAATTTCCATGTTAAGGCAGTTCGAAGATTGTAGTCGATATTACAGCTTGCTGTTAAAAAAAAAAAAAGTGTGGTTGTTAGATGTACTGCATGTATGTGTTATATCGAGTAACTTATTGTTTTGCTATGTTATCATTTTTTTCTCTCTCCCCCTCACACACACAAACTCTCCACTGAGTCTCCTGTCTTACACTTTGGCTTCCTTGTGTTCCTTCTGTTCTGTCCCTTTCTTCAGCCTTCAGCCTTCACCTCTTCCTCCTTCAACCTTTAACCTCACTCATCCTGTCCTCAGATGGGTGGGGGATACTGCATGTCCGCTAAGGAGGGCTTAATGCTCTGTGGTCTATGGCTTGGGTCATCTCTCCTCCGGGCCGTGCTCAGGCCTCTAACCCCACACTATTAATCATTCTTCTCATTCTTATTTACCCTGCCTTCGTTTAGTACTCCACTACAGTACCAAGAGGGTCAATTAGGCCCTGCAAGCCCCTTGTCCCATACTCCCAGAGACACAGCAGGGGCAATTAGGAAGTCTAATACCAGCCTGCCGAACAGAGGTGCATGTTGTAAACACGCAGAACATATGTTTGTCCTCAGATAGAGTGTCAACTATGTGTGTGTGTGTGTGTGTGTGTGTATATCGCCATTCCAATATCAAAATATTGGAATTTTTCTTAAGATGAATCATAAAAGCATTTACAGTATAGTAAATACAGAAATGTGCAGCTTTTGAAAAGTATGTTCATTTATGCACTCAATACTTGGTCAGGGCTCCTTTAGCACAAATCACTGCATCAGTGTGCCATGGCATGGAGGCGATCAGCCTGTGGACTGCTGAGGTGCTATTGAAGACCAGGGTGCTTTGATGGCAGCCTTCAGCTAATCTGAACTGTTGGGTGCACTATTTATTTATTTATTTTTTTCTCATTTTGACAATACACCATTCATTCTTTAGGGGTATGGGCAATCAAGCACAGTAATGTCATGGTCAGCAAACCATTTAGTGGTCGTTCTGGCAGGTGCTAATCCTGCTGGAAGAGGAAAACGGCAACTCCATAAAGCTTCTCAGCAGGCATGATAATTAAGGCGATGTCCACACCTAGCCATGTGTTTTTAAAAACTGAGATTTTGGAATATTCTGTCTGACTGAGTAACGTTGCTTACTGAACTTTTTACATGCGTGTACATTCATGCACAGTTACTTACACATTACGTTAACGAACAGAGGTGCCTAAATGTACTACGAAGCTCACTGCTGCTACATACAAAACAATGAATACACACCTCACAGACAGCGACGCCCGTCGCGACCTGTCAGATTTCCACAAAGCGCACCCGGTGATGACGTTCTGTCTATGCTTCTGATTGGCCCAGTGTTGATTAAGGATGCTCCTAAAAGCCCTTAGCAGGGTGTTTTGTGTATTCATGTGGACAAAGATATTTTTAAAACGTAGGTTGTGTGGACAAAATTAAACACTTCATAAAACACATTGGACCAACACCATCAGATGACATGGCACCACAAATCGCTGACTGTAGAACCTTCACACTGGACTTTCAGCATCCTGGATTCCGTACCTCTTCAACCTCCATACCTCCAGTCTATTGAACGTTTACTGTATGTCCAAATGAAATGCAAATTTTACTTTTGTCTGAAAAGGGTACTTGGGACCACTGAGCAATGGCCCAGTTCTGTTTATCCTCAGCCCAGGAAAACTCTTTTGATGTAGTCTCTGGTTCTGAAGTGTCTTGATACTAGGAATACAAGAGTTGTTTGCATGGTGGCTCTTGATACACGGACTCCAGCCTCACTCCACTCCTTGTGAAACATTCCCAAATTCTTGAAGGCTGTGGTCGTCCCTGTTGCTTGTGCAACTTTTCCTACCACACTTTTCTGTTCTGGTTACCTTTCCATGAATAAGCTTCAATACAGCATTCTGCGAACAGTCAGCCCTTTCAGCGATGACCTTCTGTGGCTCACACTCCTTGTGGACGGTGTCGATGATCATCTTCTGGACAACTGTCAAGTCAGCAGTCTCCCCCATTATTGTGGTTGAGTGTACTGAGCACGACCTGTGTATCAAGGGATACAGCGTATTTCTAAAGTAATTTAAACAAACGAAAATGAAATATTCTATTATTTTGAGATACTGGAAATTTAACCAGAAATGCTTGCATTATTTCACTTTACAAGTTTGAGATTTAATTAATGAGGATTAAAAAATTTTATTAAATTACAGACAAAAATAACACGAAATTCACGTTTGTTTTTAGATGCACACATTACATAGGTTTTTCCATGTTATTTATTTTTTTTCATGTTTTTTTTTTTTATTGACTTCTCTGTGTGTCACATAACATTGAGTTTCCTCTCACAAATACAGCACATGCCAAGATCTCTGACTTGAAATGAACAGCCCTGCAATCACGGAGCTGCAAGTGTATTATTTATCTCTACGATGAAACACATCTTTTAACTTTTCCACCTCTCTCTTTCACTGCGGTTTTTAATATGCCATAAATCTGTTGATCCAGTATAAGGTATGTTCGGTCATTTTCAAATGGACATTTTTTTCTTTTCTTTTTTTTTTTTTAATCTGCACTGCCAAAGTGAGGGGTTGTGCCAATATGGTCTTTTTCCATCATGTTAATTACAGTAGTGATGGATAGGTTTAGTTTGTTTGTGCATATGTGAGTGTGTGTATGTGTGTGATTGAGAGAGAGAGAGAGAGAGAGAGAGAGAGAGAGAAAATGATGATTCAGAGAGGCACTTTTTTAAATAGCAAAAGTGCTTTACTAATACAAGTGGCTCTTTCATAGCTGCTTTTATTCTATAAAGGTGTGTGTGTGTGTGTGTGTGTGTGTGTGTGTGTGTGTGTGTGTGTGTGTGTGTGTGTGTGTGTGTGCGTGCATGTTCAGAGAAGAGGCCATAATAAACATGCATTATCATCCTGATCCTCTAGCCAGGAAAAGGCTGCCATCGACTGATCATCTCTGCACAGCTCCATATGATAATGGATGCTCTGACTGTAACATGTCAGCCTCATTGTCATGTAAAAGCATTCTTTTACCCCGAGCCCATGAGGGGGTGGGAGCCATGTCACACAAGCAATAACGGCCCCCACTCGTATTAAATGTAACATGACTTTAAAAAGCGATGGCCAAGGGGGAGCAGGGAGCGCCTGAGTAAACCAGCGTCGTCTCTGAGCGCAGCTTTTACAGCGAAGTACAGTACTACGATTACTTTTACTGCTTACTTTATATATCCATATTCAGTTATTAGCCACGCAGTCATTCCTGATTAAATTCCATAATCTAAAATAAGCATTGTGTTAATGAAGTGAGGAATTCCCAGGGTGCATGTGGACTACATGATTTTGTATTTAAATGTAGAGACCCCCCCCCTATCTGTCACTGTGTGGACATTAGTATTAATCCAGGGAGAAAAACAGCTTATTCCACCAAAGACTGAAGATTTATAAAAAAATAATAATAATAATTTTTTAAAATAGTTGCGTGAAGATTTAGTTGTGTGTAGTATTAATGATAATGACAATATAGATCTGATTTGAATAAACTTAATAATAATAATAATGATAAAAACAATTAATATCAAGTAAGTAAATAACAGAAGTGAAGAAAGAAATTCATGGTTCTCTGGCAAGTGAGACAGATGTGTGTGTGCGGTGCGCGTGCACGTAGGAGTGTGTCTTATTAGTCCTGGCTGATTGAGTCTTCGCCGAGTACTGGATGAGCCCATCTCTTTCTCATTGATTCTTCAGCGTCACATCAGCCGAGTACAGAGAATATCATCCAACAAAACATTAAGTAAACCAATAGCGAGTGCTAGACTGGTAATGTAAAATCCATTGTGTTTTCATCGTGCTAATTGATCAGACACTAGCGGAGATAGTCTCTGCTTAGCTGTTGATTTTTCTTTCTTTCCTCCTCGGTCAAATTGTCTCCATCACACGCAGTGTCTTGTGTCCCGCCGGGAGAAATTAGCTAATGATGTAATTACCGCGAGTCCAGTGCCGATAGCGCGCTATTGTTTTGGGGAAATAATGGATACTTTCTTGATTCTGGCCGGCACGTTGGCTTGTTCTACCTTCAAAGGTATTAAGCTCTTGAGAGAATTGATTTGCTTGCTGCTAAAATGGAGCCAAATGGATAATGTAGGACGTGTAGACTCCTTTGTTCTCTACCACTGATGTAAAGTTGCCTCACCTGTGTACTGTGTGTGTCAACTTACACACTTTCTACAAGTAATATTTTGTGTTTTTCATAGTGTATATGTCCTGGGATTCTTTAACTCACATTATTATATACCGACTATTTTAATTTTAAACGCTTAAAACAAATTTTAATGATTTGCGATAATCAATTAATATAGAAATTAAATTTCACTTTCACCCTAAAACAAAGGGATTTGAGTCTGAAGGCAAACCAACTAAAAGTCCCAAGAGTTTTTGAGATTTCACAATTAAACCTATTTTTAATTACAGTCAGAACTGTGCTAGTCTTGAGCCGCACCTCATTTCTTCATATTAAATGAAATTAAATGATGTAGGTTAAATGAATGTGGAAAATTAATTTTTTGCTGCAAAGTGCCAAAAGATACAATTTTAAAATTGTTTGTTTATCTTACAACCTCAGCAGCAGCCTCATTTTTCCTCTCGCCTGTTTCAACCACTCAGCATTCAACTGAGCATCCATCAGTAGACCAATCACTGGCCTGATCAGCTCTCGTCATCTGCACCGGTTTCTCACTGGTTTATGCCTTAAGTTTTTTTTTTTTCTTCTTCTTTTTTTAAATATTTATTTATAAAAAAATTTTTTATCAAAGCACATTCCTCTGGTCAGGTACAGGGGCTGGAGTAAAAAATGAGGACCAAAATGTAAAAAAAAAAAAAAAGTCCTTCAATAACTGTTGGCTGTTGAACCTTCACATTGGACTTTAAACAACTAGGATTCTGTGCCTCTCCTCTTTTCCTCCAGACTCATATTTTTACTTCAATCTGAAAATACGACTTTGGCCTACTAAGCAACAGTCCCGTCCTTTTTATCCTAGCCCAGGTAAGACGACTCGGATGTTGTCTCTGGGTCCAGAGTGACTTGACACAAGGAACACAACAGTTGTAGCCCATGTCCTGGATATGTCTGTGTATGGTGGATCTTGAAGCACTGACTCTAGCTGCAGTCCAATCTCCCCCAAATTCCTGAATGGGCTTCATTTCACAATCCTCCTCAAGGTGACGGTTATCCCTGTTGCTTGTGCACCTTTTCCTACCACATTTTCCCCCTTCTATTCAAATTTATGTTAATGTGCTTGAATAAAGCACTCTGTGAGCAGCCTACTGAACTAGACTGAGACAATTTAAAGGAAAACTTTGCAGGTGTTTTGAGTTAATTAACTGATTCGTGTCTGACAAGATTCTAAGATTCAAGATTCTAAGGATTTTATTAGCTGTAAGGCATAATCATCAAAATTAAAAGAAATAAACACTTGAAATATATCAGTCGGTGTGTAATGAATCTATATAATGAGTTTCATTTATTTAATTACTAAAATAAATAAACGTTTCAATGATATTCCAATTTACTGAGATGCATGGATTTGTAAATGAGGGTTAAAAAGGGAATAGGTACTTCAGTATTTATTTTTCTTCTGTATGACCTTCGACAATAAACAAAACAATGCAAAGCATTGTCATTTTTATTTTTATTCTTCTGGCGTTAAATTTTTGCCCACACACATTTTCCACCCTGTCCCCCTACATCTTCAAAAACATTCTAAAGTAACCCATCGGGTAAAAAAATAATCAGGTCATTTATATGGGCGCCGCTCTCGAGTCACTAAATACATTTCCATAACGCCACATGAACCTACTGCAAGACTGATCATTGATTTTAGTTGCAAATCTTTTCATCATTAAAGATTTTTTTCTGTTTGATATCATTCATATCCATCTGTCAGACTTGTGCATCAATAAAACGTCTCTAATGTTTTGTACCTCCTACCAGATGATGGGGAGGAAAAAGAGAAAGATTTACATGTAGGGGTTATAAAATTGTCCTTCCATGTGATAGCTGCGCAGTGTTGGTAAATGATGGCCATTTAAAATCCATAAAACTGTTATTGTGCATAATACCATATTAATATATCTGTGTATAAGGTGCAGTTAAGCGCAGAATGCGCAAGAGGTTAAATAAACGACTCTGTGATCTTTCTCAGGTTTTTTTTTTTCTTTTCCTTCCCCTCCTCTATTTCGACACTCACCTCAGTGTTGTAGGGAGGCGGATCATTTCCCATTGCAGGGATTTATCTAGGAGAATAAGTCTCTCTGTGTCTGCTTTTATTGACACTGTATTCCTACTGTGATATGATACTACAATAATGGACCTTTGTAACGTGGGCGGAATATAGTTCCCCTCTTTAGAGATGCAGGAACAGAGCAGTAGTGCTCAGAGTTGCACTGAATACATGATGGAGGGGAAGGACAGGCAGCAACATTTATGTAGATGTATATATGCTTCTATAAAATTGGGCATCTATTGGGAATTTATTAGTTAAGTTTATCTGGACGTGTCTAAAAAGTTTCATTTTGCTAATATGAAAAATGCACACTGCATCAGAACAGACCAGAACAGATTTATGGTTTCTTTTTGTTTAAATAAATAAAGAAATAAATATTATCTCTGTATTGTACTATTGAATCTGCCACCATTTTCATTAATACCTATTGTATACTAGATAAATAATTTTTGCCCAGTGTAAAATCCATCAATTTGTAATACAGTATTAACTTGCAGCTTATTTTTGCGCTTTCTCTTGCAGCCTGTTGAAATAGATATTGCTTAAGATACTTCAAATATGCTATGCTTAAGTTTTTTCCTTCATGGCTGAGAAATAAACAAAAAAAGGGTAATTTTTCAAAAAATTTAAACTTTTCATTTTAAAAGTTGTGTTAACGAAGTTATATAAATGAATGAGGTTGGTTTGTACAGTAGCTAATGCTTCTCTTCTTGCTGCATGATAGTCAGAGTAACTTAGGCGTAGGTACTGTAATGGTCAGCATACTCCTCCCTGAGGTTCTGTACGTTCATGTGCATACCATGCTTCATATGGCATATTTTCAAACCGACAGCTTTTAATTACCACAGAGTTTAGGAAAGGTTGTGCTGTCATACAGTATATGACACCAGGATGTCAGTATCAGATCCCTTAAGTGCTGTAAGTTATAAGGTGGGGCCTCCATGGATCAGACTCGTTTGTCCAGCACATATCATGGATGCTGAATCGGATCAGAGTGTTCTGATACCTTTCTATCATAGTGAGCATTAACGTCGTTCGGTGCTTCAGTAGCTTTTCTGTGGGATTGGACCAGACAGGCTCCCCGCAGGCATAAGTGAGCCTTGGGTGCCCATGATCCTGTCACCAGTCTACTGGTACAGTATATAATTGATAATCAGTGTTACTCCGGGATTTCGCGAAGGCAATGGTGCTAATGTTGGGACTGATCAATACACACAATATTTATTAGCCTACTGTTAGGAACAGGAAATGGTTTATCTTAAACATACAAGTTGTTCTATAGACATTTCAGCTATAGAAGTACTGTATACTGGAGCTTATATGCAAATACTACAACATTTTATGGATTTAGCTCTATGGGTGAGTCCTGGAACCAATTCCTATACTATCTACAGTATACTGAGGACCGATTGTAGACTATATGGTCAAGGATTGATGAACATCTGGCCATCACACCCATCATCTTCAAACTGTTGCCACAAGTTGGAAGCACAGAATTGTGCAGAATGTGTCTGTAACATTACAAATTATCTTCACTTGAACTAAGAGGGCCAAACATGTGCAACCATGACGAGGCCCCTGTGCACAAAGTGAGATCTATGAAGACATGGTTGACCAAGGTTGGGATGAAAGTATGAAATTTGTTTACATATTGATTAAACTAAAGCTAAGGTAAGAAGTTTTACTCTCAACACTGCTCTATTACTCTGTAGGGTTCACTGAGCTACAAAAGTAGTAACCGTGCCATCACCTGTAGTAAAAATGTCCCTTATTTAAAAGGACCATTATATACATTATTTACTGTAGATTGTGCCATTACTGTTCCTAAATACGTTAGCACATAGATGCCAAAATACAGGTATGGTTTATTTATTTATTTTTAAGAGAGAAAATTATTGGCACTTTTTGCACTCCTTGTGCATTCTGGGAATTCTGGCCAGTTCTCCACTGCTTAAAAGTCTGTACAAGTTTATACAGTACAGTGCAAAAGTCACCTCATGTCTCAAGGAAAAGTTCTCCAGGAATTCTCATTTTCAGTCCGGTACCTGACCAGTTTCCGAGGAATGTTTTTTGTTTGTAAATCCACACAGCGACCTACAAATCATTCAAGCATTAAAATCACATGTAACTTAAGGCATGAACCAGTGAGAAACAGGTGCAGGTGATGACAGATGACCAGGCTGGTGAATAATATACTGGTGATGCTGAATGCTGAGTGGCTGGAACAGACGAGAGGGGAAATGAGGTTGCTGCTGAAGTTGTTACATACAGTAAACAAGCTATTTTTAAAATGTATCTTTAGGCAGCGTGCAACCTGGCGCAGTAAAACATATGTTCCCATTTCTTTAGTGTAATGTACATCATTTCATTTAATATGAAGAATAAGGGGAGACTTTTTTTCCCCCACTGTCTTTTTCTGTACTGTTACACCCATAGTAGAACAGCATGGCTAGAAATCAACCATTAGATAAAATTAGTTAAATGACCGTGAACAGTGTACTGTAGATTCTTTGTTTTGTGCCATTGCTTGGACCCCTTCCCTTACTTCTTTCCCTCTGAGCCTCTTTCAATATGTTGGAAATCCCTTTAGCTTTATTTTATTGCTGTCCTCAGCAAGCTTTTATCCCACTCCAAGCCTGCCATGCTGTCCTATTTAGCCTACTATTTTCTATGTATGTTTTTTTCCGCTCTGTGGCAGTGGAGCTTTGACCAGCGAGCGTGTTTATGTTTTGGCTGCATTGGGCTCAATGCCCTGTAGTACTGGGGCTTTAGAAATGCAATTTCCCCTTCTCCGTTCTACACATTAGAATATGAAAGTGTGTAGGGCTCTGGACTGCTCTGCAGCTGTCCGCAGACGTGCCCTCATGCATAAGACATGAGCTGCACAGTCAGTGTGATGCAGCGAGACTGGGATATCCTGGCCTAAGACACATACACATGCTGTAATGAGGAGGATTTGATTCTTCAAACAGCATATGCACAGGGGAGGAAGTGCTCTTTAGTGCGTGTGTGTGTGTGTGTGTGTGTGTGAACATTTTATTAGCTGCCTGTGTATCACTCTGTGCTATGGCTGTATTTTTGATGAGTGTGTCACTAAAGTTTTAAAGACTCTTTTCAAAACACTTTCACTATAATAAAGAAGTGTAATTGTAGAGAGGGTGTGTATGTGTGTGTGTGTGTGTGCATGTCGTGCACAGAATATGGTGACCAGAAGCTTATCCAGCTTTGTGTATCTGCTGTGAGATATACATGTAAAACATATGGCTTTGGAGCATCTAAACCCTCTCAGATTGATATAGTAAGGAAGACGGATAAACAGTGTATGAGGACTGTATTAGGCGGAGTGTGTCCATGCATCTCCGGGGAACAGAAAAAAGGTATATAAAGAAAAAGATGTAACTGGCTGTAATGCACTTTCTTGCCCGTTCTTGCCATTTATCACTTTGTCTCACTCTCATGAGTTGCCGTGCTGAAACCATGGCAGGAGACAGCATCTATCTGGTGAAGTGTACACTTGTTACAAAGTGCATACTAGAGTGCAAGAGTGATTGCACTTAGATTAAGGGGGTGATTTGTCATCCCTTTAAAGCCCACACCGCTTCTACTGTATCTCCATATTTCTGCAGTGTACATTAGGAGTGGGACAGAAATATAGCGAATACGTTTTTACGATACGCAATATGTATCACAATATATTGGTTTGCTAACAATTTTCTAGCAGCGCAGTACAAGCAGCAATACAGATGTGTTTTTGTTTATTCATTTTTCATATTTAAAAATGCATTTCTATTCATGAAAAATTACTTAGCTGCTGCTTATTTTGTAATTATTAAATATGATATTGCAGAAAAGTGTATTGTGAAATAATTTATCAATTATCATTGATATCATATTGTCATCGCCATACTGTAGTGTGCATACTGTATGTGTTTTTCATGCTTTGTGACGTCTTAAATGAAAGATTATCACAGTGAAAGAGTTGAAAGAGTGGTGCCGTATGTCTGTATTTTTATTAGAAAAAAATTATTCAATCCAAGGAACCAAAATACGTTCTTATATACTATATTACATTTGGCTAGTGAGGTTTAGGATGGGATTAGATTTAAGTTAAGATCCAACCTTCCTTACCTGCATCAATACAACTCGATCACAAAGATATTTGTGTGTGCAGGGTCTGTGTATGTATACAGATGAGTAGTTCTACAAATTCAAACTTGTTTTGTATTCCCGTAATATGTAATATCGGATAAGATCTGTGACAGCTGCCGTTTTGCACTTGCTTCGACTTAAAAAACTCCGTTCAGGGAGTTGAAAGGTGGCCTGTGAGAAAGTGCAGTGAATGAAAAACACACTCGTAATGTGTACAATCCCCTGCTCTCTAGTGTGTACACTGACACCATGCTTCCTCTTTCTGTGAGAGTCCAGGAGACATGTCCAGTCACAGCTGTGCACCTCTTCTATCTCCATTCCAACACAGAATATAATGTACAGTATAGCCTTTTAGACGAAGAGTAAATATGAGAAGAACTAGAAATACAAGGAGGGATCAGTCTTTGAGCACTTTTAATTGGAGAAGAGGTGAATAGAGTGACTGGGGTCTGGTTGAGTGTGAGAAGCTCCAGGAGTTCAGCTTTGAACGAAGGGTGAACTGTGGAAGACAAAAAGACAGAGACGCTCGTTGTTCTCTAACGAAAGAGAGAAGCAAAGCGTGAAAAACTTGAGCTACCTGGGGGAGACTCTCTCCCTTTGTCTCACTCTCTTTGTCATGATGGCGCTGAGGTCACAACTGAATGGTGTCCCACACACAAATGCACAGAGAATAAAATCATCGAGTGGCCAGTTCTGTGGTTGTGTAACAGCCTGGACGTCTACATTTTTAACATTTCTAACACTTAATGTCCGTTTTGCACTCTCCTACTCTGGTCAGTGGGTGTTAGGAGCTCTTCTGAAGGTCACATTTGTACTAACTCCCTTGTATATCATCCTGTCAGATTCATGCTGCTGTGATGTGCGTTTCAGTGCTCTACACCCGCCTCTTAATTTAGCCTCCTGGCCTAATCCTGCCTCGTCTCGCCCAGTCTTCTTTTTCAGTTTCCCCATCGGTGCACTCAGGCCTGACCCAGTCCGTGACCCTCTGCCCTTAGGTATTGCTCGTGCAGGGCTCCATCAAACACACGAGTCACCTCAGCTCCTGCCCCGGCCAACCCCTAGTTACCTGGGCTAGACCTACTGAGGACAGGCCTCACAGCAAAATTAATGGACCATGGAGAAAGACAACCTGTTTGTTTTTCTCTGTGTTTGTCTAAGCTATTTTTCAGTTGTAGACAATGGACAGTAATTAACACCAAAACAATATAAAAATATCCTTTTATGCACATATAGTATGCTTTAATGGGAATTCCTGCATATTCATACACTAAATCAATCAACCACTCATGTGGCAGCTGCTTTGTGCTTAAAATAATGACAATAATGTTCTGTTTATTTTCAGGAATTTCCCTCATTTTAACCATGGCATTGTTGCTCCTGTTAGACGGGCTGGTTAGAGTATTTCAGAAATGGTTGATCTCTTGGGTATAGTAATATACTGTACTATGGCTTAGACTTTTATAAAGAAGTGTTCAGTGGGCAACCAGTTGCAGGTGGACTTACCTGACCAGGAAGGTTTAAAGGAGAATGGTCGGAATAGTTTGACAATTATTACTTAAATACAGGTCCTTCTCAAAAAATTAGCATATTGTGATAAAGTTCATTATTTTCTGTAATGTACTGATAAACATTAGACTTTCATATATTTTAGATTCATTACACACAACTGAAGTAGTTCAAGACTTTTATTGTTTTAATATTGATGATTGTGGCATACAGCTCATGAAAACCCAAAATCCCTATCTCAAAAAATTTGCATATTTCATCCGACCAATAAAAGAAAAGTGTTTTGAATACAAAAAAAGTCATCTTTCAAATAATTATGTTCAGTTATGCACTCAATACTTGGTCGGGAATCCTTTTGCAGATTCTTGTGTCTTGTGTCTCTCAACTTTCTCTTCACAATATCCCACAGATTCTCTATGGGGTTCAGGTCAGGAGAGTTGGCAGGCCAATTGAGCACAGTAATACCATGGTCAGTAAACCATTTACCAGTGGTTTTGGCACTGTGAGCAGGTGCCAGGTCGTGCAGAAAAATTAAATCTTCATCTCCATAAAGCTTTTCAGCAGATGGAAGCATGAAGTGCTCCAAAATCTCCTGATAGCTAGCTGCATTGACCCTGCCCTTGATAAAACACAGTGGACCAACACCAGCAGCTGACATGGCACCCCAGACCATCACTGACTGTGGGTACTTGACACTGGACTTCAGGCATTTTGGCATTTCCCTCTCCCCAGTCTTCCTCCAGACTCTGGCACCTTGATTTCCGAATGACATGCAAAATTTGCAACCTGTAGCCCATTTCCTGCACACGCCTGTACACGGTGGCTCTGGATGTTTCTACTCCAGACTCAGTCCACTGCTTCCGCAGGTCCCCCAAGGTCTGGAATCGGTCCTTCTCCACAATCTTCCTCAGGGCCCGGTCACCTCTTCTCGTTGTGCAGCGTTTTCTGCCACTTTTTCCTTCCCACAGACTTCCCACTGAGGTGCCTTGATACAGCACTCTGGGAACAGCCGATTCGTTCAGAAATTTCTTTGTGTCTTACCCTCTTGCTTGAGGGTGTCAATGATGGCCTTCTGGACAGCAGTCAGGTCGGCAGACTTACCCATGATTGCGGTTTTGAGTAATGAACCAGGCTGGGAGTTTTTAAAAGCCTCAGGAATCTTTTGCAGGTGTTTGGAGTTAATTAGTTGATTCAGATGATTAGGTTAATAGCTCGTTTAGAGAACCTTTTCATGATATGCTAATTTTTTGAGATAGGAATTTTGGGTGTTCATGAGCTGTATGCCACAATCATCAATATTAAAACAACAAAAGGCTTGAACTACTTCAGTTGTGTGTAATGAATCTAAAATATATGAAAGTCTAATGTTTATCAGTACATTACAGAAAATAATGAACTGCATCACAATATGCAAATTTTTTGAGAAGGACCTGTATACACCAATCAGGCATAACATTACAAACCAAAAACATTTTGCTCAGAATTGGGTCAGTTCCACTTGTGCCAAGCATGGCAATAAAGCGGTGATGATTTAGGTTTGTTTGCGCCCTCAAACTAGACACCTTGTAGTCAAATTAGTCAAATAATTATATATAAAATAAGTTGACCATGAACTCCTCTGTATATCAGTGAATTCTAGAGGCAAATGTGAGGAAGTCTGTCCGACAGCCAAAGCTTGGCCTAAATTGGATCATGCAATAGAACAATGATCAGAAGCACACCATCAGAATGGCTGGAAAATAAAAATGTCAAGGATTTTGGAGTGGCCTAGTCAAAGTCCAGACCTCAACCCAATTGAAACAGTGTGGTGCGACCTTATGAGAGCTGTGTACAGTATAAGACGATGGCCAAAAATTTCAATTAACTGAAGCAATGTTGTAAGGATGAGCCATACTTACTTCACAACGATGTGAGAGACTGAGAAAGTCATGTAGGAAACAATTAGTTCAAGTTATTGCTGCTAAAGGTGGATCTACAAGCTACAGTATTTATTCATGAGGGTACTTACTTTTGACAAATGTTTTTTTTCTGTTGTTGCTTCATTTTTGTTACATAAATAATAGCACAGTTAGAAAAGTTCTATGCTGTTTGTCTGAGGATGTATTTGCAAAATCTACCCACTACGATGAGATGATTTTTATATTTTTACACCCACACACACACAAAAGAGGGGGGTACTAACTTTTGAGCATGCTACTGTATATTGCATGTGCTGAGTAAATATCAGTGGTGAGTTCATCTCCCCAGTTTTACTGTTACACTGACGCAAATGACCTTTACTTAGGAGATAATTGTTCAGTTCTGTGCTAGTGTGATTGTGATCTTTCTTTCTCATTCTCTCTCTCTCTCTCTCTCTCTCTCTCTCTCTCATTCTCTTTCTCTCTCTCTCGCCCTGAAGACTGCTGGTTCAGCAGTAGGGAGTTTCCACGTGGAGCTGCAAGGTCCTCTCTTCATTTTCAAGGTGTCCCTTTGCCAGGCCCCTTTTTCAGCCTTTTTTTAATGGATTGGCCTTATATACTTTCCAAATGGAGGACTTAACTGAGCGTTAATTCACACACTGATAAAGATCCTTTTACCTCCTCTTTTAGAGCTTCTCTTCCAGATAGGAAGTACACAAGCGAAGGTTAGATTGGGCTTGAATACTCACTCTGCCCAGACTTGGCCGGGAGAAAATAGGGGGAAAAAAGGTGAAAAAGAATCAATTTAATTGCCTTTCATATGTTTGAGGCACGACGCAGTGTGACTGCGCGCTGCTGAATGGAGGAGAAGATTCTCCCCTCTTTTGCACGTCTATAAAAGCATGAATGTAAGTTAGCGGAGAGAAAATGGAAGACTATTGAACACAATCTGTTAGGACAGAAGGTTATCTGGCGTTACTGTAACGCGACAGGTATAGCTGTCAAAGCTGGCGTCACCTCTGGCCCTCGAACCACACACACGTACACACAGACTGTCAAAATTAAACCGTACAGTAGAGTGTGACCTCAGGGCGCTCAGACAGGGAAAGGAACGGGATTGCCTAAATTATTACACAGTTTAATATCGAACTCTTTGAAAACCAAACATCCTTTTTCCCCACGTCTTACGCTTTATTCAACTCTTGTCTTTAATCCTCCACCATAAAACCAGAAATCAATTTATTCGAGGAAGTCAGAGCATGTATGTTTGTGACAAAGAGAGAAAGCGAGTGAGAGAAGGAGAGATTTGCATAGCTTATTACTTCTCTTGAACATGTATACAATGTTCATAGTTTACAGATGATTCATCTCTCCCCTCCCCTTTCCTCTTCCTTTTGATTCTTTTCAGTGTTTGTGTGTTTGATTTCCTTTGAAACCCGGCTCTGTCCTTCCTCTCAGTGTTTATACTATACATATGCAAATGACAAACAAATTCTATTGTGCCACCGAGCACCGGCCGTGTGTTTTAGAATTTTTCCCCATCCGAAAAAATTTTACAGACTAGATTGCAAGAAAGACTCTTGAAATGCTTTCTGAAGCCGGTCCATCTGCTCTTTGTTTTGCTCCTCAGCTGTACTTATATTATATTATCTTTTTTTTTTTTAAGATTGTTATGGTAAAGATTAATTCAATAGGAAAGCTTGCAATGCATTTCTTTGTTGTAAGTTTGGGAAAGCAAGCGCGCTGTGTGATATGTTTTAGTGTGTGTGTAAGGGGGGGGTTATTACTCTGGTCTATAAAATTAATTTTGGTATTTTAAAAAGGACATGCGGTACGTGTCGGTGCGTTGAGAATCACTGCACGCTTTGCTGTTTTTCTTATTCCTTGAATTGTGCCAGAAAATGTCTGTCACTTTTGATTAATTTGAAATGCCAGTCATTTTGATTGCCTTTAATATAAAAGTCTGCTTGTTGTGATTTCTTTATATTGGAACATTATGATAAAATGGTGGAGGCTTTTTTTTTTTTTTTAATCTGAAGGCACCAATTCAGCAACATCACATTTTGCGGTATATTTTGTGTGTTAAAGCAGTTACCCCTATCTGCCGCATCCCTCTGCCTTGTGACTTTTGTGCCACTGCCGGGCGGCAGGTTCCCAATCTGCGTGCACCCTGAGCGCTTGACCTGCTTGCCCACTCGAGCGTGCCACGGTTATTGTACATGCATGTGTACACTTTAGCATTTTTTTAGGGGAAAAAAAAAAGTGCTCAGATCTTTTGTGACAGACACAAATGATGCAACATTTGACTTTGCGAGTGCTTACGGAAGTAGTTTTCTTTGAGTTGGCACTTAATTCTGTACATCTGCAGTCTCCTCCCTCACAAAGCGCACCCCCCTACACACACACACACACACACACACACACCTGCACAGCATGGCAAAACCACATGCCACCTTCACGAGGCTTGTTCGCTTTATTATGTTTTTTTTTATAAGGAAACACAGAGTTTTTTATAATTTTTTTTAACTACAGCGTCATTATGATGAAGAGGTTCCTTTCTGGTAATTGTAGTTATTTATTACATTTTAGAAAATAATGTGAAACATTTGTTTCATGTTGTTAATGAAGCATATTGATAACGTAATAATCAAAATCAACTCTGTCAAAATATTCTCTCTCTCTGTCTCGCTCTCCCTCCCTCTACACACACACACACACACACACACACACACACACACACACACACTACATGAAAAATCCTCTATTTATAAAAATGAAAGCGCTTTGACGTTAGTAGTGATTTAAGATCATACTTGATGCATATTTAAACAGCTCCGGACATTTCCATTTCTGCTGTACATCTGACTTCATCCCTCTGATTTAATCATGTGTCTAATCACGCTGCATATTTAAATAAATATCTCACATCGCCGGTTTATTCATGTTAAACCGGCATGGCAGGATTCTCTGTCCTTCACTTTCCCTCCCATTCTTATAGATAAATGTAGAAAGTGATGTAACGAGACGTGCTACTAATTACCCAGCCGTTTAGTGATAATGTGGGGCCACATACGGAACGGTCAATTCTGGGAGAAGGGGAAAAAGGGTTATTAAATCAAAGCTGTGTACAGGTTTCAGATCGAATCTCAACAGAGAAATTGAAATACCGCAAGCCCTAACCAGATATCTTGCAATAAATGAATATGATCTTTTAACAAAGCATTGTTTTTTGTTAGCCTAAGCTGATATCTGCAGTTTTCTCCCCTGTTTTTGCAAAGTTCTATTTAATTTTATTAACCTTATTTATGATCTCTCATTTTCAGACGCTCAGATGAAGCTGGATGTTTCACGGTTCACAGTAAATAAAGGTGAATATTTATGCTGTGGCATGTTGCCTGGCTGCAGACTTGTGCAGTTTTCACCTGAATCGAAAATTGGAATTCACTGGAATTTACAAATGGTTTTGGATTTAATTCATTGCCTGCCAGCATTTGCATAGAAATAATCTGTACGGAGGTAGATGAGGAGATGAGAGGGCGTGCTTCTGCAGAAAGCCCTTTCTTTAAAGCGCCTCTCTGCCTGCTGTTACATCGTGCCGCGCTCTTTTCACGTCTATCGGTCTCATTTGCTTAATTAATTTTTTGTTTCCCTCTAACAATTTCTCTTCATTATTTTTCACAAATGGTTCTTGATCCCATCTACCGTTATTAGTTGAGAGATTTTAATGCATATACAGGGACAGGCTGCTTCTCCACCTGCCTGCTTAAGAAACTAAGATCAGAGTTGCTCTGTATGGTTCATTTTTCTTACTTGAACTCACGCATTTCTCTGATTATGTCAGGGGAACTATTACATTAGAGGAGCATCTGTCTCTGCTTCTGTCTATACAGCGGCCCGTCGATACACTCGAGCAGAGCACAAAGCCATTCACACGCACTCTGTCACACGTATTTGCACACAGCTCATCGACGTTCAAACACGCTTGATCAATGGGTTGAACAACAGGCGGAGTTTTGTCAATTGTTAGATAGAAATAGTTCTAGATAAGTAAACAGAAGAAGTACATATATAAGTATCTTCAGTGAATTATTCAGCATAAAAAAAATTAAAAATCTGTGCATCTTTCTACCCCTTATTGTACTGGGACACCTCATCCAGAATTTATTGTCTCGGATTTATATTAGTTTTTTGCTGATGTGGTTTCCTTTTCTCTTTTAATTGTGAACTAATGTGTCGCTGTGCGATCATCCATAGTCTTATGTTCAGCTAAAAGGGTAATGAAATAGCAGAGCTATATAGTATTTTATCGCACCACGTCTGCAGTGTATCATGTCTCACCTAACGTCGAGGGCTGTCTTGAAATGACATCATCAAAATGAGACAGAGCGGCCCGCAAAATGCCGTGTGAGTTCCAGATTATAGGTGGGGAGGGAATTTCATGCTAGGTCAAATGGCCCATCTTCTCACCGTGTCCTGTGTGTGGCTCCATTGACGAAGTCTGCAATTTGCAGCAGGATGGCGCTGCGCTGACTGTCTGACTTTTCCAAATGGCTCCTCTCACCGCCATTGACTCTAATGAAATCGGACTATTAGGGCCACTTGACACCATGCTAATGGTGGTGACTTTCTTTATGGAGCACTCATAGACACTACAGGATCATAGTACCTAACGTCACACTGGAGACCTCCGGTGCACGAGCACACACACACACACACACACACACACACACACACACACACACACACACACACACACACACACACACACACACACACACACTCATAACCTGCAAGTCACACTTTCTCTTTCCTTTACATTTGTTCTGTTTTTCTTTTTCTCACATTCACATTTTGATATACAAGAGTTGGCAGCGGGGCCTCATGTTCTGGCGTGCAGGATAGTCTCGACTCTCAGCTTCTTCTAGCTCTAGTGCTCTGATGCTTATGGAGATCTGGAGGCAATGTGTTAAATGAATGATAGATGTTTTACAGACAGCTATTCTTTCTTGTTCAGTCGAAAATGAAGTTAGTCTCTCTGAAGCTCAATATAACACAAGTAAAATATACTCTCTTTGGCCAAAAGTATATGGACTAGGGCTGCACGATATATTGAAAAAATATCGTTATCGCGATAATGGCATGCGCGATAACCATATCGCAAGGAGTTGCGATAAATACTTTATTTGCCAAGCATTTGTGTGTCCAAATTTGACCAATCAGATGGGCCCTTACTATGTTTATACCCGCTTATATCTTTTTATATATATATATATATATATATATATATATATATATATATAATATTATTTATATCTTTATACTTTATTCTGTCGCGAACTAACCCCGGATGATCAGAAGATTTAGCGATTAGCCGTTAGCCGCGATTAGCCGTTAGCCCTTTATAGACGGTAAACCCAAACGCGGAAGCAAGCGAGTAGGCAGGAAAAACAAGCGAATTAGTTTAAGGACTCTCACAGAAGGGGAGCAAGGGAAAAACACACATTTAACCCGCGTCCTATAAACACACACTCGAATCTGAACCGACATGGTGAACTCAGTGACTAAGCTGTATGCACTAGTTTGTTTACTCCTCTTATACTTCCGGGTTCGCGCCCGCATTACTTCTGGGTCCTAGTGCCGGTCGCGGAGCGTGTGTATGTGTGTGTGTGTGTGTGTGTGTGCGCGTGCGCGACAAATAGTCATTTTTTTATTTAATTTTTGTTTAATAATATTTATTTTTATTTTAAAAAAACAGGCAAGCCAAAGAGAATATTTAGTTTAAAAGATGCTCTTGTTTTAAGACACTATTGATGAGTGTCTGGTTCCACTTAAATAAACAGTAACGTTTGAAAGTAATTCATATTGTGTTGGCAGGTTTATAGTAACAGCAAACCAGAAGTCAGAATATCTGCTGAGGGGTTTAAGTCATTTATAGTGTTTTGAAGTCTAAATATTTGCAACTTCCTTGACATATAGTTTCTTTTTAGCCTGAATTAGATTTAATTACATCAGACAAATATCTATTACCTGTTTATTTTAGTATGATCATTACATATAAATAAATAAATAAATAAATAATTAAAAAAAATAGGCAATAATAATAATAAAAAAATGCATTTCTCTAGGGAAATGTTATATCGCAAGAAATATCGTCATCGCAGTATTCAACAACAATATCGCATATCGCATATTTTCCTAATATCGTGCAGGCCTAATATGGACACTTGACCTTTCCCAGATTGTTGAAAGCTGAAAGCACACTAGCTTGTCTAGCATGTAACCTGTACATTAAGTGATGTCTGTGAAGACTTGGTTCGCCAAGGCTGGTGTGGAAAAACCCAAAAGTGCACAGGACTGCACAGTGCCGAGCCCTCAATCCCACTGAACACCTTTGGGATGAATGCCAACTGCACCCCAGACCCCCAACATCACTGTCTGATCTCACGAACTGAATTAATGTGACTGAATGAACCAAAAAAAAAAAACCATTATCCTGTAAAGCCTTCTGCACATTAGATGTAAACAACTACCTCTTTATACCACAAGGTGAAAGCAAGAGTGCGATCAAGCTTTTTATGGATAAGGTTGTGCAAACTTCTTTGACCAGTTGGTTTGCAATGTGTTTCGAAACACTAAATTGCTGAGGCCATCATTTAGAGATGAACCTGAGCATGAGGGATGAAAGGTTAGTAATGATGACCATATGTCAGCTTATAGTGAATTGGTGGAGGCAGGATGAGCCTTCATTGCTCCTTCCCCATCCCTCAGACTTCAGTGCCCCTGATGTGGAGCTACAGTTAAACCCAGCACCAATTCAACTTCAATTAAAACCACAGTTAACGGCTCGACTTTCACGGCCAGCTCACCGTGGCCCACTTTAGTAGGAGTGCTCATCAAAGTCATGTTGTTCTTTTAATTGCTTGTGTGATTTAATGGCCTCCTGCCTTCCTGCTTTGTAAATCTCCATCTCAATAACTCCTGCACCATATACGAATGGCGGAACAGATTGAATTAAAACAATGAAGGTCTAATAAGATAAAGCACAATCAAAATAGATTAACCTTTCCACACCAGGACCCTTCAGCTCTTTCTTTTCCTTTGGCACCATTGCGTATGGAGCCCTCCAAACTTTAATCTTCATTACCTTCTTTGATTTCTTTTTTGTACTGCTAAAGGAAATGCATAATTTACACCCTTTGAAGTTATTCCAGTGATACTGACAACATGTTACCTTTTATCTCAGGACCCCCAGACCATTAAATATTTAGCCGTTACCGAACAAAGGACGGGCAAAACCTAGCATAAGCTTTTTACCTCCCTGACTATTTAACATCATATTCTTTACACAAAGCTAGTGTGAACCAATTAACTTTCGAAGGCTGTTTTATATGGCTGAAACCTACGCTTGTTTCCCCCCCTGCTCTCCTTCGTATCTATCATGTCACTACCCTTGAACAAGAGATGGAAAAGTAAAGTGCTCGCGCTAGCAAAAAGCAGCAACTATTTGTTTGACTTAATGGATAAGTGGCTAAGTATCTCCCTGTTGCGCAGGTAATTCTGCGGTAAATTCGCAGAAAATATTCACATCCTATCATCCCGCTTTATGCTTTCAAATCAGCCACTGGGAAGCACCATTACGTCTGGATTATGTTAAACCCGGTGCTGCTGTGGTGCTGTGCGTTTGTGTCTGTATAGAGAGGGACATCATGGTGTCAGTGCAGTATCTCCTATTGGAAATAGAAGCTGTATCCTTGAGCTGTGATTTTGATTCAGTGGTTCTTCTTGGTGAAATGTGTGCAAGGAATGCCTAGTGACAGCGTATGTCTTCGAGTCAGAGCCATTTAAGCACATTTCTCTTCCCGGGCACACCTGTACTACACCAGACACTGTCCTTTATTCCCGGTACACCTCTGTCCATCATGAGATCAACTCACCGGCCCGGGTTGTTGCCGATCCACCTTCATGTATGTTCCTCTGCCCTACTCGTCCCAGGGGTCCTTTAGAGAATGTTAGAATACCACTTTCTAACACAGTAGATCTGATGGTACAGTTGTGTGATCTGGGTTATTTTTGTCAGTCTGGCCACAGTGTGAACGAGCCATGAATAATTAAAGACTTCATCTTTCTATCACTCCTAGAATAGAATATAATAACATACACAAGTGTGAACAATTAGCATAGAGAGTGGTAGAATGGTGTTGCTTCCTTATGGAGTAACCCTTCAGGGAGTCACTGCACACACATTCTTGAAATGCCTCCCAATAGAGCTCCCATAGTCCTGCTGTCTGTGGCACCAGCAGTGCAAGGATTATAGCCTTGATACATTTCTAGGCCTAGCTGTGAACTAAAGTGTTTGGCTATTTTCTTGTGAAAATATTTTTATGTTTAAAAAGAAAAGATAAAAAGAAGCATCATATACAAGTCAGATCAGGTTGTATTGCATTAGGGCAGGATTCAGTGTTCGTTTATTGTCTTTATGCTTGTGCTTGAAGTTCTCATGATGTTCCCAGAAGAGCCAGAACACTTCCCTATACTCGCTCAGTAGAGCTTGGGGTCAAATGGTTGAACAGACGAGAACATGTTTGAGGCCTCTTTGCTTCTCCAAACATCTCCCAAGCCTTCTCTTCTCCATCTGGATTAACTGCAACCATGCTTGCTCAGCTGTTGCTCTTTACTGACAGAGAAGAACATTAGCCTGAAGGCCTCCTGCATCATCAACATGGTCCAATCAGCCTCTGTGTACCTGACCTCACTGTAAGGTCAAAGTTAAAATTTTCCCTCACTTAAGCTTCTGATCCACCTAAACATCCCAATGACGACTCCTGGATTTACCAGTTAAACATGAATTGCGTCGTGTGAGATAATTCCAACCCAATAAGTGTTCAGTTGACAACTCTACTCCAACTCTACTCCAAAACATTTGATACTAGCATATCAACCAATTGTGACCAAGAGTATTTTGGTACATTTATGAGTAACATTTTGTAAAAACAAAATATGGCTTGCTTGAAGTCTGTGAACAGGATCAGATCCTAGTTTAGTGTATGAGCCTAAACTGTGTGTGTATATAAGGATGTATCTCTTCGTCTCACATGTTCCATTGCAACATTGCTGTTGGCCACCACATGACTACCACCCTACTGACATTATACCTGATGTCCACTTTTCATCTTGCTAGTGGTGAGCCTACAAGATGCTCAGTGTTGCCATATCATGCTGATGTGGAAGGTATTACCAACAGGTCTGGGGCCAGGGGTGGTTCATGGTAACCCTATTCTAGCAGAGAAAATGAACTTTTTGTACCTAATGTATTATGAGCTTTATAGGATTGCGGTCTGCCAGACCTTTCACTTTGGGTATGTTTGCCAAGCGTGACATTGCTCAAGCTCTTGGTGACATAACTCTTTAAAGGACAAAAGCACTTGCACTTTTGTCACAAGACCTCAATCCACAACGGGTTCAGTTATAGATTTTCAGACTAGGTTCTACTATTTTTATTTATTTATTTATTTATTTAAATTCTATTTATTTTTCATGTTGTATTTATTGCTGTCACATGGAGGTGCAGCAGGTATCATTGCATCATAGTTCTCCGATTATCTTCAGCCTCCAAAAACATGTGCTGTTGGATTGTCTATGCTAGTTTGCCCTTAAGTGTTGAAGGAGTGTGCAAATGTGTGTGCACGATACTCTGTGACAGACTGGCAACATGTTCATGACGATGTTCAGGCAACATGTTCAATCCTATATCCACAGATCCCAGCTCCCGCTGTGGGATTCCCAGACCTTCCCGAAATCATCTAGGAGACAAACCTGCCAGTATTTACAGTTTAGCTGTAACATTTACAGTTTTGGACCCATTACTACGGTGAGATTAATCCTGAATTCCTGTCTTGTGCTCAGGGTTTCAGGGTAGGCTCTGAATTCCCCCTGACCCTGACCACGATAAAGCAGTTACTGATGATCAATGAATGAATGGATTGCTTTGATGAATATTTACAGTAGATGAGAATTTGTGCTCAGGATTAAAACTACACAAGTCTTTATGTCTCTCCTGTTCTCTCCATCTCCTCTTTTTGCTCTTTCCGTTTCTTTCTCCCTAATGCCTCATTAGAAGCTGTCTCTATATGCACATTCATTTATAATGCTGCATATGCCTATCCTCAGGCGCTGCATTTTTCTGCTCTCAATAGTGCATTGATTTCCTGTATGACTTCATCTGCCTAATACCCATCGGCTCCAGGCTCCTAAACACACACAGACATAATCACACACACACACACAGCAAGCAAGGTACTAGATTTTGTGCATTTGCATACATTGAAAGATAAATAATATTTGTTAGAAAAATATTTTCCATATTTACCATGTAAAATGGCACATATACATATATATATATATATGGGTGCCTAGTGACTTCCTGTCTCTGAATTGTCCAATGATGAGTATGCATATACGCCATTGTCTATATGAAGCAGAAACCTTGGCTCAATAGCAGAGGACAAGGTGGAGCTTTTCCTAATGAATGAACTGACGTTTCCCCATGGCCCATTGAATTCATCAGACCCCTCTCTCCCTCTTCATTACACCTCCCCAAGAGCTGCCAATGAAAATGCTGCCGTCCATTTATTAGCTCTGTGTGATTCGCTTCCAGAGTCTAATCAGCCTCATATGACCGAAGACTGATTCTCTGCTACGTTTGGGAGTAAAACTGTGGAAAGGGTTTGCAGACAGAACCATTTGCCATAAAGAAAATGTAAACCAACAATATATATTATCATCTTTAAAACCTTAAAAAAAAAAAAAAAGGTTGTTCTAACAGTGTTGTAGTGGTTCTCCAGTTGCAACGGAGATCCTTATACAGACCTGCACCTTTGTCCCAAACTTCCAATTTTGCCTGGCGCTGGGCAGAGGGTGTCATGTCTTTAATAGATAAACATATGTTTCAATATTAGGCCAACATGTTCCCTGTCTGCCTTGAAGCAGGACATGATGGTGTGTGTATGAAAAAAAAAAAAAAATCTCTCTTCATGTTTACTGATTACTCATGCTCCACATGAAGGGTGTTTTCATCACGTAGAATGGCAGCTTCTCCCCTGCAGCTAAGCTATTATTATACTCATAATAAGCCTTATTTATTTTGCTCCGAAATGATGAGATGTGTGTGTTTTTCTCCTGTCTGATTAAATTCAATCTTTAAGCATCATTCCGTGTGAAGACGCTCCTCGACAATCTCAGTTCCAAAACCTGTTTCTGCACCAGAGACCATCGTTTTCTACTCTGCTGATGTGTGTGTTTGTGTGCCTGTACTGTATGTGTATTTTGAGAGAAAAATAGATCTTAACCACTAATTACTGATCAGACCTGCTCATTTTAACCATTTTACCTGAACGTTAATGGCACTAAGTGGGCGTTCAAGTAAAACATTTGAATGGCGTAAACATTTTAAAGAAGGCTGTACATTCATAAATGATTATGTGGACAAAGTTGGCTCTGTAACCCCACTGCAGTCGTTCACGGGAACATTCGCAGAGTGAAACACCTGACCCTTGAAAATCAAGAGATGCTTGTCCCCACCTTTTTTAAGAGACGCATTCGGCTGTGAGAACTGTACACACAATCATTCATCAATATGACTTTCACAGTACAGAAATTTGTCTGGGAGTTATTGGCACATCGTTCTTACAGTCCTGACCTCGCTTCAAGTGATTTCCACATGTTTGGGCCATTAAAGGAGTTCCTGGGAGGCCAGTGTTTCAGATGTGAATCAGATACAAACCTTGTAACTTAAGGGTATCCAAGCACAAGACAAACACTGGGATAAGTGCATTAGTGTAGCTGGGGATTTTATGGAGATTTTAATAACTGTTCTCTTATTCTGCAAAATCAAAAGTCCTGATTTGACTCAAACACCCTTCGTATAAAGGAAACTTTTTAGATTAGAATTTTTTTAACCAGGAGTTGCAAATCTTATTATAAACTATACACACTAAACCTGAAAACAATAGAATGTTATTGGTGGTTCTTTTTCTAGTTGGGTAATGGAGAGCTTGAGCATGCTCAGCTCAACTGGAAATGTAATACACGTTCACAGCCAAAACCAAAAATGTCTCTTTTATTAATCTAGCCACAAGACTAATTAACATTTTATCATTCTTTTTCTGCTTGTCTTCCATCTGTCTAATAATTTCTTGTATCAGTCTTGCTTTGATGTCCCAAATTTGTATTTGAATAGTGTGAGATTTTGATGACATCCCCCCCCCCCCCTCTGAATTGGAAATGGGGATCTCTGTAAATGGGGGAATTCCAGCATAAGAAAAAGGAAAGCTTTGTTTTTGGCGAAGCCTTCATTATTTGACCGTGTTTAAATGTATTTTGTTATAGAGGCCAAGTTTGTAGCTGGCAATCCTGATTATCCTAAGGGGGTGTCCTCCCACATGCAGAGACTGGGCTCGGTTACAGCTCATAATGGTAGACTTGGGACCCACTCTCATACGGCACATCTCTTTTGACAGACTAAAAGCCATGGCAAGCTTTCTCAGAGCTGTCAGTTTATTGGTACAGTTAAAGAACTCTTGCATCTTTTCCGCCTTAATGCTCCTAATTCAAAAGCTCTAGCATGCATTTCCTATTTTAAACTTTTAGTGCAATTGCATCGCGAAGATTTACATATAGTGCTTAATTCCACTGTTCTCTGTTTACATCCTAATGTAGGGAGCCAGTAAATGAGCCAGTGTCCAGATTTGAGCTGGTCTGTCTCTTGAGTTGGCAGGCTAGTACTTTCTGCAGGCGTAGACGCCAGGGCCAGTCCCTCTGTCTGACTTATGGCTGTGGGATCACACTCTCACTGGGCCTGTGAGGGCACATTGGCACCGGTTTCAAAATTATACAGTGTAAAACTATCATCATGTATTTTCATAAAGATGAAATATTGCTATCTTTGCTCACTTACAAGGGTTTTATTAATGACGGGCTGTCAGGACGGAGAAGCCCTGCATATTCGCATATTAAACAGGCAGGAACAGAAATGCTTCTTTTATTGCCTCCAGATATAAATCAGTGTAACATGTCGCCTCATCATTTACTCTCTCCCCGGCCAAGTCCTCTCTTATTTAAATGAATTGGTGGAGAGCTTTGATTGGCTGGGTGGCATGCCGGCAGGTTTAGGCAGGGTGATGGGGTGACACCGGAACTGTTTAAACTGATATACTGTTTGTCTATTGAAATGTACTGCATCAGGCTTCCTGCTCTCTGGTGGTCGTTTTTTGCTCGTTCTCTCATCGCTCCTTAGACGGCATTCCAGGATTAATCGGGACACTTTACAACATTGCGTTTGTTTTCTTACATTTAAATGAATAATTATTTTGGACGCATGTATTGTTTAATGCTAAGTCTTTATAAAATCAAACTGACTAATCAATGACTTCACGTCTCATATATATATATATACACAATGTAATATATTTATTAGTATATTAGTATAATTACATTTTGCGCATTGTGTTAATTATATATTTCTATTTTAATTATATTTTACTGTAACTTTTGCAAATCTGTAAATTTGTATGTTTCATCCCAAATTTAAAATGTTACATTTTTCTTAGAGCTATTTTTCTTTCATTGCAGTAAAATCTTCCTATTCTTTCCTATTTTAGGTGACGAACACTCATACAAGCGTACACTGTGTACACACTGTGCATCAAACATGTGCATGGTTGTGTGCATGACGAATAAAATTAGAATTTGAAATGTAATCGTTCCCCTGTTCCCTAGGTTTTAACTAGACTAGTACACACTTCCCCATCGGCCTGTGTGTGTGTTCAAGACAGTTTGAACATAACAAAGCAGCCCACAGGTGTTATACATCATGCTCCCGTATATGCCTGTCGGGTTGCCTTGTCTTTCCCCAAACCCCTCCCGTTTGTACAGACGTGTGTTGCTATGTACAATATTCCTTGCAGTCATAAAGCACCGTTATTAATAGTGTGCTTTTACCCTCAACCGCTTGACTTTATTAATGACGCTTTTCATTTAAATCTATCAAATCTGGTGAAAAGCACTATTATTTCTTCTTTGCTTGTGTGGGGCTAACACTTTAGAGTCACAGCCATTTATCTTGTGACCTAGAATAGATTTAATTAACAGCTCGGCACACTGGAGCTGTGCAGGGGCACTGACTGCGTTACTTCTGTGGAAGAGTTCAAGTGTTTCTTCACTAACCAAGTATACTGTAAGTATAAGAAATCTAGCAAGCCTTGATTAGTATCACTTTAGTATCACCAAATGAATATGTGTATTATTAATATGCATAAATAAACATATCTCTTTCACATCTACAGTACTTTACTCTACACTCACACTAACTTGTAGTTTTTCTCTTGTGGTTGAGTATTGGCTGTGACTGTCATCACTTGTGTGTGTACACAAGACAGCTTTCTCAATAAGAAATAATATTTATATACAAAGGGTGTTCATGTGAAACGGGGACTTGTGATGAAATTGATCACAAACGAAGGTGTGAAATCAACTGACATTTACAGAAGACTTCAAGCGCTGTACGGTGATGAGACTCTCAGCTCTCAGGATGGTGCAAACCTTTTGAAGAAGTCTGTACATGAGTGAACGACGATCCGGGCCGAGGTGGCTTGGAGCCCAGTGCAGTCGTTCCCATGAACACTCAGCGAGTGGAACGCCTAGTCTTAGAAAATCATCAGATAACTTGTCGCCAACTTGCATAAGAGATGCATCTGTCTGTGAGAATTGTACACACATTGATTCACAAACATCACGTACACATTACAGAAACTCTGCCGGGAGTTATTACCACATCCCATGTACAGTTCTGACCTCGATAGTGCCATTTCCACATGTTGGGCATTAAAGGAGTTCCTGGGAGGCCAGTGTTTCTGATGTAAAGCAGGCAGACCAGCGTACTGAGAAAACGTTCTACCTGGATGGTGTCCAAGCACTATTGAAGACCTAGGATAAGTGCATTAGTGTAGCAGGGGATTATATAGAGAAATAAAGGCAGGTTTATAATGGAGTTCTGCACAATCAAAAGTCATAGTTTGACTTGAACGCCCTTCATAGCTTCTAAAGCTTATGTGTGCTGATTCATCATAATTTTTGCTGGCTGATTTGCAAAGCAAGCTACAGTATCTCTGTTACCTACATGCGCCTGCCAGAAGCACCAATAACTTCTAATGATCTCCTTCCATGCTTTCTTCTTTTCCTAATGTTTCTGCACACATTTAATGTGAGGTTAAACATAACATGATTAGATAAAACCACAGGTCAAAATGTTTATATCCCACAATATCCCATAATGACGACGTGAAAGAAGTTTGTTTTAAATCTTTGCAAATTTATTAAAAAAGAACCCCCCCTGCACCTACAACTCGATTGGAGTCCTGTGGTAAATTCAGCTGATTGAACATTATTTCAAAAGAAACACACCTGTCTATATAAGGTCCCACAGTTAACAGTGCATGTCAGAGCACAAACCAAGCCATGAAGTCCAAGGATTTGTCTGTAAACCTCCGAGACAGGATTGTATCAAAGCACAGATCCGGGGAAGGGTACAGAAAATGTCCAGAGGAGCACAGTGGCCTCCATCATCTGTAAATGGTAGTTAGGAACCACCAGGACGCTTCCTAGATCGGGTTGCCTGGCCAAAGTGAGCAACTAGGGGAGAAGGGCCTTAGTCAGGGAGGTGACCGAGAAACCGATGGTTAGTCTGAAAGGGCTCCAGTGTTTCTCTGTGGAGGGCAGAGAAACACTCTGGCAAACCCCAGGCACGTTTCATGTGCTTTTTACTGTGGAGTGACTTTCATCTGGCCACTCTACCATGCAGGCCTGATTGGGGGAGTGCTGCAGAGATGGTTGTTCTTCTGGATGGTTCTCAGAAAAAGTGAAGCACTGTGAATACTTTCCGGATGCACTGTAGATTTGATACTTTACTACACCATGCCTAATTTGCAATGGAAAGAAAAATAATGGTTGTGTATCAATTGTTATTGGGCTAAAGTTCTTGTTACTGTAGATTTTTTTTAAGGAACTACTTTGAAAACAGACCAACATGGTTATAGGAAATCAAAGCAAAGTTTTTTCATACGAGTCTGCAGAGTTGCCTCTGCCATTTATTAAAACAGACCTGTCAAGAAGAAGTCAAAGACAGTGCTCGATCTCTATTCCGTTCTCTCGCACCATGTCCCAAGCCGCTCTAATAAGACACGATAGCTGCCTTCCCTTCACATAAATGAATGAAGAGGTGTTCAGTATGCGTTTATACTACATGACATCACAGTCCTTTTCCAAACAGGTCCCAGAAAATCAGAGGCAGCAGAATACTCACTGTCCACCACCCCCACCCCCTGTTTTTTTTTTTTTTTTTTTTGTACTCTAAAGTGTTGGTGCAATTGGAGCGCTGTGAAATGATATTAATCTGGACTGCCTGCTCCTTTCATTTCATCCCCCACCACCCCCCACCCCCCAGAGAGTGGTGGCATGCTCAGAGACTTCATAAATTTACAATGAAACATGAACGCATTTCCACACTGCATTTCAAAATCCAGGGCTTTTTGCAGTTGAGCAGAAGTGAATTGGCTGCCCTGGATTGTTTGTTTTTAATAAAGACGAGGAGGAAAGAGGCAGCAAATGGGGAGCAGTCTTCCAAGAAGTCTAGAGGAGCAATGGGAATTTGGGAATGTGGTGGAAGCTGGGATAGATGGAAAGGGAGTATGGGAGGGCTGGGGGTTTAAACGGCTTTACCTCACTGGGCCACAGGGTTCCGTCATGGGTTAGAGGGAGTGATATGATGGCTTTCTTTAGTTTGCCTTCATTTCTGTGTGCACTCCTCCACTCTATCTAGCCATGCCTCAAGAGGAGGCTCCTATCTCATTTCGGGACTGGGGAGCCCAGTGTATCTGTGTGTGAGCAAGCATCTATGTGTACACGTTCTGTTCGCCCACTCTTTCAGAAAAAGGCTTTCATTTTCTCTCTTTTTATCCCTCTCTCTTATTGCTCTCCAGCCCTGAGTCCCAAGTGGGGGCGGATAGAGAGGGAGACCAGGAATGAGTGCTTTATTACCTCTCTCAACAACCAGCTCTCCCAGTGGTGCCTCTCCATTGCTTGTTTCGTTCGGTTTATTCCCTCTCTCTCTCTCTCTCTCTCTCTCTCTCTCTCTTTCTCGGCGTACCTCCGTCTCTTTTTTGATATCCAGACTTGTGTTCTGTGAGTGGCAGAGCGATAGACTCCCCAAGCCCCATGTTAAAGTGCCACTGGGAGTGAGGATCTTTTTTTTTTTTTTTTTTTTTTTTTGCAGCGCTGGGCTGCATGGAGCCTGAGCGCTCTTTTAATCATATCTTTAGCGCTGATAATGACATGTTTGTGTTATTGTCCCGATGTGGGGGTTGCTCAAGCCTGCGGCTCCGGCTGCTGAAAAACAAGGCCGTTCATTTTGTGGCTATTGAGTGTCTGCGCTGAGCCGGAGCGAGCTGTGCAGCCAGCGGGAAAAAGAGTATGCACTCAAACGGCTTCATTTCAGCGCCTGACATGTTCTATACGACACGCTTCGCTCTGCTTCAAAACGCGGCACAGATTGATTTCAGTGGTGTGTTGTTGTTTTTTTTTTTTTTTTTTTTGCCTAAACAGGGAAATGAAAGTATTATCATTACTATTTACTTTAATAGCTTCTTCTATGCAGAGAGTTATTTCTTTTATTATACTTAATGATTAAAAAAAAAACTATGCAGTAACACTACGTCTGTCATACACCAGCATTACACTCTTTAATTAAAACACTATACTGCATGTGCATCATGGCTTTGACTTACTATAGTAAAGGCTTTCATTAGACTTCACCTGAAAGTTACAAGTCTGCAATACTGTACATGCTGTAGAGCAAGGATGTCTTGTATAGAGAAAAAGCCCTATGAAGCCAGTAAACATTAATTAATGAAACAAAGTCAGAGTTTGGTGTGATAATGCTTTGAGTCTCAGGTACAATTTGCACAGTTTTATAAGGAAATTTGCTACTAAGTTTTACTCAGCGTCCTGCAGAGCCACCCACAAATGATTATTATTTTTTTTAAACTATAGTTTTTTTTATTCCATTTTTCTGTAACTTGTAATTTAGTGGTAGAAAAACGATATATGTTAAAAAAATCAGGAAAGTTTTTGTACTAAATCAGTCATGTCATAATACATAAGATAAAAAAAAGTCATAAGATAAAAACAAAATTATATAACAAAACTTGTAGTTAATAAACGGAGTGCCTAAGACTTTTGCACAATAATGTTTGAAAATGTAATATCAGTAACAAGCAGCAATATAACGAACAATGCTATGCTATTATTTAAGATTTTCTTCCCATGCTACACCATCGTACCGTATATCGTTACACCTCTGCTCTCTAAACATATCGATCTGTGATCTGTGTGGGTTTGCCAATTATCGTTCCAGCTGGATGGTCCGTGTGTGTGTGTGTGTGTGTGTTGGAATGCCGATGCAGTTAACAGTGCCGTGCTCGTCATTTAGCCTAACATCTTAATTCCTCTCAACAAGAAATGGCAACTCAGTCACCTGGAAAAAAAAACACCATTAGCTCCAATGTAGGATCCACACTGTCTCGTATTGTGTGTGTGTGTGTGTGTGTGTGTGTGTGTGTGTGTCTTAGAGAGGGCTGAAGGTCATTAGACTCAAACTGGATCCAGGTCATGGGGTGCCTGTAAATCCAGGGCCCAACAGGCTCGATAAGCACACAGTTCCCTCTCTATCTCCCTCACTGCATTTGAACCATTCATCACTGACACCCTCTCTGTGCTTGCACTCTAATAGACTGCCTCCACTCCCACTGTTCTAATGGAGTTACTCTAGTCATACCGTTCTAATAGATTAACTGTATTCACACCATCCTGGACTCTTTGACACTGAAACTCTGTTTCTAGTTGAACGTATTTATTATAAGAGCAGTAAATTTGCCTGCTTTTACCCCCAGTGACTCAAAATCAACTACTTGTCCTGATTAGGAATATTAAAAGAATGACCTGAGATGGACACACTTGGGAAACTACAGGGGACAGAGTTGTTAGAGCTCTGTAGCTGGAAGAGCTGTAAATGATAATACATTGTATTCATTTATTCCTCCTGCAGCTGCATTTATCTGCAATCCAGTAAGCAATCTAGCGGTTTGAGAATACATGTTTGACTTTGTCACAAAGTAAGCAGTGCTCTCTGTAGGCAAGAATAAATGACTTTTATTTTGATGCAAAGCCTAGAGAGCAGGGTATACTGTAGCCACACAGGTGTAGAATCCAATAAAGGCTGACCAACAGAAGGTGGCAGAGGTCGAGCTGACGCACTGAGCTGTTCTAGCAGGCATTGAGATACCGGACTCTACTGATCAGCATGTCATGAGTTCAAATCCCAGCAACACCAAGGTGTCAGTGTCGGATTCATGAGCAAGCCGCTTAACCCTCAACTGCTCAGTGGTATCATGTCTCAAGTGTAAGTCGCTTTGGATCAACCAGATGTGGCGCACATGACCTGTGACAAGTACAGTAACAGGAGCTGTGTCACATACAGTAACAAGCATGAGGGATTGTCACATATTCCAAGTCTTGATTTAACCCAGAACAAATGTATAAGATTGGGAAATCCCCAGGGCGGGTGTGTGTTACCCTGGGTTAACCTATGATCACCTTGATGACCGTAGTGACAGTGATCCAGGCTTGATAGAAGTGTTGTGTTGGATTATGAGATTTGTTAATGTTCAGTGTAAATGTTTGAGAAGAGACAGAGACAGATTCTTTGAGTTAAATCTGTTGTCACCTGATGCAGCATGTACTTCTCGCCTCTTCACGATGACCTTGAGACTCATTTGAGAAGTCGGACTTGTGCAGTTGCTGCTGTGTCAGGTTTGTAGATGGTTTTCAACTGGATCTGATGGCTGTGTTCATGTTAAAGGCTAATGGGTCTCCTGAGAGATGCAACAGAGAGATATTTGCCCTGTTATTAGGAGAGCATGAATGTTAATCCTGATGATGACCTACTGTAGCTGTTCATGGCCATGTGTCCAGGAGAAAAAAAACTGTCTGTGTTTTATGGTTGAGAAGGATGGCACTACTCTTTTCCCTGCTGAATAGACAGAAGAAAAAAACATATTACTCTCCCTCATTGGTATGTCATGTACTGTAATAATGGGGCACCAAGTAGTAGATATGCATGTATTAACAAATGACCAAACGGAATAAAAAATGCAGATAGATCCAGCAGTCTAAGTACTTCAGCCTCATCAGAAGCCAGACTGGTCGGAATCTAAGAGGTCATTCTGTGAAAAAAACAAAACATTGCCCAGTTGAATCCAGTGCGTTCAATGAGCACTGGAGACAATGGAGACAGGTCTTTAGGTCTGGGATCATGATGGGTTACACGTATTGATATTGTGAGTGTAGAGATGAGGGTGGGGTAGATGGTCTGCAGGAGATGAGGTGTAGGGGCTGGCTTTAGATTCAAAATATTTCACACCTGAAAATGCAGATGGTAGTAATGGATTAAGGATGAACTTTACATATACAGTACTGTGCAAAATTATTATTTTTTGTATTTTAATGTTGTCTTGAGGAATAGCTGTCAGCTGTCAGGCTTTCATTTTGGGCAAGTTTTTTGTGCTGATTTTCAGTCCAGTCCCAGTTTCAGAGAAATGTTTTGTTTTGTTAAGCCACACAGTGACCTATGAATAAATTAAGCATTAAAAACATCTACCTTAACACTTGAATCAGTGAGAAACTGGAGCAGATGATGACAGATGATCAGGCCGGTGTTGCTGAATGCAGAGTGGATGAATCAGACAAGACGGAAAATGAGGTTGCTGCTGAGGTTGTTACCCAGATTAAAAAAAATTCTTTATGCCCTTTTGCAGCAAAACATTTGTTCTATTTTCTTTAATTGAATCTATATAAACAAATTTAATTGAATTTGAGAGATAAGGGCTTTAGGCTTTGGCACAATGCTGTGTTTGAAGTGGAGTTTGTTTGAGAGAGGACCGTGGGAGGAGGTGCCGTACAGTAGACATGCTGTCGGGTCAGTGACATGGATGTTGTATTACGTACAGTATGTAGGGATTTTACACATAGATTTGACATTCCGGTCAATGGAAATTCACAAATGTCTAATAATCACTCTGCTTGCAATGTTGTAATAGAATTGTTCTACTTCCATGAAGTATTAGCGATATTCCATGTAAATTGTTACCTTACACCAGGTGATGAAATGAGGAAAGGGTTGCTCTCTTGTTTTACGTCTGTCACTCTTCTCCATCCTATTCTATAAAAGAATAAAACACTGGATGAGAATCCCCCCCAAAAAAAAAAAAACAGTGTAAATGTACTGTACACCATTTGTGCATGTTCCCACTTCACCCCTGCTAAATTAGGATTTGAGATGTACAGTAGAACGAGATATTCAGACCTCAGCTTACTGTCTGTCACTGCCACTGTTTGTTTATTTGAAGTCTTTTAATTGTTTCTGGTACATAACCGAGACATTTGCTGCTCAACAGAGCTTTCATAATCAGGAGCAGAGCCTTTTGGCCCACTTGCTTGTTCTCGGAGCTTCATGCAAACTGCCCTCTGGGAAAACTGACTCTAATATGGCTCAATTGTAATGCCAAAGACATGGAAAAGGCGGGTGCAATTGTGATTGCTTGTGCAAATGTAGTCAAACCCCCAATGCACGCAGGTGTTTATTTTTTCAGTTGTGTGTACCGTATATATAAAAATCGCTTTTTCTTTTTCCCTCTCTCCCTTTCTCTCGCACCCCTGCTGAAAGGCAGAGCGTGTGTGGGTTTTGTGTGGTGGACAAGCAGCTCGTGACCTGGGTGACGGGACCTTACCTCGGTGTGCTCAGGGTCTTTTTGATTGACTCTTTGACAAGCTCTCCTTGCCCTCTCTCCCCAGGCCCCAGCCGGCTCCCCACACTGAATTATTAACGAGATCCCCTCTCCTCTCCTACCACCATAGCTGTCCTTCACCCTTCACCCCCACTGGGAGATCTGTATGTGTGTGTGTGTGTGTGTGTGTGTGTGTGTGTGAGAGGCGATGCCATTGTCTCTGACTGTAGGTTACCTTAACTAAATAATTAGCAGACAACAGAGACCATGCTGCTTTCACTGAGTGACCTGAAAATGTCAGACTGCTGTACATCGGAAAGGGGAGTAGGGTCGGGGCGTGATGGTTTAGCCTTGACCTTGCGAGTCACACCATTTGAAGTCTGTAGTCTGTTTTACTATAACCTGTAAGGCTAATCTAATCTCTCCCTCCTTCTCCTTGCACTACACTATTATGATGGACTTAATATGATTACGCACTTTGTACATGTGATTGTTAGAGGCAGGCATTAATTCCCTACACCTATAGAAATACCAAAGCGATTAAACACTCCATTGGTTTTACAAATATCAATCCATAAATCCAATGTCAGAGCTAAAGCTTGCATTTTTTAAATGCTGAGAGAAGAATATGTGGATATAGACCGCTAGGCCAGTGTGTATAGAAGCTTGTGGTCTCTGGAGACGTCTGACTCGAGTGAATGCTGTCTGAACCGGACTAACAGGTGCTCTACTATACCGCATATGCGCGGCGACTTATTCTAGATAAACAGGAGGCTAATCCATCCCAAATGAACATCATGCCTTTTTGTCTTATCTGGTTGTTATTTAAAAATCCAGACGAAGCCAAAGAAATATTTGAATCCTGTTTAGTTCATACATCATAACGTTTTAATTGTATGAAAGACTTTAAACATACACCATAATGCATATGTAATCGCTTTTAAATTAACGATTAAAACTACAGAGAGCGGGAAAATAATGACACAATAAACTCAATTAGCACGGATGAGCTCTCATTAGGAATGTTATTTCAGCACAATGCTCTGCAAAGCCTTTTGTAATTAACGTATGAGCATTTAGTGGCAATTAATTAGCCGAAGATTTAAATAACATTTTGCTCACATGTCGACTTGGGTACTGTATAGGATCGGGTATAGACGCGTCCGCTTGGTGGATGTGATGACTTGTAAAAAGAAATGCAAAAAACAGAAGGAAACCTGAATGATGGAATGCTATTAAGAGTCCCAACTCATTGGTTTGTTGCGTTTTAAGGAGAAACTTTAGTGTGAGGTGGCACCAGACGGCTCCTGTAGTCTGGGTGTGTATGTAGATGCACCGGCACAAAGACTGCATTGATCGCTGATTTGGCTGTCTGACTAACCTGTCTGTCTATCTCCGAGCCAGCACTATGGCGAGAGTGGACGTGTGTGTCATCTGACTCAGGTATGTGTGTGAGCAGGATGGACGATCCAGAGAGACCAGGCGTAGGACGTACTGTAGGGTTGTAAATGGTCATTTAAACTATACTGTCGGTCTTAGGACTGGCTTTGTGAATAAGATATTTAACTGAGCTGTATATACGAGTCTGTACATTTGCTGCGTTATTCAAATTTATCCAAATGGTGCGACAACTTGTCCTTTTTTTAATCGAATGCTTGCTTTAAATCTCATTTGTGTAACCAGGTTCGAAAGACCTTTGCCGATTTAATCAGGGGTTCCTGGGGTAGGAGAGGTGGTGAAAGGTGCGGGTGGGAGGGGGGGGTGCTAGATCAAAGATCAATAAATTCTGAAGAGACACCTCACCCCACTTGCCCCGCCTTACCTCCGCCCCCTCTACCGTAAACACATGCATATAAATCAGCCATATACAGCCCCAACTAACAATGACAAATGATGTTGTATGTAATTTTTTTCTATTAACATAAAGTAATATAAACTGAAGGACACTAGTCTATAGACTGAGTTAGTGGCTAATGTTGCGTATCAGATGTGGACAAAGTCAAGACTGAATACAGATTACTCGGTGTCCTTCTACCCCACAGAGTATTAAGCTCTGACCCAGAATCGGCTGCCAAGTGTATTAGTGCAACTCGCTGGTGCCAGGCATGTCTTCCCTGCACTGTTAACCTGCCTGGTCAGCTCAGACCCCAGCCCTAGTGCTTCGCTTTACACCTGCACACACTCGCATACACTCCTGCGTTAGCCCCATTCTATCCCTCACAGAAACGCATACGTCTACTCTCGGTCCGACTCTGACAAAGACGATAAATCCTAGGCTTGTTTTCTTCGACTGCTCAGGTCTCCTGGCTGTGTTCATAATAAATGCAGTTTTATTCGCCTCGCTACCACAAAAACACACCAATAATCACATTTGCCTAACTGCATCCTCCACTTTATTCCTAACTGGATTGTATAGCATTGAACCCAAGGTCAACATTTTAAAAAAGACCTTGATTTCAAGGGGGAAAAAAATTAGTGAGAACTAGAGACATAAGTATTAGAGATAAATAAGATGTAGACTGTTGCTGAAAATCCTTCACACAGCACTGATATGATAAATGCAGTCTTCATGTGCTATGACAGATTGACAACTGAAGTGAAATGTTCTCCCTCTCTCTCTCTCTCTCTCTCTCTGTCTCTGTCTTTAGAGAGAGGTAGAGAATGTGCTTAAAGCCAATCCACAACACATCTACATTTTTGACAGATGACCCCCCCCCCCCGCCCCCCCCACACACACACACACATTTTACTAAATACTTCATCTGTAGATGGTCATATCAGGACATTCGAAACAAGGTAAGATGAAGGGGATTAGTTTAACCATATTTGGGGCTTTTATTTCCATTTATAAATAGATTGAGGGCTGAAAAACTTTTAACAAGATTTGAGTTTGGTGAATTTCTGATGTATTGTACATAATTACTTGATCGGAGTATTTTGCATCTCATCCAAGTTCAGCTCAAGTGCTGCAAACCTCACTCAACTTTCTCACCGAACACACGGGAGACAAGTGTTATACAAGAGGCTGTGTCATACAGTAAAGCAGCCTATCAGGGGGTCAACATGCAAATGGGCCATGTTATATACCGCTAGCTAGAATAGCAGGGTAAAGTCAAAACACGACGTTTAGTAACTGAAAGTCTTCTTGCTGCTACCTCCCATGCTGTTCAGTTCTGTTTGATACAGCAGCTTTGTTTCTTGTCGCTTTGAGCTAAGATCATTAACCAGGGTTTCACCAAACTTTCCAGCTGAACTATTTGTCAAAACAACCGAGCCCAAAATCAGGCATCTGTAAAGACAGGCATATTTTACTTCTTTTTTGCCCCCCATGTTTTAAAGGAATAGTCCATTATTATTATTATTATTATTATTATTATTATTATTATATGCATCTCAATTCAATTCAGTTTTATTTATATAATGCTTTTAACAATCAGTTGTGATTGTAACAAAGAAGCTGAACCTAAAAAAAAATATGGAATGGAAATGATTCTGAGAAGTGTGAGGAAAATATATAAATTGTAACTATCAGTTTGCACTGTGTATCAGTATTTCCGATGTAAGGCAATGTTCACGTTGCATGCCATGTCGTTCAGTTCCGAATTTTTGGTCAGATCGGATTTGCACGCCATGACGGTCCACCTCCATAATTACAGGTGACGTTTATCTGACTCTAATGTGGACGCGTCCGTCCTCTGCAACAGCACGCCTGAGCACATCAATACGTTTTTGCTCACTAAAGTTATCTCAAACACTGAGCTCTATCTTAAGGTTCCCTGCGGTTTTTCTGCAACAGGCATATCGCCCCAAATAACTACTAAATCATTGATTTCACTTTCGCTCCACTGCGTATTTCTCCATTGTCAAAATTAAATCCTTGCTCTACCGGTGCTGACTGATGATGTCATCACCCTGCACATGTGCAGAAGCACAAAGTCTCACTTTGAGACAATCTTGCCTTGTTTGTTTTGATGGGTTTTTATGGCTTGCTTTAAATGTTTTGTTTCAACCATCAAACATTCGGGAAAGTGTTTTGTCACTGTCCTTTGACGTAAAAATTCAAGTGCTAAATATCTGTCCTGTAAGTGTCTGTCCATTTTATTAGATTTTATTGAGCTCTAGAGATTTTACCCTCGAATAATGATTTGGCTAGCTAACACTATAACTTATGTTTAACTCTCACATACTAAAAACTTATGTCTTATGGTGTGTTTAATAATCTTCTATCACTTTCTACTCATAAGGGTCCAGTGAAATGCTACAATATTAATGCTGATGTTGTTCGGTGGACTATAAGATCTGCATAACTTGGGACTGGCACTAAGTACATCATGCGACCTAGTGGCTGCATGGCTCGAAATTGCGACCATTTTGGTCGCATATGCTCCCGAAATTTCATCTATGTGACCTCCAAATATATTTGGGAACATTGGTGCGAGTGCATGTAATTGTTGCCGTGCAACCTGTTTTAATTTCTCTACAAATTAAACAGATTAATACATTAACAGTATGTATGTGTTCTGTGCGCTGAATGCTGATACGATGACGTTTTGCCGTTGAGATTTTAGATTGGTTAATAATAGCTGTCAATCACTCAGTCAGGTGACGGCGCTAACTACAGCGTGGGAAATTACAAATAATGTAGTACATACAGTATCGGCAAAGAAGAGCTCGCCTTTACTAAATTTAGAGCCAGAAGACCGAATTTCAAATCCTGGCCGCAGGATATGTAAAGCTTCAGTGATTTGTTGTAGCTGTTTGTTGTTAGTGTTGATTGGTGTTGTTTTCAAATTAAAGAAATCTGTTAATATACAATTTGTAGTTGTGGTGATCATTCATTTTTGGTGGGTGCTCCTAAATTTTTGCTGGTGCTCCTAACTTTTTGAAGTTGGGAGCACCAGTGCTACCAAATAAAGTTAATTTCGAGCCCTGGGGTGGTTTTGGGGCGTTAGCTGAGAATCAAACCCGGGCTTTCCGCATGGCAGGCGATCAGCCCACCCCTGAGCTACCAAGGACCATAAATGCTACAGTATTAATGGTTATAATTTATTTTGTTCTTTGTAACTTTATTTGACTTAATTTGTCATTGACATTTCCATCACAGTCACACCAACCCCCTGCGAAGCCACCACAAACCCCTGATTGGTTATCCCTAAGGAAACCTTCAGGTTTGAAACAGTTAACTGTTAGGCAATGGCGTAACACACTTGGAGAAAAGCGCTATCCACCCTTTTACGCCTGCATGAGTTACGTATGCCCATAACTGATGAATGTCCCTATGATTAATGCGAGAGAGCAAATATGCCACCTCTACCCCCATGAGAGCTTGGCCCATCTACTCCCTAGACTCCTGGCTACAGATGGCTGTAGTATCACCCGGGATTCACACTTCAGATCTCCTAATGGTAGGGTAAGCCCTTTTCTGTTGCGCCTTGGGAGCCTGCTTAATTTTTCTTAGGAGGAATGTGTGTTTTCATGCATATATGCTTGTCTGGTGTAGTCATGGACTGTTGGAGTCTGTGAAATCATGTCTGGAGCATAACAAGATCAGTTGAAACAAAATTAATTGGCTGCTGCAACAGGGTTCCTCATGGATATTTCCTGTCTTGCCAGTGTTATTGCTTTTACTCCTTCCAAAAACGCCACTTCAATTTGCGAATATCCTATAAGTTGAACACACTATAGTTAAACATGTGGATCATACATGCAAAATCCAATCACATGAATGCTGGAAAACTAATGATAATGTTCATAGTTAATGAAATAAATAAGTGACTGGCCAATTGACCTTAAAGTTAGAAATTGATATATTGAAAACCTAAGTCAATAACTACACTCACCATTCTGACACATCTGCCACAAGCTGGCATTGAACTGTTGGCACTCCATCAACTTGATGCTTAAACATAGATCCATGTTCTTACTGTACTGTAGCTTCTCTCAATGCTGAACGGTGCTTGTTTTCTGTTGTCACACATCATTCATCTATCTATCTACCATGGGCATTCAGGTCAAACCGGGACTTTTAATTGTGCAGAATGCAGTTGTGTGGGTAAAACTACCTTTATTTCTCAATAGAATCCCCGGCTACACTAATGCATTTATCCCAGTGTTTCACTAGGATACCATCAAGGTAAAACGTTTTCTCAGTATTACAGATGTCTATTTCTCAACATAATACTCAGAATAATTCTCATGTTTTCTAAGTCTGTATCCAGATATAACGTTGCAAGGTTGTGTGGATGTACTGGATGTAGTGACTCCATGTTTTAATATATGTTTTGAACATACCCCAGTTGGGTCAAAATTGTTGAGTTGCAAGTCATGAGGAAGTCTTGGCATTCAAGTGGAATATTTAGTTACAAGTCTTTAGCTGAATTTTTTGAGTCTTACACAAGTTATAATGTAGTCTATCAAGTTTAAGACCAGAGGAATAATTAGTATAGTAAATTTCAAGCAGAAACTAATATGAGATGTATAATTGCTTCCATGTTGATGTGTCCACAGTATGTCCACAATAAGCCAAACCACATGAATACTCTATTTATAAGTGGTTCATAAAAAATCTACTGTATAACATATACTGTACGCCTGTCCATCCGTTCATCCATTCATCCATACATCCTTCCATCAGTTTACCTCTACCTGTGTGTATGCATGCCTCAAGGGCTCTTTGGATAACGTTTTCGATAGCGCTTCTGTCCCATGCAGTGCTCGTAGGCATGTTCCCCAGAAGCTAAATCACAAGCCTGCTTATTCTTTGCCCTCAGCAGTGCTATAAGGGATCTCAGATCACAGCAACTGAACCTCTGAACTTTGACTCCGAGTAATGACTTGTTTTGTGGAGGAAATGAGCTGTTATTATGAGAACTATGTTTAAAGGCTCTATATAGTCCAGTGTATAAACCACTGCCTTGCTCTGTCTGCGTAAGTTTGAATTTGGGTATGTGTCCGATTTCTCTGTAACTGTCATGCCATAAAAATTATTTGTTTGTCCAGAAATGTAACTGACTAAGGTCTAGGGCTGCACGATATTAGGAAATATGCGATATGGTTGTTGAATATTGCAATAACGTTATTTCTTGCGATATAACATTTCCCTAGAGAAATGCATTTTTTAAATTATTATTGGCTATTTTTTAAAAATCATTTATATATGTAATGATCATACTAAAATAAACAGGTAATAGATATTTGTCTGATGTAATTAAATCTAATTCAGGCTAAATAGAAACTATATGTCAAGGAAGTTGCAAATATTTAGACTTCAAAACACTATGAATGACTTAAAACCCTCAGCAGATATTCTGACTTCTGGTTTGCTGTTACTATAAACCTGCCAACACAATATGAATTACTTTATTAACATTACTTTTTGTTTACGTGTAACCATGATTTCATTTATCGCAACTCTTTGCGATACAGATATTGCGTATACAATTATCGCGATACCGATAATTTTTCGATATATTGTGCAGCCCTACTAAGGTCAAATGTGATATCTAGCATATTGTCACAAGCCTGGATATTTAGTTGTAGTCAGAAATGATTATTACTTGTGCTGGCGAACTCAGCCTCCTAAGGAAAAAAATAATTCTCCTGACAGCCTGTGCATGCAGTGCATAGGAGTAAGAGTGCCTGAAGATCCGACTAACACAGAAATACGTGTCACAATGTCACCGCGGCTACAGCAGGACAAACACAGGAGTGTGCAGGATTGCAGAGCAGCATGTTAAACATTAAAAGTCAATAAACCATCCCAAAGCTACAACTTTCGCTATAGGGCTTTTCTTCTGTCTAGCACTCGACACATCCCCCTTTCAATGTCACAAGGAAAAACACTAACCACTGCTCTAGATGTGAATTTATGATTTAAAGCTATGCTTGCAGAATGTTCTATAATCTTCTATATATTTCATGCAATTATTCAATCAGCCGATTATGTCGCAACAACACAATGCATGAAATCGTGTAGATACAGGCCAAGAGCAGTATGGAGGAAAATGACTCAGTGTCTTTGATTGTGGCATGGTGATTGGATTGAGTATTTCAGAAACTAAAAAGTTTTATCTCAAACCTTTCTTTTTTCCCCCTTCTTTGGTCTTTCTTAGCTTCTTTTTACAATGGAAGACCTTATTGATGGGATACTAATAGTCCACTTCCAAGGCTCTCTGCTCTGGGGAGAGAGTTTCTTCTGTGAGGATTCATTTTAGATTCCAGGTCCATGGTAAATGGTGGTAATCCTTTGATGAGACTATTTGATAAGTGCATACAGATGCTTGCTGATTTTTTACATTTTTTTAAGATTGGATTTTGTGCCAAAATCTTGCTTCCTGCCTGAAACGTCCTGCCAGCATGAAAACGCGCACTACCCCAACAGCTGTTGTCTCTGATAACTCGTGTTACTTACAGGAAAGCACGAGGGAGTGCATTCCAGTAGGCATTAACGTTTTGGCACAATGGGCAAACATGAGAGTGATGGAGCAGAAGGTAGTGCAGCTTCACTGTTGCTCACTGTTCCCTTAAGGGGCTGGAGTAGAACTACATTAATACAGACCAGAACACCACCTTCACAGCAAACCTCTTACTGTATCTACAGTATGAGCGGTTCAAAGATCAGACGGTCAGCTCGAACATCGTTGTACTGCAAGTTTAATACTGTACAACATCAAAAGATTTGCCTAGCTAGTGTAGATCACTCAGCTAGCTAATGGCTTTACTTGTACACGTTTACGCAGGTTGGGTGTTAAGCTGCGAAATGCCGACATCTCAACGAGTTTGGTTCGCCTAATTTGCAGATTGTTATCCTGCTTCTTTCTTTGAAGCATTTAAAACTGAGGATACCTAATAAATTGGGCCAAAGATACTCATCTGTCTTCATTATCTCAGACTTTTGGTGCCTGAAGTGTAGACTTTTGGCAGGAAGCTGCTTTATTTTGATTGGATCTCAGAATAATCTAAAAAAAAAAAAAAAAAAGATTTCAAACTTGCACATACTGTCATTTAATTATCTTTTAGGGGTAAGTCATGCATGACATTTTACATTGTCTGTTAAATATTTGATTTTAAAACAAAACATGCGATTTACGTTCACGTCAAACCGTGACTCATGAATGAAGGCGTAAAACCAAATTTGACAGACAACATAGTACACACTGTAAGGTAATGAGACTCTTAGCTGAAGTAAAACATTTGAGTGGTGCAAACATTTTTTAAAGTAGGCTGTACTGTAAGTCTGTGAATGACGATCCCAGCCAAGGTGGCTCCGAGCCCACTGCAGTCCTTCATGTGAGCATTTAGTGAGTGGAATGCCTGATGCTTGGAAAAAAATCGATGAATAACTTGTCGCCAGCTTATGGAAGAGACACTTCTGTCTGTGGGAACTGTACACATAATCATTCACGAAGACCACTTGCACATTACAGGAACTCGACTTCAAGCCATTTCCACATGTCTAGGCCATTAACAGAGTTCCTGGGAGGCCAGAGTTTCAGAAGTGAAGCAGGCATTCAGAACTGAGATGGCTCTGAGGAAACTTTCTACCTTGATGGTATTCACACACTAGTGAGACGCTGGGATAAGTGCATTAGGCAGGGGATTATATAAAAGTGCAACTCATAACTGTGTTACTGTATGTTGGTCCGCACAATCCAAATTCCTGGTTTGACTTGAACACCTTTTGTACAATTCTCTTCTTTGTTAGTCATTATGTTAAGTCTGCTTTAACCCTGGAGGAACTGCATTGATCAGAAATAGTCTTAGACGAGGTCAGGAAGCAGGTCTAATCACAGTGACAACAAACCTGTTTAACTTTTATGATCTCCAGACTTTTACTGCCTCACATTTAGTTTAGCAGATTGAAATGGCCTTGTCGGATGTTTAAATACACTCTGGTGCAGCTCAGTCCCCTTACTTACTGTAAGACGTCACTTGATTTCCAGTCAAGTATGCACTAAATATTTGCAGTTGAAATTTGTCAGTAGCACATATGTAGTGTAGAAAATTGCCACAGGGGGTTACGTCCATGGTGGCAAATTCATTGTAAGTAGAACTTCAAGGACGCCCGTTAATTTAAAGATGTGTTATAAATGATTCATTTGATATTTATGAATATTTTAAACCTACTAATAAATTAACATGTACGCCATTAAGTTCTACACTCATCTGTGGATCTGAGGAAGCTCCTCATGCTACATGCTAATTCATCACATCCCATGAGTCACGTGATCGTCTTGTACAGGATGCATTTTGACGTATGATTTATTTTACAATGAAATCGTTTTATACTATCCATTACGCAATCTATAAAAAAGTGCGGATTTTCTGAGAGCCTGCGTCTGAGACTGCGCTGCATACAAAGTAGCCTCTCTTGATAAATCTCATTATGACTCTCTTTCTCTTTCTCTGCCTGCCCACTGGACTATCCTCAGGTGCTGACATCTGAAAACTAGCTGCATTCTGCAGCAAGAGCCAATCTGCAGAGGAGCAGCAGTGTACTTGTGAAACACCACCGGCTCACTTTATTTAAGCAGAGCAGAACCTGATTTTCTTCAAAAAAAATTTTTTTATTCTGATTCAGCTCCCTACTGTGTCAATACTACTGAGCAAACACAGGTTCTGAAGCTACACAAACAGGATCTCACACCGCGTTCAAAAAGGCGTTCTAGGGCTGTATTAATCACGGGGCTGCTCTACAAAAGTTAGTACAAGCGCTACATTGATAAAAAGCCGCGGCTAAATAATACATGAAAGTGGGAGAGTTAGCATGCAGAGATTAGCGCCGTTTCTTCCTTTATCAAAGAGAATCAGAGAGAGGGGAAGGTCTGATTCGGAAGCCACTGACCGAGCTGATAGGAAGGAAAGGGATGAGTTAGGAGGAGAGGAAGAGCATATTTCTTTTTAATTTGAATAGCACGGAGTGTGGAAGGTGTTCTGGTGAATTCTAAATCTGCGATGCTTCCCACCCGCTGCTACAGACTTTTACCATCCTACTGAAATTCAATTGGATGATGTCATTGCATTACCTCAGTATTTCTTCACTTATTGTCCATACTATTTTAGACAAGTGTTTCTGGTAAAATAGGAAAGATCTTTGTGCTCAATTAAACCTGCAGAAATTATGTACTTCATATGAATTTATGTATCAGTCCTCAGAAAATGTTACACACACCGACTCTTGTTCACACACTGGTCCTGCTTTAGAGGTCTGCATTAGGGAATGTAGAATACAGTGATACTACAGGGACCGCTCTCCTCTGAAGGGCTTTAAAGGGGCAGAGAGAGGAATGTATGTAGTATATCCCAAAATAACGCCTTCTTTTCAAGAGCCGGATTGATTCGAAGCTATTGCCTCCATCATTACTGTACCTCTACCGACCATGGATTTCCTGGAACTGCAATGTTCTTCAGTGCACCATAAGTGACCGTCCATGTGTCAGTGTATCCTGGGCTCTCCAGACTAACCTCTTGCTCTCCCTCACACTGTTTTAATAATGCTTTAAGGTGCTGCATGGGCTTTTAAAGAAAATGAGATGGGTCTGGCAAGAAGGCCTTTAACAGGGAAAGAGCCCATTGAAATGGCAGTGAAACGGCCGTGCTAACGCCCAGGCTCCGTCCGAGCCGCTCAATACCATCTCCAACCTTTTAACTCACTCAAATTAAGTTTAGGCGTCCTTCAGAATGCCTGACTCTATTCATCTCCCATTTAGGGCCCATTGAAAAGAGCGCCACTCCCTATGCATGTACTGCTGTAAGCAATACAATATCTATTAGATTACAGCGGCAACCCTTTGCCTTAGCGGCTAGCGAGGTGGGCCTCCGCTCAATGATATTGTGGCTTTCATTGAAACCTCAGACAAGAGGTGAAAGAGCTGGATGGGGCCTTTGAGTTCTTTGTTACGTGAGAGGCTTTTAATATGAGGTTTTCATAATCTGATTCGTTAAAGCGAGTTTCTCCAGATAATGCAGTGCAGCGAAGGGAGGGCTCTGGTGATGTTACAAGCATTTATTAAAAGGCTGTGAAGATCTTAGCTTTAACACTGTGCGCAGTACACGCAGTCTAGCCGCAAGGCAAAACGTCTGATATTAAACTGCGATATTGAAGCAACCACCAAATACAAAATACATACTGTATACTGGATTGTCTGCTTTTAAAAAAATGGCACTTGAGTAAACACTGTTAGTGTTTTGTTGCATGGCTGCTGGCTATGGCCTGTACGCTTCATTAGTAGGATTTTGTGTGCCTGTTTAAAGAAAAAGAAAAAAGCGCACACATTGACATGCCACAGGTGATGTGTGATTTGCAAAGAGGACAAGTGAATTAGAATAAAACCTCTACGGTGATCCTTCTAGCTGTCAGCCGTGCATATTTCATTATTTTCATAAATCAAGGTGCTGAGATGGCTCACTCTCTCAGGCTCGCAGACTGATGGCTTCCACTCATAACCGCCAGCGGCGGGTGGCAAACTATTTCTGATCCAGTCACTGCTAAGTGTTAAAGATGATCTCTAGCCCTGGAGCTCTTCTTCTTCTTCTTCTTTTTTTTTTTTTGTTCGCTTTCTTTCACTGAAGGAGATACTTTGGAGATTTGTACCTCTTTCCCATATTAGATGAATACACTGATGGAAGGAGAGCTTGATGGAGCAGAAGGAACGTATGACCCTTTTCTTAACATCTCTCTCTTCCTTATTTCATTTTGATTCATTTATCTTTTCTCTCCTTGAAGCCAATGTTCGCCTAGACACCCTAGTTTTCAGTGGGTATGCTGATCGAGCGTTGATGTTCAGCCTCCTCCCTGTTCCTCTCGTAACCTCTCGCTTTATGACATGAAGGTGATATGTTTATGGGATATAAGGTATGCCTGACTGCTCTTAGTTGCTGTTTATTAATCGATAGCAATATGATTAAGCCTCATGCTGCTTGTATGGATTATTAAAAGGCTGATCGTTGTATAGGTGTATGTTTGCCTTTCAAATTAAATTTAGTGTCAATAATTAATGCATGGCATTAATGTGTGTGGACCTTGCACTGATGGTGCAGCGCTGCCTGATTCAGTATTGACCAGCTCCGTGTGATTACATTGGCCTTGGGTGATCACTTACTGATTCCCCTAGAGGCAGACCTTCCAAAGGGGACAGATAGGCACTGACTAGACTAGTTTTTAGCATTAATTTCATCTTGCATATTAAATGATTTCACCTTGTAGTTTAAAAGGAAAGTCCTCGGAGTGTGAAGGTCAGTGTCGGTTCGGTTTGCATGGAGGTTCTGGTATGGAGTACATTCACATACAGTATTTGGCGATAGATTCTAATAGTTCTGACTATTTTCCTAACAGATATAAAATTATTCAGTTGACTTGGGGAGCAGTTGATATTAAGTGAGAATGCTGATATGGATTTATTTATTTTTTTTCATGAAAAGAACAGCGTAGCCTCGTCTCTTGTCGAAACTAGTTGTAGGGAGGCTGGAACCATCTGCCTGTTGACTACAGGGCGCCACCTTAAAGCCACGTAATGTGAATATTTGTGTCTTTGTTCTTGTGTGTGTGTGTGTACTTTCATAAAGAGAGACTTAATCTTTCCTGCTATCATTTTTTGAATGTCCTCAGCTTTCATCTTTTGATGGATTATATTCTGCACACAGACATTAATTTTCCAGAACAAGAGGACAAGCGAAGAAAAATAAAACCTTTTCTCACCAGAAGGCTATGCTGGTAATTTCATGAAACAACATCGATAGCACTGCTTTACACTTCTCTACCAGCACAATTATTATTATTATTTCTTGTTAATTTGTGAGGGGAAAAAAACAAAAAAATCGCCCTAATCCTGATTCCCATTCAACCGTTCTTGTTCTTTCACTCTCTCATTCCTGCACAATTCCTGTCTCGTTGCAGCACTTATGTAATTATCCTCAGTACCCGTCCTCCACTTCTGTTCATCTGGAGCGGTTAGGGAAGCTTTCTCAGGTGTTAACCCCCACACACAGACGCGCACACACTTTGGGAGTATTATCATAAATACAGAACATTAACACTTGTTCCTCGCTGTCAGCATATGAAGTAAGACTGCAGGTGCCCCATCGAGCTTTCGCCCCCACACTAATTAAGCAGCGGTAATTAGGCCTGGGATAGTCTCTCCTGTGCCTACTCAGCTCTGAAGAGCAGAACAGGGAAGATTCAGGTGCAGCCTCAGTGCTATGTTGTACCTACAAGAGAAATGTGACTCCATCACTGACTACAGAGCTCTGAAATATCACTCCGCTATGATAAGTGTGACCACTCGCTCACCGTGAGCAGGAAGAGTTTGTCTATCCTGACATGGCTCATTAAGTCCAGTGACCAAAATTCTATTAACATTTCAAACTCGGATGATTTCTCAGACCCAACCCTATTGTGCGTTTTTTTCTATTAAGGTTGTGATCTACTAATCAGAACATCACAAGTTCAGGCTCTACAAGCTACCAGTGTTGAACCCTCTAACAAGGCGCTTGACTCGCTCTGCTTCAGAAGTGCCAAAGCAGAGCATTTCAGAAAGCGTTCATGCTCTGGGATTGTTTTTCTCACACATTTCTTGCACACTTCTTGTTTACACGCTGCTCACCAGCACATAAAATGAGGACTACCTTGCAGTTTAGGACATGGACAATCACGCCGCTCCTCACACACATCATTTCATCCTTCATGTTTCAATCACACTGCTGCTGTCATACCTTTTGACTATACAATTAGGTATTATAATTTTGCTAAATTACTTATTCCTAATCTTTGAAGCAAAATATGGTGCTTGATCTTAGAAGCACTGGCTTCCTTTAGAGGCAACATTCATGTCATTTCTTCAAATTCAATTAAGTTATTTTATGTAGATTAGAAATGTACAAAATAGGAATGATTGTTTTAATATAAAGTGCGTAAAGATACATTTTAAAAATTGTTTGTTTATGTTCAACCTCAGCTGCAACCTCATTTCCCCTCTCGTCTGTTCCAACTTCTTGCCTGCTGTTCTAATTTTGTAAATATGTATAATGTATACAGTATATTTGAATTTTAATTACATTTTATTTTGTAACATGACTTCCTGCTTAAATTTTTACTTCACTCCAAATTCTGTCTTTAGTTTAATTGTAATCTCTAGTGCAATATTTCTTTTATGTAGTGAAATCTTTTTAGTTTTAGAACTATTTCACTGCATATCGTACTGTGTATGGTTGTGTGTGACAAATAAAATAAAAATTTGAACACTAATTATAGTTTATGCAAAATGGTGGTGATGAACGATAGACCAAACAGGTACAGAGAAAAAAACATCTTGTTAATGAGAACTGTCTGTAAACTGATCCGAAAACGTACATAACTCTTTACATCCATGGTCAGCAGAAAAGCATGGCGCACATTTGAGCAAAAGAGGACTACATCGAGCAAAGTAAGCACACACACAAGCAGCAACAGTAAGATTGTTAGACGCGCCCACCAGAGTAATTGTACATTTTGGCTTGCTAGTGCGAACGTATGAGATTTGCTACTGTATGACTACTTCTTTTTCATATTTGCTCAATATGGATCTAAATCTATTGCTCCTCAATTGAAGTGAATTGAATCTTCAGCAGGCATGTCCGAGAGTCTCAGACCAGTCAGGAATGAGCTGAGAAGTTCATATTGACCGAGCATTAGTGTGTATGACAGCCCAATAGCATGCGCGTGGACACCACTGCACTATACTGTACAGTCAGGACCGACTGCTGCTTGTTATATGACTCAGCAGAAGGGATGCAAACATTCTCATGCTGTCGACTTCTCAAGCAGCGACAGCCGCCGTGCTGTTTGAGTGAGAACATGAAGCTTCTCTCCAGAGATCCGAACTTGTGCTGTTATTCATCACTCCTTCCCAAGTGACTAGGACTGTGTCCTGACCCTGCACTGCAACAACGCATGAACTAACTGCACGCTGTCTCTAGTGTGCTCTCTCTTTCTGTCTTCAAGACACACTAATCTGTGTGACTGTAGACACAGTGTCTGCTGGATTCCACAGGCTGTATCAAAGCGTCATTAAGGACTGTGTCTGGCCCTGCTGTTCTAACCGAGGCGGACGTTCTGCCTAAGAGCATGTGCCGAACTTCACTTTATGCGCCGAAGCAGCTCAGCTTTACATCCGTCTTAACGCTGAAGCGGCAGCCAGAACGCTGCAATTAAGAGCAGTGTGTGAAGTACGCATCTCATCCTTAATCAGCTCGTCTCATCCGAGATCTTTTGATACCTGCCTGAATCTTCCTACGAATCAGCTGAGCACATGCTGCGTAAGGAAATCATCCGAAGGATAAATAAATGTGACTAAACGGTACGATCTGCACTACATCTTGGTCATGAGATTATTTCATCATTAATGACTCAGTTGCGTTATTATCTTATTGCGTTTTACTATTATTGTAGCAAGTTCGTTCAAATCAGAAAGAATTGCAGGAAAGATAGTTGATATGATTGTGAATTTATGAGATGGCAGTGGGCTGTGATGCAGATCTTTGTTTAGGGAGGAGAAAGGGAGAGGCATGGGGAAGCAAAAGCATATGAATCCAGTGCTGTGCAAAAAGCAAAAGTCTTGAGCCACCTCTCATTTCTTCATATTTTGCTTCCAAAGGGACAGACTTTTGTGAGTTAATAGTCTTGAATAGTTCTCCAGGCTTCCTGATTTCCTTTTTGGCTATTATTTTTGGCCAATCTTCCAGTACAGTCCTTGTTCCTGACCCGGTTCAGAGAAATACTTTCTTGTGACTTATGAAAAAAAACATCTAACTTAAGGCATGTGAGAAACAGGAGCAGGTGATGACAGATGATCAGGCCGGTGATTAGTGTACTGCTGATGCTGAATGCTGAGTTCCTGGAACAGACGAGAGGGGAAATGAGGTTGCTGCTGAGGTTGTTACATAAACCAGCAATTTTTTTATTGTATCTTTAGGCACTTTGCAGCATTTTATAGTAAAACACTTGTTCCCATTTTTTTAATTTCTAATCTACATAATGTAATTGAATTGAATTTAAAGAAATGACATGAATGTTGCCCCTACAGGAAGCCAGTGCTTCTAAGTTCAAGCATCATATTTTGCTTCAAAGATAAGGAATAAATAATTTAGCAAAACTATAATACCTAATTGTTAGATTTTGAACTGCATTATACAGTAGTCCTGACACACACACACACACACACACACACACACACACACACACACACACACACACACACACACACACACACACAAATGACCATGTCACCATGTTTATGCAGGTTTTCTTTAGAAAATAAAATTCCTATCAGGATGGTGCGCTAGTCGCTGTATTCTAGCTTGTAACGGTCTTGGTTAGTTGACCCCACTCAACAGAGATGCATCGTCTCTAAGTAGAAAGCAGGGAAATTATTACGTGGTTTGTTTTTCCACACATTATTATTTCATAGCGTGACTGTGTTGTGCATGGGAATCTCATTGGCTGCCATTACCTCAACTCTCAACGGACTAAACTAATTTCAGCACCTGCCCTCGTGCAAAGACCCACCCGCATTTTAGGTCCATAATGGATATTGGAATTATTTCTGTGATGAACTCATGTTTTACTTGTCTTCCCCCCCCCCCTCCCCTCCCCTCCCCTCCCCTCTCCTTCTCCTCCTCCTCCTTGTGTGCTCCCTCGCTCCGTCTGGGCAGCTTTAATGGCCTGGGTTGCAGGGCTCACTGTGTTATTAATGGAGCCTCTGAGCTGGGAGGCCGTGGGCTGTGTGCGCGCACCAAAGGACGGTGGGGAATTGAGTGTTTGTTGATTATTCCTCTACATTTTGTTTATACAAGTTCCCTTGTTTGATCTCGCACTTACATTGTCTCACTCGTTCTCTTTCTCCTTCTGTCCTCTCCTCCCCTATACTTTTTGCATATCAGAGTCATTACCTACCACGGATCTGTGTGTGTCTGTGTGTGTGTGTGTGTGTGTGTGAGTCAGTAGCAGGTGAGAGGTGGGAAACGGAGGGCTTTAGAATAGATGAACCATTTCAAACGGCATTATCTTCCCCCTGCCAGGCATGCCTTACATAAATCAAAGCCCAGCCACTTACAATGGAGCATTTGTTACTACCTTATTGTCTTCCTCATTTTCATGCACTCTTCCTGCTTGTCCCCTCTCCCCATAACAGGGCTTCTTCTTGTCTGTGTACAAATACGCTGTCTACCGAGCCGCTTAAACGCTCCTTGAAATATCCTAGTGGAGTGAAAAACCCTGTGTCTTCAACCATTATTGCAGCTCTTTCTGAATGCTCAGGATATGCCAAGGCCTGGATCGTGTCTGACTGCGTACAGTCTGTGCGGCTCAGATGAGGCAGAGGTTGGATCAGTCAGGGTGACCTTCTTCCCTTGAAAGAACATCATTGGCCGGGTGCAGAAGTTTGGAGGTGGTGGTAGTGGAGACAGGTGTGTGTAAGTGTGTGTGGATGGCACAGGGGTGACTGCCTGAGGAAAACCGGCTCGGTGCCACTCTGCCTACCAGCCCACTGCCGCCCCACAGAGCGCAGAACAGCCTAATGAGAGAGAGAGAGACGAAGTGTGTGTGTGTGTGTGTGTTGTCTACTGTACTGTATGTGCGTGTGTGTGTTGTCCTTGCAGAAGTTTCCCCAGGAACAATACACTTCAACTATGGCATACGTCTTTCCTCCCCTATTACTGTATAAGACACGTTTATGTTCAGGTGATTATAAAGATGCATACCTGATAAATATAACTTTCTGCTCGTACACTTCTTGAGGTTTTTGAAGTGAGATGGATTGAGGGAAAACAAAACATCTCCATATGGATTACAGAACAATGTTGTTATTATTACCAGAGTAACTTTGAGTAGAAACTACAAATATAATGGATTTCATTTTTGTTGGCATTAATGTTATAACTTTAGATATGTTTATCTTCATAAATATGTTTTAGATATAGTTAAATATGTTTTATGTTTTAGATATGTTAGCAAATATGTTAGCATGTTATAATATCACACAAATAATGTTAATGCGAATCAGGGTTTCTTGGTTTCTAAATAATCATCTAAACCTATTAGTTAACAGCAACCATTTTTATTTGTTTTAAAAGTATAAATACAAAAAAATGAATAGATTTTATCATTTGTTATTGAGCGCAAATGTTCTGTCAACTAGGTTTCTGACAGATCTCCGTCTTGTACCTGCAAAATGATTTGTGCCCCGCTTACTCTAACACCAGCTCATTCTTCTCCGCTGTATACATTTTAAACATATAGTTTTAATTCCCGGAAAGAAAAAAAAAAGGTTTATGTATAATTTATCATCATTGATTATATTAATTGACCATCAATTAAGATAATAATTGAAAAAAAAAAATTATGATTAAATTTAAATGATGTGTTTAAATATAATGTTGAACAATGAGAAGTGGCCAGCCAGGCAAAAATGGTAATCGTCAGCCTGTAATCCAGTAGTATCCATAATCAGTCATCATTCCTCCATCATTACCGTTATCAGCCTACGTCTGTCAAAGCGCACATTATTCCTTTGAAACTTTCTATCTCATGAACACATTTTTCAAGTCCAGTTGTTTTAAATAGATTAACAAAGAGAGAGAGGACACAGGGCTTGTTTGGAAGATCAGGGAAAAGCAAGGCACATGTACTGTATGCTCAACATCTATCCCACTCAACAAAACGAGATCATTAGACTCTGGACACTTGGTATTGGGACAAATCATTTTATAGTTGTAGTTTAACACAAACTACAGTTAGTAGTGAAAACATCCTAACCTCTTGAAAAAAAAAATCTGAATAGCTTGCAACCGGTTTTGTAACGATCAGATACTGTACAGTATGTTACACTGGAAGAACTTGAACCACAGTTAATTCTATTGAGAAAGAACATTGTATTGCTCGTCAACTGGTGGACCGCGGTCTAGACGCTAGTCTTCCAACCACAGACCGCGTGTAGCGTCTTTAGCAGATTCTCTGTTGCGCTTCATCCAGACATATGCGTTTGTGTAAATTATTTAGCTAAAGGCAGCTCATTAGTCCAGAAACTACTGTAGATACGGGACGAAAGTCATTAGATTACAAAGGGAAGAGACTGTATTTTTAATCCTTGGTTGTTTCATTAATGAACTAACGCCCTGGCGTGGTTAAAAAAAGAGCTAATGATAAAAGATTTTTTTAAAAAACAATGTTTGAAGACGATCGTATGAAGAAGTGTTTGTGCATGTGGAGTACATGTGGAGTATTGTTAGTCCACATTCCACATTGTTAGTGAAATGCCAGAAGAAAACCCACACATCACCATTTAAAATTGTCTTATTTATGGCCATTAAATAATGGTTGCATTAAAATGTACAGTAACTGTTGTTGTTTTGTCGGTCAGATCTTTGCAAGATACGAATCTGACGGATCTTTACCGTGTTTCGACTGAATGCTCCCGATCTTCTAGTGGTGAATCACAGGTAGATAAACGTGTAAGAGTGTAGCCATGTGATGGAAAGGCTTTATGTATACCAACGCTTTTTTAATCTTGTAACCTGATGAACGTAATGAATCTGCTCGAAGGCTGGTGTGTAATAACACTCGGGAGCTCTCTCCTCATTCTGTTCCCAGCAGCAGACGCAGATGGGAACATGCATTAGACAGAGAGAACGATTCTGTGAGGCGGGGATCCGTACTGCCTCCTTTCTTCTCTTATCTTTCATCTCCTGGAACATGTACTCCAACAGTACGAGCAAATTCCTTGTCTTTTACGCTTTTTCCCCCCCTTTTTTTTCCCTGTCCTTATTGTGCTGTTCCTCTCATGTGTCTTGCTTCCGCTCTGTTCTACTTTAGTTTTTTTTTCCTTGTTCCTTTCCTTTATTTACGTCTCTCATTTCTGCCCACTTTTTTCAAGTATTTCCTTTTACCTGTCCTTTCCAGCACTCGCCGTGTTTTCCTCTGATTTGTTTACATCCAAGTACAACACTACACCTTTCTCCATCTCGCTCTTCTTCATCCCTTCCCTCCCCTCGCTCCCTCCGGTTCTCTCTCTCTCTCTCTCTCTCTCTCTCTGCTCAGTGCTGGTGGATGTGACAGTGGGAGTGGGATAGGGGGAAGAGTAATTATGGTTCAGCAGAGCTGGCGGCAGTGATAAATGGGTGATCAGGAGGTAAGGGTCTGTTCCTCTCTCTCTGTGGACCAGAATGCTGTAGCCCCATCAGCTGCATCCCAGCTCGACACAGATGCCTCCACCCTCCCCCCCCCCTCCTCCTTACTTTCCCAGCACCATCCATGACCTGTCCACCTCCCAACACTGGGACACTTCTCTGACCCCAGGAAGAGATAGAGGGATGACCCCAGAGCTGTTTGTACCACAGGAGAGGGTTGTGATATACAGGGTGGTCTTTCTCTCCTCTGTGCTAATGGTGAAGGTGTTTTCCTGTTGTGAGATATTTTAGGTCGGATCTCGTATTAAACCTAAAGTCTAGCTTCAGTGCGTAAATAGAGCTTGTGAATAATTTCGATGCAGCCCTTATAGGATTTCTGTATATGTTGAAAGGAAAAGAGAGAGGGTGAGGGGGGAAAAAGAAAAGGAGAAGATAAATTAGACAGATGTGAACATGGCCTCTGAGGAATATACAACAAGGACAACCACTGGTTGTTCTCTTTCTCCCTTTGCGCTGCCTTTGTGTGGGACAAAGAGACGTCGTCTGATGACTTTCACCTTTTTCTTTTCTTCTTTTTTTGTTTTTAAACCAGCACACTAAAGGCCATCTAAATGTGTTTATATCACTGACTCTTATAAATGATTAAAATAATGCACATAAAGCTTTAATGCCTTGTAAGTTTGCTTTTGGTAAGATCTGTCTAATTTGACTCTTTCTTTCCTTTTGTTTCCATGATGCTGGACATTATCATTTCTTCAACAAACAGGTAAGATGTTTTTCCCTCTTCGAACATGTTAACAATTCAGCACAAGTCACTCAATCACATGATGTTTGGATCACAAGTAAATCAGAACCAGTGCAATATTTCTATTAATTCCTTTCCTTATGGTAATTATCATACATCACCCTAATCCAAAGCATCCAGATGTTTTAGGCAGGCTTCTAAAGCTTTGAACTAAAGATTTGAACTAATAATTAGCCACGGCGACAAGAAAACTAGCTGAAACTATTCTATTTTAAATGTCTGCTTGATAGCAATAACTGCAAGCTTCTATTCTGGTAGATGTGCCTTTTGATAAGGATTTAGACTTTTTTTTAGGTAATAACTAGACCAAAGATGCATAAAGAGTCTAAATAGGTATATGAATATGAACTGGACTTCCTGAATATAACCAGTGAGTTTTGTTCAGGGTGCTAGTGAACATTCTTGTTAATATATGGAATAAACATTGCTATAAAGAAGTGTGATGAACCGCTTTAGTTCTGGCCTTGTGAACACACTTTACCATTTAAAGGTAAAATGGTAAACAGAGCTACAGTATGCACAGCACGTTGTTCAGCACATCCTAGCTCATATTGGGAATGTTGCTTTCTTCTTATAATGAACTGATTCATTACTATTTCTATAATAATGTATTACAGTCTTTATTTGCATACTGTATTCATCAAACTTTAATCATTTACCTGCTGAACTTGTTATGGCAAAGAAATGATGCAGACCCAAAGCTATAAGGCAAAAACTAGTGAATACACAGTTGTTATGTGTAACACATTAAAAGGTACGTATGTACTGCAGAGCCAGTTTGTTTATCATATGGATGATGATGTGTGTACTGCTGGCTGTATACTGTATATGCGTGTCGTATTGTGATTAAGTAAAGCCATCTTAATTCCACATGAAAGGGACAAAGGTAACGTGACTCAATGTCCAAGTGGCATCGTTGGACCATTTCATTTCTAACCAGTGAACTTTGAACCTGTGTGACTGCCAGCACTTCAGCCTTTAGAGCTTTACTCCAAAATATTAGTGACGCGCATTAGAATCAGTAAAATAATAATCAAATATATTAACATATGACTCTTAATTAAAGAAGTTTCTTACATCTCCTCGAACAAACTTTCTCATTTGGTAAAATTTACTGTTGTTTTTATTTTGGATCTTTCAAAGAAAGTACAGTTATTGAAATGAGGCAATGAACATTTATGCGTTGTTTATTTGTACACCGCGACCAAATTTTATACACAATAATAGGAATGTGAGGCTGACCCCTGTAAGGGAAAAACTTTTTTAATAACTGTATTTACTCCTGGGGAAAAACAGATTGTGAACAGTGAAATCATCTGATTTTTTTTTCATAATGGACTGTTTTTAAATATAAAATCTACAGATTTCATTTGGTGAGCCTAATATAAGGGTTTAGTTAGGTGTGGACACAGGATTAATTAGCTCTATTAATAATTATTTCAGTGGATGGAGCTGTAAAATAATTGTTAATTGCGCTTGTGTATGTGAGAGAGAGAAAGAGAGAGAATGTGCATGTGCTTTTTCTATCCCATGTACACCAGTAAATGAAGTCATCTAACTGGAAACGCTGGGCACTGGCACCATTAATGAGCACAACAGTGGCCCGTGCTGGACAGGCCTGTATACACACAAGCACACAACGCAGAAGGAAACCCCTCCTCTCAGCTACATATGCTCACACACCTGGTCCACATCGTTACCTGTTTACAAATGACCAGCAATTTTCTGCTTCGTTCAGCAGCAACTGTTCCTCCTCCCTGGTGCTATCATTAGGGTGTGAGAGCTCATGTTTGGTTATTATGCTTGTCTCTAGTGTTTTGTCCCTCTTGTTTTGTACACATAATCATGGCCTTTCTCTCCCTCTCTGGCACCTTTTCTGCTAAATTATGCACTCTGGGCCAGATTGCTCCAACCCAGCATTTGCATGCTCTATTTGGAGGGATTTGTTGTTTTATGACATTCATTGTTTTATTAACCCATGTGTAGTATTCCCATTTGTAATCCTCGACCTGGATGGCTCTCAGGCTAATTGAAATCCAGGGCAGCGAGGCTGTTTCTCACTCTCGGCTCATATCCTCGCCTCTTTCTTCGAGGCGTCTCTGTCTGTGCCGTGCTGTGCGCCCGGCTGCGGAGCTACACGGCGACGTCGGCCTCCTCAGCGCTCGGTGATGCGTGGGGGGGATAAAGGCCGCCGTGTGAAATATGGGCACAGGAAACAGGAGCCGCTGAAGGTTGGAAGGGCACACCAACTTCATCACAATGTATAAGTGAGAGCTGTCAAGCCAAAGTGGAGTTTATGTTGAACACCGAGATTGTGTGTGTTGTAATATATCAAGCAATTTTGTAATGAACACACTCAGAAAACAACATCAATGTCAGGACGACCGCCAAAGCCGGATAAGGTGCGGAACTGAAGATGAGGAGTTTAACTTTTACTAACTGAAACAACGAACGGGTGTTTTTACACTAAGCAGACGCGATGTTCATACAGAGAGACGATGTTCCCTTCACCTTTTGCACCTTTTTGTTGCTCTAATTTTCCCATTAAGGTCTCGCTCTCCAGGCAGATCTGCGTTAACACCCTGGCTTCTTAATGTCTGCACTGCTTGCAGATTTCATCCAAATGATATGATCTGCTTATACTGGAGGATTGAAGAAGAAAGTAAATCTGATTGAATTCTAAAATGTTGAACTCTGCAGCAGCTTACTGCTGTTTTAAACATAGATCCAATTAGTTCATAATGCAGATCCCGGCTAATTGCTTTTCTATTTCATTTCATGCGCGGCTTGCAAGTGACACTTTGACACTCTTTGCACATCTGCTTAATTCTTGAGGACAAATCTTTAATCTTTACAATTTAAAGTTTATCTGAAAATACTGACTAAAAACAACATGTGCCACGTTTAATGTGAATAGTTTTACAGAAGTAGCATCAGACAATCATAAAGGCTAATTGTATATTTGTCTGTCATGATGTGTGTTTTGTTTCTTTAAGCCTTTCACTGAGTGTCTGCGCTTTTATATTTCCAGCGTCAGGGAAAGGGGGGAAATGGCACGTCAATTTCAGGATAATGGTCTGACTGTGAAGCCGCAGTGGTGAAGATTTATGCCAGAAATTAGGCAAATGTGATCAACTAGGCCTCCAGTTAATCTTCCCTGGCCTGAGCATGTCCGCCTTTATCTGCAGGCATAATTAAAGACAACTGTTCGTCTGACAGAGCGCTGAGGCCCCATTGGAAGGCTACTGGGGGACTAAGTCTGCACCCCTGTCACTGTGATAGATGTTTATGTGGTGACATGCAGGATGGGAAGATTGTTTTAAACAGGTACACATTTCAAACCCCTGTGTGATTGGTTAGGGCCATTTGACTGATTAGATATATGCCGTGCTTTGAAAACTAATATTAGCTCATCTGTTAGACTCAACTTTTTCAACTTCGGCCCAATTGCTCATCCAACACACCCGAAAGCCAAGAAGCATCAGCATCAGTTTATATTTACCTACACACTCCTGTAATACACACACACACGCACACGTATCCAGGGCGTTCCAGCTAACATTACATAGCTGCTAAATTGCTGCAGCCTAATTTGAGTCTAAGGGATATTTTTTGGCAGTAACTTTAAGTGGCTATTTATTTGACCTTTTTTAATATTGAGAGAGGTTGAAGAACCAAGTCCTTTTCCCCTCCCATTGCTTCAGAATAGCCGGCCTTCCACTTTCCTGCATGACAGACTCAGGCAGTTATGTCAGCATAAAATGCGCAAGCTGTTTGGCGTGTGAGAAATGATAATAGTATGCTTTTTAAGTGGTGTATCTCCCAAGAGCCTAATGAAAACTCTGTTTTAATGCAGACCAAAGAAATGGAGCTGGTGTGAATCTGGGTAGTGGAAAAAGGTCAGACCTCCAGTTCCTCCCAAGTTTTGGTTTGTTCGGTTCTGGGCTTTTGGTTATGATTTTGTCATATTGCTTTTATTATTATTATTATTATTATTATTATTATTATTATTATAATAATATCATGATGCACTGAGTATCATAGGTATTTTCAGGTGTATGAATTTATATTTAAACTGGCTCTCACAATTGTTCAATTCTTTGTATTTTATACCAGTTCTGTTTCACTTATTTAGTTTTGTAAATGCGGAATAAGGCAGTTCATATATATATACTGTGTATGTGTATGTGTGTGTGTGTGTATATATATATATATATATATATATATATATATATATATATATATATATATATATATATATAGTATATGTATAAACACAAAAAACCTTTCACCCCTGAAGTGTAAAATAGTGATGGGAAGTTTAGATAATTTTAGTGACTCAGTCCTTTAAATCTCGTTCATCAAAATGCACAAATGTTTTTTTGAGTAATTTTATTACATTTTCAATGAATAGACCCCCTACAAGTTTACGTACAATACAATTTTGCCTATAGTTCAAGTGATGAAAATATTTGAATGCAGCTAAGGACATATTATGATAAACAGAATGAGCGGCTCACCTCTCATATCTTCTGGTCCGAATCGTTCGTTCTGTTGTCACATGGCTCTTCTAGACGCTATGCAGTGCATTACACGGAATTGAGCGGTTCTTCTCATAAGTCTTCTAGTCCGAGTCATTAGTTCTTTTAAATTTATTGCACTGCGTAGTCTCTATGGGAGTCACATGACAAAAGAACAAATGATTCAGACTAGGTAACTCAAAGGTAACTACTCATTTCTGTTTCCTGTACATAACCTACAGAGTTTTTGCGATGCTTTGCGTAAGCGCACCCAGTAGAAAATGAATGAATTACTCTCTGAGACTACTTGATCTTCTGAGACATGTTAAAGACTCGTTCCAAAAGAACGAATCATTCATGAACGACCCATCACTAGTGTAAAACAAAAACATGCAGCAATAAACAACATTCCTGCGATAAATATTACAGGAATACGTCACGGCCGACATCAGCCAGATTCCTCCCTGGTTTTTCAGACGACTAGAGAACTTTTAGGTGGCACCATTTTGCTTTGGTAAACCAAGCAAGTGTACTTTTCTGTAGAACCAAAGCACACAGAGTTAAAATGACAGTTCTAAGTTCTAAGTGATGAAGAGAAGGCAGACAGGGTGGAGAGGTGATGGGGAGTGATCTGTGAAAGGGAAAGTTTACAGGACGTACAGTAGTGAGACCAGCAATGTTATACGATTTGGAGATGGTGCAGCTGACAAAAAGATAGGAAGCAGAGCTGGAGGTGGCAGAGCTGAATTAGTATTAGGAATTGAGTATATTAAAGGGACAGTGTAGGTAGGACAGCTTGGGGACAAAGTAAGGGATATGGTTTGGACATGTGCAGAGGAGGGATGAGGGGTATATAGGGAGGAATATGTATTAGAGATGGAGCTGCCAGGCAGGAGAAAAAGAGGAAGACCCAAGAGGAGGTTTATGGATGTGGTGAGGGAGGACATGCAGGAGGTTGGAGTGACAGAGGAAGATGTGGTAGACAGAGCTACAGTAGATAGAGACAAATGGTCCGAGCAGCCAAAAGAAGAAGAAGAAATGTGTCGATTATAACACATTAGGAACACCTGTACTAATCATCAGCATCTTCATGCAGACATCCAATCAGCCAATCATGTGGCAGCAGCTCAGTGCATGAAATCGTGCAGAGGCATCAAACATGAGAACGTGACCTCAGTGACACGTCCAGGGCAGCAGACTGCTTTGGTTTGAGTATTTCAGAAACTCATAACCTACTGGGAGTTTAATCAGAATGGGTGAAAAAATAAAAAACATAACATCCTGCTGTGTGTAGAAACACCTTCCTTATAAAAAGAGATCAGAAAGAACAAAATGATCAGAATGCTTTGATCTGGCACTAATGCTGTGGTCATTTTAAATAAACGCTGCTTACTGTACAACCATCTTAAGCAGAAAAAGCATCTCCGAACATGTCAAAACGTGAGGAGGATGCGCTATGACAGCAGAAGACCACATCGGGGAACAAACTCAGCAAAAGCAGACAGTTAAAGACTGGAGAAAGTTTATTGTAGTGAAACAGTGCCCACTGAGTCTCCCATACGCATTGCACTACTGCCGTATGATTGGCTGATTGGATAATTACATTCACTGGTAATTAGTGTACGGTTGTTTCTAATAAAGTGGTTCCACGGTGAGCATATGCCATAATGCAGTCCCCACTTTTCATAAATCCAGTCGGCATTGTGCTGCGTCTGTGGCAGGATGATGTGCTCGGTGGAGCCGTAAAACCTTTGGACCATTTAAACGCTTAATTTATCAGAGTACAAACCTGTGCATTTGTATTCTGATAAATCTGCGGATGTAATGGCTCGCTCCCCATTACAGACGAACTACAAGCACACACACACACACACACACACACTACTATATACTCACTAGTATTACCACGGTTTTCTCCTTCATGTCGAGCCTAAACTGTAATACAGCACCAGTGTGCGAGACTAAGTGCTTCTTCCTCTTCACCATTATACTGTACACTCAAAACAGTTATGGATTGAGCCAAATGCAGGTTGTTGTGTGTGTGTGTTGGGGGACATGCTAGTGCAGTCTGGGGAGTATCCGCAGTAGTGTGTGTGTGTGATGTGACTTGATAGACAAACAGTCTGTAGTGATGACAGACTGAGAATGGATCAGCTGGAGGCGTTTGGTGTCAGTCGTTTATTAAAAGTGACACCGAGGCTCCGAGTCAGGAACACTGAGGCATTTTCAGGTTGAGGTATAGAGCCTGTCTCTCTGAACATGTCACACACACACACACACACACACACACACACACACACACACACACACACACACACACACACACACACACACAGACACAGAGCACTACTGCAGCCATCACATCACCATATCAATGCAACATTATCGCAAACAACCACTTGGACGTTTGCCTGCACTACCTCAGCGCTTCATGGTTGTGTGTGCAGATGTGCAGGATGTGTATGCGTGGGTGTATCAAAAGGACAGTGTGTGTGCATGCGCATGCATGTACGCCGCTTGTTAACACTTGACTGACGTAGCGTCAATCGATAGCGAATAGCTGAAGAGCTATGAGTTGCTCTATGCATCATGTATGGCTTTATTTTGGCATGTGGCCTCGTCATGTGAATGTGTGTGTGTATGTGTGTGTGGGAGGGGGGTAATATTTCAGATAAAAGGATACCAAAATCGCTGAATGTTGAGCTGGTCTCTACTAGAAAAAAGCTTTCCTGATGGTTATTGAGATCAGGGTTTGAATTAACGATGTTAATAATTATGGGAATTCTCACAAGGGGGGATGTACAGTGTGTGTGCGTGTGTGTGTGTGTGCGAGAACCTAACTGCTGGAGGGTGTGTTTGTTGATATTGGCAAGAGCCTGGAGCTGTGCGATTATAATAATGAATCAATTCATAGCATCTTCTGCTCTATTTTTATATTAAGGCAACGTGAATGGAGTGGAACAGAGGTTTGAATGAAAGGCAGTGAAAACACTACATACGTACGGAAGAGTAAGAGTAAGCGTAGGAGTCGACATATTTTCCACCAGTGTGTCTTCAGATTCTGTAGCTCAGAAATGAATCAAATTAACCCCAAACCCACAGACAGTCGAGAGCAAATGAGAGAAATTGAAGAGATTATGGAAAGCGAGAGAGAGAGAGAGAGAGAGAGATGAAGGAAACCTAAGTATGGACTTTTTCCTCTTATCTCAAAGTTTTTTTTTCATATATATTTATATATAATTGTAGATAATGTGCATAATATGTCCTTTATTCATTATGGTGCAGGAGTGAGGGAGGAAGAGGGGCTGGCAGGGTGCTGACTGGAGCTCTGCCTCTTCGCCTCTCTCATCTCTTATCTTTGTGACATTGCAATAGCAGAGTTTTACAGCCTGGGGTAATAGGATAACGCACAGCGCCGCCTGATCGGCCCATCACAGATACACTTACATTTCCAGCTCTTTAACCACGAGGGATTTTTTTTTTCTTTAAGCACGACTCACACCTGGCCTGGGAGAGCTGCTTTTAGCGGGAGATCATGTGACTTGATGTGTTGATCATTTCGCTTCGTCTTTGTACTTCATGGGTTATACAATCAATCAATCAATCAATCAACATTTATTTATATAGCACTTTACAGCAACCAAAGTTGAACCAAAGTGCTTCACAGCACTAAAAAATGACAATAAAATCGCAATAAAAATTTTTATAGTTATAAATAAATAAATGAACATTATAAATGGAAGTTATAGTATAACAATAATAATTTAAAAAAAATAATAAAAATAAATAAAACTAAATTATAAAAAGCATAAAATTATAAAATATTAAAAGCCATTCTAAATAAGTGGGTCTTTAGTTGTGCTTGAGGTCCTGAATTTTGCGTAACTCTGGTGGAACGGTGTTCCAGAGTTTAGGGCCAGCGACTGCAAAGGAGCGATCACCCCATTGCTTGTATCTTGACCGAGGGACCACTAGCAGGTTTTGGTTTGCAGAACGTAAGGCTCTACCTTGGTGATAGGAGCTTATTGTCTCACACAAGTAGGACGGTGCCAGACCATTAATCGCATTAAAAACAAACATCAAAAGTTTAAACTGAATCCGGAACTGTACCGGAAGCCAGTGAAGGGAATACAAAATTGGTGTGATGTGATCATTTTTTCGGTTATTGGTCAGCATACGAGCCGCAGCATTCTGCACAAGTTGCAGACGATGTAACCGAGCTTGAGTGATTCCCACATAAAGTGCGTTGCAATAGTCTAGCCGCGAACTAATAAAAGCATGAATGGCTTTCTCCAGGTCGCTCTGGTTTAAAAAGGGTATATACAAATACAGTATAAAGACATCCGACTTGTTGATTAAAGCTTTGACTTTAGTTTTGGAGGGAAGAAACAATCAAATAAAAAATCTGATCTGTTGTATGAAAGACACATTCTGTGTTATACTGTATCTCTTTCTCACTTGCTCTCGCACTTTCTCTCCTGTTCCTTTCTCTGCCTTCATCCATCTCTCTTGTGGAGAGAAGGAGGGCTGATGGATGGATGGCATGGCACAGGGTCATTCCTCACTCAGCCCCTCCTCTCTCAGTGTATCGCTCACTATCCAGACAGAACGAGAGAGCAAGACTGAGAGGGAGAGAGAGACAGTGATGGATATGTGCAGGACGCTGAATAAGAGGACGTTGAAGTCACTGATAGTTTGAATGAATTTGGGAGTCCGTGTCCCGAAACATATCCTTAGATTTAAGCCATGCAGGAGTAGCAAATCAATCAGACATGAACACGCTTTACAGAACACTCACACACCCCTGCTCTGTCGTGCCCCGAGCTTAAAGGAATATTCCAGAGGTTTTTAAACCCACCACATGTGGGTTGAGATGAGAATGTTTCGCTGCAGTTGGTAGCTTCCTCTGTGGGTGTGTTGTGGGATCATGATATACGAAAATGTTTATTACACCTAACGTTGTAGATAGAGACTCGGTTAAAAAAAAAAAACTTTCGAATGAGACCTGTCCTTAAAACAGTGCCAAAACAATTGCATGTGTTTGCTTGTGTGTGTGTGTGTGTGTGTGTGTGTGTGAGAGAGAGAGACCGAGACGGAGACACAGAGAGAAAGAGAGAGAGAAGGGCTCTAATGACTTCACAGGCCATTAGTCTCTCTGTGTGCTCTGTCACACCTCATTATCCACACACACACACACACACACACATACACACACGCTACTAGAGCAGCAGGCTGGAACACAAATTCACACAGCTACAAACTCAAGTCTTACTCTCCCCCTCCTGTATAAGACTGTGAGATGGAGAGGTCAGGAGGTCGTGCGTGCGCTCGTTCGTCTAGTCAAATTCTCTAATCGAGTTTGCAGTAGAGCATCATAATACTGTACATTTTAGCCTGTGTATGCGCTACCTCGCCGTGTTTTTTTGTTTTTTCCCCCTTTTGTGTATCTACAGTACAGTACACTTGCAGCGGGGAACACTTTAATAGGGCGAAGGCGAGTGAACCCGCTAGTGAACCGGCTCACCGAGCGCACCACGCTTACATCAATTGCTTTAAGTGCAAGGGCCATTTTATTACCGCCGTTAAACATGCCTTAGCAATTTCTGACAAACAACAAATATCTAAAGTTAATCCATCAAGAAACTATAAACAAATGAACAAGGAGGGGGAGGGGTGGATTCATGACTGGCTTGGCCATGGAGCGTGATTATTTGTGTGTTCTGGTGCTGCGTGTACTCCCAGCCCTGCCCTCAGCTACATGGCATCCATTAAGCGCTTCTGTAAACAGTGGACCCTGGTGGACTCGGCAGCATGCGCCTTTTAAAAAATATGATCTTTACTGCTGCGTTTGGCGCGACCTTCCACAGCCCAGCAGGGTAATGTAATCATGGGCAGGCAAGCACGCCTGTCAAAGGCATGTAAACTGGATAATAAATGCAGGCAACATTAACATGTCTAATGCTTCACGAGCACGCAGACGACTCGGTCCACAATCAGCGTTATGGTGTACTCGCAAATAGCCAGGGTTTTGTGTTTGTGTAAGGGAGTGGTTTAGAGAAAATCTGCAAACGGACGATCCGACTGTACAGTTGTGTTAATGCGTAACATTTATCCATTGATTCCCTGAAGAAAGTTTAAATGCAATTATTATTTTGTCACATATAAATATTAAAACATATAAATATTACATATATTGTGTCTGTCTCTGAGTGAAACGGAGAGAGAAAGAGAGAGTGCAGGTCTAAGCACAAACCAACAGATCTTCTAGTTCTAGTTAATTTCCCATCAATCTGACGAACTGTATCCATGATGTCAGCAACTGCATTCTTCCCCCCAAGCTTTTTCTAGCAGTCGCCACAGCGGATTTGACCCGCAATCTATTGGAACAGGTTTTTATACAACCCACTCATTGTTCTGGGTTTGGCATTGAGGATGCCCTGCCAGCATCTCCAGTGCCTGGGTATTTTATACAGAAACAGGGTTAAGGACCTCACCCAAGGGCCCAACATTGGCAACGCAGTGCTGATGGAGCTCGAACTGTCTGAGCCAACTCTGCCTGATGTCATTATCATCGATAAAGGAAAAACAATATTATTCCCACAACATGTTTGTAAGTTCCTCCATTGGTTGCTGTATTTCCATTAATTCCTCTCATCCACCTCAAGATGTCACAGCTGAACACATTTATAGTGACTTTTGAACAGTATCAGATGTAAGGCATAATGGGATGATGGTTAGGTTTTAATGTTCACTCCTAAAAGCAAAACAGCAAGAGCTTCTTTGTTCACTCGCAATTTTCCAGTAAGTCAGCATCACATGAGTGAGAAATCTAATGTAGATATAGAGGGAGAACTGGACGCCTGAACCAACACCGCAGTGCAGATATACAACCAGCTTCTAGGTTAGATGGTGTTGATTGAGACAGGAATACCATTTCAATCTCGTAGCACTTTTAACAATAATTGTTGTTGCAAAGTAGCTTTACATTTGGGCGATATCAGATAGCAGGGATTGATCTGTTTTAGGAGGCTGGACGATTAGTATAACAAGAGAGGTGTTTAAGTTAATATGGAGGCCAGTTTCTTTATCGGAGGCTCAAGTAGAAAACTGTTTGTAGGAATTTCAGTCCTGGACTATCGAGCGACTGCAGTCACAAGCCTTCAGAGAACAGATGTCTGCATCACCTGAGTCCAAGATCATCTTCATGGTCGAGTGGAACCATCCACAGTCACCACATGCATCCAAAGCAGACCACACGACCAGGTCTCCAACCAGAAGCGGTGCACCAGGATGTGTCAGGCGGTCTGGAGCATTTCCAGGTTATGGAACAGATTCTGAACAACTGGTTTCCCTGCTGATCGCGCTAGGTCTTAGGCCAAGAGTGACGACAACGCCACGACGAGACAGAATAATTCAAAGTCGTAGCTTGCTGAACGCGCAAGAGGTTGCATTGTGGGTTAATGTCGACTCTGTTATTCCAATTGTGAGTTATGTATACAACCCGAAATTTTACATGCAAAGTTTCTTTTGTCCGTGAGTATACTCAAATAAAACTTGGATACTTTTTACTGAAGGAGAAATTTGTCTCACTGTAGAGGATTGCTCAAATACATTTGCTGTTTCATAACAGGCTTTTTTGCCAACCATTTTTGCAACACTTTGCAATGGTAAGGGTTTACTGAAATATGTTCATTAAAATTAATAATGATAAAAAACAAATCTTAGTAATGAAAGTAAATTTTAGAATTGAATGTTTTCTGATTGTTGATTACGCTTGGGCTAAACAAAACTAAATGTGTGAGAATATTATCAGTGTACTAGGAGCATAAAATCCTACTCCATATAATAAGTAATGATTTTTGCTAGGACTATTTTATTTTTACTTTTTTACTGGGAAAGCAGAAAGATAAAACACAAGAATAGTTAGCTGCTTGTGTGTGGGAGGGGTATGTGTGTCCTGTTGTGTCATGCAATATATATAACCAATCAGCAACAAGCACTGCTCCAAGCCCCTCCTCTGAGCATAAGGTCGAGTTGAAACCTGTCTTGTGTAACGGTCAGCGCTGTAGTTAAAAAGGCCCAGAGAGAAAATATGTGCTGGATATCAGTTCTGCTCTCAGCTTTAATAAGAGCATTGCTGTTTTTCTGACCATCGCTATATAGCACTCAGAAAAAATATTTCTGACGAATACTGGATCTTTTTACTATAATTACACACAATGTCTCTCTCTGTCTATCCTGATTTTGTGTGTGTGTGTGTGTGTGTGTGTGTGTGTGTGTGTGTGTGTGTGTGTGTGTGCGCGTGCGTGCGTGTTCGCGCGTGTGTGTGCAGGCGCTCTATGTGATGGCGAGTGGGCGGCAGAGGTGAGGGTGTAATTGTGAGATAAAGGCGGAGCTTTGACAGTGATTACTGCCGTTAATTGGAGGGAAGGAGGCAGCTGGGGGTGGGAGGTTTACCATCAATCCAGGGAGGTTATAATGAGTTTGTTTAGCGGGAAGGTGAACGAGGAGTGGGGCCGAGAGCAAGACGGCAAACAAATTTCCATGCTTCGTTCTTCTCTCCTGATGAGGTGATGGTTGAGGCCCATTTAAACACTAATGAAATCATCACCAAAGACACTGGTTCAACACCACTCCTTATGTGCAGTACATATGCTCGTCACTTTTTCCTCTGTCCTGAGAGTGAAAGGGTTTCTCCAGACCTCCCTTCGATCTCCTTATTAGTTCCTCAGATTTACATTTGTGCACTGTAATAAGGCTGAGCTTGACCTGCCTCTCCTTGGGCCATGAATAGTAATGTGCTGAGGGATGGAGTAAGGAGAGGTCAGTCTGAGCCTGAGGGGACAGAGAGAACAGGGTTAAGGCACACACTAATGGGCTTTTCCTGGTCTCCACTCAACTCTAAAGAGGCATGAACGAACTGAAAAATCCTATTTATGTTCCCCTCTGTTCAAAGACTCCAATTTACACACAGATGGCATTCAGTGACTTATGTGTGTTATTGTAGGATTGTAAAAGAATAAATGTCTGCTGTAATGTTGTCCTATACCTCCAGGTCCCCCTACCTCTACTTTTTACTCTACGTTCACGTCCCCCTACCACATCCCCGTCCCCCTACCTCTACTTTTAACTCTACGTCCACGTCCCCGTCCCACTGCCTCTACTTTTAACTCTACATCCACGTCCCCATCCCACTGCCTCTACTTTTTATTCCACGTCCCCGTCCCACTGCCTCTACTTTTTACTCTCCATCCACGTCCCCCTACCACGTCCCTGTCCACCTACCTTTACTTTTTACTCTACCGTACGTTCACGTCCCCCTACCTCTACTTTTTACTCAAGGTCCACGTCCCCCTACCACTTCGTCGTTCATGTCCACCTCTACTTTTTCATTGCTATCAACAGATTAACCAGAACTGAACTGAGTTTTAAATTGATCAAGGTCAGAGGTCAATGTCACAGCAAGGTATAATATATTTTTAATGCTTCATTCAGGTACATTTTAACAGTTTTTGAGGCATACAAATGACTAAAAGCCTAGATTATACTGTTTAATGCTGGAGGTTTATGTTGGCAAACCCGCATCAAAACTAAACAACGGGCATCATAAAACGCAGTGTATTCCGAGACAGTTTTTTTCTGCCGTATTAGCCAAAAAAAAGTTCCTTATTCTTCCAACCAGCACACCTCCTTACCTTGGCTTTCTTCTTCACTCTGTTCTTAGAGCTTTCATGCTTCATTATGCTGATCAGAGCTCAGAACTTTTTCCCCTCCATCCCAATCCATTACTGATAACCTCTAAAGCAGCTGATGAAACTCCTGAACAAACTCTGCACACTTCATGCTTCTACACACGAGTCATGTCAGATGAGGGCTCATTGAATTTCTGGGTCATATCTGATTTGTTTCTGTTAGACTGACATTGCTCTTATACTCCATTTGTCGTTTTAAAGAGTACAAACTACCTGATCATTAGAGCAGCAGTGATTGTTATTAATGCTGCCGTGAAAGGGCAGATGATGCGCTTTGATATGAGCTGATGAAAGCATAGAGAGTTCCTCTGGGACCGGCTGTCTGGATCCTGTCTGGATGAAGAGGGCCTGCTGGAGGGCCTGGGCTAAACCCATCAAACTATTCATATTAAGGCTGGCTAAAGTCTGGAAGTCCACTTCAGTTTGCATGACCTACAACAGCACTGAAACACTTGAGATGGCAAAAGAGGAAGTCAAATTCATTACATCTGGGATTCTTCATTTACAAAGACCAGGAAACTGGTATATACTGTAGTCTTGAGATTCATCTTTTGTTTGAAAGTTCTACATTTTCTTTTCTTATAAGATTTATTCACAGATAAAAACACATTTCTCACGGTGAGGTATAAAAACACCTCGCTGTACCACTGTACTGTACCTTTGCCGGTTCCCTCTGTAGCTCCTGTCCCCTTTAATCTCGGTGTGTTAATAAGAACAAGAATCGGGTACAATCGGAAAGGTTGCTCTCTGAATACATTCCTCAGTATTAATAATGCAAAGTGTTTTTAATGAAGGAATACATTTTCTCTCCCGTGCTTAATCTCAGTATTAAGGTGAGGGCCTCTCTGTCTAATGGAGGCTATAAAGACATGGAAAGGTTACAGTGCTAATAGACTAATAGCAATTATTAGAGGCACTTTGCAAAGCCTTTCTATGCAAACCACATAGTTTTCTCACAGGCCCAGCGTATCATTCCAAACCTGGTGAAATTTGAACATTAGGTTTAAACAAAGCATTAATATTTAGCACTTGTAATATAATAATATTATACAGTGCTCTCAGTGTATTAGGTGGAAAGGGCAAGTGTAGGGAACATTAAAGTGTCCAGGAGTTACATTAGATATAAAAGCTGCTGGTGGTCTAGATTATTTGGCTGATTGTTTAAAAATCCAATTTTTGGCTAGCTCAAAATGTACTTATTTTAAATAATATTTTAAGAGATCCAATGATTTTGGCACCTACTGTACTACTCCTACCAATGTTTAAACATTATACACTTAAGACTTTAAAAAGAACTTCAGACGTTGTGAAAAGCGGTGGCCAAATCATGTATAATAATGACACCCTATTTCTGCAGAAGCATTCTTTCACAATTTGAGTCTTGGAATATACCAGTGCCAACTGGGAAGAAAAACTCAATTGATGTATGTGATAACCTGGACATAACCTACTCAGTACATTCAGGTCGTCAGCTGACTTAATTTTTTTGCTACTTAACATTGTTGAGACTAGACCTGACCAACTGAACATGATGGGTATGCATGATGGGTGCACGTCCCTTCTTACACTGACACGCCCATCACTCTGGAATTTAATTTTTTTTATCTGGATTCATCAGACCACATGATCTCCAGTTTTTATGCTCTTTAACAACTTCAAGCCTTTGTTTTGATTAATCTCAATAGGCTTTCTGATTGACACAGCAGTTTAGGCTTAATCCTGTGAGTTCTTGTGACATTGTGCATATGGAAATGCTCTTACTTTTCACTATTAAACCTAGCTATGATAGTGTATGCAACATATGATAGTGTAACATAAAGCAAGATGCTGATCAATAAAACATGGAAAGAGTGTCTGTAGTAAAAATGAACAGTAAAATGACGATGGAGCACATTTGTGTTTTTAGTATGAATTTTGAACAGATTCCTTCAAGTATGATAACGAAATGCATTACTCAATACCTTTTTGTTTTTTTTGAACTTCAGAGCTGTTTAAGAGAATTCTGCGCAACCCTGTGGCTCACCCATGTTACAGTTGAAAGACACACTGAAACGCGATCTCCTCTGAAACGTTTGTGTTTAATGCATAAAGGCTGCCATTGAAATACCTCATAACACGCAAGTGTGAGCGTCAGTGTCGATGAGAAAGAGATTTTTATCAGAAACACCTGCGCCAACCAGGAGATCTCGGCGTCATCTCTTAGGGCGTTCGGATCCTGTTGCTTTTGACAGTTAGCTTTGATTTGCTGCACTCCACTACTGCTCGAACACACTCTTGTTAAACTGAAATGGTGTATTCATTATCTTAATATTATAAAAATAAAAAGTTTTTTTTTAATGAAGTCTTGTTATAAAATGATATTTAAAAGTTCTGTATTATTGTGTGTGCAAAAAGATTTTTTTTTTATGTACAGATATTTTTTTTAACAAAAAAGAAGCAAGTGCGAGAATCAGAGTCTCCAGAAGAACCGTGGATGAGCGTCAGATTCGCTAATTTCTCAATAAAACTGCACATGTCCTGTACCCGAGACTGCTGATGCATTTTTAAGGTTCGCCGCGTGAAATATTGACCTTTATAACTATTGATCTTTTGTGCCTTTAATAGACTTTGATTTACACTATATAACCTGGTGTTTATGAGCCTAAACCTGTCTCATCAACACACAGCGGTTTATACAGTTCTGCTAGTTCAGGGCGGCTTATAACGAATGACTCTCTTAATTAATTAATCCACACACCTGATCTTAATGAGCTGTGACTTCAGGCTGCGGGTGCTCACGGCTGTAACTAATTAAGTTCATCCACCCAATTCACAATCGCTTTCACTTCAATGCCACGTGCGCACTTCCTCTGTCTCTTCTTCCGTTTCTCCGCAGCCGGACTGGGAGGGGCTAAGACGCTCAGACAGACAGTGAGAACATTCTCACACTTCTCACACTACCTGCTTGTTTTTCCATTTATTAGTTTTTTACTGATAATAGGTTTGACATCTCCTTTAAAAAAAAGTGATGTGTTTATATGCATTAATTTGTGTTTGTTTGTGAAAGTGTGGGTGAAGGAGAAGGAGGTAGAGGAGGCGAGAGAGAGCACCCTAGGGGTTGGCACTGAAGGTGACTCCCTTAGCAGTAACCTTGAGTGAGAGAAGGAGAGAGAGAGAGAAAGAGAGAGAGAAAGTTTATTAAAATGAATTTGAGGAGAGGGGCAGTGGCTGACAGCAGCATAATTAAATGTGGAGTGTCAGCAGTAATGCATGCCGCACGGCAGGAGTGTGTGAGGGCGTGTGTGTAAACGTGCGAGGAGGCCAGACTTGTCGGCTCAGGGGTCAGCAGGTCAGCAGGAGCAGATAAGGACAAAGCAGTGTCTGGCCCCTGTCTGTATAGGAGATAGACGTTTGAACTGTATGTATGTGCGCGTCTATGTAAATGTAAAAGTATATTTTCCTATAGATGAAAGCTTGCTGATTTCCTTCCTGCTCTTGTCCTGTATAATTTCAGTTGTAATTGAACACTTAGACGTCGTTGCAAGCTCCGATTGGCTTCATGCACGGCCTTCATTCCTGCGATGCTCAAATGACCAGTAAACTGCAGTGTGTAATTGAAGCCAGGCGAGTGTGCGGCTCGGATCTTCTCTGTGTCTGAGGGGTGAACGAGCTCATGGCTCATTGAACGCAGGCACTGATCCATGTGTGCCATTGTAGTTTATGTTCCCTCCCCCCCCCTCTCTTTCAGTCTAATTCTGATTAGGTGCTCACCAATCTTCAACCGTTCAGCATGGTGACTGATCTCGGTCCACGTCCGTTCGGTTAGTTCATCCATTTATTCCATTGCTTCACTTCTGTGCTTGAGCGTGCTTGAGTAAAAATAACCCCGTTCTGACCTCGGAAATAAATGCACAAAAAAAAAAACAACTTCAAACTGCATGCATACACACCATGTACTGATATCCACAGCTCATGTCTCAGTGGTAATGTTTGAGCTCTCAGCAGGTTGTTATTTATGAGATGGAGGTTAGGAAGGCTGGGCATCACCACATTTATTTCATTATCTAATAAAACCTGGATGAGAGGAGAGGACCACTATTTGCTAAACCTCACACTGGCCTGTTATACCAGAAAGCTCACAAAATAGCAACCAACATACAGTAGTGCTATGCTGTGTGTGTGTGTGTGTGTGTGTGTGTGTGTGTGTGTGTGTGTGTGTGTGTGTGTGTGTGTGTGTGTGTGTGTGTGTGTGTAAATGGATTTGTGTGTGGCGGGACAAGTCATATACGTTTAATTCCCTCTTTGTCTCTCTGTGTGGCATGTGGCCGTGTTTTAATATGAATAATAAACAAAAGGTTGAGAGTAAATTCTATATGAAATTTAGCCTCTGGGCTTTTTGCCCTTGGTTCCGTTACTCCCACTCTAGCCTGTGTATGCTGTCTACTCTAAATGCAAAGCTATTTCCCCTAGAATTGGTTAATCCCACGACAGGCTGGTCTCCGCTCCTTACGGACTGCCCGGACTCGCTGCTAGCCCCCTCATTACTCTCAGGGATAAAAGCGCTAAGCAGCATGACAAGCTCGGCTAGTCACGCAGGATCACTCCGTCAGAGCAGGGTGCGCGTTGCTACCGTTCAGCCTGCAACAAATAGCAAAGCCCAGAGAGAGAGGGAGCAAATGTGCAAGGGGTCATAACTCAGCCCCCCACGCTTCGTTCACTCGTTCCATTATTACCTTCCCTAGCAAGGTCACACTAATCAACTCAATTACCAGTCCTCTCAGACATTTTCATAATGTTTTCTGCTAGTTGCTCTCCTGTGAAAATGACACAGTCTTGGCAAATTAATATCATTACTATTTGCGCTTAATGGCGCAGTGATACTTTTTATATTTAAGATCGAGTCCTGCCGACGACCTCCAACATTATGGCGACTTGGTGGTAGAGGGGGGGAGTTACAGTAGCAAGAGCAAGCAAGGGAGCACAAAGCCAAAAGGAAATGAGCAGTAATCACAAACCTGTGAAGTTTTACTGCTTAGTTTTATCATTATAAAATGCACTGCATTCATACTAATGCGCTAAATAATCAAATCAGCAGATTTCTTTTTTTTTTTTCTGTTGGTCTTAGATTATTATTATAATGCCCATAGTGCTTGTGTGCCCTGTGATGGACTGGCACCCTGCCTTGACCACCAAGTCCCCTGGGACAAGCTTAAGTCTTCCCGTACAGGACACGCGGTATAGTGAATGAGTTACTAATACAGTATTGTATAACTGCACTTACAATCCTGAGCTCTGTTGACTTTGCAGAGTTTTGCATGTTGTCTCCGTATCCACATGGGTTCCCCCAGGTTCTCTGGTTTCACCCAAATCATATACAGTAACTAAGTGCTAAATTGTACCTCGTTGTAAATATGTGTATGTTCTTCTACAGCAGTACTGTAGCATGCACTCTTATGGGCCATGTTCATTCTGTATTAAAAACCTATTTGATAAAATTGAAAATGCACATTAAACATTTAAGCAATAGGAGTTTAGTTGTACTGAGCACCAGCGTGAGTGAGATTCCACTTTAGGCAATGCAATATTCATTAATAAGAAATTGAGTAAGTGACATTCCAGACGTGAAATGCCGATAAATCTGTATATTTTTGATTTGCTAACGGAAATGAATCCCGACTAAGCCACACCCACTAGCTACATTTACATGCACGATATTTCATCAGTTTGATTAAAATCATTCTGATTAGAGATTCCATCTTAACGGAAGTAATATGCTCAAGGTGTTTAATCAGAATGTAACGCTTGTTGACATGCGAGAAGTGGTTCTGCCCGCTGTCAAGTCTTTAATCTGCCAGGAATATTACAGAAGTTTAAGGTTGGGTTAGACTTTTTTTTTTTTTTTGGGCAAATCCCACTTTCTGTATTATAATTTGTTTTAAGAATTAATTTACTTTTTATCACATGTAATTTAGTTGTATTCTTTTTAACAATGGTCGTTGTCTCAAAGCAGCTTTACAGAATAAAAATAAAATTTGGGAATTGAGTAGAAAATGTGTATAAATCAAAATGATGATATTGTCCCTGAGTGAGCCAGCCAGGAGTGAGAGTGATGGTACTGTAGGAAAAACTCCCTGAGATGCCAATAGGAAGAAACCTTGAGAGGAACCAGCCTCAACAGGGAACCCATCCTCGTTTGTGTGATAACGGACTGCAGGAATTCAGCCTCATCTATGATTGGTTAGATGCTTTACTGTGTGTGAAACGGTGAGCCAATCAGTGCTCCTTTCTCAGCCGAAGACCAGGAGCCAGTGAGGGAAAGTTTGATATACAGGCAGCTCTGAAAGAGCTGTTCTCCAAGAGTTTACTGATTGGGAATAAAACCGAAATTTCCCTCCCAGGACCCTGTCAAGTCTCTTAACGTTACTCACTCGTGGGGCAAACCTGCGCAGGAAGAATATATTTGTTCGGACAAGAGAGAAATGATGGGATCAACTGTTTCAGTGGGAGAACGCAAACAGTGAAATGTCTCAGCGTGGTTTTACTAAATATAAGAACTTTTGGAACGCTGCTCTTCCAATCAAATTAGTGGATTGGAACTTTCCACCTTAAGTTTTTAACACTACTTAATAATGCTTAATGTGAGAGAGTTCATTGCAAAGAGGCTTTCTTTTACTGGATTACTGGATTCAGTGCTGCACTTCTTGGGCACGTCTCTACCATCATATCACAAAAAAGTGATCACGCTTTCAACAAGATGTCAGTTTAACTTTTTGAAGTCTGCTGTTCAGTTTCACGAAACTTTATTTCCTAGAGCAGTCAAGTGATTTGTGTGTGTGTGTGTGTGTGTGTGTGTGTGTGTTCCTGAGTGTGTGTCTGCACCCTTTGACAGACTTTTTGCTCTCGGTTTGGAGTCATTAGAGTGATAATGGCTTTATTATAGGAGACACCCCGTGAGCCCCACTAATGAGAGATTTTTGAGTGTGTGTGACTGAAGGAATTTTTCAAGACAGCGATTGTGGTCTCCCAGTATAGGAGCCTTTTGAGACCAATTAGAGTGGCAGGTACTGTAGAGGAGCTCACACCTGTCTTTGGCCTTATTATTCCAGCAGTGTGTACGGGGATAGGCTGATTAACCCAGCAGCACAGGTTTGGGATAGGTTGAGTTTAGCTAGAATAGCACTCTGAGCTACTGTATTAACTCACCATAACCCCATTATAAAGCCATCAGAGCCTCTGATTATCTGGTCAAAACCAAAGCCACTCCAGTGCTTGGAAATATCTGTGTGTGTGTGTCTGTGTGCGTCTGTGTGTGTGTGTGTGTGTGTGTGTGTGTGTGTGTGTGTGTGTGTGTGTGTGTGTGTGTGTGTGTGTGTGTGTGTGTGTGTGAATGCTCATCTCACCTGGCTTTCCTTCAAGGTCATATACCACGTTAAATCCTCTTCCCCATACCCTTGCGTCGCTCTTTCTCATAGGGTTACGATATTCTAAGGCTTTGCCTTTTATCGAGACCAGACCCGCGCAGCGAGCACCGGCGCAGGCTCCCTTTTTCTCCGAGACCCCTTTATTCTAGCAGGCCACTCTCATTACTGTTAGCAGAAATGAATAAGGTTAAATAGCTGCAAATTTTTTCCTCCTTCAAAGATCTTTGAGCACGGAAGAGCGCACGCCCAATAAACCCACACCCCTCTCATGTTTTATTCAAGCTCTTTTATATTAGAACATGGGGTGCTAGAGCCGCGTTAAAAAGAGCTCTAAGCCGATTTTCACATTCCGAAAAGCCTTTTTAAATCCCGTCCCCATGCACGAATTCTCCTCTTTTTACAACCACCTTTTAATGAATAGATGTCCAATAAGGGCTTTTATTGTCTTAGCATATGTTGCTTTTATTAGGTGAAAATAATTACGTTCTTCGGATCACCTCGGAAGTCCTTTCGGAAGATAAAAATGAGAGAGTTTCACAGTGACTGCACAAGTCCTTCTTAGTTGGGTCGTTTTCCCCATGGGTGCTTCATGTCCTAGCACACCCCCCTCTCTTTCACACACATATCCACACACACACACACACATACATTAACCCCTCCCCATTGATTCTCCACACAATCATCTCCACACCTCCTCTATTTTCATCCCAACCTGAAGTGTGACAGGAGCCACTTGGCAACAGACACACACTTGATCTTATCACACAGTGTGTGTGTGTGTGTATGAGGATGGGGCTTTTGACTGATAAATGATTGTCACTTGAACATTGTTTATTCCCACATCCACACTGGCGGTCAGATTGTGTCCTTTTTTTCTATTCAAGGTACACTTTTTTTTGTCTCTCTGATCATTTTAGCGCAGAGTGCTGGCGTCCAGGATCTCTTCCCTTCTCACCCACTATTCATTAAAATAAATAAATAAATAAAATGTAATAAAAATGTACCCTTTTTTTTGTTTTTAATTAAACCCTCTATGTATTTTTTTTACATTTTATTTTCATATCCTTATTTAGCCTTGCACATCCATAAATAAATTAGCTTATAGTATGCTGAGTCATACCAGGAACATTACAAATAAAAATACAGATACAGAACAAGTTATATTAACTAGTTAGTACTATTAATAGTTGCGTTACATCACTATTTCCTTGCACCTCCAGAGTCTGGGTTCGATTCCCGCATAAGTCTGTGTGCATGTAGTTTATATATTCTCCCCGTGCTTGGTGGGTTTCCTCTGAATATTCCGGTTTCCTCCTACAGGCCAAAGACATTCAGATTAGGATGATTGGCGTTCCCAAATTGCCCTAGTTAGACTACAGTGGTTTATTTATTTATATATATATATATACTGTATATACTGTATATATATAGATGGATGGATTGATTGATAGTAGTAGTCATTTGTCTGTCTGTTTTATCTTCGTTCTTCACCAGGCTAGCCTAAGCTTTGGACAGGTACTGTTCTGTACAGTATGTTTCTTGTGTAGTTCACCTTTCAACGTGAACGTTATTATTCAGCTTTGAGTAAGTGAGAAAGGGTTCATGGGAATGGGCCATGTGTACACGCTACAGTATCAGTAATATTAGACTCGGGGGAGAAGGAGAACCTTTTCCTTTTCCATTACACACAGGCCTACTCCATAATGAAGGCGATTTTAATAGGATTTAATGCATGTTATGGGTCAAGGTCCTGCCACCTGAAAGCTCTGATGAAAGAATACAAGAGTGGAATCATGAAGGTTTGTTTAATAATATGTCTTTGCATGCACTGATCATCCCCTCTTCAGTTGTTTACAGAGGAAAAATAGCATCCATACAGTATGTGTCCTTAGTACGTTTTACTTAAATAATAATAAAAATAAAATAATAAAAAAATTTATTAAATAAAAATGACTGTGAGGATTTGTGTTCTTTCAGCCACAAGCAACGAAATGATTAGAATTTTGTTAAGAAATGTCCATTGTATTATTAGGTTCAGTGCTTAAATGTGGTCAGCAAATCATGACTGATTTGTAATTTTAGATCACTTCCATGCTTGAAGTTGCTTGGAAATCACAGGCATGTTTAATAGTGAAAGTAAGAGCATTTCCCCATGCACAATGCGTTATATAATTTCTGTTATTCATTATCACACAAGTGAGGATGGGTTCCCTGTTGAGTCTGGTTCCTCTCAAGGTTTCTTCCTATTGCCAACTCAGGGAGTTTTTCCTTTTCACCGTCCGCCTCGGCTTGCCCTCATTAGGGACTATCTCACAATCTCATTATTATCTAAACATTTTTCCTCACTCATACACACCTCCATACACACCTCCTTGCTTTTACATTGTTAAAAGTGCTACGAGAACTCTCAGGATTGGGACTAAACAGCTGTATAAGAATACTTTTCTTTTTCCCAATTTGCTAGGGCGCATAGACATTGGACTTTGGAGCAATGGATAGGTACAGACAGACCTGATAGGTACAGACAGACCCTGTACCAGAGAGATCGGTGCGTCAGTGTAAGAAAGGGAAGCACATGGATCGATACACCCATCATGTATAGTGGCCATCACAAGTCTTATGATCTGGGGTTGCTTTAGTTAGCCAGGTCTAGTCTCAGCAATGTTATGTGGCAATAAAATGAAGTCAGCTGATGACCTTAATGTTTTGAACGAGCAGGTTATCCAATCAATTCCGTTTTCCATTGCTGATGAAATTGGCCTATTCCAGGGTTTAAATTGTGAAAGAGCGGTTCTGGGAGCATAAGGAATGATTTTCACACATAAACTGGCCAGCACGTTGCACGCCATAATCGAAGCTAAAAGAGCTTGGACAAAGTATTAGTGTGTGTGTGTGACGATTGTTGTTTTTTGTTTTTTTTGGTCAGTTAGCGAAATTTAACTTGGAATGAAATAAAAGATGAGGAATTATTCACTTTAATTCTTAGAACTCTTTGGGTTGTGGTGTGCTTGGCATTAGTTCTCCTATTCAGCTCTAGTTATACCAGTAACAGTAGACACAGCTGCATGTTTGCTCGCTGACTATTTTCACTCCATGTGATCATCTCATGTGAAAAGCGACTGCTTTAGCTGCTGTAACTCTTCAGCCCTGAAAAGGACCAGTTCTTGTCTGTTTAGTGATGTGTGTGTGTGTGTGTGTGTGTGTGTGTGTGTGTGTGTGTGTGTGTGTGTGTGTGTGTGTGTGTGTGTAAATCCTTTCACTGAGGGTTGATTAGGCAGAGAGAAGAAGTGGCAGGGGTGTTTACCCTCTACCCAGAATCCTCCTCACAGCTGACTGGAGCGCGCTCAGATGGGCTGTCGGTTCACCGAGAGCAGCCACACTGACTGCAAAGATAAACAGTAAAGAGAAAAGAGGAACTGTGTAAAAAGCTCTGCAGTCTTGGCTCTTTTGTGTGGTATGATAGGAGTACAGTAAGTGAAAATTTGAACCGGAATCATTGAATGTCCCGTTGGACACTTTGATGCCCTCAGGAGTCAAAACCCTGCATCTCATTCCACCGGACACTATTACACTGCCTTCGGCTTCTTAGATGTTAGCTAAAGGCTGGAAATCTGTAGTGTTAGAGGTGTCACAGTGAGTAAACTTGTTTTTGGCTCACACACACAGCCAGCTGTGTTTTTTTTTCTTCTCTCTATTGAAAATGTCCCATGAAATCTATGACTAGGAGAAATGTGTTTTCGGAAAAGTGACTCAAACCCTTTTTGTTGTTGAACCCTATTTGGAGGCCCCTGGGATTGACTCTGGTGATGTCAGGAAGCTTACTGGGTGCCGGACGACTATTGTGTCAGGTTTACACAGCGCTGTGGATCCGGGGGGAAGTGATGACACAGCAGATAAAGGAGGTGACTCTAGGGGGAGGTATGCCTGGCCGGAGGTGATGCACTGCCAAGCTGTTGGCACGACTGTGGGCATCATTTACTCAGCCTGGTGATGCTGTTGAAAATGCATCAGTGCCGTGTGACGAGAAGATCTAGAAGTGTCTGCATACACAGCGTGACCAGCTCAGTCTCAAAGTACAGGATTGCAGTTTGAAGTAGAAAGAAAAGACCAGAGAAGATCTTGTTACAATGATTATTTATTAAATTTAAAATATCTTTAGCACAGATTAAAAATCAGACACCTCCGACTATCATGATCATCATGAATGAAAAATAAACATTCCTAAAAAACCTTCTCCGTTCTTAGGATACATCTTGGCCTTCATAGAATATTTCATTTGAATAAGAATGTACATTTCAACACACAGGGCTGAGGCAAATCATGACGCTTTTGGGTTCGTATGAAGCCGACGATCACGTGACCACGCGGTGCAGTGCGTTAGGGAAGTAAACTTTAAAAGTCTACTAGGAGTTTTTGAAGTACCCTTATTCAAAATACTTAAGTGCTCCTTATAAAATAAAGGAAACATTATTCTAGCGTCCTGTTCATGATTTTGACTCTGGCACTTGTACTTGGGATGAGATCTGCCTCTAGTGATATTAATGCACATTAAAGACCCTTTCTCATAAACTTATAATACACAACAAATATCGCCATGTTAACAAGAATTCTTTACACTTATTTTGTTGTTGCATGGCACCGAGTTAAAAGTTCAGGCGTGGTCCTTCACTGCTCCCTTTTTTTTTTTTCCTGACTATTTGCCTCAACCCTACCTTTACAAATGTAAAGACAAGTTTACAAGAAACAAAACACAATGAGGATGACAGGCAAAGGAAACAACCACTTACAGTACTTAAAAATGTCACAATTGTCCACATTTTTAATGAGCTAATAACCGTTTTTTTTTTTTTAGTTTTTATTTAGTTTTGTTTTTTTTTTTCGTTTTTAGCACATGCCACATGAGACTTTGATTATAAAAGTACCTGAAATAATTGCTAGAATATCAGCATGCATAGCTGTTTGGTATCTACACTTATTTACAGAGATGGTGGACATCTTTACATTTTTCTGGAAGATGACACGGAGTGGGGATGGGCGGGGGGGGGGGGGGGGGGGTGTTATGTCACATGAGAAAACCAAACGGAACAGAAGATGACCTGTCAGGGTCATTAATCTTATTAGCAGCTCTGCTACATACAGTCAGATACTCAGTCTACACTGGTTACGAAAGGCTGGAGTAGAAATTCAAGGAAAAAGGGTCTAAAGGCCTATTAAGAGGACACGTGGGGGTGGGGGAATGGGGTGGGGTACAAAAGGGGATCTACCTGTGTCTCAACTACAAATCGTCACCCAGTACAAACCTCCCAGGACTGATGGAGGTGATGATTAACTTAGATTATGTACAGTACATACAGCCTGATAGTTTACTTTACCAGATCAATCCAAGTACTTAAAGAATCGGTCTTTTACAGTGCCAAAGTACTTAGAACTAATTCTAAATATAAAAAAACAAACGAAGAATATAAAAAAACACGCTTAATCCTTAGCATTTATTGCAAAATTAAAGCTGCTCATTTTGGATATTTTGATTGATTAAAAAAAAAAAAAACACGCTGGAAGACTTGAATGGATTCCTGTTGAAAGACTCCAGACAGCTTTATTGCTTTAAGAGCTTAAAGCTTAAATGGGATTTTTTAATTTATGTATCTGTCATTTACGTTATTACCTTGTTACTTTCAATTGCTTTGGTTTGGAATCAGTATTGCTGCTAATTTACTTTAATGTACGTTGTTTCTCATCATCAGAAAGCCATTAAATCAAATACACACTAATAATGATAATAAACGCCTATCATGAACAGGCGCAGATAAACAAGACATCAAAAACATGTCGACTTTTACGCGAATCTCCAGCGAGCGCTCGCTTGCTCCTCCCTCTCCCCGTCTCCCTGTCTTTTTCCTGCGCTCTCCCCTGCTCTTTGCTAAACAGGGCAGCGTGTGATAAATGGCAGCGCTGGGTGGTTTCGCATGTTAATGTGATATCTCATAAAGCTTATCGTCCCAAACGGGTCACCAAGGTCAAGTGGTGAGGGGTTGAGCGTAACAGCGGTGAGATTGCATCCGTCTCGTTCTGCCTGACAGTGTCGGTTCACCTTCTCGATCACATGCCGGGTTTCTCGCTTCCGATGTTGAAAGCGTTCAGATACTGGATCTCTGTGGATCGGTTCTAGACGTCATTCAGTAGGAAGACTTCCCATACTTGAATGACCAGGTCTGCCTGTGGGGCCAGCGATCGAGTCATGTTAGCCGCTCTGGAGTTTCAGTTGTTCAAGTGTTGAGACTTCCAGCTTTTCAACATTTCTTGATTATGTTCAGCTTTGAGGACGTGCTGAAGCGCTTTGGCACAGTCATTCCACGTTCTTGGTTGACTGGCATTGCAACCCCATTAGCTGTGGATAATCTCAGGCATGATATTCCTGAGCTTGCTGCAGTGTAGCAATACTGTAATGGTGTACGTGCACCAGTCTGGAGAGAGTGTTTGTGCTGTTGCATTGAAGCAGAGATGGAAACAAGGGTGCAGGAACAGCCCAGGTCCACTTGTATACCTTAAACAGCCCCCAAATGGTCTAGTGATTCTGTACTTTCTGTATAATTGACCTCATATGTAGCACAACACTATCTCAGACTGGATACAGGACGCCACTTCCTGTCCCCATAGCATAGAGGAGAAACAGTACAGTAGGTGGGGTAAGGAGGAAAGGCTTGGAGTGAGAGGTAATTTATTAACTTCCTCTAACCTCTCTGTGCGTGCACACTACAGGCTGACAAATGGCCTTGTGGAACAGGATGATGGTCTCTTATTACCTGCACCCTCTTTGCTTAATCCAAAAACAAGATTTCCAGGGTGGTTGCACATGCAGTAAAGAGATTGATGAAGTGGCCTTGTCTGCATGACGTGTAAACATTTGGCCGTACGGAGTATGACGGTGGTGTTGGCTACACATACAGGTGTAATAATAAAGACGGCCTGGCAGGATGACAAGGGTGTCGGGTGTTTCACACCCCCAACCCCGATCTGGATTTAGCTGCATTTGCCATTTTGTCTTTATATCTGCTTCATTTTGTTTTGTTTTTTCTCCCCTCCAAGGTCAGAGAGCATTTAGGCACTAATTCAAGTTTTTGTTTAAGTGAATTATGCGAAATGTTGCCAACTCCGCTGCATTTATTATTTTTTTTTTACCCTTTTATTTTTTTTTTCCTCCTACGTTTAAACTTCAGTTGAAAAAAGTTGTCGAGCTTTCAGCATATCACCCTAGGAATGCAATTACCTGATGAGTAAATACTGTCTGGTCCGAGTCTGCCTGGTGAACAGTGCGGCTGCAAGGGCTAGCAAAGATTGAGTGACATTTTATGTCCTTTTATATTTTTGCCTTCAGATGTGTATTAACTTATCATTCCAAAAGCAGGTAAGACTCAGAAAGATGCATCCTTTTGATGTCATGTTTATTGACTAGCTAACCAAAGGAATGTGCGACATCTGCGTACTTCAAAAGGCATTCAGGTACACACACACACACATATATACACGCGTAAACACACACACACACACACGCATGGGCATTTAGCTCGAGATGAGGGAAATAAAATTCCTCACAGAAATTCTGGCTACTGCCTTGGCTTTCTTCTCATTGTGTGTGTGTGTGTGTATATATATATGTGTGTGTGTGTGTGTATGTGTGTAACCAGCTTGCTGTTATAGACTTCACCAGCTTGGGCTACAGCTGTGGATTCGTCTGTTTAAACAAGGCTGAGTCTTTGTGCTCCATGCATGTACAGTATGTGTGTGTGTGTGTGTGTGTGTGTGTGTGGGAGTAAGTTTCTCTCAGTGCTTGCCATCCGATTGCTCCTAAACATTGGTCTCGTCTTTTCAGCGGTGCACAACGCCGGTGCCATTGGAAGATAAAGAACAGGCCCATTTCGAGTCTCCTGCAGAGTTTCATGTGAAGCGACAGATTTCCTCCATGAGGAGGGGCATGAAACACAACTGTGCTCTAATTCTATCTGACATGTTTTCCTTCACCTCCAAAAAAAAAAAAAAAAAAAAAACAGTCTAAACCTATGGTGCTGTCATGTGGAAGAAAAGCTGTGCCTCTCTGGTGGAGACGGACCCCTTCATAATTGTTGTGTTTTTGTTTTTTGTCTTGGTTTTTTTTTGGTATAAATGTTCAAATGGAGCAAGTCTAAAACAGGTTTCATCATGCGAATCAGAAAGTGAGCAGCAGTTATAAGAAAGCAAAGAGGAGACATACAGGTATTATTTAATGTTGGCCATATATAGAAAATAAAGAACCGAGTGCAGAACATTTCTGGCAAACTAAGTGCCGTCCCATTGGCCGAGCCGTGACCTCGTCACTGTTACTCTCAATGTGCGCGTGTGTGTTTACAGATGTCCCCTCCAACTGTGGGGGGGAAGAAAAAAAAAAGCACTTTGACATCGTATGTATGGACAGTCTGCGCAGTCAGTGTGTGTGTTCTGTGTACAAGGCAATAACCAAAGAGTCAAGCCTTCTATCTATACTACATACAAATGTCTACTATGTTTCATGTTCCTTCTGTAAATCGCTATAAAGGCGGCCAAACTCTCCCTAATTCCAGCATTTCTTTCCCGAAATACATAAAGAAAAGACGCTGCGTGCAGTGTTTCGTCGGTACATGACGGTTGCATTCCACCATCATTAGTATCCACTGTGTCGTAAAGAAACTCGTATTGGCTCAGGTTCAGGACTCAGAAGTGTCAGTCATTTACATGACAGCATGCAGTGTCTTTACGCCTTTAATCCAGTGTACAGCGGAGTTAGGAAGTCTGTATGTACACACTCACAGCCTTCGTCCTTGCGTCGTCAATCCGCTCGCCGAGGCTGCGGCTAAGCTGCATGTCTAAATCTCCGGATCTTTTTTCGACAGGCCTCAAATCTAGACCCGTCTGCGGGGGGTGAAGATGATCCTAACCAAGTCTCTTTGTCTATCACCCCTTTATCACCAAGTCCTTGCTCATGCTCTGTTTTTATATGTTTTGACATCATGGTTTTAGTTCTTTGTGTGTTCTTATTTCTTTATGCAGCAACAGGGTGCAGCCACGACGGTGTACTGTGCGGTGGCGCCGGAGCTGGAAGGTCTGGGTGGGATGTACTTCAACAACTGTTTCCGCTGCATGCCTTCGGCGCAGGCCCAGGACCTGTCAAGTGCCCTCAGCCTGTGGGAGCTGAGCGAGAGGCTGGTGCAGGAGCGCGCCGGCGGCCCTCAGGCGCTGTGACCTCACGACCTCCACCACACTATAATCCCTCAGCCCCGGCATGGCTTACCTGCTCAAGCATCACCGCTACTGATTGCTTCATCACCATGCATGAGGAGATAATAACGAGCAAAAAGAAAGGGAAAGGGGATTTAGAGTGCCGGAGAGCGGGAATTCAGTCGCCTAGAGTGACGGATGGAAAGCAAGGAGAGGGTGATTTGTACTGTTTCTCTATCGTTAGTCCCAGGGTTTCTCGTCTTTTCTCCTGCAGGTGATTAGCGCTACCTCTAAAGCACTGTACACTGTTCTCTAATCGACAACTAACACCACGTTTTCTAGCTAGGGCTCTGGTGAAAAATAAAGTGTAAAGTGGATCCTCTTAATGCAGCCAACACAAAAATTCATCGAAAAGATCAGGAGTTAAAATCGTCATTATTGCAAATCCATCTGTACAAATCAAGGTGAGTGAGTACATGTTACACTGAAGGTGCAGAGATGATGTAGAGGAAGCATATGCATGTCGTCTATTTACATGTACAACCACTGAAAAGAGCCGGTCTGTATAGATATGCTGTACATAATATACATAGAGTGCTGTTCTAATTCGCATATGTTTCTGAATATTCTGCTAATTTCTGACCCCATCGGCCCAAAGACTCCAGATCCAGTCTACAGTGAACTTTTACAAAATTCTACCTTAATGCTAATTACAATGAAGCAGCATCTTTGAGGACAAAAAGGAGGACCAGTGCTGGCTGAAGGGAAGAGTCTTGCAGTCTTAAGAAATTTCAGGTGGAACCTTCCTCATGAACTCCTTGTCCTTGTAGTCTTGTGTAACGTTTTGAAAGCATTTTCCCTGTAAAACGTGGTCTTCATTTGCTGACAACCAGCTTTAGAAAAAAAGAGAATTCAGCAGAAGAAGAGAAGGCGGCAAAGACTGAAGAATGGCACCAGATTGTTTTTTTTTGTTTGTTTGTTTTGTTTTTTTGTTCCTCTCCATTTTCCTCTTTTTCTCGCTCGTCTTTTTCTTTCTTCGCCGGTTGACTGTTGTGCTTTGGGGCAGTCTTGGTGCCATGGGTCAGTCTGAGCTCGAAGCATTCCAGTGTTGTGGGATCTCTAAAAAAAAAAATAGAGGGAAAACAGGGGAGAGAAAAACAAATAAAGATTAATTTTATTTAGACAAAATTTTGTGTTTTGTGATTTATGTAATCAACCCAAACTTTTTCACCAATCTTACACAACTGGGATCATTCATATAGGACTACTTGCTTCTGCGTCAAGTCTAGGACGACAGGGGTCTCGGCATAGCCACATAATTTGGGGGAACCTGACATGCACCGCCACAGAAATGTACCTACACATCATGACGACGCAGACACCGCGATTGTGATTGGTCCGCCAGGTAGCATGTCATTTCCGGCTTCTTCTGCATCTTTCTGGCTTCTTATCCAGAGCGACTTACAAAAAGTACTTTTTTTTAAATGAGTTTTATTTGTTTTATTCGCATCCAAAAAGTGCACAAGAGAGTGATGAAGAGACTCAGTGGCAGAGAAACCCCACTGCCAAATAGTGTAGTGTAAAGTCTAAATGCTCACAACGCTGTAGGCCACTTGCATAGACTTGACGCAGAAGCATAAATCAGGCTTAAGCCAATGCATACAAGGTGTACAGTATTAACTCTCAGTAACAATTCCAGTGAGTATATTCATATTTGTATTCATAAAAGGTCATCTCTGTATAACGGGTTAGCAATCAACTCAAGCACTACAAAGAATAATTATAATTAACTATGCCTTTTCCTGAATTCAAGATCTAGCACTTGTAACAGGTGTCTCTATTAGCATGCATAATCACTAGCTGTCTTGGGGGTCATGTCCTAATAACTCTGATCATTAGATATGCAGTTAATTAAACAGAATTAAAATGAATCCTCAGGCTTTTGGGGTGAAACATACAGTACAGAAAGTTCTCAGTTAGTTCTGGGAATGTAAGCAGATGTGAATATGTTCTTCAAATTCAATAGATGCTTTAAATGGATACAAATGCAGAAAAAAATTTAAATGAATGAACTAAAGAAAAAGTCTTATTTAAGCCATGGCCACTTTTAACTTTAAATTCAAATGCAGTTATATTGTGGCACTGCGTTCATTACAACACTGAGATAAAAAAGAAAAAAAGCAAGACTTTATGGTGTCATGTCCAGCAGCACTGCGTGTGTGTGTGTGTGTGTCTCTGTGTGTGTGTGTGTGTGTGTGTGTGTGTGTGTGTGTCTGTGTGTGTGTGTGTGTGTGTCTCTCTGTGTGTGTGTGTGTGTGTGTGTGTGTGTGTGTCTCTGTGTGTGTGTGTCTGTGTGTCTGTGTGTGCGCGTGTCTGTGTGTGTGTGTCTGTGTGTGCGCGTGTGTGTGTGTGTGTGTCTGTGTGTGCAGGCTCAGTGAGCTGTGCTGTATGTGACCGTGTGCTTGTGTGTGTGTTTAGCAGCGCTTTGACCATGACCCGGAACAACTCCATAAACAAACCTCCTGTCACACACATTATTCGCTCCAGCAGAGTAATTGACACATGAAGAAACCAATCATACAGCCGAGCTGACGTGCGTTTTTGTGCTTGGGCACCCAGTGGAATCAATTGTACACCCAGACAGGTCGAGTCTCGATCCCTGAGAGGACAGGACAGGACAGGACAGGACAGGACAGGACTTGAGCTATAGACACTTGGGTATCAGCATTCTACAATATGCACCAACGCGCTAAAACATAGTGTCTGTTTTTCAAAGTGGGTCGACTATATCCTGTGTGTATCATCCTGTGTAGCAACACACATTTGCTCACCCACACACTCTCTCACGCACTGCCTTGGTTGTGTACTGAGCACCCTGTTTGTATGGGTCCTGAGTGCAGGTGGCCTATCTCTGCTTTCTCTCTCTCTCACACACTCACACACACACACACACACTGTTCTCTGCAAGGAAACTGTGATGCAACACGGAGACAGTACACATACCAGCACGGTTCTGACATCAGCCTCCCACCAGATGGCCAGGATGTTCTGAGAAATGTGGCTCAGTCCTCTCCATCAGGTAGCTCGCAAAAGCCAATGTTTGTAAGGCAATCTTCAAAACGAAATACCTCGCATTAAATCTGCATCTAGTTCTGAATGAATACTTTCTCTTTTTGTGCTCGCTCTCCTTTTCTAGCTCTCTCCATCTCTTTCCTGAATGGTGAAGAACCCGTAGAGGCAGTTAAAATGTCACTGTGTAATAAATGTGTGCATGAGACAGAGAGAGAGATGGAGAGAGACGGAGAGATGGAGAGGGAGATGAGACGTTGCTTGTTTTTGTCGGATATCGAGGGAGGTTAGCTAATGATGTGAAGCCTGTAGTGGCACTAAAGCGTGAGTGGAAGTGTGTGTGTGTGAGAAGCTGTGGGCTAGACATGATGCTGGATAAGAGCAGATAAAGTGGGAACGCAGATGTGGAGTTTCTGGGCCAGCCAGGTGTCACACAGTATTGTTTGCAAATGGCCTGAACATAGAAAGGAAATCTCCCGGTCTCCCGACCTTGCTCTATGTTTCTCTCAGAAAAACAGCAGAAAAATTCAACACTCTGTAGCATCCTGTTTTTGACACGGTCCCACTAGACCTACTTTAACCCATGTCTAAAAATCACTTGACCTCCTACGGAATCTAACCTGTTAGAAACACATACGGCAGGTAGATTGAGAGCGCTGTCCACCTACTGTAGTATAATCTCTCATTTCAGTCACACTTTCACTACTATGAAGTATTTTTATATTATATATTTATATCTTTTTTTTCTTCTTCTTCTATGTTTGACAGTGGGTTTGATATGAGATACCAGGCTCGAGTGAAATGTTCAATAGTGATCACTACACAAGCCTTCTTTCCTTCTCTTTCAGAATCGGCTCAATATGCACGGAGGGTCAATATATTTGCACGAGCCGAGTCTAAGGTCTGTCTACGATTGATTGGCATTGGTAACCAGACATCAATGACCATGAGCGTGGTCAATGTCAGCAGAGTCAGGGTCCGACGCTGAGAGCTCCACAGAGGCCGGAGCGGGGAGGCATAGAGTCAGGCGTACACACAGTACAGTATGCTGTACAGTATGCTGTAAGTACTTTGGCCTGTCCGCTGCTCTGATCTCAGGTTAGTGCACAGGAACTGCATCCACTGATGCCTTACAGGAAGGATAAAGATTTCTTTTGTGTGTGCGGCACTGAAGGATTCATGAGGGTATGTTTTTCTCCTTTTTTCAAAGGAAACTGCTGGTCCTCTGAGGTCTTCCCCACAAAGCCTTATTGATCACCGTATCGGAATCATTTGATAGTTAATCGATACATTTTCTTTCAGTGCCGTGCAGGAGGCCATTTTTCAAAGCCCAACCTTGAACCTTGGCGCATTAAAGACACACACACACATACACACTCTCACAAACTGTTCAGTGTGGTCCAGGAGCAAATTCAGCTCCAAAGAGTATTACTTTTGACATTAGGCTTTTTTTTTTATTGCTTTCATATTCCATTTAATTGTGATCTCATCTACATTCATTATCCTGGGTTTTAAAATACGAGTAACAAAATCACAACTGCAAAGTGTTTGTTGGCTACTTACTGCTTGTCGCTCCGTATCTAAGACATTTTACATGTTGATCTGATTTCGCTAGACCAGATATAAAATAAAAAAGAGGACAGAGAGGGGTTGTTCGGAGGTACTGTAGCATGCTCTACCACCGACACCTCGATAAGACCGTATCAGTTCCTGTTTGTACAGCTTTCCGCGTAACCAAAAGCCTCTCTCTGAACATACGCTCAGCACGTACTTAATTTCCCCTCGTTTAAAGTGACATTCTCAATCTGGATCACTCTTTTATTCTCTCTACTTGTTTAAATAGACAGGAGGAGGATGAGTGAGAGAGAGGGACAGAGGGCAGGGAATTATGACAAGTCCTGTAGCAAAGCTATCATTAGTGCTTATTACGGATTGTCAGTAAATAGCAAGCTGCTCCCTGACCTGTGTGGATTCTCTCCAACCTCATCAACAGTCTGTCTCCTGGTTTCTTTGCCACACATCTGTGTCGAGGATGTGCAAGCTGTACCGCCATACTGTAGACCAGGTGCTTAATATCTACACTTCATAGAGCAATTACAGCACAGGAACGAGCTTTTAATTTCACCTTATTGGCTCAATATTGCTGCTGGTGTTTCGTTTTTGTTTTTTTTTCTTCAAAATATCCTAATTAGTTTTGAAAAGGCTGGTCGAACTCATTCTTTTCTACAATACCCCATGGCTTTAAAACAACACCTCAGTTGTGGTAGATGTGTGGCTTTGTGAGAACGCTCCTGCAGCTCGGCTGTAATCGCTCGACTGGAAGCTTTGAGACCAGCAGCTCCAGCCACTTACTGCCATCTACACATTGACTGTAGCCAGAAACCAAACCGAGCATGTGTTACACTCAGGTGTTTTTTCGGTTTGATCGCATTTGAAGTGCTGTCCAAACATTATGCTTGTGCACTGATTCGTAACGGCGTTTCTGACGACTGGAATTGTGAACTTCCTTACACCGCGCTTTGTTATTATCTCCAGCTCCTTGAAGCATACAATATAGCCGGTCAATAATCCTTACCGTGAGTACATTTAGTGTATTATAACTCTGAAATTAATATCGGCTGAAGGAAAATAATTACGGCTCATTCTCAAAGTTTCATTGGCTTACTGGCCTGTGAAATGCCAAAGTCTGTAGATATTTTTAATGATTCCAATCAATCCTATCACTCTCTGAGGATACACTCCATAGATGCATGAGAGGAGGAAAATTTATCATCCAACTGCCAACCATAAACTGCCATCTCTCCAGCCCTAAAGATTAGCATGCGATTAAAATGTAGGTCAATATTTATTAGGTTCTGTTATAAAGTCGATGTTATTTCTATGGGACCCGGTAGCTGACTGGACCCGTTCTTAGCTGATAGATATTTGGGGTCAGTGTGTATATTGACGATTTGTTAATGAGAAAAAAAAAATCTTCATTTTGCTTGCAAAAGTAGTCTGTATAAGTCAATGTTTCCTTTAAGTTCAATTCTGTATAAATTTCCTCACACCCCTTCAGGATTGCTGAACGCGGCGCCCACTTCGCCATCAGACCCTCAAGTGCACCTCATCATTCTTACTCATTCCTCCAGGGACAAAAGTAATTGGACAGAGTAACAATCATAAAAATAAGAATTATTCTCTTTAATATTTGGATGCACAACCTTACAGTCAATGACTAACAGTAATATGAAATACGGAACCCATAGACGTCACCGAGCACTGAGTTTCCTCACTTGAGATGCTTTAATCTGCAGCCACCTTCAGTTTCTGCTTATTTGTGTGACTTTCTGCTCTCAGTTTTATCTTCAGGAAGTGAAAAGCTTGCTCGGTCGAGTCGAGGTCAGGTGACTGACTCACCCATTTAAAAACATTTCTTTGCTTTGCCTACAGAAGATCTTGGATTCCTCTACAGTATGCCATTATCCACCTGTACTCTGAAGCACTGTCCTGTCATTTCAGCAGAATCTGACTGAATCTGAGCAGAAAGTTGAGCTCTGCACATGTCAGAATTCATCCTGCTGGTTCCATCATCAATAAACACCAGCGACCCAGTTCCACTGGGAGCCACACAGTCCTATGCCATAACACTGCCTACACCATGTTTGACAGATGATATGGTACACTTTGGATAATGAGCCCTTTCTTTCCTTCTCCATTCACTTCTCTTACTACTGTATCATTCCAGTGCAAGTAAAACCCCGCTTCATTTGCATCTGCACCTCTTTGTGGTGTATACTGAGAGGTTCCATGAACAGCCACCAAATATAAATTCAGCATTTGGAATAAACACCAGACCTTTGTATGTGGAGGGACTTTGTTAAAAAAAATTAATTTTAGGGGCAAGCTCAGTGGTTAAGACTATTGTTTGGTCCCAGATTCAAATCTCACGACCACCAAGTTGCCACTGTTGGGCCCTTGAGCAAGACCCTTAACCCTGTATAAAGAGATAAAAATTGTAAGTCTGTCTGGATAAGGGCATCTGCCAAATGCCTAGATGTAATTATATAGTAAAGTGATTATTGCCAGGCTGGATTCCCGTCTCTGTGTGCATGGAGTTTGCATGTTGTCCCCGTGCTTGGTGGGTTTCCTCCGGGTACTCCGGTTTCCTCCCACATTCCAAAGATATGTAGGTTAGGTTAATTGACGTTCCCAAATAGCCCGTTGTGTGTGTAAGTGAGTGTGTGGTGTGTGTATGTGTGTGGGTCCTGCTATGGATTGGCCCCCGGCTTGTGCCCTAAGCCTCTTGGGCTTGGCTCCAGGTCCCCGCGACCCTGAATACAGGATAAAGCGGTATGAAGATGAGTGAGTGAGTGAGTGTTTATTGTGGTGAATGTTTTTTTTTTTTATGCTCTGAAGTAAAAGCTGAACGCCTACATGCCAAGCACATCTTGATATTCTTTTTATATATCTGCTATATGCTTCATTTTATATCTGTTTTGGTGGTGGTGTACAAAAGCAAAACATATCCAAACGGGTGTGTCCAAATACTTATGGACCTAAGAGACTGTGTGCATGTTGGGCTGTACATAATGAGCATTTTTACTGAATATGGATTTCTTGACGAGATAAAACTGCCTTTACTGTTTAAACAATTTAAATGGCTCTCCAAATGAGTTTAATGAGTTTTATTGTACCAGTAAATGCATACATTTTAAATAAGTCACGTCTCATGCTTGTATCTCTTTTTTCCACTCCTGCACCAAAAAAACTGCCCAAACCCCTCTTCAGCCAAACTGACCTTGGGCGCTTTGAGTTATGTCACTTTTCCTTTGTCGGGAAGCTGCACAGTGACGGAGGAAACAGAGGAGAGAACTCATACCTGCCATAGCTTTCAAAATACGAGGAAAAATGAGCACTTGGGCTCAAGTACAATTATTCCCCTCTGCCTGGAGATTCATCACAACGAGAGATTGAGGGAGAGCAAGAAAGAAAGAGTAAAAATTAATGAGAGAAATAAAAAAAGAGGAAGAAAGGATGGGATGGTGGGGAAAAAAGTGTGGATAAAAAAAATGAGAGAGGAAGTGAGCGAGAGAGAGAGAGAGAGAGAGAGAGAGAGTGGTAGTGGAGGTTAAAAAAGAAATGAGGAGAAAGAAAGAGGATTTGTCAGTGCACTTTAGAGGAAGGCTCAGAGCTAAAGGCTGAGGTGGCAGTAATGAAACATTCATAATCGGCACAGACACGCTCCAGCGACCTCGCCGACACACTGTTTAACCAGCGCCGCCACTCCAAGGTCACTAACACACTCACACACACACACACACACACACACACACACAAACAGGGAGATACCTGAGAGTGAGTGAGTGTGTGTTTGAAAAGTCAGGAGACACTCTCTCACACACACAATTTCAGAAACACTGATTCGAACAACCAACTTCTCTATAGGCTATAAAATATGAAGAATTATTAAATCTATATTAGTTTGCGGGAGTCTGTTTCACAATGAGAGACCTCATGATGCTTCACCCTCACGGGACGTCTCTCCATGATGGAGTGGTGTGTTAGATGCGGTAAGTGAGCAGCTCTCCTGTGCTCACAGTCCGAGTGTGTGTGTGTGTGTGTGTGTGTGTGTGTGTTTACCTTCCACTGTCAGAGGCTGCTCATTAGAGTGCAGGTTAACAGCCACCTCCGTGCGCCATGTTAGCTTTGAAACTTCATTTTTCTCCACCTTTTAAGTTGCACCACTGCACCAATCTATAGCTATCAAAAGTATTATATAAATAGATTTGTCACGGGCACATAAACGACTAGCAATTTAATCCGGCTTGTTAAGGCTGCCAGAGAGAATAGATCTCTCTGCTGCTTTTTTCTCAGTCTCTCCTTCTCTCAGTCTTTCGGCTCTCCTCGCTGCGCTCCGCTCCACCGTCTCTCAGACAGGACGAGACAGCCAGGACACACAGGACCGAACGTTTATTCATTGTCTTTAAAACACCTCATGGCTGTCGTGGGTTTCAAAGTCTGATGTAATTGAATGGCATTAGTTCACACCATTACTTTAATTTCGGAATGAAAAAGCATTTTAATAAGCACATTTCCTTAAAAGGTGGAGAAGCGGTCCAGGACGTGCTCAGTCTATTTAGGAAGTTTAAAAAGAAAGACTTCTGACTTCTGAGACTTCTCAAGATTTCCTGACCCTCATCCTGCCATATTCTTCTTTCCTATCTGCATTTTTTTTTGTTTCTTGTATTAACACATCTAACACAGCTCACACTTGTCAACTTAATTCACCGACACTTCTTCAGATGATGTGTGGTGTGAGAAAGTTGTTAAGATATGGTCATTACGCAATCTTGAGGACTGACTAAAAAGTATGGAGTAATGAGAACACTAAAGCTGGCTACACAAGCAGTGTTGCATGACTTTTTCATTAGCTACCTACTGTATGGACTTTTTGTGCACCTGGAGAATTTAATTGGTATCCACTAGGGGGCACTACATCACCCCCTGGAGGGCACGAGGTGGTACACCCTGGACGGGGTGCCAGTCCATCACAGGACACACACACACTGAGTGATTTGGGAACGCCAGTTAGCCTCATCTGCATGTCTCTGGACTGTGTGAGGAAACCGGAGAGTCTGGAGGAAACCCACCAAGCACGGGGCGAACATGCAAACTCCGAGGCAGGAATCGAACCCTCGACCCTGGTGGCGCGAGGCGACAGTGCTAACCACTAAGCCACCGTGCGAACCTGTATAGTAAAAAGCATGTATAATGCTACCGCCAGTTCCAGATGTGTTAGGCAGCTGTACTCCCCATGAGCTGCATGATATTTCTCCTGCTTGTTCTCTCTCTACTGCTTAAGATCCTGAGCTCTCTTGATGATCTCCTCTGTAATTAAATGCACGGATTAAAGAAAAGTTCAACGGTTTATAGAACGGTGCACAGGAGTTAATATAAAATTCATTTATGGCATAATATTTAACTGTTCTGTTTTTTTTGGGTTTTTTTTTTTTTTTTACAACAGAACAATCTCTCTCTCTCTCTCTCTCTCTCTCTCTCTCTTCCTGCTGCTTTATTATATTACTTAATGATGTGTGTGAGGGTGTTTCACCCCTTAAACACTGCCGGTGTTTGTGTAGTTGAGACCTCAGGCATACACCATGTTCAGCGTAGCGTGCTTTGAAGTGTTAAACCCCCTCTGTGGCATCCCATAACCAAAGAAAACAATCTAAACCACACCAACAAGTAACAAAACTACAGATGTGGAAGATTCAGAACAAAAGAGCGACTAAATGACGTGTTAGAATCACTGAGACTGCTTAGTATTATGTCTCTGTGTTCATCTTGATATTAGTGTTAGAAAGCAATATCTTTGAGTTTCTAGATCGCGTTAAATCAAACAGGATCATATGGATCGGTTCATATGCAGCTTGTTTAGCCTTTCATCGCTCTATGAATCATGCATATCCACCTGTGGTTCACATCTTACTGAACCGGCCAACCCCCCCCCCCCCCCCCTCTCTCTCTCTCTCTTTTTCATTCTCTACATCTCTCTCTCTCTCCTGGCTTTGATACATAATTCATTAAATAACATATTTCATTTATGGGCTGTGTGATCAGTGGACACCACTGTAATTATCACGCATAATAATTTGCTTGCAAGTTGTGAATATCAGCATTTTTCCAAGTTAATGCCTGCGCTCTAAACAGTGTTTATCCGCCCACCGTAACTCGCTCTGTCCTCCCATCTTTTCCGGAGAACATAAGGCTCCAGGCGTGCAGCCGAGGAGACGTAGTCTTCATCATAAGGTTAACACAAACACATCATGCACTGTCATTAACAGTTGAGTTATGTGTACAGCAACAATCGTACCCATATGTTGAACATTTTCTTGGCCATATGCGGCAAATAAAAAGTGAAAAATGAAAGGCAGTGAAACTGATAGGAGTGACAGTGTGAGTCTGGCTCACCAGAAGGCCTGTATTTTAGGAAACAGGTTTGCGACGCCCTGCAGAACCGCGGGAGGGCACGTGAGAGTGAGCGAGGCTGTGTGTGTGTGTGTGTGTGTGTGTGTGTGTGAGAGAGAGAGAGAGAGAGAGAGAGAGAGGGAACTGGCACTGCTGGATTGTCAGGTGGTGACGGCTCTCTCACAAACGGCTACCTAATGACTCGATTTATTCAAATGCCTCCCAGTTCCTCCTAATGGTGCCTTCCAGCTGCAGCTCAACTCACTAAGGGCCTCTATCTCACCCGCGCTTACATACTCGCTCTCGCATGTCTATCCTCACTCGCTCTCCTACAGCATGACTGAATGTGTCATTTAAGGGGCTGAATCCCAAGGAGGGAGCCTTACATCTTGGCTCCCATACCCAGGGGGACATGTGTGCGTGTTACTCAAGCATCTGATCAGCTCGTGGTACACCTGCCATAGAGCTAGTGAGAAAGCTCGGCTGAGATTTCCCTAACGAACACGCCGTACCACCAACCGGCTAACGATGGTGAGCGCAGGCCTGTGGAGCCGCAGGAGCAGCGGAGACCCTGTCTCTTAAACCGGGGCTTAAACCGGTCGCTTGTGACTATTTGCTTGATGATTCGCGCACACTGTTCGAATATCTGAGTCTTTATAATATGTGTAACGAAATAAAATCTTCAATACAACAGTGTAAAAAAAAAACAAAGGGAACATTATTAACTCCTGTGATAAGCCTGCGCAGGAGTTCTCCCTGACATGAGATAATGTAATTCCACATAATCCCTGAGCAAATATAACTCCAGCTAATCTCTTCACCAATATTTGGCATTAGTTTTTAAAGATCACGTTAAACACGCTGCGAGCTGATGGTAATCTGTAGACTGGTTTTCTGGTGCTGGCTGTTTACACTGCAATGACATTTTGGCAGAGCGCTGCGACCGAGATCGTGCCGATTAAGGCTGAGGGGTCAGAGCGACGCTCAGAGGGTGACCAGGTTGTGGGAACAGAGGACAGTTCTGAGATTTTGAGATTTGACTCTTTTTGAGATTTGATTATCCGGTGTTTTTGTGCGTGTAGTCAGAGTCGGGATAATGCGGTTGGTTTTATGAGGCCGGTAGCACCGCTGAGGCGAGTCATAGCACTGTACACGCACAGGACTCACTGAGCTCTTGGCTCGTCCTTGGCCATATGCTCTGCAGTAGGAACGCATGCTGTGGCCCTACGGCAGCCCGAGAGGCCCAACAAACACGGCAGCTCATTCTCACTAACCCACTGAAAAAAAATAAATAAATAAAATAAATATATATATATATAGTACGCACCTTTGTTGTTTTACAATTACTATTGTGTATTTTATAACATAATGAGTTTCAACACTGCAGTTAATGGTATTACTGGCAAGAAACCAGAATCAGGTTGTAAATAAGCCTAATGGCACTTTTTAATAAATTACTTCCCATCAACACAACTATATTTTAATCTGGCTTATGAAAAACTGACAGCACGACAATACCAGAGTTATGATGTTATAGAATAGTCATCATCATTACTCAGATGTCCAGGGTTGTTGTTTTTTTTTCTTCTTCTTCCTCGTTTGATTTGTGAGATGAAATTGCTTATGCGCTATCTGAAATGAATATTGGCAGGATACCATGGTCTTATGCTGAGCTGCATTAACTTTCTTTAGTAAACAAGATATATGTGTGTGTGTGTGTGTGTGTGTGTGTGTGTGTGTGTGTGTGTGTGTGTGTGTGTGTAATTCTTTGGATTGTACGCATGGATCAATGTGTCCCGAACACAAAAGATATATAAGACTGTTCTTCCTGTACAAGCAGTAAAATGTGATTGGCACCATCTTTCCTTTTCTGTCATGCGCTCCCCCCAGACACGGCTCAGGAAAAGCAGTTCAGGCTGCGTACTCGTCCTTTATACCTTTTAACCGAGGCCATCTTCTTTCTTCCCTCTTTACTTTTTGCCGTAAACACATTTCTCTAAATCATCGTCTGCTTGACACAAAGTCCTGTTCAAGCAAGAAAACTGTAAGCGCGATATAATATTCAGGACAAATGTCGGTCTTTTTGTGAAAGTACTCGGAAAAAAAAGGGAATAGTCAGTAGTGTCTATAGTTTCATCAGGTGAATAACACTATCGGTTTTACACAGATACGTAGCAGGCCCAGAAAGTATTATTTAGTAGCACTACTAATGCACGCTCCTGAGTTTTTGCCCTTGACTCGATTTGAGTAAATTCAAAGCTGTGTGACAGCAGAGACTTTTTTTTATTTATTTATTTTTTTACTTTGAAATGACTTGGCATGCACTCTAACATTGATATCGACTTCTGTCTAATGGCACTTCAGCAACAAAATTCCGTGGTGTGAAAACTCTGCGTTTTTTTGCAGATGTGTTAATGTATGGCCGCACTAAATATAGCTCATGCAAGCATTTAATAGCAGAAGTTTCAGTTTCATCTCGCTCAGAATCATAAAGGTGACCTGATGGGTTTGATTTCAGCAGATTGATTGGAGCTGAGCGAGTAAAGCAGGGAGGTCAGACTTCTCAGGACTGTCGGTGCTGTCAGCACAGCGGGAGTCTAGTGACCCCATCTCCACGCGTCAGAATTTCACCAAAGAAAAGTCCTTGCTTTTTTACTTTGTGTCTTTGTTGTTAGAGGATTTGATAAAACTGAGCTAGTGCTGATCAAACCGAGGGTGAGATTGTTTGCAATGTGAAGGTAAAGTACAGTACAACCCTAATCTTAATCCTAATCCTAACCTATACAGTATATAACTTTAGGCACGTTTATTGTCATATCATTTTTTTTTTTTTAAAGAATTCGAGTGTGTGAAAACTTGCTGTGAAACGAACAAACATTCCTGTCTTTTTTATAACTTGTAAAGTACAATCCCTCAAACCCGAGCCTGTTTTAAAGGGCAGGTCAGTAGAGCTCTATTCTTTAGTAAGTGACGAGTGCAGGCTCACGTTTATCAGTGCACATACACGCACGCACGCTGCGGCTCTCTGTCACTGAAAGACCTTCTGTACACTGCAGCATATCTGCACACCTCAATGTGTGTGTGTGTGTGTAAGCACTTGTGTATATGTTTGGTTGTAAGCAATGACAAATTACAGCATGTGGGCTGAAAGAAACCAGAAGTTGATTAATAACCTGGGTGAATTTTAAAGGTGAAATATTTCTAATGGATGCACACACCTTTCCTGTGATGTGCTGCGGAATGGATTCGGCCCGCTGCAGATGTTATGAACCCGGCCGGAGATAAGAGCGGGGAAGCAAATGAATTTGTTTGGTTTGTAATATTTGGTAGAATCATTTGGTTGGATTTAGTGTGTGTGTGTGTGTGTGACTGTGTATGGACAATGTATGTTGTGTGTGTGTGTGTGTGTGTGTGTGTGTGTGTGTGTGTGTGTGTGTGTGTGGATATTTGCTTCTGCTCTGTGAGGGATTCAGATCACTGTGTGGAAACCTAATTCCCCATAGTGCACAAAGCAGTGCACCAATTTAGCAGACATCCTTTACACTTTATCACTCCTTTGAGCAACCGCACCAACCCGCCGCGCGAGATCCGCGCGTACATGTCTGTGAGTCTTTTTGCTCTGGGTCTCTTTCTGAATACAAGTCAGACCAATCAGAATGAAGGCCATTAGCAGAAAACTACACTGGAGCTACAGTTTGAAGTTTTAGCTCTTGCAAACAAAAGAAGATGTTTTTCGTAAGCCGTTGCATTCTGGGAGGGAAGTTTGCACATCTTTCCCCGCTGTCATTCGTGTTCCATGATCTCCCACAAACACAAAGCCAGACTGGTACATAAACAGTGAGGACGGCTGAGAGACTGAAGCAGTGCCGCAGACAGATTTCAGCCCTGTTTCTACACTGACTGAGCAACACGATCCTGCCTTGTCTCAATTTACCGCTGATTAACTACATGAATTAAATCATTAATGGGAGCGGGAAAACAAACACGAGCAGCTCAGAGTGGCAGGGTTTCAGGTTTTCAGCGCAGGGGTCACTCTGTCTCAGGGTTAACTGGGAAATTGTTAGGCATCAATATAGTGTATGACGCGCCGGCAAGAGTTAATAAACTGATTATGGCTGTCTCTAAATTATCAGCGAATTAACAATAAAATGGAGTGTTTATAGGCTAGATATGATGAGCTGATTAATGTGTTTATCCTAAAATGCGCTTCCTCTAGAGAAAGGTGTTAACAAAGGAGGTGTGTTTTTTTTTTATGCTGAAAAATACATGCGTATTAAGATGCTTAATTGTAAGTGGCGCGTATCACTGCGCCATTAATTAAATCATCTTCCGTAATTAGTGTGTGCTTGACGACCCTGCATAATGCGAGTCATAGGCGGTGGTGTGCCCGTGACCCTGACCGGCCTCTGGTGCTTTTAATTGTCATGAGGCCTATTAGAATGCAGTGTGTGTGCGTGTGAGAGAGACAGAGGGAGACTGTGAGTCTGTGTGTGTGTGTGTGTGTGTGTGTGTGTAGGGCCCATTAGAATGCAGTCAGTCTGGCAGGTTGGAGCATGAGGTGAGAGAGAAGCTCATCTGCATAAGGAGGCTCTATAAATGAGGACTAATGTGTGTGATGTAGCGGCGCAGTCCCAGCACTCCTGTTTACAATGCTGAGTTTACAGGCCAAAGCACACGAGCGCTGTGAGGGGACAGGACTGCAGACCAGCGCTTGGCTAACGGCCTGAATACACAGAGGAGATGCACTAAAGTAAGCAGTGTGGTGAGGCATGGAATACCACACGACTGAAGAAAAACCATCAACCTGCGTCTGGACTACAGACAGACAGACATGTTTTAAATATGAGTAGAAGAAGGGAAAGAAATATACTTAATAATAAGCAGCATCTGGGAGTTAGATTAAAACAAAAAACGTGTATCTTTTTTTTACGTAAACAGAATATATCCTGAAATCGCTAACATCGAGAGAACATGGAGAGAAACGAAATGCACAGTGTTTTTAATATGCATTACAGCAGAGATAAATAACCCTGTCTCACATATGTCTTAAATCCGCTAAAATTCTAGTATAATAATCATATATATATATATATATAATTCTAGTTATTATAGACAGAAGCCTAGACTTACATATCAACAAAACCATGCCTTCTGTTAAATCCTTTATAATACTAGCATAAGAAATAAATCTAAATAAATTTACAAAGTAAACATTCTCAATAACCAGCACCGAGGCAGGAACAGAACACACACTGCTTTGTGTTTGTTGTGATGAACTCTCTGATCAGCTCATCTCCTTCACATCATCACATTCAGTAGGACAACACACACACACACACACACACGCACACAAAGAATAAAAATACTGATCCCAGATATCACAGCTCAGCGCACTGACCCATACGCCTCCTCGTCTCCTTCAGAACGCAGCAGGCCAGTGGGGATTTGTGTAGGCTTTAAGAGCACTGGGTTGAAGCTCTGTGTGATCTGCAGTCACAGCGTTAATGATGATCTCGAACAGAGCAGAGCTACAACTAACACTGCCTCAGAGAGAGACATGGACACAGACAGTGGTGCATTATACAGTACAAACCACATACAAGACAAAAGAAGAAGTGCGGAGAGCAGGCATTACTTTATCACACCTTGTGGACACTTTTGTGGAGTCTTTCACCTGTCACACACTCGCAGAACGTCACTCTCGAACGCTCTGTATCACTAAGCATACACACTAACACCTGGGCCGGCGGGGTGACGGGACAGAAAGAGAACAAGAGTATGACTGAAGATGCGTCTCTCTCTCTCTCTCTCTCTCTGTCAGAGGGATGAGCACTCTAACCTGGGATAACCGATTCCTATTTTATCATTCTGTGACATTCCATGACATTTAAAAAGCCATTAACTCCAGTCACCGTTGCTCAGGTCCATCATCATGCAAAGACACGGACACAGCCCTGCGTCTGATATAGATAACACAATAATGTGCACCGCTCTGTCAGCTGGCTTAACTGATTACAGTGAGATCATACACACACCCAACCCACCCACACACCAACACACCTCCACCTACACACACACTCACACACACACTTGAGCTCTGATGAAGGACTTCTGACTGCAGAAACTGCCTTTGTATATATATAAATACATATAATATATATATTTGTTTGTACAGTATAACACTGATAATACTTATTAAAATGGAGGTCAGGTCTAATCTGTAGTCCAGTTTTTCCAGTGTGTCAATTAGGAAATATAATTTTAATAATAATTTCCTAATTAGCTATTAGCTGTCTAATGACATACGTTTAATGAATAAACACATTATATATATATATACTGCTCAAAAAAATAAAGGGAACACTTAGTCCCAGTTTGACTTGAACATCTCTCATAAGATACGTGTCTGCATGGTTCAAGTCAAACCGTCAAATTGACACATTGGAAAAACTGGATTACAGGTTAGACCTCCATTTTAAAAAGTGCTATCAGTGGTTTGGGGACAAAATAAAAAAAATAATCTTTCTGTAATGTCTCCAATAAACAAACAAACTAAAAATATTACACATACTCATCAAACATGCTAAATATCGACATTATAAATATGGCATTACTGGATTGTATAAACATTCCAGTCCAGTTTGTATACTAGTGTTTTAATAGTAGATAATATTCATACAATAAGATTATTAGATGGTCTGTTTCCACAGGTTTCCACAAGCTAAGCTTTCCATCCTCCATACACATCACATATGCTCTATACTTGCAGATCAGATGACGGCCCCAGTGTTAAAACGGGCTTTTCAGTATTTGTAAAGATTCCAGTAAAAGCCTGTGTTGGCGAGAGGCAGGAGGGGAGGTTAATCCGAGTGGTGAGTGACAGATTGCACAGATAGTATCTCAACGCTGGCTTTTAATGAACAGGCATCAATCACACTCAGCCTGTGGCTTTATGACATCGCCATTAACTTCCTCTCATGTAGCTATTCATTAGTGCACGTGGGCAGGGCCGGGGTCAGCCGTGATGCCCGGAGAGGGACGCTTCACCTCCAGGTGAGCCGGGGATGCTAATAAAGTGTAAATAGATGACTGCAAAGGGTTAAGGTTTCTATTGCTGGGAAATCATCTTTCAGGTGACTGATCGGATGAATCGGTTGATAAAAGGACTAAAAAACACACACCTGCACAAATCACATGCAGTGCAGTACCGTGGGCAGCCACTGGTGTGCTCGAACACTGCGCTGGAGCTCGGGCCTGCACTCCTGCACGGTGAAATATAGCGCATTCACCACGCTGACAGATGGACAGCAATAGCTATTGTATAGGATTAACTACACATAGCAATTACATACACCAGCCCCTTCATGTACATGCATCTACTATAAACAATGACTATTTATAGCTGCTAAGCATATTAATTTATGGACCATTATTGTTTACTGTACAGTTCCTATACAGACCGAGGTAGCATCGCGCGCAGCCGTGCAGGGGAGATAATTAATGCTCTTATTGATATAATTAAGGTCTAATTTCCCAGATAAATTAGTCTCATTCCAACAGTCTGCGTTTGTGATAAACAAATTATACACGTGTGTAATTAACTTCCATTTACTCGTTTAAATGACCCACAGCATTGCTGCACGCCTAACGCAAACGTATGAAGTGATAACGACGACAAAAGCAGCGGAATGTTCTGCGAGACGAACGCCGGCGAGAAGCACGGGAGCCGTGCACTTTATCTAAAGAACGGATGAGGCAGCGACTCCGAGACGTCAGCTCTGCTAAGATATCTAAAGCTCGAATACTGTGTAAGAGGGTGCGTGTGTGTGTGTGTGTGTGATTAAGATATTTGAGCTTCACACATCCTCACTTTTAAACCCGTCAGTGCAGTGCTGTGATATCTACCCCCGAGTGCCTTGTGTTCTTATTTTCCCGGATCTGTCTGCAACTTCAACAACAACAGCACAGTCTTTCGATCTAACAGGAAGAACTCCGACATGCTAAATGGCTTGTTATTGAAATGAACTCTGAATCCCTCAAAGGTATCCGCAGACACTGAGTAACGAGAAACGTTTTCTCTTCTTGAGGATTGTATAGATGCCAGTGGGGTCAGATTATTATTTTATTTTTATTTTTTTTTGCACTGATGGTAGCAGGTGCTTCGAACAGAAGCCAGACATATAAATTAGACTATAACAGCATGTCAAAATATGAATATATTAATATCCCACCGACATTCTAGAGACTATTACAAACTGTGGCATAAATAGTGATTGCACCTCCAGGCCCAGGGTTCGGTTCCCACCTTGAGTCTGTGTGCGTGTTCTCCTCATGCTTGCTGGGTTTACTCAGGGAATTCCGGTTTCCTCCCAAGAGTGTGTGTGTGTGTGTGCTCTGCAATGCATTGGCACCCCATGCCCTAAGTCTCCTGGGACAGGCACCATACAGACCCTGCGACCCTGTATACTGTACAGAATAAAGCGGTATAGACAATGAGTGAGTGGGTGAGAATAATGGATTTATGAAAGAAGAAATTAGTAAGTTAGAGACAGCATTCATCACCAGGCAATTCTACACTAATGAGTTTAGTAAATATAGGCATTAAGCATTGCATAACTGTTTAGACATCATAACAGTGGTGTGTGTGTGTGTTATATTTGCACTGCCATGTCCTCAGTGAACTAATGAAGTAGATGACGAACGCTGTTATTGTGGGCTGTGTATGAGTCTCATATTTACACGTCACACACATAGAATGTGACAGATAAATAAAGAGAGTCCCTAAAACACGCACACACACAAACGCACAGTTTCACAGAGTGTGTGAAGCTTTCTAGGCCGCCCCCCACCCCCGACTGAAGAAGACAGCAGCAGCAGTAGTGAAGGGCTTCTCCTCAGTGCGCTCTCAGTAGGGATCGATGGCTCGACCTGATAGCTCTGCTAATATGAGGAAACAGCCAGTAACGCTATCCAGCCAGCGGAAACACGGACCGAGTGCCGACACCCGAGAGAGAGAGTGTGTGTGTGTGTGTGTGTGTGTGTGTGAGAGGGTGGAAGAGAAAGTAGGTAGAGTTCGCTAGGCGCACAAGCACTGCCATCAGATCACTGAGAGAGAGATGATAAAATATTAAGAGGTACATGATCTCTCCAGTGACTTCTCTTAAATAATATACACAAACAGAGCGACACTGGCAGAGCACCTGTACGCTGCTGTCACTCACTCATCACTCTCATCACACCTTCTGCTCTGATATGAGTTTGGATCTTCATCTTTCCATCTTAGTCCATTTTAAAAAAAATATTTTAACACATATAAACACTATATATATATATATATCATAATTATATGTAATATAATTAATATAAATGTTAGTATCTAGGAAATAAAATTATGGAATAAAAATATAAGAGAAATAATATATATATATATATATATATATATATATATATATATATATATATATATAATGTTTTTTTTTTTTTTTTGCGTATTAATTTATTTAGACAAAAGTCCCCTGAACTTTCCCTGAGGCAATTTTGAGACTGTGTGTGTGTGTGTGTGTGTGTGTGTGTGTGTGTGTGTGTGTGTGTGTGTGTGTGTACCATGACACGATCACACTAGTGTAAAAGTTCCTAATGTTTACTTTTAACTTCTTAATCTCCTTTGCTCGTATTATAATAATAATCTGAACTCATTTCAGATCCTCTTCATTTGAAAATAATCGTACGTCTGCTCCTTTCCTCTTCACACTGACGATGATCATTTCACTCCGTCCTGTGCTGTGTTAGTGAAATGTACATGTAGAGATATACAGTAGACACACACACACACACACACACACATAAACAGAGAAAGAGGGCATGAAAGTGTAACATGGAACATTGGACATTTTTCAGAAAGACATATTTTCCGTTTTGCAACCTGGTTGAGTTTGAACACACACACACACACACACACACAGAATTGTGTAATCACCATGCACACAATTCAGTAAATTCCAGATACAGAGAGAGAGAGAGAGAGAGAGAGAGACAGCCTTTCTGACTTAAAATCTGAGCAATTAGAGCAGGTACTTGACACACATTAGAGAGACGGAGACAGACAAAAAGGATAATAATGAACTGGAGAGAGAGCAAGAGACATTACTACATTTAAAGACCTGGCATTTACCAGCTAACAATATCACGGTACAGACAAGAGGGACGTAAGAATACTAAAGAGAAGAATAAAGAGAAAAGAAGAAGTGCTTCAGTTCATTCAGATTCAGGAGAATTATTTGAGATATTTGGTTCTTTTGGTTTGTGTCTTTGGAATAAAAATCCAAAGCACAATTATTCAATTAAAACACACTGTGAATATTTCATAACTAAACTCATAACTAATTTCATTTTAAATTTCTAAGGCATAGCTTAATATTTGTGTGTGTGTGTGTGTGTGTGTGTGTGTGTGTGTGTGTGTGTGTGTGTGTGTGTGTGTGTGCGTGTGCGTGTGTGTGTAAAATTAAATTAGCAATGCTTAATGCTTTTCTGATTGGTTCTTCACTGTGTATAAGAGAAGCAGAAAGTCAGTGTGCGGTCAGAGGTGTGATGGAGAAAAATACGGCGAGTAAATTGCACGATTTAATGTTCCGTTCAAGACACGTGCCTCATATCGTCTCCACCACAAGGAAAAAGGAAGCAAACTGCCGACACAGGCTTTCTCGATCTTAACCTGACACTATATGACAGCCACCAGACGGTGCATCTCGGCCACAGGCTTAAAACACAAAGCCTTAACCTACATTTACGTCAAAAAGAGAAGGGTAGTCGATTTCACAAAACCACCGACCCAGCCCTTGATTTTGATTTTGCCTACTATGTTAAGCTCGTCACTGACAACAAAACAATGTGTTAGCAAAACTATTGTAACTCTGATTATCTTATTCACTCAGGCTTGCTCAGTTTGGTGAATGGTAATATCACTAAGCTTTGGTGATGTTTGTGTAAAAAAGGCCGGTATATACAGTGCAGTACCCTCACCCTGGTGATTTACTCTCTCCGTGAGTTCACTGGCCTGGAGGAAATCTGCCGTCCTAACTCAAGCTATCAGAAGTTCATGTTTTGCGAAGGTTTTTATCTTTTACAATTTTTAATCTTTCTTTCTGTGTAAATCTTTTTTTGTGCAGTATAGAGTGTTATTTCCTTTTATCAGCACAAAATACCCAATATGATGAACTGATTTTAAGCCAATTTTTAACAACTATACAAACATGACTGGGCAAAGAATTTAAAAGTGGGTCACATATGCAAAGAAATAGCACAGATACACACAATCACGTGCTTTTATTGTTGTTGCTTGGATGTTTCTATGCCCCAAAATTAATAATAATATACATTTTTGCGACATCATTCCCATATTCTGATAGTAGTAAAATTTACACATTATAAAAGTAATGATAACTTTTGTTCTACCTGACATATCCAACAACCCAAATGCACAATTTGATGTCTGAACACACACAGACACTAAAGTACACACACCCTAAAAACTAAAGTAGCCAGAACCATAATAATTAATAATAATATAGATTTGGGGCAGGATCAGCTTGCCACATTGTTTCATTTAACTATTTATGAAGGTAGATATTTGTTAGATGATAGGAATTTAAACGATGTTTAACACATTATGCTGTTGTGTGCTTTGCACAACCTGTTCGAGAGAAAAATACGACTAGGATTATTACAGAAAAAGAGAAATATATATATATATATATATATATAGTCATTGACCTATGATGTGCTGCCAGCACAGATCGGTGCCGCTTGAGCTTTAAGTTAATATGCAGTCTTATTTCTGTTCAGGTATTGTTTTCCCATTTGGGAGATGCGACTATGTAGACTCTTTTCTTTTAAACAGTGACTCAGAAACAGAAATCGTAGCACTGACATGTTGTATAAACCAGCTGACACACATATGGGTTTAAAAAAAAAAGCATGATATTAGCTAGCTAACAATGAATGATCAAGCTTAAACTGCCTTCATGTTGCACTACAACTCTTTTCCATTCTGTCAATAAACTGAGAAGAAAGAGGTGGCGTGACTGTGGGTCCCTTAAATCCGCACGAAAAAAAAAAAACGAAACAAAATAACACAGAGATGAATATCTGCTTAGAAAAACATGTGCCTCTTTAGTCGTGAGGAATTGGTGTGGTTTTTGAAAAGTCTTTCCTGCAAGTCAGCAGGAAACAGTGACCTGCACAGCATCTCTATATTAATACGTGGCTTGTTCTCTTTGGTAAATTTGCTTTCTGGTTTGTTTCAGTTTACATACTCTAACAGTTTAAATAATTATTATAAAAATCTTTATGTGCAACTTCAGTAAATTGTTTTATTTATTGTACTTCCAGCCCTCTCAGGTTTAATGTCCAAATTATGACATAATACATTTTTTAAAATAATTTCATAATTAATACTAAATTAAACAGTAAATGCTAATCATTCCCATAATCACAACCCTTACTAATTATACAGACAGAAGCTGAGTATGATTTCTCTATTTATATATATTTTTCTCCTTTTCTGTAATAATCCTAGTCGTATTTTTCTCTCGAACAGGTTGTGCAAAGCACACAACAGCATAATGTGTTAAACATCGTTTAAATTCCTATATGGAAAATATCATCTAACAAATATCTACCTTCATAAATAGTTAAATGAAACAATGTGGCAAGCTGATCCTGCCCCAAATCTATATTATTATTAATTATTATGTTTCTGGCTACTTTAGTTTTCAGCCTTTGCTGTATTGGGCAATTTAACATTTTGTTAAATTGAATTATTTGCAAATTAAATATCTACCCATACTAAAGCATTATTATTATTATTATTATTATTATTATTATTATTGTTGTTGTTGCTAAGATATCTTGGTTGTAGTAAGTTGTTGCTAAGTTGTAGTAAAAAAAAAAAGTAGATTTTCACCCAACTCTGCATGTCTGTAACAGATTAGAATATGTTTTTTTTTATATTGTTACAATGTAACCCAAATGACAGTCATATTAATTTTCATATTTATACTTGGTTTTTGTAGTTCAGCATAAGGATTCCACATTCTCAAAAGGATTAGAGGATTTTTGCTCTGTAAATATTTAGTCTGAAAAGCATAGTTACTGTATAGCTATTCATATTGTGCATACTGTACAGGTCCTTCTCAAAAAATTAGCATATTGTGATAAAGTTCATTATTTTCTGTAATGTACTGATACACATTAGACTTTCATATATTTTAGATTCATTACACACAACTGAAGTAGTTCAAGCCTATTATTATTTTAATATTGATGATTGTGGCATACAGCTCATGAAAACCCAAAATCCCTATCTCAAAAAATTAGCATATCATGAAAAGGTTCTCTAAACGAGCTATTAACCTAATCATCTGAATCAACTAATTAACTCTAAACACCTGCAAAAGATTCCTGAGGCTTTTAAAAACTCCCAGCCTGGTTCATTACTCAAAACCGCAATCATGGGTAAGACTGCCGACCTGACTGCTGTCCAGAAGGCCATCATTGACACCCTCAAGCAAGAGGGTAAGACACAGAAAGAAATTTCTGAACGAATCGGCTGTTCCCAGAGTGCTGTATCAAGGCACCTCAGTGGGAAGTCTGTGGGAAGGAAAAAGTGTGGCAGAAAACGCTGCACAACGAGAAGAGGTGACCGGGCCCTGAGGAAGATTGTGGAGAAGGACCGATTCCAGACCTTGGGGGACCTGCGGAAGCAGTGGACTGAGTCTGGAGTAGAAACATCCAGAGCCACCGTGTACAGGCGTGTGCAGGAAATGGGCTACAGGTTGCAAATTTTGCATGTCATTCGGAAATCAAGGTGCCAGAGTCTGGAGGAAGACTGGGGAGAGGGAAATGCCAAAATGCCTGAAGTCCAGTGTCAAGTACCCACAGTCAGTGATGGTCTGGGGTGCCATGTCAGCTGCTGGTGTTGGTCCACTGTGTTTTATCAAGGGCAGGGTCAATGCAGCTAGCTATCAGGAGATTTTGGAGCACTTCATGCTTCCATCTGCTGAAAAGCTTTATGGAGATGAAGATTTCATTTTTCAGCACGACCTGGCACCTGCTCACAGTGCCAAAACCACTGGTAAATGGTTTACTGACCATGGTATTACTGTGCTCAATTGGCCTGCCAACTCTCCTGACCTGAACCCCATAGAGAATCTGTGGGATATTGTGAAGAGAAAGTTGAGAGACACAAGACACAAGAATCTGCAAACGGATTCCCGACCAAGTATTGAGTGCATAACTGAACATAATTATTTGAAGGTTGACTTTTTTTGTATTCAAAACACTTTTCTTTTATTGGTCGGATGAAATATGCTAATGTTTTGAGATAGGGATTTTGGGTTTTCATGAGCTGTATGCCACAATCATCAATATTAAAACAATAAAAGGCTTGAACTACTTCAGTTGTGTGTAATGAATCTAAAATATATGAAAGTCTAATGTTTATCAGTACATTACAGAAAATAATGAACTTTATCACAATATGCTAATTTTTTGAGAAGGACCTGTATATCCCCTGGGACTACATGGTAATGCAAGATTTTTTAATTTGCAAAATGTATTAAAACATTTTAGAACCAAGACACATTTTATATATATATTCAATTCAATTCAGTTTTATTTGTATAGCGCTTTTAACAATTGACATTGTCTCAAAACAGCTTTACACAATCAAAAGAATTATTTAAGTTTGTATGGAATGTGAATATGTATGAATCAAAATGGTCAGATAGTCCCTATATATATATAGTCTGAATCCTGATGTCAAGTATTTTCCTTTATATCCTGCTCTTTAGAAGAAGAAGAAGAGAAGAAGTGCAGAAGAGAAGAAGTGAGAAGAAGTTCTTCTTCTTCTTCTTCTCTATAGTCTGAATCCTGATGTCAAGTATTTTCCTTTATATCCTGCTCTTTAGCTACATACTGTATAACCAACATACTGTATACAGTACTGTGCAAAAGTTTTAATCACCATATTATCTTTAATACAAATTTTGTTATATAGACGTCTGCATTACTATGTACTATGAAATATTTTCAAACACAACTTAAAAATGAATAAATAAATAAATAAATAAATAACATTACAGAAGGATATTTGCATGCTTGTTAATGTAGGCCTCTGGGTTTTGCATGAAAACAGAAAGTGACAAAGTTACCAGAAGAACTCATTCTCCAGCACACTCGATAAAACCTAACAGCTGTTTTTCTTATAAAACTGCACAAATCTGTATCCGACACTACTGATTAATTATTTTCAAGCTAAGGGTTTTCACTCCAAATATTGTCTGTGTTTATTTCATTACTCTTTATGGCTCTTTATAGAAGTGTCCTTTTCAAATGCATCTATGCTTATGGCATTTTATATACTGTATGTGCCCAGCACTTTTGCACCATACTCTAATTAAAATAACTTTATCACAGAGTTTACATTAGGTTTTTGTTTCCATCTGAAAAAATGGTCTGTCATGTAATATGCTGCTTTCTTCATAGGCATGCAAATGCACACACACGAGGATTGTTCAAGTCAAACTGGGATTTTACCATTGTCCCATCATACAATAATGCACTTATCATATCATTTCACTAGTTCTTGGACACCATCAAGGCAGAAAGTTTTGTCAGTATGCCGGACTGCCTGCTTCATGTTTGAGACTCCAATAATTGCTTTTTCCTTTAATGTAAAAAAAAAAAATTTAAAAAAATAAATGCTTGGTTTGATCACAAAGGCATTCTGTTTTTGCAGGATAATGCACAACCTCACTTTGTATGGGTGTTGTTGCCAGAATCCTGAGCCTGCTGCAAGCCATTGTTACATGTTTGGGCCATTAAAGGAGTTCCTGGGAGTCTAGTGTTTTAGACCAGAAGCAGGCAGTCTGATCATGGCTCCAGCATACTGAAAAAACGTTCTATGTTCTATCCAAGTGTCACATCCAGTAAGTGTGTATAACTTCTATAGTCGGAAAAACAGCTGTGCAATTGGATAATCTGTCTATCTCTCTACATTCAACATGTACAAGTAAAAATAATGCAACAAACAGTTTCCAAGCGGTAAATGATGGAAATCCTTTCAATATAACAAATCTGCAGAATTACTGTCTGTCAAGTACACACAAGAGGACACAGAAGACCACAAATTTGCCTTCTTCGATCATTTAGAATATTAAGAGGAGAATTTAGACATTAACGTTCACTGGAAGTCTTATTAATTTTTCTATACTGTATAACTCCATCCATCCACTGAAACCCAGGGTAGGAGGGACAATACACCACTGACTGACAATACACTTATCAGCTTGGAGTCCAAGGACAAGGAGTGAGGAAAAAAACTGATTTAAAAGCTTGTGGTTAGCCAAGGTCTAACAGGAACACCAGACTGGCAAGTAAAGAAGTAGGACAGAGCAAGCTGAGAAACACTGTCTCCTGATAATGTGGTAGTATCATTCTTGTATCAAGAAAAGTCAGATTCAAATGTATTTCACAGCCAGCGACACACTAACAATACCAGGAACGTACTGCATCTGAATGTGTAAATACAAAAAAACTAAATAAATGCAGAGCAGCTCAATAAATACAGGCAGTCTACTACGGCGTACAGATTTATACACCAGGTCAGGACTTGCCTCTTCTTGGCTCAGTAACAGGAATATTTTGCACAGAGGAAGCAACTGATTCAAAAGACTTACAAAGATGACACATTACAAGACAGACTTTAAGACTTTAAGGCAAAATAGAATTCACCTAAACAGACTACAAGATAAAATAAAAAAAAAGTTACTCCATGAAACATCATGTGTAGTTGTACCATAACTTTAGCTCTACTGTGATTTAAAGGGAGCACTTGGTAAAAGAAAAAAAGACATGTGTTGCGCTGCACATTGTTTCTTGTTACTTCTGGCAGGTACAAGAATTTGTAACCATATCATACCTGGTTTGGTATCTGATATATACAGTAGTTCTGTAGTCGATATATAGGAGCAGCTCGGTCAAAGATCTCATTATTTCTATAAGTTGTTTAACAAAGGTCAACTTTTTTTTTAAGTAAACTAATATTCCATTGATTTGTTCCCCTTTCTAGAGCAACCACAGCACAAGCTCATTTCTTCATTTATCCTCCATAGAATTATTTTTGCACCTAGTGGTCAAAATAGATACTGCAATATGTGTCCATTGGGGCAGGACTACTCTCTGCCTCATTCTTGCCTTTCAGTCAAGGAGGAACAGAACAAAGGTCAGTTGGAACAGGGTTGCCAGTAGAGCTGCTGGATTTAACATGCAATTTTATTGATCTTTTGTTGATTGATTCAGTTTTCATTCCGATTTCTATTCTTTAAAAATATACCTTTTTTTATTTTGCAAAAAACACAATCGTCATTTCAAAGCATATTATATAATTTTAATAGATTTTAATACTTTAAAACCTGGGAGTTAAAAATTAGACATTAAGCATTAGTTCTATTGAATCAATTTCCATAAAAATTCACAACCCCGTAAATTTTATTTGATCGAATCAGATGTCTACCGCTTGTTCAACGCCCCAGTTTGCGGGCTAGTTTTAATTGCAGATCGTGATAAATAGCAAACAAACAGGATAAACTTTAATGCATTTCCTAAAAAAAAAAAAGGTAAATGGATATAGTGTGTTAATTAGTGACTCCACAGACACTCACCACAGACACTCAATACAATATTATTATGATTGAGCTTTTATAAGATGCTGTATTGCGGTTCTATAAATACTACAATTTCATAAATATCCCAATTCAATATTACATGTTTTTTCAGGTTTTGTTACAATTCTAAACAAACTTTTAGCAAATAATTTGTTCCTACCAAACAGGATGGTGTTGTGCTCCCAGTACGTGAATAATTTAAAACACGTGTTAATGCACAGGATTATAGAGGAGCCGCAACATTTTACCATCTCGTATGCAAACATTTATAAATTAAAAACAAAAAATTGTGATATGTACATAACCGAACTGGATTTTTTTATCCATCTCCATTGTATATGATATAATTTCTATTGTAAGATTTATTAAAAGATTGGGAGAGAGGAAGGGAGATCTCACACTGAGAACAAGTGACAAGTCTTTCTTTTCCAAAGCCCAGTTACTTTTGACTACTTTCAGATATTATGTGCGGTTTTGAGCTGAATGTGAAGCTGTAGTTAAATTTTGCTGAAACCTGTCAGTGTTGGCTAAAAAATGTCTTAAACCTCTCAAATAAAGCTGTTAGACCCTACACTGGATGAGTTCATGTTGTTGACTCTCAACTGCCTAGGATCATTCTTAAAATTCACTAGATAGTAGCCCATAGTATAAGACAAGTGTGATAGCCTATCAACCTATATGTTGTTCAAGGCTATCCCATTAATAATGTCATCCTGTCCCACCAAAACCCATAGTTGCTGCTGGATGTATAACATCACTTAACTGTTCACTGTGGCACCTTATTGTAGTAAATTACAGGAAATATCTATGTTAGGCCATCAGAGCCTGGATGCCAGAACACTATTTGTTAAAGAAACGGTCATATTACCAGTGTTCTTAGTGTGTGGTGCAGAGATATTGTCTTGTCTGCAGTTGGATATGCTTGTTATAAGATTTAATAAACAACCAATGGGTGTCTAATTGTGTTGAACAGGGTACAGTAAGTCCTCAACATATGAACAAGTTCCATTCCAAGAGCTTGTTTGTAAATCCAATTTGTTCATAAATCCAACAAAAATTATCTAGGTACAAGGATACTAATACAATTGGCTATAGACACCGTACAGTATATTACTTTGGAATTCTTTGGAATTGTGCGGATGGTTGAACAATCCATGTAAAAAAAAATTAGCCATATTTTCACCTCGCTCCAATCTCTCAATAATTTTCACTTTTGTCTCCATTGCTATTGCTTGGCGCTTCTTAGAAGTACCAACATCATCGCCGCTGCTTTTACAGTATTCTTGCTTCCGGACATCCTGGGCTTGTACTGCAGAGGATGCACGCTGCACACGTGACAATGTATGCCAGACATCTGTGACTGACATTGCATGAACGCATGTTTGTATCTTCAAAAGTTCGTAACTTGAATGTCTGTATGTAGGGGACTTACTGTAGTTCTATGCACTGCTAAAGAAGAAAAAGAACAACAAAAAAAAACGAAAAAAAGAACACTATTACACTTTACGTTTCAGAAGGAGGAAACATTCCAATCTTAATGATCACGATTAGCCCGCTTGCTTTACAAAAGTAATTATGACAAATATTCAACCAAGTAATTGAAGGTGTGTAAGGAACCAGAAAAAAAATGCTGATAGCATAGGTGGCTTGTGAAAAAAGTCTATAGTCTATTTAAATCAATCAAATTCCGAGCCAGAAAAAACCTGTGAAACATGGCAAATATGTCCGGTGCATGTTATTTTCAGCAATCTAGAGAAGAGTAGACCAGAGAATCCATAACAGAAACTGAAAGAGGTTGTAGAAATAAGAAACAGCAGATGCATTTCCTTCCTGTGCATTTTTCTGATAAGACACGCAATTGTTGCGAGAGGGAAACAGACACATCTCAAAATGGATTATTTAAAAATTCCCATTCCCCAATACCACACATCCCTGAGTAATCTTCTACAGTTAGCATTCAGACTACCTCTGCTAGTTAATGTAGGACTTGCAGACATGTGAAAGACCGGATGCTACAATGGTATCATAAAAACACACTCTTTTTATAGTGAATGTATTTGAATGCCTAAAGCAGCCCAGTCGCAGTCAATAGAGAGCTGGTGCCAGGGACAGCCGAGCGTTTGATTGTTTCCTTGAGGAAGCCTCGCATAGGTTTGTTGAGGATGCAGAACAATGGCGGCTCGGGCTGGAACTTTTTCCACCCCTGTGGGGATTCGGTTACTGATGTTTATCACTTTGCGCTGTGCTAGCATTCACCGATGACACATTATACCCATTAAAGAGCCGTCATTATGTGGCCTGCCAAACTTTTCATACACAGCACCATACGCTAGCAGTTTTGCTAAAAGGAAAGTTGTGTGACTGAAAAGGAAAATAATCCTCCTTATAAAATACGAGTATAATACAAATATGGGATTACTACAATTTTCTTGTTTTTGTTCTTCTTTAAATAAATTTTAATTAATTAACTAAATGCTAATATGACTGAAAGTTCTGTAGGACCTGGATAATTCAGACTTAAATGTGTACCTCTTCTACTATGTCACTGTATAGTTTTATTACTGTAGGCTAAAACTGTTTAGAAAACAAGTCAAAGCCGAAGGTGTCTCATCTTTATCATTCTGTGGCGTCACTCATCATAAAATATATAGATAGTGAAGCAAGATGCACACCACGCTTACAGAAAAAAAATATGCAGATGGAAGTTGATGTATGAAATTAACCTTTGCTTTTCTAACTCCTGTCTCTGCGTCTTTCCCCTCACTGCACATGTAGAATACAAATGACTGGCCGTCCAGTCGTGCATATTGATTTCTGGGACTGTCCTTTATTTCTCCACTCACGTTTCCCACCCATCTAGAGGGAGAAGGGAATATTTTACAGAAGAGGAAAGGGTTAGATCTCATTCACACTCTCTGTTCTTTAGCATCGCGAACCAGCTGCTTCTGACATCTAGTACTGAGTGACAGTGTGTGTGTGTGTGTGTGTGTGTGTGTGTGTGTGGTAGTGAAGAAGAAGAGCTACAGTCTATCACCTTAGAAAAAAACTGCAGTGAAAGTTTACAACACCACCTGCTCTGTATTCAGACATGATGGATAACCAAAGGGAGACAAAGGAAGACAAAAACAGCTGGGGACTGAGAACGGGGAAAAAAAAGGAGGGAGGCAGAAGAAATCTTATGTAAGTGAAATGTATGGAAGAGATTCTGCCTCGTTCACAAATTATATTAACTTTAAAGTTGGTTTATTGGCACAAAAACAGTTTGTCTGTCTTTATTATACTCCCATAAAGAACTGCATGCTGACAGACGGAAACAGGGCATGACAGAGATAATGACGCTGATCGTCTGTACGATCGCAGAGCTGTTAGGACATCTGCTGAAAGAGACGTATGGCCTTCTCGTATGAAGTCCCCTTGTGGCTGGATGCCCGGTCATAATGAAATAAAGACTGGGACATGGAGAGAGTGACACAAATGTATATGTGGGTGAAAAGGTGGCCAGGCCACTGCAGCCCTAATCACATCATCTGCTGAGGGAGACAACCCACCTGGGGGTGAGGACCAAAGAGGACATAACCCACTGAGAGAGAGAGAAAGAGAGAGAGAGATGGGTGGAGGGGTGATGGTGATGGTGAAGGAAGAGAAAAAGAGAGCTGAAGGACATTGGTGCTGTGATGCACTATGCACAGTAATGTGCACACGGCTCCTTTAAGCAACCTACAAGGCACCATTAAATTCATCAAACCTTTTGAACACGTGGAACCCAGACAAACTCTTACAACGAGAAAAGAGCTTTCTTTTCGATCATTGATTTGAGATCACGCTCACTATTTCATTAAATTTTTTTTGTCAAACCGTTCCGTGTTTCTCTGGTATTTTAGACGCCTAAGTGACATCACCTGATTTGTGAATGACACAGCCATGCCCTGTGATCACATCTTCGCAGCTTTAGACTCATTCTCCCAGAATTCCCACTGTGCTTCTCTGCATTGCAGAACATGCGCGACAGGAGGGCCTTCTGTGGTCCCTATTTATAGCAGGCCATTGCAGCAGGCGTGACTCAGTCTCTGTAACGCCGGTCACGCACTCACCAAAACAAAAGCCATAATTAGTGTTCTTCTCATCAACTTAAGGAGCCAGCATATACTATTACACAGTGTCTTTGCAAATAAGCAAATAAAAGGAGATAACAGCAAAACCATGAAAACAAGGGTCAGAGAGTGTTACCGATCTGATTCAGGACGAGTGGGAACACATAAGCACTGATAAAACACCCAGAGCTGGACTTTGCACATACTCTATAGACATACTGACAGAAAGGCAAACAGATGGAGGATAATGTGTGTGTGTGTGTGTGTGTGTGTGTGTGGGTAATAGAAGTGTAAAGCTCAGACTTCTACACCATATGATAGAATTTTGATTTATAAAATGATGATTTGACTCGTACTGTCGCAAATACCACAGATTCTGAAACATTTAGTGGCTCCAGTGTGATATTATTGTTCATAACCTGCATGTAGCCTTATCACAAACAATGATGATGTAGAAAATAAAAATTATATAATTTAAATAAATAATAAAATTAATTAATTAATTGAATAAATAAAATTTGAAATACAGACAAATTAGTTTTTTTACAGACATTTTTTTTTTTTACAAATTAGTAAATAGTTAATTTTTAGTAATTAGGAAAAATTTGCATTTTTCTTTTGCACATGAACTATCTTTAAAAAAAAGAAAAGAATTTATAATCCATAGTAACCAACTATATTTGATTTATAATCGATGTATCTTGGTGATCAGCTGTATAGGACAGGAATATTTGACAGTTTGGTCGTTTTCTCTAGTTCTCATGAAAAAAAAGTCTAATTTACTAAATAATAAAACTACAAGGTTTATTTACTTCAAGCTTAAAGTGCTACAATGTTTCTTCCTGCTTCCTCAATTTAAGATTAAGCCATGATTTAGGTGTAACACAGCATTAATTAACTGCATTAATAATTACACTGGATGGGATGGAAAGACGTGTGTGTGTGTGTGTGTACTGTATAACCAGAGAGTGAGAGCAGAAAAAGACTATAGCAGCATGGCTAAGACATGTATGTTTACTGCTGTCTCCGGGATACGCGATCCCCTCCTGGCCCGTGCCTATTTACAGTAAAGCCTATTGATAGCAGCGAGCTTTACAGTTTATTTCAATTAGGAGATAGGAAATAGGAAATCACATTTAAATCAATCCCCTCTCTCTGTAGGCATGAATCAATGACAGCACCTCCGCAGGCTGCTCACAGGACTGCCCCCTTCAGATAGCTGCTCCTGTGTGTGTGTGTCCTTATATTAGGGGATTAAAGGACACACACTGAAGGACTCCTGATCAATGATGGCCGAAGCTTTAATGTACACGCATATTCTTGGAGAATTCGCCCGTTTTTCAAACAAACTACTCGTTTTATTTGCTTAAGACGTTCGTTTCAGTCAGGCTCGCGTTGCACTGAGGGAGGAAAGATGGATGTTTGTACATTGAAATAGTGGCTGAATGTGAGTGAAAGCTCATGGGCTCACAATCCACAAATAGCTCAGGTTTTCGCAGTGAGGTGCTGCTGCAGTCTGCTTCAGTGAGAGAGAAGGAGCAGAGTGGCGTACTTCTTTCTCTTTTTCCCTCTTCAGCTCACTGAATACACAGAAGTCTCTTTTACACCAGTCTGTTTTATATAGGTTGTGTTTTTTTTTCAGTCTCTAAACTTACTAAGTGTTTAAAAAGCACGGCGCACAGCATGTGCTGAAATTACTGACACACGTTAGAGTTTCGTCTTTCACATACTAGCAGGATTTTCTTGTACTTTTCCAGACACTTGCTCGTTCTGCACGTGCACATAGTATATATATATATATATATAGTTTATTCCCAAAAGACTATTAGAGCAGCCATGATTTTTGCTCCTCTCTCCACTGCAATTAGCTCACTGATTGAATATTGAGGCTATGAAGATGAACGATCAGGCGGGGCAGATACCTCTCTTCTGCCTAGGTCATCACTCAGAGAGAGAGGGAGAGAGAGAGAGAGAGAGATATTGGTTGTGGTCTGCCTGGATAAACATCCATATGCAGCACCTTTGCACATAAATTTTAGATTATGCAAAAGAGAGAGAGAGAGAGTGTGTGTGTGTGTGTGTGTGTGTGTGTGTGTGTGTGTGTGTGTGTGTGTGTGTGTGTGTGTGTGTGTGTGTGTGTGTGTGTGGCAGGGGGGGAACAGGACAAATCCGTGCTCTGGATGTCTAAATCTAATAGAACTTAACAGTACTACACCTTTAAACCATCCCCTTTCTTGTTGAGCTGGTGCGTACAGCAGAGTGTAAGGACTGTGGAAAAGCAGGACAATGATTTATGTTCTGTAACATCCTGAGAAAAAAAAAAGGATTATGGATTGTAATATTGATTTTGTTCGGTGAACACCCCTGGGTGGTCTTATCGGGTCGATTTAAGGCTATGGGATTTGGCTCTTCATTTTTCTTTTATTTAAATAAAAGCAGTAGATGTTGCAGACGGCTGTCCATCAAGGCTGTCTAAAAGAGAAACGGACGAGACCAGACTACCTTGCTGGATTCCTTGTCGTGGCTGAGTGGAGCTCGGAGTGTGTGATCCTCGCAGGAACAACTGAGAAAGACACGGATGCAGAGCAGAACACACTGATTACACATTACACTATCCTATACATACATTGTGTTGGTCAGAGGAGCATGTTGTTCACACTTCTAGATCCGGCCCTGATTTTGCACCGCGTGTGTTTATCAGTACATGCACAGACACACTATGCACACACACACACACACACACACACAATGGGAAAAGGTACAATACAGTAGTGAATGTAGACAAATATGTATGCATACACAAGCTTGTACACACTCAACCCATACACACACACAGCCATGTGTAATTCTCTAGAGGCTTGCAGGGCTTTATCCTAACAAAAGGATTCCTCTCTCAATAAATTATTCTTCCTCAACTCAGGCTAATTAGAGAGAGGCCTCATGAAGCCAAAGCCAGTGCCTTCATAATTACATACTACCTCTCCAAGACGCACACAAACTTCAGAAGAGCCAAAATATCATACTCACTTATATTCCATATGCACACGTACAGTATATAAGTATGTATATAGACAGGCATGCACAGACAATGTCTAATATTACCAGGCTATTTGTCTTGTGGTGGTGGTGCGCAATCCTCTTTGGAAATAACAAATGCATAAGACGAAGCAAGGCCCAGTTTTCTGTGAGCTTGAGATATGACTGCATTAGAGCCTAATACCCTTATGTAAAGCTTCCACAATCAAACTACTACAAGCCACGGTGCTCCCATACTGCACCAACAATATACATTATATCCAGCGCTGCCAGCAGATATATTAGACAATGCAGCAGGCTTTATTGGTGGTTTCCCAAGCGCTGCGTGATACACGTCCTAGACTGTGTCTCTTTGTCTTGAGAGAGAGAGAGAGAGAAAGAGGGGTGAAAAAAGGGGAGTGTGATTTGGGAGAGCAGGGAGAGTAAGACAGATAACTCACTCTTCCTCCCCCATCCGTCTTTTCTATTCTTTTAGCTCCGTATCATTCCTTAAGACCTCCACTTCGTCCAAAGTCTGCCATCTAAAGCTGCCTCAGTTTTACAAACCGAATAAAAAAAAACACAGATAAAAAAAATAATAAAAAAATGGCAAGATGACAGGCAAATGGGGAAAAAGCTCCTCCAAACCTCTGGCTGAATATAAAGTGAGAACACAAATTTCAATAACTGTCAAAATTCCTGAGCAAAGACTAAAGAAAACAGAGGATATTTTTTTTTAAACCTCAGTGTGCACCTGTACTTTGTTTCATATTTTATAACTACATGCAAACAACAAAACAGTGGTTTTCAAATAAAAAAACAAGTCGATTTTGATTTATTGTATGCAGAACTACAATAAATATAAAAATAAAGCAAAGATACAGTAGAGTAAGAGAACAGATGGTTGTGGTCATTTGATCAGTAACGCTCCTACACGCGTTCCTTAAGAAAAGTTGAGTGTAACCCGAATCAGATCGTACAAAGTGGCACGTAAATAAAACAAAGAGCCAGTAAAAGTGATTAGTGTGTTTGGAAGTGGTGTTTAGCTGTACCTACAGTACAGAGCACAGCGGGACAGCGTCATCCTCCCCAAACTCAGTGATGGCTCCGGAGCACTGCTCATTCCCACAGGTTTAATTATGAAAAATGCCTTATAGAAATCGGAGCTCAGTGCTAAAGGAGCCCAGCTGTTTTGGCCAGATTGAGCGAGTGAGAAAGGCAGGACAGAAAAAGGTTCACTCTCCGCCACAGATGTTTCCAACAGCTGCATGAGCTGTGGTCTTCTGACTAGCGTCAGGAAGTCACACTGCGATGGGTTTTTTGGCCTCCGTCATCACTTATGTCCATAATGCGTACAATCACATGTGCACACACACTCAAACCGTGGCCCTGCTTTTTTGTAAAACAAAACTGTCAAAAGTTATGCAAACAAAAGAAATTCACACACTACTGACTCCATTTTTTGATTATGAAGCAAACACACAATGCTAGTTGAAGTGTGTTGGTGTCAGCTGTGCGAGATGACGTGTGTGATGTGTGTGGAGAGACTGAAGGCTCCAGTGGAGGAGATGTGAAGCTGCTCTTCCTCACAGTGACATGGACGTGAGGCTGAGTGTCTTTAATGAACTCTTTCTGTCTCCATATTACAGCACGGCATGAATGTCAGTTCCTCTAATCCCCGCTAAACAGTGGCTTATTTCGTGCGTCTGAGTGTCTGAGAGAAGAAAGGTAGAGAAAGAGAAAGAGCTTCACTCGGTTTAATGACCCTGCCAAACGTGCAGTAGCTTCACGCAGACGTTAAAGGAATATTCGAGTGTTTTCCAACCTAAGCTCTACAGCACATCTGCATTTATGATCACGACAGAATACAATTTCAACATTTTGAACACAGGCAAGAAATATGTAATATACTGTACAGTAAGGCTTGTTTAAAACATAATGTAATGATCTTAGGATGAGGCAGACAGGACAAAAACTCCTCTCATGCGGTTGTATTCGACTCTCAAGACATACATACAGCAAAAAGTTTTTTTAAATTCCTGATACTTTCCAGAGGCTTTCATCATATTTAGACCCAAACCTAGACCTCTGTCCATATATTTATGGACAGTAACAAGTAACTACAGATTCTTGTCTGTTTAAAAAAATCTTAGGATGTATGAATGACAAAACCAAGATCTTGCAATATGAAATCTTTGAGTGAAGTATATTCTGTAAAAAAAAATACACAATTTGTGTCTTGCATCAACAACCGCCTTTAGATAAACATGTTCTGGCTCTTTTTTGATTAAATGTATACGGCGGAAATGTAATATTGTTCAATAATGGATTAAAAAAACTATTACTTACATGAAGTCAGGCCAGTGTGTGTGTGTTATTGAAAGAGGCTTCACATATAAAATTATGTGTTTGGTTATGTCAGGTAAAACCATGTTACTGTTAAAACATGTACGTTTTACGACTACTAGAATATGGAAATCATATTGTTACCATTTTTGGATCACAGAAGCAAACCATGAAAAACATGTGATCTGATGTATCTATGGGATTTCTTTGCATATTTGTCCATTTGTTTATTCATTTCTTTATTTTTGCTCAGTCATGCTTATACGTTGCTAGTCTTTCGGCTGCTTCCGCTGAGGGATCCAACTGATCCTCGCAACAACTTGGCACAGGTTTTACACCGGATTTCCTTACTGGCGCAACCCTCCTTTATCCGGGCTTGGGACTGGCACTGCATCCAGTTGCTTAGTCGTGTTCATATAGTTAGTTAAAAATAAATAAAACTAATTACATCATAATGCCTAGGTTGTCGATATAAGACAATCTACAGTATGTTGCACAATCCTGAACAGTAGATATTCCACACACAAAAAATGTAAATAAAAAACACACTGGGTTTTAAGGGTTAACACGTTACTTGTACTTTACTGACTTTTATTTAGCAGCTTTAAGAGCAGCAGTTCGCCCAGGTTCAGAATGAGAGGATTGCTCTAAACAGCTGTTCGAACAGTAGGAACAAATCTTTAAGGCCACGGCACAATCACACTCCAGCAGTGTTTCACATCTTTGTTTTAAATGCCCTATAAATCGAGCAAGATTGAGCCCTCTCATGTCCTGAAATGTCCTATAATAACAACTTTCAATAGGTATTATTAAAGATGAGTATGATCAAGTCTTAAAAGAAGGAAACAAATAGTAGTCATAATAAATGCAACACATTTTGTTGCATTAATTTTCTCATCAAAGTGCATCTATTTAGTCTTTGCGTCTGTGCATGTGATAGATTGGATTGGAACATGCTGGAGTATGTACAGTATATATATATATATATATATATATATATATATATATATATAGAGAGAGAGAGAGAGAGAGAGAGAGAGAGAGACTTACTTTTGCTAGTGATAGAAAAGATGAGATGAGAAGGACAGAATGTGAGAAGAGAGGTAAAGGGGATAGAGGAAAATAAAGCCTCTCTCTCACACACACAATGAATTTATGAATTTTTAATGTTGGTGGAGAGAGAGAGAGGGAGAGGGAGAGAGTGTTGGCTATCTGATGGGAAAGGTCAGTGCTGGACCGGAAGCCATGAGTGGGGCACGTGGACAAGTAGATGACACGGCGCTTTCATGAGAGAGTTCAGGGCTGCTGCTGCTCTGTGATGTAGATATACACGCGGCATATGAGAATAACTTCTAATAAGGTCTGTGGTAAATAACGCACCTCGTGTTCCCATGCGAGCTTCTAGAACAACAACAAAAAAAAGAAAGTAAAGCTGCAGAACTTTTTTTTTTTATTCTTCAGGGACGAAGTTTACAACGCAAAATAAATGTTCGAGCAGGCGATACCAAAATAGTATGTATTGTTCGGGGTTGAACAAATACAGGTGCAAATTCATCTTACAACCAAACAGTGTTTGGTTTGTCGCGCGCTGTATATGCGTGGGGTATATACGCGCTGAGCGCACATCTGCCGAGCGTGTGATGTAGTACAAAAGGCATTCGGATTAAGAATATTGCACGCTGCTGAGAGTTCCAGCTCACACCAACCAACTACAATCCACTCAACTATTCTTTATGCTGTGTACTGTATGATGGATATAAACTTATTTCTTTCAGGAGTTGTGATTGTGTGTGTGTGTATATTTGACAGTCATATACAATTCCAGTGTAAGGACAGAAAGAGGAAGGATGTGAGGTGCTCTCGATCTCTTTTTTACTTGAATAATAGGATGCACACATACAGGCATGCGACACATTTCTACACTCCAAGCACACACAGTCTCACACCAACAGGATATCTGCCTAGTGATACTAAGCCCCCTGGTCTCATCGCTATTCTCCAGAGGGTCTGCGCTTTGTAATGAGATGGGTTGCTGGAAATTGTTTCACTTTTATATTAGTTCCAGGGCCAGGTGATAATGCAGTGTGATTTGACTGGGGCTGAACCACAGAGACACACTCTAATCTGCCCCCTCTGCTCACACAACTGATGAAACTTGGACCGGCTCGATCATCTACATATTACATTCATTCATATAAACATAGCGCAGTCGTGCATGCCGACACACACACACACACACACACACACACGTGCCCACGCGCCGACGTACACAGACTGATAATCGCGAGCAAGCCAAATTCATCTGATTTCTCATAACAGCGCGAGGATTTCTGTAAGTTAACATTATTGTCAGGAGCCCCAGAGAGATCGGGAAAAGATGAGAAAAAAGATGAGTGCCAACAGATTAACAAAGCAGCCAGGGAGTCTTACTCAAAACGTCTCTCCATCGCCGGATCAGATCCCAGAGTCTAATTACTGCCCGGAATTAAATTAACATTTCATCTGCCGTTACAAGGTGTAATGAGTGGCAGACGGTTTGCCAGGACTCCCTAAATCAGAGTTGGGATTTGTCTGCTGCGTGTCATGGTGTGTGTGTGTGTGTGTGTGTGTGACGACTCGCAGGGAAACACTGATGAACACATCGTCTCTGTAATAAGTCCATGAGGAAGGTGAAGCACTGGAGACACGACTGCTGTTTATTCTATTAATAAAGTGATTTTGTTCATTTTGCTAATTTATTATGTCGCTTAAAGCGTGGACATTTTCACGCTATGATCAGCTGTCTCTGTTGTCCATTTCAGCCTCTTTTTATTAAACCGATATCAGCAGCGTGAACCAACATGACACAAGTTTAAAAGTTCTTCAGTCTGCTGAAGCCGCTGAAACTTGAGGCGTGATTGGGGAGACTGAAGTGCTGACGTGGAGAGTTCTCTCTCTCTCTCTGTGTTCTCTGGATATGTGTGTGTGTGTGTGTTTTCTACTGGCATTAATGGAGAGCCCAATTAGCTTTTGTGCTCAGGCAGTGTTGGGGGACAGCTCTGAGGGCCAGACACGGCTGAGTGAGGCCCTCGGGCAGCCGGCGGTATTAACGCTCAACTCAGCCTTGGTCTCAATCCCGCGATTAAAAGCTGCCAGTGCCGCAGGTTTATCCGGCCTCATACACACGCCGGTCCAATAGGTCCACAATCATCGTCAGGTGCAAAACCAATAGATCAATTATTAGTTGCATGTGTATTGATCAAATTTACATATGCATCAGACACACCTTAGCTTGTGATACTTTCAGTAGCAAAGAAAACACCTTTACACAAAGATACATGCGCAGGAGATGCGGTGTGTTGCGAATTAATTGATTATTGTTAATCACATTGTTTACACACTCCGTGGATGATGAAAGATGATCAGAATGAATGATTGGTGAAGGACTCAATCACTCTGCACTGCTCGTTGACGGTTGTACACGTGGAAGTAAACCAAACACTATTCCCTTTCCTCTACACAACCTCACTATACAACACACACACAGTGAAGAACTAGGATTTCAAACTTAAAGGTCCTGTATGTTGCTATTACTTTACCAAAGTGAACGCAGGTCTCAAATAGTGATGGGTCGTTCATGAACGATTCGTTCTTTTTGAACGAGTCATCTCAGAGAGTGATTCGATCATTTTCTACTGCGCGCATGCGCAAAGCATCGCAAAACCTCCGTAGATTATGTACAGGAAGCAGTAATTACCTTGGAGTCGTTTGGTCCGAATCGTTGGTTCTTTTTGTCACGTGACTCCTATAGACGCTATTCAGTGCAGTACACAGGAAACAGAACTGAACATTTCTTCTTAATTAGTCTTCTAGTCGTTCGTTCTTTTGTCACGTGACTCCCGTAGAGACTATGCAGTGCAATAGGTTAATAGGACACGGACCAGAAGATATGAGATGTGAGCTGCTTTTTACAGCTCACATCTCATAAAAAACTATTTTTACATTTCAATAAACAAACCCCCAACAAATCTACACACACAAATAGCCAAATTTGTGTATGTAGAAGTGTTTGGGAGTTGTTTATTGAAATGTAAAAATTATTTTTATTTCTGACCAAAAGAACGAAATGAACTAAATGACTCAATAACTAAAAGATTCGTTCATTTTGATGAATGAGATTCATAGAAGCGAGTCACTAAAATGATTCAAACTTCCCATCACTAAGTCTCAGAAATCCCTCAAAGTCTGTCTAATGCTTTGGCTAAAATCCCCCTCACATAAAGCATTGTTACATACCTTAAACACTTTCTGTTTCACTCCTCTTCTGAACACACTGTTTCAGTGTCTATGAAAGTGAGCTACTGCTGAGCCACTTCCAGCCAGAGAACAGCACAAGCCTGGGGAACCTCTTATATGAGGTCACATTAGGGAAAATCTATTCAAATACAAAAATGGAAAGGGGACAAAAGTAGTTTTGTGTTTCTATATACACACACAAATCTGAATGTCAAAAAATTACTAGAAATGAATTTTGCATAATAATTCTAATAATTAAAATTGTGTTATAAACCAAATGCATCCATATTTAAGGTATTCACATGGCATATCAGGTCTGAGCAGTAAATGATCCAGGTGTAGGTTCTGCCCTAATAAAAAGTCTGATTGGTGGTCTGATCTATATTGGGTTCGGGCCATGTTCTCTGTTCATTGTGGGAATTTCATATACAGTAAAGTATCAGATGAAGTGATAAACGCCTCAGCATTTAGCCATCATTCTTTTGTTATCAGACTGGAATTCCCTTTTCTGTTCAAATGGCTTCACTATTTGATGTAAATTATAAGTGATAGAGTTCTCTTTAAAAATCGCACTATACTTGTGTTACTCCACTCATCGCTTATAATACAGGATTGTTCTGTACTGAACAATAAAATGCCGCTTATTATACCCTGATTTACTAACGGAGGCAAAACGTCCTGCATTTTCATATTAGCCCTTAGCCTAAAAATGAGCCATTAGCCCTTATTATTAAATACTGTAGTTTAAGAAGGTGGCATCCCTTAGGCTGACCTTAGCATCATCAGGGATAGCTAGAGGTTTTCGTAGTTCTGTACAAATGATCCTTCATATATGACTACTTATAAGCTTAGCTTTCGACTTTAATTCACTTACAGCATGTCAAAGTGCCACTTTATGAACGAGGAAAAGAATCTCTTATTTTTTGTTTAGTTTAGTTGTGAGAGAACTACTGTGCAGTGTGAGAACTGCATTTTTTAACGTTCTTATAGGAAATACATTTGTATGTGTGTAAATGTTTTTATATCTTCAAGGGAAAAAAATGGAGAGGAACATCTGACCATTTTCAGTCCTCTTGTAGGACCATTTGGCTTGGCACTATGAGAAAAACAATGTTTGGTGCAAAAACGGAAGCTTTTATTTAAAACATAATAATAATATTGTGGACATTTAGCTATTTCTGGCAAGGTTTCGCCAAAGGAGACCATCTGATCTGCACACAACTTGGCACATGTTTTACACTGGATGCCCTTCCTGCCACAAACCTCCCATTTTATCCGGGCTTGGGACCGGCACCGCCCACTGTGGAAAGCCCTGGTTTGATTCCCAGCCTGTGCCCCAAACCCCCAGCCTTCCACATGGCAAGCAAGAAACCTACCATTGAACCACTAACGCCCAAATAAATAATAATAATATTAATAATATAATAATAATAAAAAAGACTAATGAGGTAAAAGTTTTGGTTCCTGAGATATCGCTTAGGTTAATGTATACTGTAGGCATAATTCACTTTAATTAACAGCATAAATAATGATGTCAGTGTAAGGTCCTCACAAGGAGAGTGAAACAAACATATGTGTCAGTACAAAGAGAGTTCGCAGGCACTCGGAGCACTGGGAGTGTGCTTAGAGAGGCGTGGGAAGCAGGAGAAATGGCCTCTCTTCACTTCAAAGCTTTTACTGTAATTGTTTCAGGTGAGAACCAACTGCTCTCCCACAACATATGGCGAATATCACTTTTAATCAAGCGAGTATGGATGTCTCTGTATCATAAATCACATTCATGTAATAGCATTTTCTCCCTGAAGAATCTTGGCACTGTCTTTCCCGTGACTGGCGTCTCAGGCTGACAAACTCCGTGCTGAATATTGAATGCTATAATTGTGACTTTAAATAAACAATAAACGAGAAATAAGAAAGGAAATAGAGAGGGCTTACATGTAATATGGAAACTTTACATATCTCTCTCTCTCTCTCCCTCTCTCAACTCAGACATTGTGCTTGTAAGCGAGGAGATAAGTTCTTTCACTTCTGTCACAAGCGACAGAACAATTTGGAGCTGGCAGGCAGGCTGAGAGAGTTATAGTTATGAAGCTGTCTGGGCTTCAGCCTCTGTGTTTTAAACGAGCTGATGAAACACCGGCATTGGTGGAGTCCATGATACCGATCAGTTGATTAAACACACAAGCTTGCAACTTCCTGAATGATAACCCACAGTAAATTCCTATCAGACACCCTAAAAACATGTCCATGTTTAATCAGGCACAGAAAGAGCAGTTTTCATAACTGAACGATATCAAGCATGTGATGTGTCTCATCAGACATACAGCAGAACACACTATAATTTTACCTGCCAATATTCTAAAACACACTTTCTGTATGATTACTACAATTAGCTACAGCATATGCACGACTGAAGCGAATGATCTTAGTCGTATTGTGCCGTGTCGTATCGTGCTCAGGCTTGAAATTAGTTACTTAATCATACTAGTCAGACTGTGAGCAATGTACAGAGATTCATGTTAAATGAAGTACAGCGATGTTTACGAGTGAAGACGAGCAAATAAAACTGTAGAAATGGCGAATGGATGAAAGCAGTTTGACAGGTGTGTGTTAGCATTGCGAATTCTGGTGTCTAATCTGCCAGCAAAAAAGCCAGTCTGGTTAGCAAAATTACAGAGATGATGGTGGACAGGAACCAAGAACTGTTGACATCACATGTCTGTGTGTGATGTCATTTCAACAGCTAAGCTTATTATCATGATTGTCTTTGAAAAATATATTCAAACAGTACAGCGTGTGTCAGAGATAACCGCTTAAAAAGCATAATGTTCTTTACTCACAATTTTAACAAAGAGGAGCAGGCAGTGTGTGAGGGCAGTGTGAGTGTGTGAGTGGCAACAGAGGTGGCAAGTAACAAGAGTACAAATACTACGATACTGTACTTAAGTATTCTTTTTGTGCATCTGTACTTTACTTGCATATTTTCCATGTGATACTTTTTACTTCTACTCACTACATTTTTGGATGAAAAACCTGTACTTTTACAATGTCATTACTTTTTAGATGACAATCAATTCAATTCAGTTGTATTAATATAGATTTTTTTTGTAATTTAAACATAAGCGTTCATGCTGCCACTGGAAAAAAAAAAAAAACAATTCCACAGATCCTAGTTTACAGAAATGACTGGCAGGTCATTATAAAAGTGCTGATTGGTTAGCGCACCAAAGTGATTGACGGTTACCCAGGCAACGATCCTGCCCAGTTGGTCTCTGGGCTGCTTATTATCCTGCCAACTTTTTCAAGCATCTCAAACTGGCGAACCAAGATTAGGAGTGATCTAACTAACTAACTAACACACTGAGCACAAAAGTTGTGAATTCTTACGTGTTTGGTTTGTGATTCACCAATAACAACATCGTTTTTATAACAAGCTTCTAATGTTTTGGTGCATGCTTTACCCTGTATTGTATTCTGTATGCTTGCCCATTTTTAATTGTCTAGGTAGTAATGATATCATAATCATTAACGAAGTTACTTGCATTGTTGGAAAGGTTGTCTCTTCTTTATCCATAAAACTCATAAATGCTGAAAGTTAGTCACCACTGTAGCTGTAATGTCCTTTGTCTTAAAACTTATGCAGTGGTCACTTTATTTGTATATAAATCTTGTGTATACCTCTTAATCCTGTATACAGGGTCACGGGAGGCCTGGGAACACCCTGAACATGGTGCCAATCCATTGCAGGGCACACACACACACACACACACACACACACACACACACACACACACACACACACACGTGCATTCACACATACTACAGAAAGTTAGCCTAATCTGCATGTCTTTGGACTGTGGAGGCGGAGGGGAAACCGGAGTACCCAGGGGAAACCCACCAAGCACGGGGAGAACATGCAAACTCCATGCACACAGACCTGAGGTGGGAATCGAACCCGGAACCTTGTGGTGCAAAGCGACAGGTCCAAAAATGCTAGTGAATTGTCAAACATTTTATTTTATCACTTGTAATACCCACAAGGTTTCATGAACTTGTGAAGCATCTGAACAAAACCATTTATTCTTTATTAATTTATTTGACCTGCACATTAATATCATCGACAGCATCGACTGAAATTATGTTTAAAATACTGTTTTTAACACAGTAACACAGTTTCTTTGTGCAGTACTTGTGCTTTTGTACTTAAAAGACCATTTTTGAAGCATACAGTATTTAGTACAGTACTTCTACTTGAGTTAGACATTGAAGTGGTACTTATACTTGAGGTTGATTACAGATTTAGAAGTACTAGAAGTACTAGTACTTTGCATTGTGTATTAAGTTTCTGTTCTTTTGCCACCTCTGGAGTGTGTGTGTGGGCAGTGAGAGGGGTGTGTGAGGGGCATTTGTTAGTGGGTGTTGAGTGGTGAATATGTCAGTGTGTGATGGTAGTGTAAGTGGTATGTGTGAGTGTATGCACGGTGTGTGTGTAAGTGTGTAAATTTGATTGTATGTGAGGGCAGTTTGAATGTGTGAGCGATGAGTGTGTGAGTGGTGAGTGTGTGTGGGGGGTTGGCGAGTGTGTTTGGGGAGTGTGCAGGGAGAGTGTGTAAGTAGTATGTGTGTGTTTGTGAGGTCTTGTGTTAGTAAGTGTGTGAGTGTGTGAGGATTGATTGAATGATGAGCGAGTGTGTGTGTGTGGTAAGTATGTGAGTGTGTGTGTATGTGTGTGTGTGTGACTAGGGAGTGTACGAGTGGTGAGTGTGTGAGTGTTTGTGGGGCGAGTGTGTGTATGTGTGTGAGGAGTGTGTGTGGGGTGTGTGTAAGCTGTGAGGTGGAGGGAGGAGCAGGGTTGGAGCTCCCCTGGTGTGTGATGAGGTTGAGTATCGCTCACTGGGATCTGAGGAGGAAATGCTAAATGATTATCACAAGTAGGACACGGTGTTCTAGGAGATGATGGAAAGTGTAGGTGTGTGTTGGGGAGAAGGAAAAACAAAGAGGTTTTCAATACTGCTCCTGACACAGAAACGTCTCTTACACACACACACACACACACACACACACACACACACACACACACACACACACACACACATACACACACACAGTGGGATTGCAAGACTTCTAACTTTTTAAAAGATCACTGGTCTAGTAGGCGAGTCTTGTTCGCCATTTTTAGGTCGTTTAATTTGTGCAACTAAGAATATGCGTCACGCCGCACTTCAATTACCAGCCGCACACAGGCTACAAATTACATTTCCAGCTTCGCTGCTTTCTCAGGCTACACTCTTAATGATGAAAGTAAATAAATCACTGCAATAAATGTGTAAAATAATAAATCTGTGTATCACGTAGAGTAATTCTTAAAATGCACTTGTGTGTGGACGAGTTGGTGGCTCAGCAGAAATGGTTGGATTCCGAGAGCGGGAGTGCACAGCATGACGCAGAAGCTTCTCCTGCAGTAGCTTAATGTCGGACGGAGCGTGCAACATCTATGGGTTTTCTGTACCGATCGGTGTAGCACTAAAAAAAATTGACACAAGCAGAATCAAAAAGAGCTGAGAGGGGTGTGTGTGACTAGCACCTCTTCACACACTGCAAATCACTATGGGCTTTACAGGACAACATTTCAGAAGTGCACAGGAATGTTGTGCAACACAACTACTGTATGCTGCATGCAAAGCAATGTCTAATGTTAATGGTCTATTGATAAAAAAGTTAAAAACAAACAAAAAAAGAATAATCTCTCCACAGGGAGAGCGACTAGACCCAAACACACACACACACACACACACACACACACACACACACACCAACAGTATGTACAGTAAGTGTGAAGGTACAGTACAAGGCACATTCACTCACATAGTCAGCATCAGTACTCAGCACACACTCTATTTCAAGCAACAACAACAAAATTTGCACCATGTCATGTGTGTGAGTGAAAAAGGGCTTGTCGAGCGATAAGGTCGTAGGAATGTATTCCCCACAGAGACATGGCAGAGAGAGAGAGAGAGAGAGGTGAGCACAGAGCTGCTCCGGGAGGAGAGATCTCCACTGATCCACTGGCTGTGAAATTTATTCCACCTTATACACTCCTCCAAACATAATTCAATCCAACCAACACTCACACAGTGTTTTTTTTTTTTTTTTTTGTCTTTCTGAAACACACATTCATAAGCATGCAAAGCTCCCACCTGCCTCATGTCAATATCCCTCGTTTTTCATATTTCACTGTGGCCGGAATATATCGATAGCTGGATAACAGCATTTCGCTGAATATCCCAGGGAGACGAGACGTGCCGGAATGCCAGACCACACCACACCACAGCGCACCACATCACACCTCAGCCCCCACTCCACGCCTCTCTAGTGGCTGATGAAAAGTATTTATTTTCATTTATCAAAGCCCATCCCAGCAGAGGCTGTAAATGTGCACCGTCTGCACTTAAGGCTGCTAATTCGCGGGGCCGTGTGTTTGGCTGGGGGTTATTGTAAAGGGACTGCCACAGCACGAGGCCTGGCTGAGGGACTGCCAGGGTGCCAGGGGCTTTTACCGCCACTCATTCTGCTTAGAGAACGCCCGACTTGGCCGCTCCGAAAGAGCTGAGATAGAGAAATGAGAAATAAATACACACGCACACAAATCAAAGCTACGGTTTTATTTTAGCCCATGGGTAAAATTAGAGGCTGATGAGTGGGAAAAAGGGAATCCATTCATTAATTCCAGTGTGTGCTTAAGAGTGGCCGATATTTAAAGTATCAGCGTGTGTGTTTGTGTTGTGTTCTGCGGCCGAGCTGTACGCCATTAGCATGAGCAGATATTTAGAAACAAAAATTATAGTGGATCAAGGTGTGAGGTGCGTGCTTTTGCTTGTGAAAGTTGTGAAAGAGCTGAGTGTGTGTCTGTGTGTGTGTGTGTGTGTGTGTACAGTATAGTTCTACAGAATAGTGTGTATTGCTATACTGGTGTTATCACCTCACAACACCAGGAACCCCAGTTCCATTCAAGTTTATATTAACTCAAGTTAATATGCAAAGTTTAGCATGTTCGCTCTATGTGTGTATGTGTGTGTGTGTGTGTGTGTGTGTGTGTGTCAGCAGGACAACAGGCTAAACTGAATCGTCCCTGGATGTCAAGTATACGCGGGGTGTCCTGTGATGGACTTGCATCCAATTCCCTTATGCGGCCGGGTGTTCCCTGGATCCATGCTCTGAAACCACAGCATTCCTGACCAGGATAAAGACGAACATGTTACACTTCCACTTTATTAGGAACACTTACAGACCTGTGCAGTCATGCAATTATCCAATCAGCCAATCACATGGCAGCGCCACAATGTACATGACAAGAGAGCTTCAGTTAATGTTCATTAAAAAGGAAAAAAATGTGATTTCGTAGACTCTGACATGGCCATTGGTGCCAGAGAGACTGGTTTGAGTATTTCAGAAAAGGATTACTTCCAGCATTGCAAAAGAAATGACAGCAAGAAAAATGGTCTTGAATCTAGTCGAACCTATCTATAATTTCTTTAAATAAACTTACAACAAACCAAATATAAGAATATTAAGCTCATTTCTATTCAAATTGTCCTAAAATTGCAAGCAACGATACCTTAGTTTTGCTTGTTTTTAGGAATTTATTTGTCGAAATAAAGAAAATTATCTGCCAATAGAAATGAAATAAGCTTAATGATCTTATATTGGGTTTGTTGCAGACTGAATAGTCTTTAGTTTCAAAAGCAAGGTGTGAAAAACAAAACCCATCCAGAGAGCGTCAGTGCTGTGGGTGGAAGCGCCTTGTTGATTAGAGAAACCAGAGGAGAATGAACTGGTCTGAGCTGACAAGAAGAATATATGAGGGTCGTTCAAATCAAACCAGGATTTGTCGTCTCATGAGAAGGAGAAATCCGAGGACATATCGTTAGTCGTGCTGGCAAGTGTCACTTGTCTCCTATTACTGCATGGTGGCTCTAATGCGTCAGGCTGCGCGAATCGCGTGTTAAGCAAAATGTCTTGCAACCATGTTAGTGGAACAGTGTGTTGTGATTAAATTTCTTGTGAATGAAGGTGTAAAACCGATGGACATTTGCAGAAGGCTTCAAGCTCAGTTCCAGGGATCAGAAAAAGAATTTCATTGCTCTGTAATGTATATGTGACAATTAATAGCTTCTTCTTCTCTGCTTCTGAAAGCATCTTAGAAAGAACAACTCATCAAACGGTGAGGAAGATGTTTATCTACAACAGCAGAAAATCGTTTAGGTTTCGCTCCTGTCAGGGGAGAGCAGGAATATGAGGCTACAGTGGGCACAAGCGCACCCAAATTAGGTTTTAGCAAGTTCTCTTATACTTAATCATGAATAAAAAAATAAAAACACCTAAATAAAGATCAGAACAAAAACCTTGTCTGATTATAATAATAATAATAATAATAATAATAATAATAATAATAATAATGCTGTATTTAATTCTAACACTCTTCCGTTGTGACCTAAACTGATTTCGACCTCAATCTTCACGTTTTATTAAACTAATCATTATAAACCTGACAAATTCACTTTTTCATTCACATGCACTTACCCCAGGCATGGTTTTACATACACATTTTGAAACGTGCTGTAATTTCTTGCTCATCTCCATTAATTCATTCTATTTATTATGTGTCTAAAACCAATAATGCATTTTCTGCCGTTTATGCTAGCACCCATACGTCAGCGAGAGGGCACGCGCAATTCAGTCTCTCTGTTTCTATGCCATTCATTTCACACCATTAACCATTTGTACAGACACAACAACACAACAAGGCGTGCACACAATCATAGAGCTGAACCGGCAGAGACGGCCAGATTAAAGAATGCTTTCGTGCTCCATCATGTGCGCTTTTGTTTGATTATTTCATGGCTAAATTTATAGGTGTAAAGAAGATGAACTGAGCCTGTGAGAAGCCAAGAGACAGGCTGAGAGAGCGGACAGAGAAACACTCTATTTACTCAGCAAGCACAGCAGGTTCATGCTGCGTGCCAAATCAGTGTGGTGAACCACTTTTCTCTGTCCCCCACACACACGCACACACATAGACTAACTCACTCTCGATCTCATTACTCTTTCTTTCCTCTTTCTCTACAAAACTATCACCTCTTTAATTCTTGAACTTTTTTGAGGTCAGGTATATTGGATGTCTCCGCCACTATGTGTCAGACTTGTTCACAGCAGCAACCAAAGAGGACAAGTGGCAAAACAGAGGACAGTTGCACCATGTCCTTAGTGTACCTATGTGTAATATGGATGGACCGTGCGATATAATATTATCACGATACCGAGGTGCGGATTTGATTTGTGCTGTGATTTTTTTTATATCACAGCACGTTTTTTTAATTTTTTAATTCTCAACAAAATAATTTACTCCTACCACTGTGCTGCCTGCCAATGTGTGAATAGTTTAAAATGCACCACCTGTAGGATTATACAGGAAATGCAACATAATCCTAACTGAAATTTACGTTTACTGTATCTGTCAACACTAAAGTATCTGGCAACACTTTTTACATTTTTATCTTATTAAACATACAGAAGTTGGAGGTTAAGGGCCCAACAGTGACAACTGTGGTGCTGGGGTTTGAACCCGGGGCCTTTTGATCAGTAGTACAACACCTTGACTTGATTTGAATACTTTATTTCGAAACAATATAACAAACTAAAAAATTTCATAAAAAAGAAATATCAAAATGTTCGAAAAGGAGTCGAAAAAAAACCTAAACTTATTGAATCCTACCTCTTTTGACTAATTAATTTATACCAAACATTATACATTCATATTCACACAAACATATTGTACTTAACTGTACCTTAACCATAGAGTCACCCCTGATATTTAAAATGAAAACATAAAAGTTACAAACTTTAAAAAAAAAAAAAATTATTATTATTTTGCAGTCAGTGTGGCAATACACAAAATTTTCCCTATCTCCATTTTGTACCACACATACATACATACATACATACATACATACATACATACATAACATTGAAACACACACACACACACACACACACACACACAAACCCACTACTTCTACAAATATCTGCCTAAATGTGAAACGCATCAAGGCCGATTATGACCAATAATCACTACACCAGTGTTCATTCACACATATTCATTCACAAGAGCTTGCAAGTTTGGGAAAACTTTACCATGTGAGAAATACATTTTTTAATCCCCTTTACCCCAAAACAACCAGGGAGAAAAAAACCAGTTACTCCTAAAAGACAGTGTCCTAATCTCATTTCATGACAACAGTGGAAACAAATACTAACTATACAGTGTGTGTGTGTGTGTGTGTGTGTGTGTGTGTGTGTGTGTGTGTGTGTGTGTGTGTGTGTGTGTGTGTGTGTGTGTGTGAAATAGAGGAGGCAAACATTAGCCTCACATTATATATTAAAAATAAAGCATGTTTAGATAGACATATCTGGTAGAATAGCAGGAAAACATTTATTACAAGTGCTCTTTAACTTCATCTGCTTTATTTTCATACATTCTCATTCCCAAGAGTCGAACTAGGGAGAAGAGTTTTTAGTGGAACGTGTAATCTAATACAAGCCGATCTGAGGCTCACAGTAGAGATGATCAAAAAGTCTAATCTAACAAACGGAGCAGTCTGCTTCAATTTAGTCTCACTGAGGAGAACACGCACCTGCCTCTCTGAAGCTAAAACACACAACTATTCCTCTGTGGCCACACACACACACACACACACACACACACACACACACACACACACACACATATATATACGTATATATACTCCCCTCTCTCTCTCTCTCTCAATCATCTAAAAGAAACATAATGAGAGAAATCCCTGTGATATGGGAAGAGGCAGGGAAACATGGATGCATGTGGGAAGTGGAATGTTGGCTCATTAAAAATCCTCTTTTATCCATGGAAAATTCCTGCACTAATGTGAATGTGAGTGAAGACTACTGTACATCAGAGTCTCACTCACACACACACACACACACACACACACACACACACACACACACACACACACACACACACACACACAGGCTGTTAGTGAAATGCTATTGACAGTAAGAAAACGTGAAACTACTGTATATTAGACTACTGTATAATACTTATTTTGCATTATGCAGCATGTAGGGATGTGAAATGTTAATATCAAACTCTACATATATATATAAACTGTACATGTGCAGGTCTGTGGAAAAGTCCTGCACACGCAAATCATTGCTGTAGAGCAAGAACCTCTTAAAAGAAAACATATAAAGCCCATTAAACACTAATTAATAAAACAAAGTCAGTATTTGGTGTGATGACGCTTTGACGGCTGTTTAGTTTCAGGCACATTTTTTGCATTTGTATAAGGATATTAGCTTTAAGGAAGTTTCTACTGAGCGTCCTGCAGAACCACCCAGAGGTCTTCAGAGGACTTGGACTATTGCACCTGCATGCAACTTCCATTTATTTATTTAATTATTTATTAATGGTCTAAAAAGTGATTGCTTAAATAATTTTTTTCCTGTAACTTTTAATTTAGGGTAGGAATACTGATGTTTGAAACTCAGAAATGTTTTTGTACTGACTCAACAATAAACAATATACAATTAATTAAAAAAAAAAAAATCTATAATCCGGTAAAGTTTTTATACTAAAAAACACAGGGTGCCTAAGACTTTTGCATTATACTTTGTGTGTGTGTGTGTGTGTGTGTCTGTGTGAACATAAATGCATGTTTAATGAAATGAAATATGATAGATAAATAACTTAATAAATAAAGAAATGACACAATTGCTTTACCCCAGCTATAAACACACCATTAAGAGAGATAATCCAGCTCAGCCGAGTGCAGTAACCGTCACAATAACCGCTCCTCACTACTGTGGTGACTCGGAGAATACAGGTCACAGACCTTGTGGTGAACTTGGCCTGGTTTACCAGCTCTTCTCTGCTGGTGTGTTCCACAGAAAGTGATGAGCTTGATGGAAAAGCTGTGTCTACATGTGTATGTGTATGTGTGTGTGTGTGTGTGTGTGTGTGTGTGTGTGTGTGTGTGTGTGTGTGTGTGTGTGTGTGTGTATGTGTGTGTGTGTGCTAACTGAAAGTCAAAAGGCAGTTAACTGTTATTCCTTCCGACAATTAACATTTGAAAGTGTGTAGCTCATGAGGTTGTGAGACTTTCTCACTGAAGATTCAGCAACGACCCGAACGCAGCTTTGCGCTGGTGGCTGAATTCCACTCGTGTCTGCGGAGATGAATAATTACGGTAGCGGTGCACTGGAGAAAAGCCGCGTGCACTTGGCAGACCTGATTATGAATGACTGGGTCAGGAACGCAGGCTGCTTTAAAACACTGCTTGGCTTGATGTGAAAGTGCTCCCACTCTGCTGATCAGCACACACAGGAACTCTCGTATTAATCTGAAATTAATCGAATGACTGCAGAATCACTGCTTGTGTGTCACCCCCACACACACACCCTTTTCCCCTCTCCCTCTGTTTACGTCTTTTTCTCTTTCGACCTCGGACAAGTCACCTTGTCTCAACCTGTACGTCCACTCGCACTCAAATTTCATTTCTCACACCTCTGAAAAAAAAAAAAAAAACAAGCCAAGCATGCTGACCCCATAGACGCTTCCACCCCCCCCCTCTCTCTCTCACGCTCTCTCTCTTTTTCTCTCTCTCTGTCCTGTCTGCTATCGTTCGAGACTGTCAGGCTGCTGGGGTTGCCAGGTTATGTCAACTGTCTCTTCACTATTGAATTTCCCTGCGGATAAAAGGTCAATGCATGTCACAAGGGCTTGTCTGCGTGAGGTCAAGCGTCTGTGTCCTTCCTCACTGAAGACATAGCGTGGCTATACAGAGAGCAGGGGGGGGGAGAGCATGAGGGACTTACAGGAAGAGAGGATAGGATAAAAAGGAAACAGACTGTAGTATCACTCAGTTCTCGATGCACTGAGAGGCTGGAGCATAACAGGAGAAAGGGGGGAGGGGGGGCGGTTATGGGATTGTGCAGGATGAGCAGCTGAGTGGGCCCACGGGAATGCGGCTACTTCCGCTCCTCGAACATCCCACCACTCAGCGGTACTGCCGTGCGCGCACACACACACACACACACACACGCACAAGTACACGGATTCAAGCACAGGTTTTAATCCGTTTTCTAGTAAATTTGCAAAATTTGATTTGGCTTATATATATACACATCTGCTCCTGTATAGTATAGAGGCATTAGTAATATACATAACTGTGTCTGTGTGTATAATGGAGAAGAACTGGACTGCCAGATACACCAGCAGCAGGACAGAGACACACAATCCAATAGTGTGATAAGAGAAAAGCCTTCGCTGGCCTCTATTGATTGCTACTGACGCATCGATAGCAAGAAGCTCCCTCTTTCACTCTCTCGCTCTCTTGCTCTGTCTCTCCCCCACTGCGTACGAGTGTGTGTGCGTGTGCTGTGGTTCAGTTCATCACCAAACTCCTCAACTCACACTGCTGTTGTACCAGCTTTTTTTTTATCACCACTTCAGAGCTCCTCACAAAGCAAAGAGAAATCTGTTCTTTCCCTTCCTTCTCTCCTCCCCTGTACTGTGCCTGATCAAGGACACAGATATCAGAGGCAGCTTGAAGGGAAGCGCTTTCTCTTGAAAATCGCTGCTTCTGACGACTGAGGATAGCCCTCTATTCACACACGCACACACATACTGTATACACACAAAGCCGTGGCAGAAACGAGCTTCTTCAACAGCACTTGATGGCTCCTTCAGACTGGAACAGTGCACTCAGCTGTCCACTTTCTCCATTCTCTTTACTTTCTCTGATTTCCAAGTTTAAAGCAGCTCGGTTTGTTGTTCCACATGTCCAACATTGTCGGATGATAATTACCCACTTAGATAAGAAATCTAGAAGCTAGAGGCAGAACGCTGCAGCTACCTTCACCTTCAGGAAATTACAGTTTAAGCACTGTGTACGATCCTGATTGCTCTCACACTCGCTTGATGCTACAAGGTCCATTTAAATAACTTTACTCGCATGCTTTATGGCAGTGTTTCCCAATTTCCAGTCGAACATTTTTCTCCCTGCCATAACGAGATCATTTTTTATCCTCCCAAGGTGCTTAGGGAATAATTTGTCATCTTCACTCTTCACCCTACAGCTCCTTCACTCATGTGACTCTGTTGATTTTCCTTAAAGTAATTTGCTTTCTACCTAGTGATCAAAGTGACATTTTTATTTTTTTATTTAGAGGACGACTCAAGTGCGTTTCCTATAGGCCCGGATATTATAGTGTGTTCAGCAGCGGTCTGAGAAATATATACGCTGAGTATATATGATACGAGAGTCACCTTTCAGATGCACTTCACGTTGGATAACACTGAGGGTGATTGCTTAATTACCTGAATCATGCTGATGTAAGAGGGCTTATGACAGCTACTGTACCAACGACGCCTTCTTTACACTAGTAAAGTTGTGTTCCTATAAGGATGCATTCTGAGTGCATCAAGCTTTTTAAAGACCTGTGAAATGCTTTAAAATGCTTTTAAAATGCTTTTAAAAATGTTCACAAGCCCCGCTGCTCCCCTTATCACTCTTTTCTCCTTTCTCTCATGAAAATTTAATCAGGCATTTAAGATGAATAGCTAGTGCTGAGTAACTGTGCTCTAATCCAATGCAAACGTTGCTTTTTTAGTGGAAAGTGATACATGTATTGTGGAAGGGGAAACCTTACAAAAATCAGCACTGAAAGGAACAGTAGATCGAGCGGATTTTGTTACTCTTTGGTAAATCGCAAATGTGCACCTAATTGTCATTTGACAAACTCACAGTCTGATTTATGTCTCAGTTGGACTAAAGGGCTTTTTCAGGCCTAAGGCTCTCTGTCAAGCCTAGAAAATACACACTTCCACTGAGAATATTGTGCATTATTACTTTCAGTCTTAAATGTGTTTTGGGCAAAACAGGCTGTACAATAACAGGTTTCCAGGAATTTATTTATTTATTTATTTATTTTTATTAGATGAGCACTGCAAACCATTCCAAAAATCCAAGGAAGTCATTCATTCATTCATTCATCTTCTATACCGCTTTATCCTGTATTAGGGTCGCGGGGACCTGGAGCCTATCCCAGGAGACTCTGGGAACAAGGCAGGGTATACCCTGGACAGCGTGCCAATCCATCGCAGAGCACACACACACACACTCATTCACACACTATGGTCAATTTGGGAACGCCAATTAGCCTAATCTGCATATCTTTGGACTGTGGGAGGAAACCAGAGTACCCGGAGGAAACCCACCAAGCACAGGGAGAACATGCAAACTCCATGCATACAGAGACGGGAATCAAGCCTGGCCGGGAATCGAACCCGGACCCTGGAGGTGCAAGGCGACAGTGCTAACCACTACACCGCCGTGCCGCCCCAAGGAAGTCATGAGAAGTAAAAATCTTCTTGACTGCTATGAGTGTATGCTTGCTCTATTACAACATAGAGCATGGTGATGTCTCTGTCCACTCTGTCCACAGTGACTTTGTCTGCTCTGAGAACAACACTATACTATAAACAAAACGTCCAGGCGCGTTCCAGTCAAAAGAGGACTTTTCAATGTGCAGAATAAACTACATTTATTTCTGAATATAATTCTCTGCTACACTAATGCACTAATCCAACCATTTTCACACGTGAGCCATGATCAGCCTAACTGCTGGCCTCCTAGGAACTCCTTTAATGCTAAATAACAGCCTGGTTTGATCACTGAAGGCGTTTTTTTTTGCAGGACAATGAATGATCTCATACCGCTCACTGCACCACTTGCACATTACAGAACCACAGACATTAAAGAAACTCAGAAAACTTTCTACCTTTATGGTATCCAAGTACTAGTGAAATGCTGGGATAAGTAGAGCAGGTAATTATATATAGAAAGAAAAGTATTTCGTTATTCTGCACAGTCAAAAGTCCCGGTTTGACTCGAACACCACTTGTAGTACCAAAGCACTGTTGCTATTGTAGCTTATGTCTTTGTGGTGGTGCAAATACTGTTGGTAAGCAACTGCAAGCAAAGTAGTGACTTCATTGAATGCCATTTTGGTGACACTTTACATTACAACTCCATTGACTGGCAGAAATTCACACACATGAACAAACCATGTACTTCAGCATTGATGCACCGTATATAATGTTAATAAAGCAGATGACATTTAATTGTATTGACTGGTTTAAAAAGCAACAGCAATAAACCAAATCAACACTTGCACCAACCAATGCTTGTAGTATAATTGAGTAAAATTCATTTACAGGTTAGGCTGAATAGAAAGTTCATATTTTAACCATAGACATCAGAATTTAGTACATTATCAACATTTACAACATGCTGTACAGTAATGTGTCTCCTTAACTTATTTTCAGTTTATTTTTTTCTATGTTAAACATCACAATAACATTTTAACTAATATCAATTAAGGCCAGGTGTAGCTCAGTGGTTAAGGCATTGGACTACGGTTCGGAAGATCCCAGGTTCAAATCCCACAACCACCAAGTTGCCACTGTTGGTACCTTGAGCAAGGCCCTTAACCCTCAATTGCTCAGATGTGTAATGTGATAAGAATGTAAGTCGCTCTGGATAAGAGCGTCTGCCAAATGCCTAAAAAAAAAAAATATATATATATATATAAAAATTACAATTTGTAAACATGCTATGTTATTTTGTTAATATTATGGCTTACTAATACTTGTTTATGGTTTGTTGATTTTAACTACAATATTGCACTAAAGAATGTTAGCTAAGGTAATCTAAATGTAAAACATTACTACTATTTTGGAAAATGAATTGTTTCATATTTTTAAATATTTTTTTGTGTAATTATAATGTTTATCATTTTCCTCCTACCCCTGACTTTAGTCAGTTAGTCAAGACATGGCTGGTATCTGAAGTTTGCTCCTTTAGTCCTGCACTGAAGCTACAAGGATAATGTTACTTAAAGTAAGGGAAACGTATCTATCAGTTTAACGCCTGCTGAAATGACCACACACACACACACACACACACACACACACACACACACACACACACACACACGCCTCGAACTGCACCAATTAATCTCCTTGAGAATTGCTTATGTGGCGTCTAACACTGTATCACACTGTATCACTGTGCACCACACTGTATAACTGCATGTTCTCTATTCCAGTGGACAAACGTTCATCACATGTATAAACACACTAGAAGCAGCCATCTGGAATAAAAAAATAATAATAATGTTGTTTCACTTTGTGCAGACATCAAGTCTAAGAGTATTGTATATCCAGATGAGAATACTGATTCAATTAGATTTTAATACAAATGTATTCTACTAGTTACATTTACATGCAAATAAAGTACTGTATGTAAATTAAAGTTGTAATCTTCTCATACTGTACATTACCTGGATTAGCCTTATAGCTCAGTTATTAGCGATTTAGAAGCAAACTTTCCATGTTAAACAAACTGAAACTGAAGGAATTGTTCAAATCTCACTTTTGTCCAAAGAGTTCTTCACCCAGGTAATCAGATTAATTCATTAATTAAGTAACAGCTACACAGTTCTAATAATAATACAAATTTTCAATTGCCTATTTTACTACATTTTTAAAATTTATCTAATGAAATGACATTAAATGTGAGGTCATACTTCAGTATGCAAAAGTGCTAGATTCTTTGGAAAAATAAGAAATCTTCACCATTTGAATAGAATAGACTAAACTGCACAAATAATTACTTTGTAATATATTTCTTATCAATCCTTCATCTAAACCTTTTTCTCATAAGGTCTTCATTAGTGTTGCTCTAATAAGCAGTGGTTACTGTGAAATCCACACGTTAGTCACAGATACTGATTCATATTATTAAAAACTGAATTACACATCGCCCATGTACACTAACACCGAGCTCAAAGTAGTACAGCCCATGGACATGTACATGGACCCGTGTGTGTGTGTGTGTGTGTGTGTGTGTGTGTGTGTGTGTGTGAGAGAGAGTTTAACTCAGAGAGAGCTCTGATTTAAAATGCATCGCATGTCACAGAATATTTCATTATTCATACCTGTAAACAATAACACTTTAAATGTGACCCATGCGTGTTATTGGTAATTATTTACTAAGAAGATATTTGTCAATATAATTTGTATATGTGTGTGTGTGTGTGTGTAATAGAGAGAGTGAGAGAGCAGAGGAGTGTGGTGTGTATTGTATGAAATAAATGATAAACTGTGTGTTTGTTGATGACATTGTGTGTCCATGTTTTATAATGTTTTATATTTTTTTCTGTTGAGGTTGTATTCGCTTGCTTTGTGTAAATGTATTATGTACAGGCTTTTACTAAATTAACCTTATTATAACAAATAAAAAGGAATGGCAACACAAGCTCTCATAAAACAAATAGGTAAAAAAAATAAGCTGCCCATCTGCCAACAAATGGGGCATGCATGAGTATGTGTGTGTGTGTGTGTGTGTGTGTGTGTGTGTGTGTGTGTGTGTGTGTGTGTGTGTGTGTGTGTGTGTGTGCGCGCATGTGTGTACAGGAACCACATAATGGGCCGGCAGCACGCGCCTCAGTCCTCTCATTGCCTTATTTATTTATTTCTGTTAGTTAGTTCCTGCAGAGCACGCAAAATTAATGTCAGCCTGCAGAAAATAGACATAGAAACCTAAAATTCAGCACTTTCTGGCCAGAGAAGTTATTTATCAAGCTAACAAGGGGGGAAGAGGCACCCTGTTCCTACAGCCTTGCCTGGGAAATATGTGCCATTAAATTTCCAGCTTTGGGTTTTGCAAGTGCGAGAATAAAAGTGAGAGTGTCAGGGAGAGCAAAAGAGGGAGGGATGGAGGGGTGGCAGGGAGAGCAATATGGATGGTGCCCTCATCTCAGACACATTCATCCTCGGCAGAGTTAGACACAGATGAACTGACCAGAGGGCGCAAGGCTACTTATTGTGCCTGTACACCGGGACTCAGAGCAGAGTGAGGGAGAGCGCCAGGGTGCAGGTCACTAAACACAAGCAATACATCCCTGTACATCTTAGTTACCCTTCTCTAAAACGAGAAAACGCAGGTTGTGAGATTGAGACAGGCTGCTGGATGAACGGCTCTCAGCAATTCTAATTAAAAAAAAAAAAAAAAAAAAAATATATATATATATATATATATATATATATATATATATGACAAATTGTATATGAAATACATAATACTTAGGATTTTCACTTTTGTGCATTTCTTTTTTTTTATTTGGTTTTGATGCACTGTTGTCTTTAATGCACTGTTTTGTCCAACATAACGTGTTATAATATACATTATTTGACCTTTATATCTGAGCTCAGGACAAATTTTCTGGATGAAGGTTTTTCAGGGGTTACAGTATGTGTCTCACTAGTCAACACACAAGCCTATTTTTTGCTATAACTATATTTAGTTATATACTGTAACTATAATTGTGCATGGACAAGTTAGGAAGTAGTGAGTTTTTACACTCCTTACTTCATGGTCATTACTTCAGCTTTTTTATGTTTTATTTTATGCATATACATTGTTTATTCCAGAGGTGGCTCAGGTTTTTGAAGCACTCAGATGTTGATTAGATGGTTGTGGGTTCGAGTCCTGCCACCGCCAGGTCACCACTGTTGTGGCCTTGAGCAAGCCCCTAAACCCTACTCACTACTCCCTGCCAGTCCCAAGCGCAGTTAGGAAATGGGAGGGTTGCAACAGGAAGCGCTTCAGGCATAATAGCCTGTTCCAAATCTTGTGGTGAAAATGAGATGATCTGGCAACCACTACGATAAAAGGGACAAAGCCGGAAAAAAATGCATATACAGTACTTTACATTGTTTCTTAAAAGAGTATCTAACTCTCTATATTTGACTATTATTATATATAAATGGTGAACAATGAGCACACCATTTGTTCTGAACTATATTCTACGTATAATAATGCATATAACACAAGTTTTATTAAGCCTTTTTAAATAAAGACAATATTTTAAACCCAGTATAAATCTTAACCTCCAGATATTTCTCACTCTTTAGTAAAACTATACAGCTTTCCAATTAGTTTTACCGTACTTATTAAATAATTCATAGTAATCATGCTTTGTAATGAATAATTGAATAATAAGCTGAGACGGTGAGGGTGTTATTAATCTGCCAAAGTAAAATATGTTCCTTGAAATGAATCATTCGATTATAAAATATAACTTTAAGAAATAATGTCACCAATAGGATAAGGAAAGTTCCAAGAAATTCCCTTGGAATTTAGTGAGAATTAAATTTGCTTCACTTTTAAACATGATTCCTTGTGACGCTCCTGCTCTGTGCAGTTGGTGTTTTTCCTATCTTTGGTTTAGGCCATGTGGAAAGGTTCTTGAGCTTATTACAGAATGTGAGCACACTGTGACGTTAATTGAGCAAATGCTCACAATGTGCGCGTGTGTGTGTGTGTGTGTGTGTGTGTGTGTGTGTGTGTGTGTGTGTGTGTGTGTGTGTGTGTGTGTGTGTGTGTGTGTGTGTGTGAATGTGTGTGTGTGTGTGTGTGAATGTGCTGGGCTGAACTGGGCTGCAGGCTGTGGTGGATAAGGCCATGATGTACGTTACTGAGTTATATTTGTATCCGTACGAGAAGCGAGTGTCTTCAGGAGCTCGCCGCTAAAGATAGCCATGTTCGTGCTTGTCTTTGGTTACGGTTCACAGCTTTAACACACACACACTCACTCACACACTCACAAATTCAGATGCACAGCAGGTGCTACTCCACAGGAAGGGAAAAGCAAGATTGACTGTGTGTTCTCTGTTTTCAGAGAGAGAGAGAGAAGCAGAATCATATTCATCCTCTCCTCTGTGGGTGACCTCAGCATCGCGTCCCAGAGTTACAGGAGAGAAAAGTGCTGCACTATGCAGGAGCCTGCCCAATACCATCCTATCATATTCATCCTCTCGTCACGCGCTTAGAATATGAGCCCAGTGCACACACTCACACACTCACTGTTATTCATGATACACAATGACAATCTCTCTCTCTCACCACTCACACAAAGACACAGGCATTGTAATCTATGTATCTCCTTCAGGCATCACAGCCACTGAAGTGATGTAGTGAGCATGGCATTAGTGTACCTTAATCCTGGCCTATAAGTTGTGTTGCATACGAACAACAAGACATGAATATCCATTATTTAAAAAAACTGCTTCAGACACCCTGCTTTGTACACGTAACCTTTAAATAAGTTAACACTACGATCCTGAGAGCAAGAAGAAGGTCGGCGGCTGTTTCGGTTTCTCTACGTGGGAGGCAGAGAACCATACACAAACCGGCCCTGGTTCTCACTTCAATCTAGTATGCAAAACTCGAATTTGTCCCTAACGCACATTTTATCTCAGGCCCAAGGCTTCCTGTGTGTGTTGAAGTGCCGGTCGAACTATCTTCATTATTCAGAATAATCTCTCTGTTATTTAAAATACAGGACAAAATCCCAAGAAGGCTAGAAAATTGTTCGCTTCGAACAGTACGTAAAACACAACTATAATCCAAGTCAACATCGTTGCTTCAGGTGGTTTCGTAGGCTATGAATCTGTTGATCAAATGAACTTTCACCAAAGTACTGTACTATATTGTTTTTTAATATTTATTTATTTAAAGGCTTAAGTAAAAACTCGTACCTCAAGCAAAAGATTCAATCTGTTATAAATGAAAATGTTGTAAATCATTTAAATATTCAATCTTAGTTTTAAAAATTTGAATATGAATATTTCTGCCTGGGTATGTATTCACGATCGTTGTGAAGGTTTCTGAAACACTTCCTGAGGACTCTTGCGGGAAAATATTTTGGAGTCAAAAATACGGATTCCCGAAGAAAATTAGCTGCATCAAATTCAGTGCAGAAAATGGCATAATCGATAACGGTGAAATGAAATGAATAACGTTTCAAAGAAATCCAATAACCCTTATGATTTTGAAATGTAAAGACTGGAAATATTAGCTAGGGTTTGCAATCTTACCTCAGACTGCAGGGGTGAAGATTAGGACTCACACGTCATATCACAGGTGCAGAAATTTTCTTGAAGACCTGGAAATAATGAAAATAAAATGTGAAGAAGAGTACTAAACTGAAGACAGTGATTAAGTAAAAACAAGTGTTTCATATTTATTTGTTATTTATTTTTAATTACACAATATATAACAATTTGGATTATGGAATATCAAAATTAATCAAGTTTTTAAATTCTTTAGCAATTTGGTGATTAGGTATTACAATTTGACACTCATAATAATAATAATAATAATAATAATAATAATAATAATAATAATTTTAAGTCCATTTCTCTGCTGAGAATTGTATAATGGTACTGTATGTTTTTTTTATTCCACTGCAGGAATTACAATGAATCAATATCAGATTCAAAGTTAGTTTGAACATGATAGATCTCTATAAGAATACATTATATGAACCATTGATTTACAAACTGATCTACTGCAACTACAAACAAGTCAGATCAGGATGACCATTTTCGCTGTTATTTCTGTGCTGTGTTGTGCTTGTTGGCCTGAACCGGCAGCTGTCACTAAAAGTTTGTCGTCACAGTCTCGTATGGATTGACGTGTGATGCCTGCTTAGGGTTACTAAAGCTGGCTTTCAAAAATAGCTGTAACTGTTGGCCAACAACCACATCTAAACCAATGAACATATGAATACTCCAGGTCTGGTGCCTGAGTGCTGTGGACGAGGGCATTATCGATATTAGAAAGCTTTTTAGACATCCCAGGATTAAATATTCCTCTAACTGCTCTGGTCTGCCCCTGCCGGACGTGACATCACTCCTTGGGTCGAGACCCTTCCCTCGCTCCCAGAGAGAAGAAAGACGAGACAGACAGAGAGGAGGGGAGAAGAAAGGAAAGTCTTGGGGAAGTATTGTACAGTGGGGTCACCTTGCATGGCTGGGAGATCAATGTCTCTTTGGCTGGCTGAGGAGAAGATGCAGGAGAAAGAGAAGGATGGATAGAGAGATAGAAAAAGAGAGAGAGAGAAGGAGTATGACTGCAGCTAAGATACGTTGCCAATAAATCACCTTTGCCGGCCGCACAGAGATGCAGGTATAACACAGAATGGGCATCAGGCCAAATCTTACAGTTATAAATGTGACATGTAGACATACACACACTCAACACACACTCAACACACACACACACATTTAGGCATGCACATACCGCTCTATAAAAAAAAAAATAAGACTACAGTCAGTTTTAATCAGTCAATTAATTATTAATAAATTCAACTTTGTGGTACTGCACATTATGTTATTTAGTAATTCAGTTATTTCATGGTTTACTATATTCTCACTACTATCTCACACACACTGCACACACCACAAACAAGAGTTCCTTAGCACACTTCACTTCTTCAAGCAGTCATAGTACTGGCTGAAACACATATTCAGGATATAAACATGACATCTTTAAAAATACTGCAGCAGACCGACCCTATGCTGAGCCAGGGAGGGGAAAAAAGCTTAAATTATTAGCTTTTCAAATAAATGCCCTATAACTCAGATCGTGAGCTGGGTCGTGGGGAGAAGCAGGCATGTCAGTGAATGATGGACACACAGCAGCGGGGACATAAACTCTCCTCTGTTAAATCACTTTAAATGGAAATGTTTAGTGGCAGAGATGCAGATGAGCCTGGACCGCTGGCTACTGAGATTGTTTTCTAGTCTTTTTTTTATTATTTTTTTTATCCAGTCATCCTGTGTGCATTGGCTTCACAGCATCAATAGAACTCACTAGAACGGAACATACATGGAAAAAAATTCAATGAAATCATTTAGTTTTAATTGTACATGATTATGAGGAGGAGGAATTGTCTATAGCTGTGATACTTGGATCATTAGTAAAATAAACTAAGCTAAAAGGTGATGAATAGAGCTATGTAAATAAATACAAATGTGATGTTTATAATATTCTTTTTGTTATTATTCTGTAAATTACCATAATATTCTTGTATACAGTACATGACATTACTAATCTACAATTAATTTTAACTATGACTTAACTTGAGAGAGATCTAGAGAGAGAGAGAGCATTGATTCCAACACAGCCCATTCACTGATATGATTACAGATAATATCCTTTACCTTAATGCATGTAGATGATTCAGATGCCAATATGCGTGAGATGAAGTGTGATTTCTCATCATTGTTGGCCTTTGATGTAAGAAACCGATATAGTGACAGAAGACAACTGTGTTATCAGTATTAACCTAATCACAGCTGCCCGTGGCCAATGATCAGGGCACATATGGTGTCAATATTCCTTTTGTGATTGAATTAAGCAGAATACACTCTCAAGGGTATGCAATTTACAACTGTAGGTGTGTGTGTGTGTGTGTGTGTGTGTGTGTGTGTGTGTGTGTGTGTGTGTGTGTGTGTGTGTGTGTGTGTGTGTGTGTTATACTAGTTATAGGGATGAAATGATCTTATGAACATAAAACAGTGAACTATTAGTCTATATTTTATTTTGATTGATTATTCAACATGTGGTGTTCCATAAACACACACAAGCTGTTTTTTTCTTATTTGTGCATGTTTGCTCATCTGCCTATCTGATACTGTTTACATAGTTGTTGTTCGGATAATTACAACCTACTTCCATCAAGAAGGATTCAAAAGGGCCAAACCTACTCTATCCTATCAGGAGGTCAGGAAAAAACCCTGTCATGAAAGCCATGAAATCACACCTGACTTACATGTTTGTATATGATAATATGCTAATACCCGATGCATTCCTAAACCTTATAATTAAATGCAAACTACTTGATGTCATCAGACTTGGAAATGACATCACAAGTCAGCAAGCAGATGCCCACTATTGTTGTACTGACTAACACAAAATCTCCAGCAGTATTCCCCAGCAGGAGGATGTGCATGCTACAGTCCAAGGATACAACACTCCTGTAATTAAACAGCACTACATATTGGCCTAATCAGGAAGAAAAGCAATAAATAACAGTATACCAGCCTACAGTGGAAACTGGCCAATAATTCATCATTTTAAAGGGGCAAAAACAAGGTCTTTTCTTTCCTATTAATCACACAGGAAATGACTGCATGTTGCACAGGGCACAGCACTGCCCACGGCCTCCGGGCTGCTGGCACCCAACCGAGAGCTGAACTTCAGTGTGCTGAGAACTCAGACCTCACTTAATTCCATTCTCTAAATTTACTGTGCGAAATCTGTTCAGAATCATTACAGGAATACAGTCCCAGAAAAACAGAGACAGTCACAGAAAGACGGTGGGTGTGTCCAGCTGCTAAAGGATACTTTTATAACTCTGTTATACTCCGATCAATACTACAATGGACAAGAACCAATATTAAATATGTAAGCTTTACTTTAAGATGATCAGCACTGCAATGCCTTGATCAACTCAGAATCGAACTAATACTGCAACGCTTGCTATTTCATCCCTAAACTTCAAGAAACAAGAAATTAATATTGGCCTACACTATAGGTACAAAAGCAAATGTATTATACAGTTATACAAATAATATTGCTAACATGATCTAATTGAGCATGTGTGTAACTATAAAAAAAAATGCAAGGCTATAATATATAGCACTGAGAAGAATTACACACAGCTAGCGAAAAAAAGAATAATAATCAAGTAAATATATTTGTACATTTTATTTGCAATGCTTTCGTATTGTGATAATTAAGTGAATTTTATTATAAGCCTTATGATCCATGTGATGAGTAAAATATTACCATTTTATCTATGTACGTTTTATTAGCCCAAATGAACCAGGTTTATTCTGGAGTAACTGTTCTGAACTAATGGCGATATTCAACAAGTTTGAGCAGATCCTGAGACCATCAAGAGCAAGTCTGCAAATGAATTATTAACCGCAGGAGCGAAGGTCAGTCGCTTTAGACGGAAAAAAACAAACGTATAGGCATGAAAGCCTGATTTCTGTTCTGAGATGAAATAATCCCGCGTTTCTGCCCGACTGTGTGCAAAAATATAGAGTTATGAAAAGATATTACAAACTCGAGCGCAATTTATTTCCGAGGCCTCCGGCGCAAAATATATTTTATAATTAGTCTACTAAAATCACAAAAATTGTACATCAGGAAAAATAAATCTACTTATTTATAAGAGATTGATGAACATCGCATAAAAATGAAAAACATAAAAAAGCTAAATTATAATTAGAAAACTGACACAATAAATACTTTATAACGATATGTTAGCTTGATTATTGTATATAATGCTTTATAGTACGTTGTTATATTTAAATTAATTAAAAAAAATTATAAAAAATAATATAATTCATAATCTACATGTCGGGCGGCAACAAGTGCATCAGTCTTTCCTGTTCACAAACTCAAGTTTTCCAGAATGTACGCGGATAAAAAAAATAAATATATATATATATAAATAAATAAATAAATAATAATAGCAAGCGTATTAAAATATTGTAAACATTTAACTGTTGAATTTTGACTTTGCAAAAAAAAATGTAAGTAAAATATTTCTTCATGAAAAGACCGTCCTGCTTTTTGTCTGGACTGGAAACTTCAGTATTAATGATAAGCTATAATAAAGCCTATAAAAATGGTGAAGAAAAGAATAAGAGAACAAAACAACCGTTTTTTCATCGTTATACATTTATTGATAAACTGCATGTCGGTGCTGTGATGTAAAGGCTACAGTCAGTCTCTGCTATACAGGTCACAGCATTTCACAGCTACAGGCTGCAGGGTGGAAAAGCGGCTTAAACATCGCCTCAAAATCTCTCCTAATGTTTGATTAGCTGACGTTATTTACTTTCATTTCACTTTGCACTTTAAAAAAAAAATCTGGGATTTATCATAAATAAAAACAGCTGGTTGGTGCACAGGAACCTGAAATATTTCAACGAGCCTGTGGTGTTGGTTTAAGTTACAGTAGGGTATCTTATAGGGTACATCTTCTGAAAGGCTACTTGTGCTGAAAAATAAACTTTTTGGAATAACATCCCTCTCTCTAAAGATACAATTTTTAAAAATCAAAATGAATGCACTGAACTTAATGCCAATTTAACATAAATCTGCTTGTCACAACCTGTAGCTTGGCATCATTTTCAACACACTGGGGGGAAAAAACAATATTCCATCACATTAGTAATAAAATTATTTTAGTTACTGTGTAAAACAGCTGCACACTGAGAAAATGTAGCAAAGATCTGCTTTCATCAAGGCTTCTTCATGCCACATTCGTCATATATGTATGTTTAAGAAAGAAAATCCAGTCTGAGCATTTTCCACGGGATCTGATCAAAAAACAAGACTCAATGGAGACAGGGTTCATGAGCGGAGGGAGGATGGAGCTCACTTTTTGGCAGCAAGTCCCAAAAAAGTGGACACACCACACGATGGAGAATGAAATGTAAAGCCGCGGAGCAATAAAAAAATTAAAAATAAAATGTCCATTCAAAAGGCAGCAACGTGAGAAACCAACATGACCAGCATGTGGAAACAATTAAAACAATGCACGACCAAAAGTCGTATAATTAACCTAAATCATTTTTTTTACAGGATATGGTAAATCTAGAAAGGGGGTAAATCAATCAGGGAAGACAAAAAAATGCACACATCTTTCTTACTAGACAACACCAGGTTGTGTAATTAGACGCTCATAATTGCTTAATTGTAAATGCGGTTATTATGCAGTGAAAGTTTGGTGCATGCGCAAGGTCCATGTCCTAACCGCATACAGAGACAAAACCACACATACTACTGAAAAATAGCAAAGTACAGCTAGTGTGTGTGCAGAGTGTCAGAGGTCTGGACCAACACAAGAACTGTAGTGAAACGTATGAAAGCCTGAACCTGAGACTTATGTTTAATTATTATTATTATTACTTTTGGGGTTGACCCTTTTCTTTTTAAAAAATATATATATTTTAAAAGTAAACAAAAAGGGGAAACTCTGGGTTGTCACGTGTCATTTGTGACTCGCTAATACACCTCATACTCCCAAAACAACAAATAAAAAAAAAGAATCATAAATTGCGTGAAAACCCGTTAACGTTGGATGAAATCGCTTCTCTATGAAGTGCCAAAAAACTCACATGAAAAACTCCGGAGAGGAAGGGTTGTTGTCGCTGCTCGAGCCGTTTTCTCGGAAGCCGTTGCCGATGAGCTTCTCGTATTTCTCCTTGTACGCGTCCCTCTCCCGCATCAGCCTGGAGATCTCCTGCTTGAGGTGCTCCACTTGCTGGATGAGCTGCGTCTTCTCGCCCTCGAGCACGTGGCGCTGCTGCACGCGCTTGAAGCGGCAGGACTGCGCGTAGCCGCGGTTCTTCAGCGTCCGCCGCTTCTGCTTCAGCCGGATCACTTCTTCCTTGCTGACGCCGCGGAGCTGTCGGTTGAGCTCGCGCACGGACATGGTGACGAGCTGCTCGTCGGAGAAGCGGTCGTCGAGGCGCGTGTGCTGGTGGCTCCCCGCTGCGTTGCCGTTGGCGGGCGCTCCGGGCGCTCCGTGGTGTGCGTTGGCGTGGTGATGGTGGTGGTGGTGATGGTGGTGATGTAGCGGGTTGCCGTTCTGCGCTGCCGCCGCCGCGATCACGGCCGAGACCACGGCGGCCGCCGAGCCCATCTCCTCTCCGGCCACGGCGCCTCCCGCGCCCGCCGCGCCGCCGAACTGCTGGCCCCGGGTGTAGCCGTCGAAGCTGGGGAGCTGGTGGCCGCTGCTGATCAGCGCCTCCACCGCATCCTCAGGGCTGAAGCCCAGCGCCTCTGGGTTCAGCTGCTGCTGGTAGCCGCTCATCCAGTAAAAGTCCTCCAGGTGCGCCTTCTGCTCGCTCCCCGAGCCCGGACTGGGCGCCGAGAAGCTTGGCGAAGGAGGAACCGAGCTGCAAGGCGTGCTCATCGGGGTGGAAGATACGGATCCGCCGGCGACTGGGCGGCTGCACTGGCTGATGCTGCGGTCGGGCTCCACCGGCTCCTTTTTCACTTCAAACTTCATCAGATCGAAGTCATTAACATATTCCATGGCCAGGGGACTGGTGGGCAGGTCGGAGTTGCTCATTGCCAGTTCTGATGCCATCCTTTTGCTGTTGACAGTCCTCCAAAGGGGGTGAAGAGCAGCTGTCAAACTAGTCGGGTTCGAGACGGCGTGAGCCAGCTTGATTTCTTTATTTAATTCTTCAGAACCGTGAAAAGACTGTCGACTTTGCGGCGAGGATTTATTTTTTTTTATAAATTAATAGCCTGTGGGTTTTTTTTCTCTCCTCTCACGGACGCGTGAGAGCAGCGCGCGCTTCTCCTGTTCCTCTGTCTCTCTGCGGGCGAGTGTCGGTGCGACTGGATTTGAAATATTTAACACTTCATGGCTTCGGTTCTTTTTTCTACAATTGCGTAAAAACTGAGGAGGTTAACGTGCATGTGACTGGTAAATTGTTGCTTTGCTGAAAAAAGAGAACTGCGGGCTCGTTTTAGTTTTTAAAGGATCGCCCAGCAGACGAGTATAAAAGCATTGCTGAGTTTTATAGCCGCTCTGACGTCACACTTGAAGAGGAAATGGAATCGGGCTCAGAGCCAATGGGCGGGCTACATCTGAGCTCTAATTTACATACTAGAGGGAAAAACTAAAGTTTTCTAAACAGTAAGTCCTGACTGGTGTCCGGGTTTCCACTCTTTCATTCTTTAACATTATTCTAAATAATTTTCTATCTTTTTTTCTTCAAAGAAATGTGAAGAACTGTCTTTTTTCCATGAGCCAATTTTTTTCCAGCACTTGTATAACCTTTTAAGTATTTCAGTTCAAAATCGAGTATGAATAGCCAGTTATTAAGTGTAGTCCGAAATGTCACCGAAAAATGATTTGGCCAAATACATGGTGATAAAAAAATAGGCTTTTTGTAGTACAATGTGTATTGAGGTTTAAATTTTTTATCATTTCATGACAACAGTGGAAACAAATACTAACTATACAGTGTGTGTGTGTGTGTGTGTGTGTGTGTGTGTGTGTGTGTTTAACGTGTTTAAAAATTAAATGTTCTCAATTGTAACATATACGCTACAAATAACGCAATTTATAATCTAATAACATCTTGAAAATAAATTATTACAATATTTAAGACCGCTTTAGCTTGTATTAAACTATTAACGCATAGACAACATGTAGTGTATCCCTAACCCCCACCTAAAAAAAAGGCACCAGCATTACAGTTTAAAAGGTAATGCTTTAGTTTTGTCGGAGATACTGAGATTTGGCTCCAGCACGTCACTCAGTCCAGTACTGAAACGCAACAGTGCCACCTTTCGGAGCAAACGGGAGCTGTCTCTTAAACTGCCCGAGCATTTATACAGGACAAAAGGTTCGGTCACCTTTTCAGTTCTTAGTTAGATTTTTGTTGTTGGTTAATTTTCATATAAAATAGTCTGGATGCAATTTAAACAACTTACATTACACTCAAGTCCCAAAGAGTCTTTTTCTTTAGTGCCTGCGTAAATAACAAACAAAACCGTCTTCATTAAAGCATCATACCGTAACCATCTTTGTGATGTAGGATTTTAAAAAATAAGATAAAATTTGAGGGACAAAAATACCTCACTGAAGTCTGTGCTGAAAATCATTCTAAATTTCATAAACTATAAGAGGAAGTAAGGTTTATTATACTCAGAGGACACACTAAAATATTTTTAATAAAAAGTGGCAACATGTTATTATTGTATTAAATTTATTATTGAAATTATTTTGTTCCTGATTGCATAACAGCTCAAGCAGTCCGAGGAAATATTAAATACTAAAAGCATTTTGTATAATGGAAAAGCAAAATGTTTTACTTTGGGTATACTGTAACTTTAACCTATAGAAAGTTGTAGGAAGGTCTAACCTAAGGTCCAATTAAAATGTAAATAATATGTATTATTTATTCATTAATTTATTAGTTAGTTAGTTAATTTATGTGCCCTGCGATGGATTGGCACCCTGTCCAGGGTGTACCCCGCCTAGTGCCCGAAGTCTCCTGGGATAGGCTCCAGGTCCCCCGCGACCCTGAACACAGGATTAAGCGGTATAGAAAATGAATGAATGAATGAATAGTTAATTTATGAACGTCCATTTCATATTTTGAAGTGATACTAATCAGGGTAACAACTAGCAAAAATACACAAAAAGTTGCTGGTGCATGTATTTTTTTTTTTTAACTGATGTCCACAATGGCTCAATATTTTTTTGTCTTTCATTTTTATGTCATTGTGCTCACACATTAAGAATCAGTTGTAACCCATACCCTATCCATTAATGTAATACACTTTGTTCATGTTTTATTGACAGAAATATGAGAGATTGAAAATAAACAAAAAAAGTTTCAAAAGTTTGTGATGGCAATGAACATTCATAATTCTTGGTGCTTGAAAGTTTGTGATTGAGAGAAATAGGACTAAAAAGACCAGGGTCCTAAGTAAGTCTTTTTCTATTAGGGTAACTACAGTATGTTAGTGTGTGTGTGTTTATGTGGTGTATTATGTGTATTATTTTTCTGTTTCTACAGTAGTATCAAACTGACACATGTAGTCCCTATGTCTGTGGTCAGAGCAGTAGGCCATCCTTCCAGAAGCACTTCCCTATTAATTCCCTTATAAAGCCTAATTTATTGGGTTGTGCTCATCACAGGTTAATGGGAAGACCACTGACATAATACATCATGAATGTAATGATGTTTAAATGGTTAATACTGTAGGTCTGTGTACAGTACTGTACATTTGTTCACTTTCTTTTTCTTTGTTTGCAGAAGTTTTATTTAGGGAACAAACATCTGAGCAACTAAAAACCTAGTCTCCCTCAGAGTACATTTTTTTTCTTCTTCTTAAAGTCGTTACACAGGGGCAGCAAGATAACGTTACAGCATGTCGATTAGATAAGACAGATCAAGTAGGCATCAGTAGATCCTTCTGGTTTTATCAAACAGCCATTAAGGTACTTTTTAATAATATATTAAATTAGTGTATTTACATGTACAGTTCAGTTTGCTCTCACTGATCATTTTAAATCAAAACGTAAATATTAAGGGTGTTAAATGATTATTTCCTAGTGTCTTTTCAAAATCTGATGAGTTCATCAGTCTGCAGTGCCACAATGAAATGTCTGATCAGTTAAGCAAGAGAGAGGGAGAGAAAGAGAGATAAATTCCAATATACTGTGTTCATGTGAGCATTTTACTTACATTTTACATTTTACTTGCTCACTCATTCACTCACTCACTATAGCTCTTATCTTGTCCAGGGTTGCAGGGGCCTATCCCAGGGAACTTGGGGCACATGGCAGGTGGCATTGCAGGGCACACAAGCAATTCACTTACTCACACATTATGGCCAATGTCTTTTGAATGAGGGAGGAAACCAGAGTACCCAGATGATTCCCAACAAGCTCCGGGAGAACATGCAAACTCCATGCACATAGATCCAAGGCAGCATCCTAGAGGTTTACGGTCACAGTGCTAACTCCACAGCAGTGTGTTGCCATTAACAAGGATTAAATAAAGTTAATAAAATATATTATATAAAATTTTAAATATCAACCCCTGAGATTAATGACGAATAGGATCTATATCAGATATACAGTATATATACAATGGTTCTGTATCAAGACCACTCTGTGCTCATCAGTAAAGTCAGTCCACACACAATTTTTCACTGTTCGGTGGGGCACTTTGGCTAAAAAGTGCTTTTTCTCTCTTTATTGGGCTACAGTTGCACTTTTTGGATTATTGCTTATACATGTTACTGCTGCTTGTTGATTTACGGAAATTAAATTACACAGTATGATCATACAAATTATACAGTATGATCATACAAATTATACAGTATGTTGTTCAAAGATGTGAACAGGAGAAAGCAGACTTGTAGTGGTGATGATTATGGCGTAAACCTTGTCTACTGAACTTTAATAAAGTTGTTCAATGAAAAGAAATCCACCATTACTGGGATTATGAGCATTATCATTCATTATGCACTCCCTGTGGGTAACTAGCTTAATATTCATTATGGAAGCCCTATTTAAACCTGTATATTAAATACTGAACTTACTTCAACTGAACAAGATGATTTCAGCACACTCATTTGAGCAACATTTAATTATCTGCAAAAGGAAATGAAATGTTTCTCCAAAAGTATTTTAACTAAGCGTGGTGTCTCTTTGTAAGAGAATGAAAAGAGCATAAAGGCTATTACGAGGCTGAACATAAAAGGTGAACAGAGTTCTTTCTATGAAATGTTTTATGAATGGAATAAAAAATACATATTAAGATAATACTCTTCCACTTCATGGAAACAAAGTGTGGTAATTGAGCATTGGCTTCCCTCATTTCAAAGTTAATATTCTCCTTTCACCATCTGGATTTTAATGCACTCCCATTTCATCTGCAGACGCATTTATCTTCACATATCCACCTCTCGCTCCCCCTCTCTATCATTCCTTTCCCCATCTTCCCATCCCTCTTTCCATGAAGATTTTACTACTCATCCGTTTATGGCAAAGACTTGAGGAGGGAGGAATGACTTACTGTCACTCTCAGAATGTACAGTGGGGCAAAAAAGTATTTAGTCAGCCACCAATTGTGCAAGTTCTCTCACTTAAAAAGATGAGAGTGGCCTGTAATTTTCATCATAGGTATACCTCAACTATGAGAGACAAAATAAGAAAAAAATCCATAAAATCACATAGTGGGACTTTTAAAGAACTTACTGTATTTGCAAATTATGGTGGAAAATAAGTATTTGGTCAATAACAAAATTTCATCTCTCAATACTTTGCTATATACCCTTTGTTGGCAATGATGGAGGTCAAACGTTTTCTGTAAGTCTTCACAAGGTTTTCACACACTGTTGATGGTATTTTGGCCCATTCCTCCATCCAGATCTCCTCTAAAGCAGTGATGTTTTGGGGCTGTCGCTAGGCAACATGGACTTTCAACTCCCTCCAAAGATTGTCTATGGGGTTGAGATCTGGAGACTGGCTGGGCCACTCCAGGACCTTGAAATGCTTCTTATGAAGCCACTCCTTGGGCAGTGTGTTTGGGATCATTGTCATGCTGAAAGACTCAGCCTCATTTCTTCTTCAATGCCCTTTCTGATGGAAGGAGGTCTTCACTCAAAATCTCACGATTCATTCTTTCCTTTACACAGATACCTGGCCCCTTTGCAGAAAAACAGACCCAAAGTATGATGTTTCCACCCCCATGCTTCACAGTAGGTATGGCGTTCTTTGGATGCAACTCAGCATTCTTTCTCCTCCAAACACGAAGTTCTATTTTGGTTTCATCTGACCACATGACATTCTCTCAATTCTCTCTCTTCTGGATCATCCAAATGCTCTCTAGCAAACTTCAGGCGGGCCTGGACATGTACTGGCTTAAGCAAGGGGACACATCTGGCACTGAAGGATTTGAGTCCCTGGCGGCGCAGTGTGTTACTGAATGCTTTGTTACTTTGGTCCCAGCTCTCTGCAGGTCATTCACTAGGTCCCCCTGTGTGATTCTGGGATTTTTGCTCACAATTCTTGTGATCATTTTGACCCCATGGGGTGAGATCTTGCCTGGAGCCCCAGATCTAGGAAGATTATCAGTGGTCTTGTATGTCTTCCATTTTCTAATAATTGCTCCCACATTCGATTTCTTCACACTTTCTTTTAAGTGGGAGAACTTGCACAATTTGTGGCTGACTTAATACTTTTTTTTTTTACCCCACTGTATATCTGTGTGTGCATGTGCATCTGTGTGTGTGTGTGTGTGTGTGTGTGTGTGTGTGTGTGTGTGTGTGTATGTGTGTGTGTGTCTCTGCAGGAGGCTCATCCCTGAATCTGATAGTTCAGATTGCATAATGTTAGAGAATTCTGACAGTGTGGAGGGAGGAGTTCATACTAGAGTCATATAAGTACTATGCAAAAAGCTGAATGCATAATGATTGATTAACGCATATTATGTAAACCTTGTGATGTGGAAGCCATCTAAAAAGCCATAGAACTGAGCCTCACAGGTTATGTTTAGATATGATTAGGTTTGATTAATTATTCATTAACTAATAAAACTAATTAAATTCCAGAAAGTTGTCAAATAGTCCAAAGTGATCTTTGTCTGATTACTTGATTTCCCACATACCCAAGTATTATAACTGATTTAGCGTGCTCCAGAGTGCCATGATGGATATGTCGTCACCCTTTCATCGGGAAATCAGGTTCAAATGTTGTGCATACTATCCACATCTGACAACCATGGGAAAAAATTTAACTGGTGAGATGGTATAATTACGATCCTCTGTCAATCACAGCAACACTTACCAATTGTGGGTTCATACATTTTGAAATATGCTAGAAGTGTACGCCCAAACCCGTCACTGGATGCAGTGTCAGTTCCAAGCCTGGTAAAATGGCAGGGTTGCGTCAGAAAGGTCATCCGGCATAAAACCTAATAAAACCTTGTGTGGATCATCCAAAAGACCAACAACAACTAGTAGTGTATGCTGTGAGGTAAATGTAAACCACACTGTTCAGTGTTAGCATGCATAGAACCTTCTAGGGGAAAAGTCATGCTTAGTTCCCATTTACAGTATATCCTAATAAATACGTTGTGAATATCATCCTCAGTCAGGATGCTTACCCTAAAAACACCAGTTCAGAGTGTGTTTATTTTCCCACTCCGTTGCCAAAACCTGTAAAATAACAGACAACTCCAGTGTGTAGTACAAAGGCAAACCAGGAAGTCAATTTACTCAACAGGATCTTCAGCTTCCTCCTTGCTTTGAGGAAAGTCATCTGATGCCCTCTAAACACATCTTAAATGTCAGTGGGGAAGCAGAATAAAGTCAGAATCAATTTCCCGGACTAGTACAAGTTCAAACTCATGTAATTAAACAGACTAAGCTGTGAAAGCACACAGCCTCGGGTTATCTGGCAGGTGCTTAGGAAGGTGATGAGGCACACACACACACACACACACACACACACACACACACACACACACACACACACACACACACACACACACACACAGTTTCTCTCTATTCCCCTCTTTTGCTTGAAGTTCTTCTAAAGACTATGCTGAGTTCTCAAATATCACCAAGGTGGGCATGCTGAAAAGATTACTGCCAAGTGCATGCCATGTGCTCCTTAGTTTAAATTCTGAGAAACTGATGTAGAACACTTCTCCCATCTCTAATACACCTGCCTCAACTCCGAAACGAATCATCAAGGACTTGAAAGTGCAAAACGAATATGTGTAATAGAAATGATTCCCAACAAAAAAATTTTACTCTTCAATTTATCAATAAATTAATCTTTGTTAGAGCTCAAGACTCCAACGTTCTTCTCTGATCATCCCTGCTGTAGGGTCCTAAACAGAACCTAACATAGCAGAAATCCACCTGGGAGACTAGTTAAACATTAATGAGCTATTAGCTTTACCAAGAGCATGAAATTCTTAACATTGTCACAATTTTATTGTTTTCCAACACCGTTCCCTCTTAAATCCCGTCCTCACTCTCTCACTCACTCATCGTCTATGCCACTTAGTCCTGTATACGGGGTCGTGGGTGGCCTGGAGCCGGTGCTAGGAGACATAGAGGCTGAGGTGGGGTACACACTGGACAGGGTGCCAGACCATCGCAATGCACACACACACACACACACACACACACACACACACACACACACACACACACACACACACACACACACACACACACACACACACACACACACACACACACACCCTCATTCACACACTATGGGCAATTTGGGAATGCCAGTTAGCCTAATCTGCATGTTTTTAGACTGTGGAAGGAATCCGGAGTATCAAGAGGAAACCCACCAAGAACAGGGAGAACATGCAAACTCCATGCACACAGACCCAAGGCGGGAATCAAACCCAGACCCTGGAGGTGCAAGGCCATAGTGCTAACCACTAAATCCAGTCCTGTATGTAAAAAAATGACACGTATCAACAATCAGATTTAATATGGATAAGTGCTTTTCTAAATTCACTCAATACCAATGTTTACATCAAACAACACTGACCTCTTGAAACATGCATGCAATGTAATGCAACTCTTCCCTCTGTTTATTTATTTCATCTTCACTCTATGCATTTATGCAAAACCTGAACTCAGTGTCAGCGGGAAAGGGCTTTCTCACCCAGGATGCAGGACACACAGAGGGAGAGGGAGAGTTACAGAGTGCAGATGATTCATATGGCAGAGGGAGGAAGCCATGTGCCTGACTCTGTTATTTATGTGCCACATATCGCTTTGGAGGTGCTCATTAATAAGCGTCTCCCACCTGAGCTATTAGAGAGCAGAGGGAAGCCTAACTCTTCGGCTCTGACCTCATCAGTTCAGCTTCGCCGTGGGAACAGGACACCTCACACACTGCATCATCCCACCACACCGACCCATCCACCCACTCCTGCTAATAAGCCTGAAATTAGAGGGAATGTCAGCAGCATTGAGCCGGGCCTGAGAGATCGTGGTTAATACACTAAACGGATGACTGGTGTAGGCTGAGGTTGCACTGATTATTCTAATCTGTAAGCAAATTCCCCTCTAATATTTCCTGCGTGTGGATCTTAACATATCTGGAGAAGAAATATAATAAATATATTAGTTTTTTGTGGTAAACATCTTTTGGAGGTTCTGTTAGAAGACACTTGAGCCCAAAACTATGGTATGTTCACATGGAATCTTATGTAAACAACTTAGATGGCATTAATATCTATTACTAGGTATGTGTTGGGTATAAACCAGGCAGGACAATCAAAATCAGATCACATGATCTGATCTGATCTTGGGACGCCTGCACAGGGCTCACGCACAGCTTATATGCCTGACTAATAGCCCCAAACACAATGAAGCATTGTGGTTTACCAGAGTCTTAAATCAGCCAGAGAGGTCTGTTGCATTCAGTCAATAGACCACACACCTATGTTAAAGCGACACACACACTCGTACAAACCCACTTTTAATACCTTTATTAAAGGTATTGTCTTTAGGAAACCAATTCGAAATATGATTCTCTAAATGCAAAGATTAAAAAATATATCATTACAACACAAATTAAGAGGGGTGTTCAAGTCAAACTGGGACCTTTGATTGTGCAGAATAACAGAACAAAGTTATGAGAGTAAAGACTACCTTTATTTCTCCACATAATCCCCTTCTACACTAATGCACTTATGCTAGTGTATTATTAGTGCTCGGATATCATCAATATAGAAAGTTTTCTCAGTATACCAGAGCCATGATGCTTCACGTGAAATGCTGAAATCCCAGGAACTCCTTTAATGGCCCAAACATGTGGGAATGGCTTGGATCAAGGTCAGGATCATACAGGAGATAAGGAGGTAATAACTCCCAGCTGAGTTCCTGTACTGTGCAAGTGGTGTGATGGACAGTATGAGGTCCTGCTAAAACAGAACACAATTTCTTTTTCCAAACCAAACCTGTTCCAGCTTGACAGTGCCCCTGTGCACAAAGTGAGGTCCACGGAGACCTGGAGTGGTTGGAGTGGGAAAAAAACATGCCTCTAACTCTAGACAAAAGTCTTCCCAAAGAAGTGGAGATTATTATCCCGTATATTAAGATTTTATTTATATGACTAAATCTGGAACTGGATGTTCATCAAGCATTGAGCAGGTGGCAACAAACGTTTGGTGATCAAGTGTATATTAAGAATAATGGTGTAGTTGAAATTTCACCAAGCAACATTATATTTTGTAATATTTTGTATAATGATGAGTGTTGACTCAATTACTTGTCTGTGCTTCTTTGTCAAAGTTGTCTGACATAAAGTTCAACTCAGAAAATGACATGAAAATGAGAAGAAAGTGTATAAAAAAGAAAGTAGATTTCTTCATAGTTTACTTCTAAAGAGAGAGACTTTCATGTACAGTATTCTAATATAGTCTTGAGGAATAGCTTTATTAAGACTTTGTTTGTTTTTGGCTCGCATGTTTGGCAGGTTTTTAACTGCCATTTCCAGTCCAGTCCCTGTACATGAGCAATTTCAAAGGTTTGTTTTTTGTTTGTTGAGCCACACATGAATCATTCAATCATTAAATATATCAAAATTAAGGCATGAACCAGTGAGAAACAGGTGCAGATGATGACAGATGATAAGGCCGTGATTAGTATACTGGTGATGCTGAATACTACTGTGGTTGGAACAGATGAAAGAGGAAATGAGGCTGATGCTGAGGTTGTTACATAAACAACCAATTTTTAAATCTTATCTTTAGGTGCTTTGCAGTGTGTCACAGTAAAACATTTTTCCCCATTTCATTAATTTAATCTACATCAGTTAATTCAATTTGAAGAAATAGGGCGGGACTCAAGACTAATATTTAGTAGACTTTTATCTGCCAGACAGCCATTATATTTCTGAAATATTTAAAGTGCTAAATCCTTATACTTAGCTATGTATCAAAATGATAAACACAAAAACGCATATCTAAAAATTGAGGTGTCTATAGATACAGTCTGTAGAGTACTGTAGGTAAGCATTCCATAATTGATCATTGGTTTGAATAAACCAATTAATAATTGATAAATTATCCATTTAACAACAAATTCCAATAATTATTGCACTTATGTTTCATGAAAATCAATTCTACCACTATTCACTATTAATACACACAGAGAGTACATTACGCATACATACATCAACCAGGGTTACTCTCATATGCATTACCAAACATATTAATGTTTCAACTACAACAGAGCTTTCAAAGCAAAAGTACACTGACATTGTAGGCCAACTACTGTAGTATTTAGAATTGTACACATAGACCTTATGACAGTTTATGCATTTCACATTCTTCAGGTAAAGTTTTTCTTTTGAGATGATAATTTTTTCCTAAAATCAACATACTCCCACATCTAAGAGTGGCCTTTTTTCAGGGCAGTTCCATAGCAAGTCACGCTCATATGGCATTTTACACAACAGTATTGTGAGCACAGTTATTGGCTTTACACGCATGTGCATTCCTCTGATTTTATGCAAGTTTCTCTTTCACAGGAGTTGCCCTGGTGCACAAACAAACATGCAGTAGGGTGTATTTTAGGCATTTTAGCTATTAAAATTGATTGCCCTTTCATAATTGATCACTTGAAATGCACAAGAACTCAACTGATCATTGACTGTAATCAGTGATCATCCCATCAACAGTAGATACAGATTGTGACAGACATGATTCACATACTGTAGATCTTCCTTTTAAAATTAAACTATGAAGACTGGCATTTAACAGAGATGCAAAATGAACATTACCACTAGATAGCCTAGCAGCTAAAGCTGTGGAGTACTGATTTAAACTGTCAAACTGCCACTGGTGGGACCTCGAGCAAGAGCCTTCACCCTAAAACCTTAGTTATAAGTCACCCTGCATTAACACATCTGCCTAATGAAGTCATCTAACTATAAACCCCCAAAAAGGAAATACATTTAAAGCCTGTTATGAACAAAATTTAGGTACTTAGCTCAACAAAACACATGTGAATGGTTGCTACCTGTATCTGGGGAATCCCTAACCAGTGCAGATTAGCATTGAGAGAACAAACCACATCCTGAACTAACTACAAGGGGAAACTGTGTGTGTGTGTACTGGAGAAAAATATAGGAATGACAAAAAGACAGATTTAGACCAGGTGATTGGGCATGATCCTAGATTATGTTTTACCTGTCAAATTTTGGCAAGTGTATCTGTGTAGAAAGTACTGCATGTGAAACAGCAATGTGTGCGGAAATACACACAGAGTTACAGTAACTGAACAAACATACAGTGACATTCCAGCAAACATGGCTGACTAATGTTTGGCTTAGGTCCAGGACCTGTGTGTGTGTGTGTGTGTGTGTGTGTGTGTGTGTGTGTGTGTGTGTGTGTGTTGGTAAGAGCGAGCCACATATTCCCTGAAGACAAACGCTTGGATTACCCTGTTTCTCTATTTTTGCACCTACTCCATGGATCCTCTGTCCTTTTTTACATTGAGAATTTATTTGTTGTGGCAGCTACTTACGGTCTTTAGCTCTTCTTACTCCACTCCCAACTGGCCCGAGGAACCTGGCCTCATTCCAGATCTGATACAGAGATATGACCAACAGCTCCAGAGATGGCACCATTCCCAAGAGTCACCTCAGAACAGGAGGAGGAGAGGAGAGAATCCGCTCACTAAGGCCCCCCTCCACATTTGCCCTGTAAATCTTATACATTCGCATGGTGATAAACTGCTACAGAGAATTAGGAATTATTTAAATAATGTTTGAGCGTATTATTCACCTCGCCCAAGAGGAGATAGTGTTGCCTTATATAAACAACGGCAGCAGGAACTCCCCCACTAGTTTATTAGACACACAGCCAACAACAGTGTGTGAGGCCAAGTGCCGGCTATCCATCACCTGCAAACAGTGCAGAGCGCGTGAGAAATTGTAGCGGGCCACATGAACAGGGGAGATATACAATCCACAAATACATTTGTGCCAGAGCCTCAAATGCTCCCATATCGGCCATCAGTGCAGACATTTAAAACGTGTCTGGGAATGTGCACAACAGTAGTAACAATGAAAGACATGAATCATGCAACACGGCACGGTGTAAGCATACATACGCCACCATTATTTATGACTTATATAAGACACAGTGTAGATAGAGAGCACTGTGGCGAGGAAGGGTGACATGATTGGAGATAAATGTAATGCAGATGTAATGCTGAAAACTGTAGATAGCACATGTAAGAGTGTCTTTGTTGCCACACATATACTGACTACATCATTGCTGCCACCTGAAGAGTTGCAAGAGGAAGCTTTGGTGTGATCTGTGTATGATTCATTTTAAAACATTTTAAATCTCATTGCATCTCTGTCACTGAATTCTGAAAGCATCAGGTATGATAAAATTACACTATGAGGCCAATAGTGTTTGGACACCTCATCATTTAAAGCTACGTATATGTGGGCCTTCCATAAAATGTTGCAACAATGTTGAAAGCACACACATGTATAAGATGTCTTTGTGTACTGCAATATAACCATTTCTTTCACTTGAACCAAAAGTCAAAACAATCATGTGCACAGAGTGAGCTCTGTAAGGACATGATTTGTCAAGGATCTCAACCTAAGGTCTGTGGTTTTAGTTCAGGTTAACATTGCTTGTGCAGATTATCTGTAGATTTACTGGTTTACTCCCATCTCCTCAAAGCAAACCGGGATGTAGATTGATTAATTTCATTATTTTAATGAGTGTGTAAACTTGTGTATATTCCCTGGATTCTCTGAATAGAATAAGCTCTCGATCCACCACAGTGCTGAAAAGTGTAAAGTGGCTACTGATTATTAATGAATGATCCTAGAGCATTAAAATACATCCACTAAAGACCAATTGTTAAAACTAGGCAAAACATAACATGTCTCTAAAAAAACCACATTCACAAAATTTACATGAAGAATGATTCATTATTGTAATTCAATACCAATATATACTTCGCTTCAGGAACAGACTGAAGAATACTGAAGAACAGAACTTTAAGATTAAGGACTGCTTTTTAAGCTCAAATTTATTATATATCAAAATTATTTCAGTTCTGTTGCCTCTTAAAGAAAAAAATATAAAGATAACAAGACAATTAACATTTTATGTACAGTATATCAATAAAGTTTCATAATTATTTCACTGGACAGTTATTTTATATATATATATATATATATATATATATACACTGTATATATACACTGTATATATACACTGTATATATACACTGTATATATACACTGTATATATATATCTCAGGTTTGGACATACACATGTTCTAAGTCCTAATTTTAATCAACAGACATAAAGCTCCAATGATCTCTATTCCTAACACTTCCTGTGCATATCGGCGCAAAGTTTCCTCAGGAGCCGTTATCGAACCGCATGGCTAAACTGATGCAGCTAAGATGAACAGGCTCGCTGAGACGGCTGACTGTTTGATGACGGCAATATTGAGCATCCAAATGAGATCCTTGTCAAATGTGACTTTAAAGGAGAGCCAGGGAGCAGTGGGGGCTTTTAAAGCTCATTTTTCTGGGAGGTAAATGGCTGCTTTGGCATGTTGTGTCTGTTCTGCCTGAGAAACTCCAGGAAGAAATCACACATTCCTTCTCTCTGATTATCTGCTTTAGTTGCTTTTCTGCTGCTCTGAATACCTAAACCTTGCCCAATTTCACAAGCCAGTCCAGAATTGTGTTTAGGTTTTGTTTCCTCAGAAAAGTTTTCTGTGGAGAAAAGTCATCCATCCCCAAATAACCATATGACAAATGTTCTACCTCACCTGGCCAAATGAAAAGGGGACATTCATTCATTCATTCATTCATTTTCTATACCGCTTAATCCTGCGTTCAGGGTCGAGGGTCGCGGGGGACCTGGAGCCTATCCCAGGAGACTTCGGGCACGAGGCGGGGTACACCCTGGACAGGGTGCCAATCCATCGCAGGGCACACACACATACGCACATTAACACACTACAGTCAATTTTGGGAACACCAATTAGCTATTAGAACACCAATTAGAACACCTAACCTGCATATCTTTGGACTGTGGGAGGAAACCGGAGTACCCGGAGGAAACCCACCAAGCATGGGGAGAACATGCAAACTCCATGCACACAGAGATGGGAATCGAGCCTGGCCGGGGAACCGAACCCAGCTCCTTGAGGTGCAAGGCGACAGCGCTAACCACTACACCGCCGTGCCACCGAAAAGGGGACAAAAACAGATAAATTATCTGTCTTTTACAATCTCTGTTTTACAATATATCTATTTACATGTGTGTATTTAACTAGACAGTGGCTAAATACAAATAAAAAAAGTAATTTTACAAAATTAAAATTAAAAAATCCAAAGCAAAATGAGGGAAATACACAGGCGATAATTGAAAAGAAGAGAAGTGAGCTACAAGACTCAAACAGAAACCAGAAACATCAGAAACAAGCAGAGATGGCATGGCACATGGCAGGACATAAAAGAAAAAAAAAACATGAGCATTAAGCCCAGTATTTGTAAAACTAAAGCATATTGTTTACATATAAATCAAACCCCTTCCTAGATAAATAACCCTATTAAAGGAACACATTTTAAACGACGCTAATAGCTATATTTCGAACATAGTCATGTATAGGCTTTTTATCAAGCCTACTCTAATAATGTGTAACTTTACATTCACAGAGAGAGGGAAAAAAGGCCTGAGTCTGACATGACAACTGTTTAGGGAAGACATTTTGTCCAACAGACTATTTACCAGCATCAGTGGGGGTATCCATTCCCCGTCACAGCCATCATACATCTCAGGGGCGCGAGAGAGAGAGCGATTGCAGCCCAATTACCGGCTGATATCTAATCAATACGCTGCTTATTCGAGGAGCAGGAAGTAAAGGAGTGGACCCCTGGGAGATGGAGTTCAAATTACTCCTCTGTCAATGCGGGATGCAGCAGATGATAGCAGAATGCACAGAGGAAAGTCAGAGAGAATGGAAGCACAAGAGGGTTATCATGAGACCTTCTGAATAGTGGCTGAGTGGAGTCAGATACCATAGCACAGAACAAAGTATAGAACGTTTTTTCTTTTGTCTAAACTCTATCCAGTAAATGGATGTGTAGCGTTTGTGTGATTATAAAAAAAACTATAATTTCAACATATTTTTCTGTTGATTTGAACCTTCATTATAAATGAAGTACAGGGCAGCTAGTGGTTATAGTAGGAGTAGTGGTTGATATATTTAAATATGAAAATGGATAATAGTTTTCTGCTCGTTAATCAGTATAGACAGGTGTGGCAAAAGAAGGTGAAGTAATTTTCTCCAATTATGAGGTTAGGTTAGGCTTCTCATCTTTTTCTATAAATCCCGCCCTATGTGCTATGATTGGTTACAAGAACCCATCTCCAAATCTCATCTTTGATTGGTTTGTAGCTTTACAATGCGTATAATGCTGAAGAAATCAGTGCCCCTTCCTCAGCCAGAGACCCAGTGAATAAAAGTAAAAACAGATGCAAGAGAGTTGGTCCCACACAGAAGCAGATCAGTTTGTTCTGACTGAGATGTTTACATAATGCAATTTTATTCTGATTGGGCTTTTATTCCTATTATTAATGGATTTATTTATTATTTAATAAGTAACACTATACATTTTTTCGCACACATAATCCATCTTTGATATTTCTAATGTTAATTTGCAAAGTAAATGAATGGAAAGAAAAGATGATTCTGTAAGTTTTTCCCACAATTCCATTTGTATATACATATAATAAAACTGTAAAGTTGGCATGTCTATACAGTACATCTTAAAATTCAACAGAAGTTGCTATACATTTTTAAATATGTGCTGAGTGTGCAATCTCACACCTTCATTCCGCACACTTTAGAGTAACACGTAAAATTTTAATTAGTTTAACTTAATTTCATTTAGTTTAAAGAAGTTGTGGGTAAATCTAGTTTTCATACACTACCGTTCAAAAGTTTGGGGTCACCTTCTAACTCCATGATGGTTCCTGATTTTTATTTCTTTCTACATTGTAAAGAAATGCTGAAGGCGTCCAAAAAATGCATTAATCTCCTTTGAACAGTTGATATTGAGATGTTTCTGCTACTTCTGCTCTGTAAAGGGCCAGGGGTAGCTCAGTGGTTAAGGCATTGGACTACGGTTCGGAAGATCCCAGGTTCAAACCCCACAACCACCAAGTTGCTACTGTTGGGCCCTTGAGCAAGGCCCTTAACCCTCAACTGCTCAGATGTATAATGAGATAAAAATGTAAGTCGCTCTGGATAAGAGCGTCTGCCAAATGCCTAAATGTAAAGACTTCATAACGCCTCTAATCTGAGGTGCTGTTAATTGGTCATTTTTCAGGCTGATAACTCTAAATGAACTTCTCGTCTGCAGCAGAGGTAGGTTTTGGTCTCGCCCTCCTGGGATGGCCTTCATGAGAGCCAGTTTCATTATGGTGCTTGACGGATTTTGCAAATGCACTTGACAATACTGTTCTTGCAAGAACTATTACAGAAAGGTTGACCTCTGTGTCTTAAAATAACAACTAACTGTTCTTTTTCTTGTTGTTGTTACATAATTACCTAATCCCATATGTGTTATTTTATAGCTTTGAAATCCCCAGTAAACAAAAACAAAGAAATTTGCAAGTGACCCCAAACTTTTGAACGGTAGTGTATATATGCTACAGCTACAGAGTTTAAATATTAAGTTTAAAATCCTTTAAAATGCTTTAATTAATTTTTTTAATTTAAAATTACCATTAAATTTTAATAAAATAGAAAAATAAATTAAAAAAATAAATATGGATGTGTAATTGTAAAATTGCAGTAATACAGTACACATAGTCAGGAATTCATCAATAATCTAAGCATTTTTAAAAAATAACTTAAGTGTTAAATACATATGGAAAGGCATTCTTTATGTGCTAATGTGCTAATTCTCATTCTAGTATGCTAATCTGTGGCGTTGTTTGCTGTTAGCCTAGATTAATGAGATTGAATACTAAATGATACATTTAACACTGCAATACCTCTCTAAATAATCGCAATGTGTTTTTTATTATTATTTTTATTTAAATCGTGCAGCCCTAATTCTTGAGCAGGCCTAAGCATTTGCAGAAAACAGTTTATACTAAATTTGTACTGTTGCCAGAAAGAGTTCAAATAACCACTTCTGACAATAAGATTATGCATTCATTCATTCATTTTCTATACCGCTTAATCCTGCGTTCAGGGTCGCGGGGGACCTGGAGCCTATCCCATGAGACTTCGGGCACTAGGCGGGGTACACCCTGGACAGGGTGCCAATCCATCGCAGGGCACACACACATACGCACATTCACACACCCAATCACACACTACGGGCAATTTGGGAACGCCAATTAGCCTAACCTGCATATCTTTGGACTGTGGGAGGAAACCGGAGTACCCGGAGGAAACCCACCAAGCACGGGGAGAACATGCAAACTCCATGCACACAGAGACGGAAATCGAGCCTGGCCGGGGAATCGAACCCAGACTTAGACGATTATTATTAGACATGGGGGGCGGGGGGGGGGGGGCAAATTGTAAATTCAATTACATATGGTAATTCTTCTGTGCATGACTCCACTTTTTTTTTTTTAATGTATGAATTTGTGTTGGTAAAATGCTGCTGGTCCTCTATAGTCCTACAGGTGGCACACTCTAAACTATTCAAACGTTGGCATGCAGCTCAGCATCCTGTGTGGTTGGAGTGAATAATTTCCATGTGGAATTCTAACAAAAACTAAACAAAAACAAAAAATTATTTATATATAACCTCAAATTGAGATTTTTATAAAATCACAAACTGAATTGCCACCTAGGTATTATGTATCATGATAATACAGTATTATATCGGCTGGTCCCTGGTGATTCCCATCCCTAATTACTATAATATATTTTTTATTATGTGATATAAGACATCAATAGATGCTAAGACTATCAGAATGTAAAGGCTTTTTGAATGGTGTAGCATGAGGAGTTGTCCATCGTGGAGGTGTTTGTTTAGGAGCATGCTTTAGTGTTAGCAAGCATGTTGACGGTTAAAGGATTTGTGTCCTGCACAGCACTGGAACTACTTGTTCTCATTTCCCCTGACAGGCCATTCCAGAGCTGGATTCAGCTGGAAGTGGTTGTACTCATGAAGAAATATGGCAGCATGTTCTCTTTCAGACACAATCCGTGCACACACACACACACACACACACACACACACACACACACACACATTGGTCATTGAGTATTTTCGAGAGGAACTGTAAAGCTGACAGGAGTCAAATTAATAATAAAAAAATTGATCAAATTATGCTTTTAGCTGTACAGGCAACAAAGTTCACTCCACAATGTCTCTGAGATAATGTCACAGGATTAAGTGGCATTATTTTAGTCTGATTAGAAATGATATTCATATTAGTACTCTGTAAACTGCCTGAACTTCTTTGGCTCTCTAAGGCTAAAGCAGGCTGCTTAAGCATCTGTACCAATTTATAAGTTTCCAATCACAATGCTGAGCACTAATCAGACTTCTCAGCGGTGAGAATCTGTCTGCCCTTTGATGCAGCAAAGTCAGGGAGAACAATAGCATTACACATCTTCTCAACTGCTTAAATGACTTTGCTATACATCTGGCTAGCCCTGCTTCATATGCACAGTGCATCGTCTGGGGAAAAAAACACATCAAAACCCAGCACACAGCAAACTGTGATTCCAAGTTCTACTTATAGGAGAACAATGAGCTGTTATGAAAATCAATTGGTAACACTTCTTAGCCATTGATGACACCTAATCCATTTGGGGCTTTGAGAAAGTATGGGCAGGAATGGCAAGAAAAAGGAAGTCAAGAGAATAAATACAAAAAAAGCAGCACATATTCTAAGGACTGTTGCGTTGTGGTGTTTTATTGCTGATGTGCGTGTGTTCTTTAAGCTGTTTAGTTCTTGTGGCTAATGAGATGGAGAGAAGAAGAGCAGGGATTATTACAGCCAATAGCCCTGAGTCATAGTAAGGCTTTTGAGTACAGTTCTGAATACAGCATTGTATGTTCACAGTTTTGGCAGGGACAGTAAAGACCAGGGAGCTTATTGAAGACAAAGTAGCTTTAATTAAAAATATAATAATATTTACATTTAATTTAATAATTTAATAATTAAAAACATTTTTAAAAATTACTTTGATCTGCCTTTCAGATGCTAGAAGCTGGAAGCTGGAAGATGCTGGACCTCTCTGTAGACTATTAATTTTACTGTTGATTAATCATCATGGTTAAGAAAAAAAGAATCGAGTCAATGTAAGATAGCTCACACTTGACTTCCTCAAGTCATAAAAATAACAGAAGGTTCTTAACTATCCATAAAATCTTGAGAGGGGAGATGTGGAAATTAATTAAATTAGTGCATTCATGGCCACATGACTCTCCTTTATGCTTTCCTTGCTTTTTTGGGGTGGATGGATGGAACATTAATAAACCCTGTTAGATATACACTACATGAGAAATGGTTTATTATCCGTCATAGCCTGAGAATGAGAAGAATTCTAAAGAGCAGTCGGTCAAACATGATGAACTTTTCTATGGCTTTAGAATTTTACTCACACTTGCAAATACTAATCTGAGTAGTACAGTAACCTTTCATATCTCTTCTTACAAGACCCTCAGAGTTTTGTTTACCAATCCAGTGCTGTTATTGGGTGAATATGAAGATGTCGTATATGATGATAAATTTCACACAGGTGTCACCCTCCCGCCCGCAGGTGAGGATTGATGGGATAGAGGAAGGTGATCCATCATCCTGGGCAGGTGGCGCCGTATCGGAATTTCGGAAATCTGTTCCCAATCACACCTACAGGCAGGCAGCCATGTAAGAAACCCCTCTGTACTACCCCCATCTGTATGACGGTACTGGAAATCAATGTGAAGCACTCAAGGTCAATGCACTGTCGGAGCACTCCCTCCGTACCTTGATGGATAGATTGCTCTCTGAGAGAGTGAGCATGAGGAGGAATTGACAGCTTCTTTGTGCAGACTGTTAAAGGGACCGTGAGCACTAAGATGTGTGTCACACAGCAAGTCTCCTGTCATTTAGGCAACGAGTCCCCCGCCTTTCTCGAGGCAGCCTCACCAGAGCAATCCTGAGCCAGGAGTGAAGTGTATCGGATATATGATCAAAAGTCAGGCATGCAGCGTCTTGCTCTTTACTCTTATGGATTTACCTAGAAGTCACATTGCACTGATTGACTCCAACATTAAATTTGAATGCAGGGAGCTTGAAATAGGAACGACAACGCCTTTCAGTAAATCCAAGTGTCCTGGGCCATGGAACTTTTTATTAATTTTAGGATTTTGAGTAAGTTGTTTTTGTAGGCTGTGTTACTTTTCTCTTAAAAATGCTAATATATTTGACTCCAAGCTATGTGAAGGCCTTTTCCACCTAGAAGGCAGGCAGTGTCAGGGTCATATTCAGGATTCCACTGACTGTTATGCTGTGGGGGAATTTGGTTGGCATTCGGCTTCTTGTCCATGTAGAGTAAGGAGTCAGAGAGAAGTCATTCAAAATTTTCACTTATATCATACGATGAAACATGTGATTCTGATTGGAGGACAAAGTCTCAATCCACAGAGGACAAGAGCAAACTGAAAGTTTTGATTAGCATTTGTTTTTCTGATTTGTTAGAAAAACAAATGCTACAGCCTTCACAGTTACTGGATCTCAATCCACTTGTATTCACATCAGACTTTGGAGTGATGTGTTAGACAACACTGTCTACCATCATCAAAAATACATCTACTGAGAGAATACTTTACGGAAGCTATGTCTAGGCACGCTGAAGCTGATCAGGCTGCTTTTTTTCTTTAATATCACCTGTGTCTATCAGCAGAAAGTCTAAATTCAAGTAAATGCTCATACGCTCACTTTCTGTGATTTTAAGTTGACAGATTAATTTAATGTTAAAGAAAAAAAACTTCCAACCAATCCAAGTTAAGAAAAAATAATCTACTGAATAAAGCACTTGAAATAAACAGACTTGTTTCTAGCTGTACACTTTCTATTAACATGCCCACTGGACACAGTATACCTGTCCACCCCCCTCTGACACAAATGCTCTGTGTGAAATATACAAAGATCCATCACTGTCATGTGGATTTTTGCATGCATCATATGAACAATCTAAGAAACATCTACCAAGAAAAAGGGACTATGTTACTTCTAATTATGTTCGCTATAATATCAAGGTCAAGCACGTAATCATACATCCTCTGCCTGTTGTGCATTGTGAGAAAAATGGTATTCACACACACACATACACACACGCACGCACACACGCACACGCACACACACACCTCCTTTTAATTCCTCCATCCTGTAACCTTATATATTAAACTTGGTGTTTTGGTTAAATAAAAGTTCACACTTTCCGAAAGGTGACCCGGAAGGCAGAATAAAACCTTGCTATTGCTCCAGGTTGTTACTAAATGTAAAGTCTATCAATCTCCAGTTCCGTTCCTCTTCCCTCAGATTTATGACTGCAGCTAAAATGCTAATGTCTCCTGTTCTGCCCTATCCATATTTCAAAGCCATCCCTTCCTGTCCAAACACACAAACCTATAGAACCAGCACACTTATCCCAACTGAAGGTTTGGTTGCAATTTTAATAATAATAATAATAATAATAATAATAATAATAATAATAATAATAATAATAATTTTAATATGGAGCAACTTTCTTTAAAATAACTGAATTTGAAATATTCTAGGTTCATTACATATAAATTGAAATATTTCAAGGCTTTTTTTATTTTTATTTCAGTGATTACAGCATACAGCTCATAAAAATAAAAAAATCCAAAGATTTTTTATTTATTTTAAGTTTGAGTACATTACCATACATACAGTATCCATGATCATCTAAACGTTTCAACACTGATACAAAATATGCAATAATCTCCTTTGAGCAGTTGACATTGAGATATATCTGCTACTTATTCTGTAAAGCATTCGTAACTCTAAATAAACTTCTGCTCTGCTGCAGAGGTAAGTTTTGGTCTTATTTTCCCGGGATGGTCTTCATCAGAGCCAGTTTCATCATGGAGTTTGCTGGGTGTTGTAAATGCACTTGACAATACTGTTCTTACAAGAACTATTCCAGCTAACAGCTGACCTTCATTTCTTAAAATAACAACTGAATGTTCATACTTAATTACCTAATCCCATATGTGTTATTTCTTAGTTTTCAAATCTCCAGTATTGTTCTAGAATTGGAAAATAAATCACAAAAAAAAACATTTAATTAGACATTGTGTCCAAACGTTTGACTGGTACTCTAAATACCATGTATCTCTCTATCTAGTTCAGTACACTCTCCCACAGTCATGGTTAAGACTGATGACATCACAGTCCAGAAAACGATCACTGACATTCTCCACAAGGAGGGTAAGCCACAGAAGAGCACTGCTTAAAAGGCTGACTGTTTGAGAGCGCCCAACCTTGTCTGTAAATTTTTACCTAAGTTAGGATGGGTTCCCTGTTGAGTCTAGTTCCTCTCATGGCTTCTTCTTATTGCTGTCTCAGGGAGTTTTTCCTTACCACTGTTGCACTTGGCTTGCTTATCATGGACAATCTGATCATTATTTTTACATATTTCCTCACACTTTTCACACTCATTTTATTTATTTTTAATATAAATAAAACTCAATTAAATTTTATTTTATTTAATTGTTCATTGAATGCTGCATTAAAGCATATTCATGGAAAGTTGACTGGAAGGGAAACTTTCAAGAACTTGGGAGAGCTTCACAAGCACTGGAGTAAGGCTGAAGTCAGTTCATCAAGAGCCACCACACACAGACATCTTCAGGAAAGGGCCAATGGAAAACTGTTGCATTCCTAAATCCTAAAAATATTTGATTGATCTTAGGAAATGTTTTACTCTTTTTGATGTACTGATTTTGATGAGATGTAAGCCATAATCATCCAAATGAAAACAAAAAAGGGCTTTAAATATTTATGTGGCTTTATGTGTAATGAAACTAGAATATATGAGAGGTTCACTTTGACTTTTTTTTTAAATGAACTGTATTGCTAATAATTAATAAAATTCTAATATTAATAAATTGCTAATAATTACTGGTGATTACTTCTGGAGTCCATTAGTTGCTGAAATTTTCAGGATAAAAATCATGGTATTGTTGTATTCCTAATACAACCTCCTAAAATGTGTGATTTTTTGTTATTCTTATATCTGTCTCACATCGTGTTTTTTTAAAGTCATATAGTGGTGCAAGGTGGAGAAGTGGTGGAGTGGTAAGGAACTACAGGATAAAATCCCTTTATAATATAAAATGAAGAATTACTTATAGAGAATCTGCTGATTCTAATATTGCTACCTTGAATTATCCAGGAATAAGGCATGTCCCATAATCGAAGTGCTATGATGATTTGACATATGAATGCTTGGGAATACTTTTAATGTCAGCTGAAATATTTTTTCGTGGTTATTTTGCAAGCCCCAGTGGAACAGTTGAACCCAAAAAATTTAGCTATTTGTAGGCTAAGTTTCATTTTTATGGACACAGCCAAAACCAGGGGGTGACGACTCGTGTAGTGTATTTTAAGACTTATACAAAAACCACTGAGTGCTCAAGAATGGCCAAACACTTGGGGGATTTACTGAAGAGATGAAGAGGGAAATCATCATATTTTCTGAGGTGTTTATAGTGAGTGTGGATGAAACTGGACAATTTTCTGCTCCAGTGGCTTGTTTAGCGCAGGCTAAAATAATGTCCATTTAAATTGATGTAATTATACACCCTCTGTGCCATTCGCTTCAATTCTTGTGATGCATAAATAGAAAAATAAGTAAAGGTTGCCTTTTAAAGCTTTTGTAAAAATTATTACCCAGTATCACATTTTGTACATTGTGCTTCATATGCTCTAAATCAAAACCTAACCACTGTTTGTCTGTCTAAACCTAAGTATGTTCAAAATGTTTATATGGTGCTCTCTTTTTTTAAAATTCCTGGAAAAAATGTTGGTCTAGTTTAAATTGAAAAAGTTAAAAAAGTTATTCTAAAATATTCTATTAATATTACTCATTATAAACCTAAGCAATGTTTATGGGTATTTTACACACAGTACCCCTTAGTGTGCTTGGTGCAAGAGTGCATGCAGAAGTGTAAAACTTGTATTTACACCAATTAAGAACTTAATGTTAAAAAAGAGTCACCTTGAAACTCTTAAAAAACATGTCTTTAGTCAATATAATATAATATAATATAATATAATATAATATAATATAATATAATATAATATAATATAATATAATATCTGTTTTCAGATAGCATGTGTGTGTGTGTTTGGGTGCTTTTAAAGCCTAAAACTGAGTCACCAAAGCCCCTGCAGGATAGGTAAGGTAGAATAGGATGGAATAGGAAAAGGGTAGGGTAGGGTAAGGTAGGGGAGCACAGGGTAAAGGGTAGAGTTGGATAAAATAGGATACGGTATGGTAGGATAGTAAAAGGTGATGAAGTAGGGTAACATTGCGGAATAGGGTATGGTAGGATACGATAGCATAGGGAATAATATGGTAGGATCCGATAGGGTAGGGCAAGGCAGGTCAAGGCAGGATAAGATAGCATACATGTGATTTCTAAGAATATTTTTAATTATTATTAAATAGATTGGTAACATGGGCAAATAGAACATAAGGGTTAAGTGCTGTAGCTAAATGCTAAAGTGCTAAACTGAACTTGAAAGTGACTACATCACATAGCATAATGACATGTCTTGTTGCACAGTGTTAATTGGAGGGGCACAAGGCCTGTAGTTCATGCGACAGCTTTATCAGCTTTAATCCTAATAGTGTCATAGGTCTAATTACATTGTGTGTCTTTGTGGTAAGAGGCAAATCTGTCTTGTGAGGTGATGCCAGTGGGAACACAGAAACACATTTACCATTCACTCAGCAGGACAGAAGTAATAAAAGATGAAACACAACTGGCCAATCTAAATCTACTGAGATAGACCTCTCCACTGGGTGATTGCGTAGTGCCTAATGATGGCTTAAAGAGGAGCATCACACCACAGTACCCTACAAAATAATGGGGCATTAATATTTAGAATACATTTTTAACTATTCCCAGTTGGGTTATAGCACTCAAGAGCTGTAATGCTGAGGCTCTTCAAACAGGCCACTGCTATTATGGGAGACGCCAAAATTGGAATAGAGGCTGGCTCCTTTAATAATCATCTGAAAGTAATTAACTGCGTATATCAATGGTGCGGCTGTCATATTTGTGTCCACCGGAGCATGAGTGGTGCTAATTCTGAGTTGGTCCCTGCAAAAAAAAAAAAAAGCCACGCTAGAGGAGGCAAAGCGTTGATTACACTCTGAGGCCTCCACACTCATCAGAGCCACTGCACTCAGATCAACTATTAAGATAAGTTGCCCAACTCAATTCAGCTTAATGCCTGATGAAAAACTGTGCTCCAAGCGGCCATGGATTTGCATTTTTGAAAAATTCATTAAATTACTTCTTTTATAGACTTTTGGTTTTAACGTTATTTGATGGAATTGAACTATGTGATTTGCATACAGTTCTGTATATGAAAAATTCCTGCTCGGCTGTCATGCGGGAGGAGAAAGTATTTGCATTTCAGTGAGGGCAGAAAAATAGAGAATCAGGGAAAGGAAATAAAGTTGACTATTATGAGCAAATATTTAAAGGCAACTTTTTATTAATATTTAATCCATATTAAAAACATTTCCATATTTGGAGATAAAGTCAGAGAGGCCAGATTGAGGTGGTTTGGACATGTTCAGAGGAGAGATTGTGAATATATCGGTAGAAGGATGCTGAGGTTGGAACTGCCAGGCAGGAGGTCTAGAGGAAGACCAAAGAGGAGATTTATGGATGCAGTGAGAGAGGACATGAAGTTAGTTGGTGTGAGAGAAGAGGAAGCAGAGGATAGGGTTAGATGGAGACAGATGATTCGCTGTGGCGACCCCTGAAAGGGAACAGACGAAAGACAAAGAAGAAGATAGGAAACATTTTACTTATTTAAATATCCATATATTATCCACTATACTAAAAGCAGAATTATGACAACATTAAACACAATGGCAGAGAATAACAATAAATTATTACTTTTGTATTTTTTTTTTTATTGAAGTACCCTTAAAGGTGCCTCTTGCAGCCCGGATTCAGTTAAATTAACACATTGAGAATGAGCAGAGGACAAGAACACTCTGTTCTCATTAGAAATGAGGGAGTCCATAGCAGAGCCATATTTCACTGTCAGCATGCTCCTATTCATAGCTTGGGGTTTAGAGCGAGGCTCAGGCAGGGTCCGGTACAGACCCACCATCAGCATGCACATGTTAGCTCAGGATAAAGGGCAAACCAGGAGGAAGACTTTGGATAATATTAATAGTATCAATTTCTGAATCAGCATTCAGGGATTATCAGGTTTGACGAAAGCTTCCAAGGTACAAGACGCGAAATGCGGGAGTTTAAATATGTAGACTCAACATCTTTACAAGCTATCAAGCTATAGTTACAAGCTATCCAACCCTTACTGATATGTGTCATTTTGGAGAAGTTGAAAAGTTTTTAAAATGTCCTACTTTGTCTAATTAAAAAATATGAAAGTATTTTTTACTGCTAATCATACACTTTGTGACATTTTCCAAAAAAAAAAGTAAAATATGTACAGCTAAAATACAGTTCGATTGAAATGCTTAATTGAATAGGTTGCAAACAGCGAAGCACTCTCTGACGAAGAAGCATGAGTCCCTGAATTCAACACATGCACCACAAAAGGCAATTTCCATAATAGCTCGCTACATAATGGATTATGTAGGTCAGTTGAAAGGTGGTGTATTTTTCATAATCAGTTTTAGCTGGGTGGCTTATTCTTTTTTTGTTCTGTCAAATACAAAAAAGACAGGAATCAAAAATAATAAGCTTAACCTTGGCCTGTAGTAGCTCGTGAACTTCTCACACAGTTATTATAAAGAAAAATGTACCCTGCATTCATTTGCTTTGAAAAGATGCAAATGTGTGCAGTGAGTATGGGACGATCCTGCCAGTGTTATTCAACCAACAAGGCCAAGAATTTACATTGAAACCTTCAGAACATCTGTCTGTATGTTTTTATTTTGTTGTTGTTGTTGTCGTTTTTTTTTTTTTTGCATTAAAGTAATAAAGTGAATCTACATTTTAAATTGCTGACAAGAATAAATCAAGAATGCAATATGAAGTGTGATTCGCGAAGTGTCAGATCTTGTTCATATCATTTAAATCTACTACTACTACGGTTTACATAACATTAAAGACAATAGACCATATGGAAGCTTTATTCCCCCCACAGCAAGGTTTATTGCACCAAATAAAAGCACAAGTATATGATTTTTATGACACCAGAGATTACCAAAGCTTTTTCATGGCACCCTGGTGGCTGAGAGCATAAATATGACAATCAGAGCTAAGACTGTGTGGCTCCGTAGCGTACGTACGGAACGAGGAGCGCAGCAGTCGTTATGACCCAAGTGTCATTAAATATTTTGATGCAGTGTGTTCTGCTATGGAGAGGATCTTCAGTATAGGTAAACCATCTGCGTATAGGCATCTGCACCAAATTAAATCAGAGTCTCTAATTAAATGTCAATTTTATTAACAGACTACATGTCATCAGTGCTTTGTTTAATATTTGCATTTTTTTAATCAGGACACAAGGCAGTTCAAAAAGTCAGTGTTCTCTTTTTAACAATGCATGATAAAAAGCACAAAGGTGGACATGCTGCAAAGCTGCTAAGATTTTTTTATTTCATGGTTCTACATACTGTAAGTATGCAGCCACTAATGCTTTTTCTTGCGTGTTCCTAATTATTATAAAAGGATATTATGTTGAAGATAATACACTTTATCCCATTGTCCTAAAGAACCCTTGGGCTCTAGATTAAACCCCACCTTAATTATTTCTACCTACAGTACCATGCATTGACTTGATAATATAAATCTTTCTTGGTCCAATGTACAATGTACAAACTTAAAGACAGTTAAACAGACACTATTTCACCTGTGTGAGCCTGTATTTTCCCACTGTTTGAGTAAAATATTGATAAGCGCTATCAGCTGGGAGTGGAGGGATTCTGCCCGAGCTTCAGCAGGAGTAATAATCCTAAACAGTGTATCTGGCTCGACTCCAGAAATGAGGCCGACCACACACTGAGGGGACCACATGTTACATCTCACTGAGCCGTCACTCACAAAACAAGAGACCTGATACACACACACAGCTTTAACAGCCAGAAAACTCCTTACGCACAAATTCATGCAAACATGCACTCTTTTTTTTTTTATTAACACTCATGGAACTTTTGTTTTTCAAATGAGAAAACTTATCTTTTCTGTCAAAGTAGTAAAACGAAGACACTAATACAAAACACATAAATGCAGATACAGTTGTGCATGTGTGAAAGTCTCACTCAATGATAAAGAGGCTGATATTACTGCAGGATAAAATATAAGAGCATATGTTGAAGTATGCAAATTAAAGCCATGTAACAACAGTGTACAGTACCAAATGTTGTTGTTGGTTTGTGAAGAATTTGGGCTACTTTTAATTTGCATATTTATAGAACCTGGATGTCGTGATGAGTTAAAATTCTGACATTTGAGAGTCATTCTATTAATCCATTTGCATATGTGATAATGCTTACAGTATATGGAGCATAGATCATTCATTACAAAGCCTTAACATGCAACCTCATTTAAAGAGAACATACATCTTGTTTCAACCACTGCACAAAAATAGCCACAAAACACTTGAAAGCATGACATTTACAAAATAGCATAAAACAAAGACGAGTTGATGCTAAGAGCAGCACTGATTGACTATTTTTAATTATTTCCATTTTTGTCCTCCAACAGCAAATTCACAAGCAAATCTTTGGGGACTGCACCTGCCACTGCAGCACTGTGATCGATTTCATTTCTGTTTTAACAGACATGCTAATGTTGCTAACTCAGTTGTTGACCTACTTTCTCACAATTAACCCTGAATCCACACCAGACGCATTGCATCGTACTTTAAGAGCTGAGGATCCGGTACTTCATAACCAGTATTGGGGGACGCTGCTTTTTAAAGTAACTAATTACATTACAAAATTACTGTCTTTAAAAGTTAATCAATTACATTATAGCGTTACTTTCTGATAAAAGTAACTAGTTAGAGTATTTTTCCATTACAGAAAATTTAAACGCCTTTGTGATTCCTCATGCATGTTATTTTAGTCAAAACCTTAATAATTATTTTACCATCATCACTCAGCCAAGTTTGGCCCATAATCTGTTAACTACTAATACCCCTCACCCTCAATACTTATCTCACCTACGCGGTTTTGCGCGGTGGCAGTGGATTCGGTTTTCATCTTTCCGTACGTCGGCCCACACGTAGTCGAACCGCATAGGTGAGATAGGGGTATAACAGCAGGAATAACAGAGTAGGACGACTTTCACAGAAACACACACACACACACACACAATAACGGATTGGGAATGACTGCTGTCTGGCTCACAGATTACATAAATTGTCTAAATAACAGATTTAATTTTTTAAAAAGTAACTAAGTAACTGAGTACTTAAATGGCTGATCTAACGCGTTAGGTTACTTGTTACATCAAAAAAGTAATCCAAATACTCTAACGCGTTACTTTACACCCAACACTGTTCATAACCATCCGTTCTATCCACATCACAAACATTCCACATGTACTTCCAACACAAGAGGATGCAGCATTTTTATAATGACAATTTAAACCCCTAATGTACATGTATTGCAGTGAAGTAAAGGATGAGAGATTGCAGAAGTTGCCCTATAGCCTGATTACCACATAACAGTGATGCAGGGAAATGACAACCTGTTTAATTAGATCACTGATGTACAAACACATTCCTACACATGTAAATATTTGGTAACACATGTAATCACATTTGGTAAGTTGATATTTGGAATAGATATTTGAAAAAAATAAGTATTTTTGCACATTATGTTTAAATAAATACATCTTTAACTTTATCTGTTATTATTATTATTTTTTAACCATTTTTTGAAAAAGTATTACCCTAGATGGATAAGGAACTACTGTATATGGTAACTTCACTGACCTTGATTTACAACATAAAAATAACATCAATTGTTTAGAAAAATCACAAAAGTTAAAACAGAAAAGTCTTGGAAAAGGTAATGAAGATTTTTAATTGTTTAATTTCAGTCCATCAATCCAGCCCTATAAAAATCGTTTAAGTTTAAGAAAATGTGTGATTATGTAAACCTCAGTCAAGGGTTATGTATGTACTGTACCTTGGAAGACCTTAAGCCCTGGTTTCTTTTCCACAAAATAGTTTCATGTATTATAAAGCAACATTATTCATTAAATTATTAAGGAAATTAATAAAATGAAACTAATATGCTATTATACTATGCTACAATATTTGCTAAAAATAATACAAAAACATGCCTCCTTAGAACGTGTAAAAAACCTTTATGTTGCATTTGATATCCATCTGATTAATTCCGACTGTATTATTTCATTGTCATTACAGAGATCAGGAGAAATAAGTTAACATCAGATTTTTCTCTTTCTTGCATTCAATTCACAGACTTATGAGATATTGTTTATTTTACATATTTCACCCAGATGGTGTTTAGCACAATGATTTTTAGTAATGCTCTACTCATAATGTCTAGACAGCACAAAACAACATCATCAAAAGTGAATTTCTTTGGGTCTCAGGGTGAATGCTTACCTCCATAACTACATAAGACAACCCTGCTCTGCAAAAAAAAATGGATTTGCCCCAAGGCCAGTTAAATGCAGGTCGCTCCTCCTTCCTAATTAACTTCATTGTTCATAATCTGCACTTGGGTGCAAAATATCAGACTACTCAGCTCTGATGGGCCTCAAATTTTCACCCAAGTGTCAAATCATTTATTGCTTTAAACAAACAGACTATAATGTTTTGGAAACACACACACACACACACACACACACACACACACACACACACACACACACACACACACACACACACACCGACTTCCATTAAAATTCAGTTATTTGTCACATGTACCTTACAGGACAATGAAATGATTCCTATAATATCCCAGTTAGGATGCTGGTATCTGAGCACAGGGATGCTCCAGGATACAGCGTTCCTGTTGCATTTAGTGCTAAAGGCTTTGCTCAAGGGCTCATCAGTAGCAGTTTGGCAGTGCTGGGGCTTGATCCCACAACCTTCTGATCAGTTACTCAGAGCATTATCTGTTTAAGCCACCACAGTCCCAGTATTATGATTACCTACTTGGAAAATAATTAACATTATTAATTCATTATATAATAGTACTGGAAACAAAATGGTGTTTAGAGTGTATACATTTATAATAAAAGTTTTTTTAATATACAATATATCTGGGATATTCCATATTTAGATTACATATTAGTCAACAAAGAAACTAACACATTATTTCTCTTTTTTCATTTGAATCTATCAGCCATGTTCTTGTGTCCCTTCTATCGTCACTGCTTTGGTGAGTGTATTTTGTCATATTTTTGATATAATACTGTACTTGATTGCTGACTGGTACTGTATGCTAAGAAACTGAGAATCTAAACATTTGACTTTTACAAATGACCTAGCATAAGGCATGAAATTAGACTCTATAATTGAATGTGAATTGGAGTATTAAAGATGGTTTAGACAGTACTGTAAGTAAGAAATAGTGTAGGAACATCTTGTAGGAAGCTCCAAACCTTTCCTCATCTACCAGCCGTCTATCAGAGTGAACCTGCAAAATATTCCTATTATGTCCAGTATGGACTGCACTGTGGCTATCATAAGATTATCGATTCATTTGGTAGAGAGAGAGAGAGAGAGAGAGAGAGAGATATCCCCTCTCTGGCCTAATGGGTGACGGAGGTCATCTGTATCATGACATTGTCTTTGGTCTATGAGAAGTCAGTCTCTGCCACTGCTTCCCCTTTTTTCTGGGACCACAAGGTTAACTTAACTCTCCCAGTGGCTTGCATGTAGCACTCATCTCTAAACACCTTTTCAGGTCAGTTCTAAGGTGGGCTGCTTCCTTATTTCGTTGTGGCATTCATTATTCTGTTGATATTCACTGCCACAGCAGTTAGAACGGGTGAAGGTTGTTTCTTGCTATGTATGTAAATGCAGTTCTGTGAAAGTGTTTCCAAAGTTTCCTTTCATGCAGAATCAGTTCCAATCAAAAAGGCTTCAGGAAAAAAGAACTATATGACAACAGTATTTATAGCAAATACTACATTACACTACTTTAAATCCACAATGGTCTTTTTTCAAGGAACTCTCTGAGCCTCTTTATTGCTATGACGTTAACACAATATAAAAAATGAAAGAGTGGAAAAACGGATATACATTTTTCCATTCATTAAAATAACATGCTTAAGAACTAATGCAATTGGTCAAATACATTGTACCTATGTGATTAATATGGAATTATAATAAATTATAATTGCAAGCCCCCTCCTTAAACCACCACCTTATCGTGGTGGAGGGGTTTGCGTGTCCCAATGATCCTGGGAGCTTCATGTTGTCGGGGGCTTCATGCCCCTGGCAGGGTCACCCATGGCAATCTGGTCCTAGGTGAGGGAACAGACAAGTGGTTCAGATGACCTCTTATGATGAGTAAAACCCTTGGAAAACGTTTTCCCTCGCCCGGACGTGGGTCACCGGGGCCTCCCTCTGGAGCCAGGCCTGGAGGTGGGGCCCGATGGCGAGCGCCTGGTAGTCGGGCCTGCACCCATGGGGCCCGGCCGGGCACAGCCCGAAGAGGCAACGTGGGTCCCCCTTCCCATGGGCTCACCACCTGTAGGAGGGGCCAAAGAGGTCGGGTGCAGTGTGAGCTGGGCGGTGGCCGAAGACAGGGGCCTTGGCGGTCTGATCCTTGGCTGCAGAAGCTGGCTCTAGGGACGTGGAATGTCACCTCTCTGGCGGGGAAGGAACCTGAGCTAGTGCGTGAAGTTGAGAAGTTCCGGCTAGATATAGTTGGACTCACCTCGACGCACAGCTTGGTGCCCCTCCTTGAGAGGGGCTGGACTCTGTTCTACTCTGGAGTTGTCACCGGTGAGAGGCGCCGAGCAGGTGTGGGCATACTTATTGCCCCCCGGCTCGTGGCCTGTACATTGGGGTTCACCGCAGTGGATGAGAGGGTGGCCTCTCTCCGCCTTCGGGTGGGGGGATGGATCCTTACTTTTGTTTGCACTTATGTGCCGAACAGCAGTTTGGAGTATCCGCCCTTTTTGGGGTCTCTGGAGGGGGCGCTAGAGAACGTCCCTCCTGGGGACTCCATCATTCTGTTGGGGGATTTCAATGCTCACGTGGGCAATGACAGTGAGACCTGGAAGTGCGTGATTGGGATGAACGGCTCCCCCGATCTGAACCAGAGCGGTGTTTTGTTATTGGACTTCTGTGCTCGTCACGGATTGACCATAACGAACACCATGTTCAGGCATAAGGGGGTCCATATGTGCACCTGGCACCAGGACACCCTAGGCTGCAGTTCGATGATCGACTTTGTGGTCGTGTCATCGTGTCTTGGACACTCGGGTAAAGAGAGGGGCGGAGCTGTCAACTGATTACCACCTGGAGGTGAGTTGGCTTCGTTGGCGGGGTAGAATGCCGGTCAGGCCTGGTAGACCCAAACGTATTGTGAGGGTCTGCTGGGAACGTCTGGCAGAGTCCCCTGTTAGGACGAGCTTCAACTCCCACCTCCGGCAAAGCTTCAACCACGTCCTGGGGGAGGTGGGGGACATTGAGTCCGAATGGACTATGTTCCGCGCCTCCATTGTCGAGGCGGCCGACTGGAGCTGTGGCCGTAAGGTGGTTGGTGCCTGTCGCGGTGGCAACCCAAGAACCCGTTGGTGGACACCGGCGATGAGGGATGCCTTCAAGCTGAAGAAGGAGTCTTACCGGGCCTTTTTGGCTGGTGGCACTCTGGAGGCAGCTGATAGGTACCGGCAGGCCAAACGGAATGCAGCTTCGGTGGTTGCTGAGGCAAAAACCCGGGCGTGGGAGGAGTTTGGGGAGGCCATGGAGAATGACTTCCAGATGGCTTCGAAGAGATTCTGGTCCACCATCCGGCGTCTCAGGAGGGGAAAGCAGTGCACGGTCAATACAGTGTATAGTGGGGATGGTGTGCTGCTGACCTCGACTCGGGACGTTGTGGGTCAGTGGGGGGAGTACTTCGAAGACCTCCTTAATTCCACCAACATGCCTTCCGATGAGGAAGCAGAGTCTGGGGACACAGACGTGGAACAGTGGACCAGCTCTACACCCTTAGCAGGGTCCTGGAGGGGGCATGGGAGTTTGCCCAACCAGTCTACATGTGCTTTGTGGACTTGGAGAAGGCATTCGACCATGTCCCTCGGGGAGTCCTGCAGGGGGTTCTCCGGGAGTATGGGATATCAGATTCCTTGTTAAGGGCTTGGTCCGCATTGCCGGTAGGAAGTCGGACCTGTTTCCGGTGAGAGTAGGACTACGACAGGGCTGCCCTTTGTCACCGATCCTGTTCATAATTTTTATGGACAGGATTTCTAGGCGCAGCCAGGGCGTTGAGCGGGTGCAGTTTGGTGGGCTCAGGATTGGGTCACTGCTTTTTGCAGATGACGTTGTTCTGTTGGCCTCATCATCCTGCGACCTACAGCTCTCACTGGATCAGTTCGCAGCCGAGTGTGAAGCGGCTGGGATGGGAATCAGCACCTCCAAATCTGAGGCCATGGTCCTCAGCCGGAAACAGGGTGGAGTGCCCTCTCAGGGTTGGGAATGAGATCCTGCCCCAAGTGGAGGAGTTTAAGTATCTCGGGGTCTTGTTCACGAGTGAGGGTAAAATGGAACGGGAGATCGACAGGCGGATTGGGGCAGCGTCTGCAGTGATGCGGGCTCTGTATTGGTCCGCTGTGGTGAAGAAGGAGCTGAGCCAAAAGGCAAAGCTCTCAATTTACCGGTCGATCTACGTTCCTACCCTCACCTATGGTCATGAGCTGTGGGTAGTGACCGAAAGAACAAGATCGTGAATACAAGCGGCCGAAATAAGTTTCCTCCACAGGGTGTCTGGGCTCTCCCTTAGAGATAGTTTGAGAAGCTCAGTCATCCAGGAGGGGCTCAGAGTAGAGCTGCTGCTCCTCCGCATCGAGAGGAGCCAGATGAGGTGGCTTGGGCATCTATTTAGGATGCCCCCTGGACGCCTCCCTTGTGAGGTGTTCCGGACACGCCCCACTGGAAAGAGACCCCGGGGAAGACCCAGGACACGCTGGAGGGACTATGTCTCTCGGCTGGCCTGGGAACGCCTTGGGATCCCCCCGGAAGAGCTGGAAGAAGTGGCCAGGGAGAGGGAAGTCTGGGCATCCCTGCTTAAGCTGCTGCCCCCGCGACCCGACCTCGGATAAGCGGAAAAAAATGGATGGATGGATGGATGGATGGATGGAGGATTATGTCATATATAATGTTAATAAAATTTATTACAAAAACAGACCAAACGGAATTGATATAAATTACATCTGAATTAACTTCATTCTATAATGTAAAACATTAAATGTGGAAAAGTGAAAATATATTCCTATTCACTGCTTCCTGTAACTAATATAACTGGTGTATTTCATAAGACATCGGCTTATTCTTTGCTGGCATTAATCATATCTTGATTAGTATTATTTATCTTGTAACTGATGGGGTCATTAGAAGAACAGCATAAACCAATTCTCGAAGCTAAATAAAAAATCTGAATCAATAAAGACGTAATTAGGTTACCCATAATCTTTCTCACCCCTCGCACTATGTCACTTTATTTATTAAGCTTTATTTATTTATGTACTTACTTTATTGTCCCAAGGAAGCTCTACAGTAACACACAGGACATGAAACTATACTATAAACTATACACAATTATAATTATATTGCATTAAGCTTCTTTCAGTAATGAGAGGGAAATATTAACACCACCAGACACCTTGCATGTGCAATGAATCTACTTAACACTGAGGAGATAAGCAGCAAAGAGAAAACTTAAATAATCATGCTGGGGTTTTTTTTCCAACGGAGATAGAAGAGTGTAGAAGTGTCAGGGTAATGAATGAAAGCAGACGTTAAATCCACCGTCTGCCAGCTCCTCTCCTCCAAACCAGCCAACGTGTTGACACATTTTTTTCCCCAGCACCATTTAGAGGGAGCTGGCATCATTAATTGATAGTATTGCCAGTAAATTGGCAACAATGAAAAGACAAATTATGCACAGGGAAAGTGGTATAGAGGGAGGATTTACAGTATTTGAATAATTTAGACCCCCGTGGTTAATTTGACAGGATTGTTATTCTCGGGTAAGGCCCTGCTGCTTGAGGAATGAGCGTCACACGATGGGCCCGACTGCTCCAGTAATCAGCCTCACTGCCAGTCAATAAAGGCGCGCATGCTGCAAATGAATCTGTAAATGTGGTTAAGGGGTGGTAAATATTTAGAGAGGAGGGAGGGATGTATAGATGGGAGAAAGAGACACAGGGAGAGAGAGAAAGAGACAGATAGTAGTTATAGAGCACATTACATTAACTTGACCCTGTTCCTTTGAGCTTTTCACTCGTTTTTTTAATATATATATATATATATATCAGAATAATATGTATGTCTATTTCTCACCTTTAATTATAACAGAAAAAGACCAGTTGAATTTGATCAAAATATCTTAAACCTCATATCTATCCAAAAGTGAGAAACTAATTTTAATATTTTCTTGAAATGATTTGTCTTTTTTTATAGCTTTGCTTTTGTAGCTTTTGTAATTTACATTTTATATTAACATTTGGTTTATATATAAATTTTTTTGACAGAGAATCAAAAATGGTTTTCTCCACTGAAACTTTTTCAGGATGCTGTATGTGCATTACAATATAAAAACATTAAATTGCTTTATGGAAGTCATAAACACAGTTATTTGCTTAGTAATTTTTTTTTATCCTAAATGTAAATGAAGAAATAAAAAAAAATTCCCGTTTGTCTCTTTTAATGCAAAGTGTTTGTTAGATTTTTATGCATAATATATACCAATCAACCACAACACTAACACCACCACCAGTTGAACTAAATAACTGATGTAAATAAACTCATGACAGGATCATGGGAACCCAAGGTTCATTTATGCATGTGGGGAGCAAGGGCCAGCCTGTCTGGTCTTATCCCACAGAAAAGCTAATGTAGTGCAAATTGCTGAAAAAAGTTGAAAATGCTGATTATGTTATAAAGGTATCAGAACAATCCGTGCATCACAGCTTGTTGTAGCACAGAATTCTTGATCCAACCTTCAAATTCTCCCGATCTCAATCTGATCGACCATCCATGGATACGCTGGATAAACAAATCAGATCCACGGATATTAATTACTGTAACTTGTAAGCCACTGGTATGGCTTTTGGCATAATATTTTTAAATATGATGTTGAAAAATTGACATCAATGTAATAGTAAGGTTTTGTACAGTATAAAGTGTGCATAAATTATCTAAGTCCATACAGGACTATCTATTCAAATTAGAGCACTTGTGCTAAATCATGATTTGAACTTTTTTGTGTCTTTTTTATTTAGGAGACCTTGCACCTCCAAGACACAATCAATCTAAAAATCTTAACCACTTCAATAAGTTAAAATACAAACAATGAATTAAAATGCTTTACCAAAGCAATTAAGAGACAGGAGTGGCACAATTCTGCCAATTTGCCACTTTCCAAACCCATACAGACCAAGAGAGCGTAGGTTTTGAGGACGTCAAGATAGTGGATCATTTCACCGTGTCAATGCACTTGACAGCCCGGGTCTTCCAATCTGTCCCCTTTAGCACTACCAAGGGACCTTCGAGGAGAAGGACGGGGCCAGGGCCCTGGAAATCGCACCTCTTGCTTTGTGCACACTTTCCATTTCAAGGGCTATTTATCTAATAATGTCCCTGCCTTCCTGGCTCTCTCTCAGCCTCTGCCTACTGCAGTGACTCTGCTCTGGCTGGCACCTTTAATTATTTCATGCCTAGGAGACAAGTTATAAGCAGAAGTGGCAGGTCAGGTTGTCCCTGACAGCTGGAGATTATTAAAGTTTAAAAAAAGGGGACTATAGTGCTGTAACAGGTATCCACCCCTCTCCCCCCAACAGAAACGCAAACACTTCATTGTTGTGTAGGAAAATGATGCCGGCTCCTTCATTTATGTACAGGGAGAATTCATAAAACAGCATATGCAGCTCTGTATCCCACACACACACACACACACACACACACACACACACACACACACACACACATGCAAGCACGTGCACACTTATACACGGGAATAAAAATGGGAGGGAGAGCTCCTCAAAAGCGACAAGGGGTTTGGGAGTAATAGAAACATACCTAGGGAGTAGCCTACTGTGAGGAAGACAAACTTCACTTTCCACCACCACTGCCTTCAGTAAATGCAAACACACATGGCCATGCAGAAGGCTGCTTCATTAGAGCTGTGTTTTTGGTACCAGTCAACCCCCTGGTGGCTCTGGCAACAGCTCGGTTCGATGCTGTCAGAAATAGCAACAAAAGTGCTTGTAGCATTTCCTGTAGTTAAGCCGGATTGAAGAAGTGTACACACAGATCATAAATTTTGAATTCCTGTCCCATCGGTGCCTGTGGAACAATCTGTGCCTAATGACAAATACACTAAAGCTACAGCCTCTTAAAAAAAATAAGCAACTTTCAAATTCACAGTGAAACCAGTACAACAGGCCAGCAAGTACTGTCCAGTCCTGAACCAATCTACAATATAAACACCTACTTATAGTGAGGATGTTTTGCATGGGATGTATTGAACTGTATTTGGGAAACGTTTGCTGAGAGTGAGTTAGAAACTAAGCAATTATCTTCTGGAGCATATAAGTGGTTAACAAACATTAAATCCTTCTCATATTTGTTGGAATTTAATTGTAGTACAGTATAATTTAGTACAGCTGAGGAAATCTTTGTAACACGCAGCTGTAGTCCACACATACTGACAGTGGTGTCAAAAGTATTGACATTCATTACTTGAGTAGAAGTATAGATACCAGGGTTTAAAAAGACTTCTTTAGAAGTTGAAGTATCAACTCAAGCTTTTTACTCAAGTAAAAGTGTAAAAGTACTGGTTTCAAAACTACTTAAAGTATAAAAGTAAAAGTAACCTGAGGGGGGAAAAAAGCGTGATCAGGCGACGGGGGGGGGCTGCGCGTCCTGATCATGGTGATCATGGGGGGGGGGGCTGCCTGTTCTGATCATAAAAATTTAGTAACGAGCATATTTTTAAAATGTAAGGAGTAGAAAGTACAGATAATTGCTTAAAAATTTAATTAGTAGAAGTAAAAAGTCGGCTGAAAAATAATTACTCCAGTAAAGTTTAGATACCCAAAATTTCTACTTAAGTAAGGTAACAAAGTATTTGTACTTCGTTACTTGACACCTCTGCATACTGAGAGAGCTGCTTTCCTGTTTCAGTGTGTATAAAAACTAGTCTGTAAAAAAGTACATTGCTTATTTTAAATATCTGAGATGCAAATCAGATTTCTGTGTGTGCAGAGAACATTAAATGCAACATACTGCGAAAGCTGTTTTCCTGTTTCATTGTGTGTGTTGCATTTAATGTTCTCTGCACACACAGAAATCTGATTTGCATCTCAGATATTTAAAATAAGCAATGTACTTTTTTCCAGTCTAGTTTGTAATCTTGGCACAGAACAGTGTAAAGTATTGTCCAGTATATTTCACAATAAATTAAAACAAATCCAGTGTTTACAGCAGAGACAGAGTTCGAGGTTTGTTCCATAGGATGCAATTGGATTAACTATAATTTAGCGTTATGGACTGCTGTTCAATAGGTCTCGCACTGCCCTTAATGAGCTGTCATTACTACAATGCAAATCTTTTTTTTTTTCCTCAAGCAAGTCCCAGTTCACATCACTATATTTAATTCCCTGCAGTTAGGCTAATATCATTGCCTCCAGTCCAGCCCCATTGATTTAGGCATGCATTGAAGTTATTACAGTGAAAAAATAAAGCATCGTCTCTGTCCATTCGTTTTCCTCTCATGCTATAAAGATCTAACCTAATTTAGCTCAACTATGCATTTAATGTGGCAGTGAAGCCCTTTATGAGAGCAGTTTGGTTTACATACACAGATAGGTGGTATAAATACTCATGGGTTTCATTTTAAAAGCTAACCTATCAAAATGGTCGATGCCCGTTAGGAGTAAATGTTTTAAAAGCGTTTCCTCATATATCGGCCGCTCATTATCTAACATCAGTGTGGATTTTATTAGGTGTGGAAGCTGCTCCTTTCTGCAGCGGAAAATTTGGGTGCAAATTTCTTCACCAAATCTACAAGATTTAAGTTGTTCAAGTCAAACTGGGACTTTTTCAGTGTGCAGAATAACAGAAAACAATTACAACGGTTAAAATCTCCCTGTATTTCTTTATATAATCCTCTGCTACACTAATGCTTTTATCCCAGAGGGATTGGCAATAACTCCTTGTCAAGTTCCTGTAGTGTGTGTAAAGTGGTGTTTGTGAATGTGTTTGTATACAGTTTCCACAGACAGTTGCGTCTCTTCCACAAGTTGGCAACAAGTTATCCTGTGATTTTCAAGGATCAGTTGTTCCACTGGCTGAATGTTCATACGAACAACTGCAGTGGACACACAGCCTTGTTTAAAACATTTGCACCATTCAATTGGTTTTATGCACGGAACCTTGTAATTAGGTTTCAGGTTTAAGGAGTTAACATTTCTGAATAGTTCAAAAGTTGAAGTCATTATTTTATTTCTTAACGTCATTCTTAAATGCAGCACAATATTTTAAAGTTTATGCAGTTTACCTAAGAAACTATGAACATTACAAAAACATTACTGTAACCTTATGCAAATTGTTAATTGTGATGTGGGTTTATAATATGCAAATACACTGTTCTGTAATATTTTTGCGCAGTCCATTTTCTGTTGCAATCTGTGAGCTAACCTAATTTAGCTCAACTATGCATTTAATGTGGCAGTGAAGCCCTTCATGAGAGCAGTTTGGTTTACATACACAGATAGGTGGTACTGTATAAATACTCATGGGTATTACAATACAATAGCTGTTACTCTTACTGTACTTTTGCTTTATATAAAGTCCTGTGTATGTACGTCTGTAGAGTTGTGTGGTACTCAGGGATTCTGCACAACAACAAAAAAAAGTCATTCACTACATATGGGTGTAATAGTTGGATGAAAGTAATACCTGACTTGACGAACCTGACATATACTATTTAGCTATTATAGGTTTTAAACTGCTTGTGCAGAATGTACATAAAAACATGTATACTGGTACAGACTGGAGGAGATGGTTGAACGTGTGTCCTTGGCAGTGCCGAGACGAACGGACACGGAGGAGAGCTTAACTAAGCTTCACTTTCCTTCAATCAGCTATCATCTCCCTCACTGTCTGTAGAAGGAGCTCACACAGTGAGCCGACAAGCGGAGCACTAAGTCACACTGGACTGTCCAATTACATCTAATTGTTATCAGTGGGGGGGGATGGAAATCGGGGGAAGTAGATGGGGGCATTTTGTTGCTGTCCTGCTTGACAGCGTTGCTTATCTCACACAGCTTCTGTCATTTTCCACACAGCCCTGAATGGATCCCCTCCCAAAACATACACACACACACACACACACACACACACACACACACAAACACACACACTCACACACAAAATCATATTATTTCACCACCCACCAATCCAACTCCTATAAACTTCTTTGTCCACTGTGCTGAGGTTTTAACAGCAACTGAGCAACCTGATCTCATGAGAACACCATACGAATTCAAGCGAGCGTGTAGGATGTATTTGGACTCTGTTTAGTATCATAAAATGTTTATAAGAAATGGGACAGTTTACAGTTTACATTTGACAGATTCCAGACACAGGCTGCTGTGACTATACTGCTCTTTTTCAGCTATGCCATATAATCTATCTAATATTGTTGTGTTTTCTGTGTTTTCTGTCCTGTGTAGTTATTGCATATTCGATATCGCTCATATCACACTACTCTTGTGATTGGGTTGGTTGTTGTGTACCTAGCAAAACAACATTCTGTTCTAGTGTATGCAAGTCATACAGAGGAGAGACTTTAAAACCTCCTCAATTTGATAATTTCCATACTATTCGAATTGTTGTAAATTTGCATGTTTATGATTGTAATAAATATATTATATTCAGAAAGTCTTCAGCATTTGAAACCTGTCACGTTACAGTAGGTGTTATAGGCAGTACTTCTCACCTTAAGTAACATGCATTACCATTGAATAATGTAGGAAATCAACACAGTACGTAAATCTATTTTAAAAAAGGAAAAAAAAACATGCAGATGTTCTTGACTCAAGTTAATGTCTATACAGAATTTGGCATGTTCTCCCTCGTTCTAGTCTCCTGACTACCTTCCAAACACCATGCGTTTATGACTAGGTTTTCCATTACTAATTGTTCCATAGAATTGCAACAATGTCACTTATGTCCATTATATGGAGAGATATCCTTTATGTTTCCTTCTACAAAAAGAAAGGAAAAATAATAACATTTTATAATAACACAAATTAAAGAATAAACAAACACCTTTCTTTCACATGAGCACAGAAGCCGTGAGAAACAAGTCCACGCTCCACAGCACACAAAACTACAAGACCGACATAACTGAGTTTTGGCCAAAGCACCCTGATGAAGTGATTGACATCAACTCACGGCTATTACACCTGTAGCACATCTGCACTATCTTCTGTAGAAAATGATAGGCACAGTTGGTGATCTCTCCCACACACACACAGATACACATATGTGCACACACATACAACATCTGCTAAGCACCTGACAGCTCTTCGTGGACAGAAAAAGTGAGCCAGACTAGAGAGAAAAAATGCTACAGTCTGCTTTAAGACCAACCCAAAGCGCAAACCGTTCGAGCTTCTACAGGTCCTTAAGTTAATGTCACCAGGCATTAGAGGTAGCGCTATCTTAATCCAATAGCAGTCGATTAAAAATGAAGCTGTGTTGTAAATTAACGATTCAATTAATTAGCCAAAACAATTAGCGTATCAAGTGCAGCTGGATTCCCCGTTCGCTCAGAGGGCATTTCATGTTTAAGCAGCTCTGTCATTCCCGATGATGATGAGTGTGGGAGCTGTCAAATTAAATCAGCCTAATCTAGCACGTCCGTAGTATCTAAACACTGTGGAAGCACTTTCCTTTCTGTGCAGTGGGATATATTAAAGCAATTGGGGAGTTTTCGTAATGCGTCTCTTTGCTGCTCATTAGACCTTTATGATATTAATTATGAAATGTATTCATAATAAATCTTTTTGCATGGTCTACACATAGGCCATAAAAAAGATTCTGCCACACTATCTGGCACATGTGGGCTGAAAATTTGGACTTTAAATAATTAGGTTCCATAAGTTTGTTAGGAAAACCTAAAACATTTAGACCAACGTCCACCAAATGTCCACAATGACCAGCATAAAGTAGATGGACTTCTCTGTGAGGGCATCACGTGAAGCTAACTGATTAGTCCTCGTAGGAAAGTGACATAGCATTGAGTATGTCTTCAATAGGTCAGCTACTTCTCTCTTCTCCTATTTTCATCATAGCTTCCCGACGCCGGGATCAATTCACTTCTAATACATACATTTCCATACGCTTAATGGATCGTTTCTTAATCAAGCACAGTGACGAGGAACGGCTTTGACACCGAATTCAATAAAAGACAGGAGATTCCCGAGATGTTTCATGACACGTAGATGGATTTTGATCCTTAGGCCATGTGTGGTAGAATGAAATGAAATGAAATTGGCCTGTGATCATGATCATATGTAATCTTTATCTTATAAGAAGCTTATGGAAAACGCTGAATAATTTCCTTGTTAATGCAGGGAAACAATGTAAATGTCAGAGCAAGGTCGCGTCAGGTCTTTAGCATTCAACTACCAAGGTATGATCACAAGAACAGCAACATGAATCTGTATTTGTGGGCCAGTACTACACACACACACACACACACACACACACACACACACACACACACACACACACACACACACACACAGAGACACAGACACACAGATGCTATAAGGGCAGAGACAAAAGTCCGGAATGCTAGAATGTGACTGAGGTAGCATGAAAGAATAGACAACTCCCCACCACTGCTATTTATCCTCAGCTAAATTCAATAACAGGAACCATATATAAAAAAGAGGAAATAACACAGCATCCCCCAAGACTTATCAGGGAATGGGAACTCATTGTTGCGCTTATCTTTTCAATGATGTGCTATTTCCAGCGGGTAATGACTTATAGCTCTCCCCCGCTCTTTCACTTTCTCCCTCTCGCGCTCATGTCAGCTCGCTTGTGCTGCTAACAAGTGAGGGTTCGATGTCAGAGAGAATCAGCCAACTGAATCAGGTAAAGTAGTGAAGACAAAGCTGCTGGAGGACTCACCGTCCTTCACCTGGATAGTGCACCAATCCTATGGACCTACTCAACTATAGCCCTCTTCAAACCTTGTTTGTAATTAATAGTTTGCATTAGCAGCAGAATGCTTATTATTTTTTGGTTTGTTCAAATTAATCCATTAATCCTGTTTGAAGCAGTTAATTTTCGGCAGTGCTCACTCCCATTAGTATGTCCATTATATATTTGATAGAGTTGTTTTAATCATTAGCAATAAATTATAAGATTGATGGTTTTTATATATATATATATATATATATATATATATATATATATATATATATATATATATATATATACTATTGAAGACTATTGTATATTGCTTACTATACATAATGATATATAAATACTTGAATATTCACCAGCTGAAATGGTGATATTATTATTATTATTATTATTATTATTATTATTATTATTACTGCTACTAAAAAAGTAAATTACTACTGTAAGAAGATGTGAGGCAATGTGAAGCAAATTTAATCCTCAAAAATATATTTGACTAACTGCAAGGAAATTTTAAAAAAGGATATTTTAAATTATTTTAACAAAAGAAAAAGAAGAAGACTATAACTATAATAATAATAATAATAATAATAATAATAATAATAAATGGGTGGATAATGGGATTATTGTAAAGAGTAAAATTTAGGTATGGACATAAAATGAATTGTCTTAATTAATCATTATATCCATGGGATGTGTGTGAGAGAGAAAGAGTGTGTGTGCATGTGTGTGTGTGTGTGTGTGTGTGTGTGTGTGTGTGCGTGTGCATGTGTGTGTGTGTGTGAACCAGGACAGAGATGACAATAGGATTTTACAAGAAACTCAGAATGTCAGACAGACGAGACACCACTTCTCTCTCAGCTAATTAACCCTGACAATGTTGCTGCTTAATTTCCTATTTATATGTATCAAAGCAAATAGACCTGATCTACTCCAGTCTGTCACTGAGGCTTTATCAATCACATCAGCAGCTAGAAATTGGCTGTCTGTCTCGTGCTTCGGTCCCAAAGAAGGAAAAAAGGAAGTTTATCTGCTTGAGATCTTGTGATGGCTCCATGACAGCATGTGCTGACATTAAACATAGAGACTGTCCCATTCACCTAGAATTACCATTGTGTTAAGAACATAATTAAGAGGGGTTTTTTTTTACTTCGAAATAAATGGAGCTTATTTGGCTTCTTTAATTGGGTCATATTTCACTAATGGCGCTACATGATGTTTCTCTCTAACCTGTTTAATATAACACAATTCTACTAAACAAATCAGACAGGACTCACACTGTTGAGCATCTGCCAGCGAGGGTTTGTGTTAGGGCATGAGGAAGGAGGAAACAGCCTCGTACATGAACTAGCAGCATCTGCCATTCTCTGCTCCGCAATGCCTGTGCACTTCTCTAACTGTGTCTTACATAAACACACACAGGCTGTTTTACAGGTTATTACATAAGGTCTGACTACCACTACTCCAACCGAATGTCTTTAGTTTTGTGTAATAAATCAATACATAGTGACAACATGACAGGGATAAATGGTAGAAAAATTTTACCAATGCATAGGTTGACACACATACAGATTACTGCACCTAACAAGCCCAAACCCACAACCTCACACATCCAAATGTCCGTACTATACATGATGTCACGCAAGTGTCACTGTCATGGGTGACATGTGCTGCCATAGTGCTGTCAGTCTCTGTCTCTGTCTCTGACTCTCTCTCCCCTTCTCTCGTTCTCTCTCACTCTCACACACACTCTTGACTGACAGACAGACAGCTCGCTGTACCTCAGGATGAGTGAGAGTGTCAGGCCAATCAGGCAGGACAGCAGTCATTGTGCCACTTGTGCGCCGTCTCTCAACTGACCAAGTGCCGCTGTAACCTTCCGGGAAACACGGGTTAAACAAGCATGTTTGGTTCAGATACCTGTCACATACACACACATGCACACACAGTGACATACACACCCTGACAGAGACTAACTTAAGGTCACAGCCTCATGTTGACCCACATGAATTAGAAAGGGCAGAATTCAGGACATTTTTGGTCACATGCTTGCCACATGTGATCTCAAGCTGCACCTCCAGCAATAGCACTGGATATTCTCAAAGGCCTTTGTGTGCCAATACCTATGTGCCAGGATTTTTATTGGGATTAATCAAGTAATTGCTTTCAGTACAGGCAAGTAAATCAGGAACTAAAATAGGAGAATTAAATCCCAAATTGTATCAGTAGTTCAAAAGTAACGGCACCCTACAGGAGTGTAGGCAAAAACTACATGAATTAAAATTAAAACTACATGAAAAAAAAATAAAATAATATATATATATATATATATTAATATATATATATTTTTTTTTTCTTTTTCTTTTTACCCTAACTCAAATTGACCAAACATTCCACTAATAATAATAATAATAATAATAATAATAATAATAATAATAATATACAAATTAATAAATAATAACAAAAAAGTTTTACAAGAATATTTAACCTATTTGGGAAAACTAAAAAATATCCAGTACATAGGAATAGTTACAACAAATTGACTTAAGCATACCAGATAATACATAATAAAAACACAATTACATATAATAGGTGCAAACAAGAACCTATTTAAAAAGTCAGTGCAAGTGAAAAGTCATCACTCTTACATGTACCTAGTACATAGTTCAGTTAAATACACAGACAATCCAAATCCTTGAGTTTTGACATTTCTAATTATTTTATACTATCGTGCCTACCAAAAGTATTCTACTTAATTCTAAGCTTAAAATGTTGTCCCTGAAATAGGCTCTGTTCAATTATTAGGTACTAAACATTCTGTAATATAATCATAGACGGTAATCCATTGTTAAAAGTTTAAATCTCACCTCAGGTTTCTGTACATGAAGTTTGCATGTTCTCCCTGTGATTGGAGGGTTTCTGGATACCTTTCATTTATATATATTTAGGCATTTGGCAGACGCTCTTATCCAGAGCGACTTACATTCGACTTACATTTTTATCTCATTACACATCTGAGCAGTTGAGGGTTAAGGGCCCTGCTCAAGGGCCCAACAGTGGCAACTTGGTGGTTGTGGGGTTTGAACCTGGGATCTTCCGAACCGTAGTCCAATGCCTACCCACTGAGCTACCCTTGGCCCTTTCACAGTCCAAGTAGGCTGATTAGCATCTCCAAATGCCCATAGTGTATGATTGGGTGTGTGTTTGTACTAGTGCACTGGCAGGAGTTTGGCCACCTGTCAAGGGTGTAAGCCTTTTTGTGCCCTGGGACAGGGGCACGGTGGCGTAGTGGTTTGGACTGTGGCGTCACACCTTCAGGGTTGAGGGTTTGATAATTGCCTCTGGTCTATGTGCACAGGGTTTGCATGTTCTCCTCATGTTAGGTAAGTTTCCTCCCATAAGACAAGCAGGGTAGACTAATTGGTGTTTCCAAATTGCCCATAGTGTGTAAACGAGTCTCTGAGTGTGTCCATGCTTATGCCATGCAATGGATTGACACCCTGACCAGGGTATACCCCGCCTTTCCCCGAATCCCCTTGAATAGGCCGCGGGCCTCCAGTGACACACTGTACAGGCAAAGTGGTATAGAAAATGAGTGAGTGACACTGCAGGCTACTGCAAGTATGTTTCATTTATACCTTTACATTCACTCATATTTATGGCGGGTGTATCATTAACAAGAGAGCATATCCAGGAGAGGTTGTAAATTTCACTGGGAAATCAATAGAGAGTGCTCTATGAATTCATACTTTTTCCAGTTAGTTAAAATTATCATTGTCCAAAGCATAGATTCTCAGCGTGTCAATGAAAAAAATGTAATGATGAAAAAGATGTTTTTTATTATTTAATTTTTTTTATGAAATAAAAAAAAATCCTCTCAATATCCAACTTGCCTCTTCAAGTGTGACAATGAAAAAGGAGCCACTTTTATATGATCATATATTATTCCATTGGTCTGACACTCTGAATATTTAACACTGCTATTGTAGTTTCAAATGTTACATTTTGCAGCTGAATTATGTTCTGGGGTTGAAAGTGAGGAGAGAGGGAGATTTTATTTCCTGTGATCAATCTAGGGTGAATTTGGGTGCTTATATTGAATAAGTGTTAAGTCATGTAGGGGCGAGTGGCAGCTCTTTAGACTGCGCTGATAGGTGCTGATGGGTGGGAGAGGGATGATGGAGTAGAGGTCTGCGAGAGACTTTATGGCTCCACTTCATTTAAAATTAAAACGGCTGCCACACTCAGCCCATCTGTGAATCAAAAGGGCAAAACCGGCCACTTCGACCTGTCTTGCAGAAAGATGGATGAGTGGCCTGCCAGTCTGCCTCACTCTGCATGCTTGTATGTGAGGAAGAGATGTGGAGAAATAGAACTAGCTCAGCTGTCATTTCATACTTGACATTATGTAACAACTAATTGAAATCTATAGATTTTAAGGTGCATGCTTCATGTGAATTGTTTAACTCATAATATATTTCCTTTCTAGTAGCTAATTCTCTATCCCAGCACAAACCTGCTAAAAAGCATTGGAAGCCTTCAATGATCAAAGTTTCCCACTTGTTTGAGCAGACCGATACAAAGTCATTAGAAATGCACAAAACAGGACAGCTACTGCATATTAATGACACTCACAAGCCAATTAATCATTAGGGCATCTATATCTAATTTGCATAAAATTATTCTCTTTTAGGAGTCTATGTTAGAGGTGACAGGGTGAGCTCATCGATAATGCAAATGACCCATTAGGTAGACGGCAATCCAGACAGTCAACAACAACAACAAAAAAAAGACATAGATAAGTTTCCGAGCAAGACTTTGAAATCCACATCATCTCCTCACACGCATGATGTGAAATCTTACCAAGGTGAACTGAAAGTCAGATAGAAAATGTAGAATGAACAACATTTTAAATTTATGCGCCATGTGCTACAGAGGTTTATCACAGGTGTGTGATAAACCCCTCTTTGCTACATTATCATCCTCTTATACAGACAAGAACCTTCAAGAATCACTGTCCAGTTCCATTTAAAAATGCTTATGGTTTATTAACAAACATGCCAAGGGTTGCCCAAGTTCAAGACTTATCATTGATTAGCCTGCTACCCTGCAAGATCAACTTCCGTCCTGCCATTAGCCAATGCACTCCTTGCTGTAAGCCCTATCGATCTGTGTGACATATCAGACAGCAAACAAGCCGCACAAACCCCATCTCTGAGTAACAATGTACGTAGAGTAGCAACCATCTAAATTCTAGCAATTAATGAATAAATAAATGTGGATAAAATACTCTATTTAGAAACATACACTCAGTGGCTACTTTACAACTTTGAGAAAGGCCTTAATTCTTCTTGAACAGTAAATCTTTCTTTGAGATTCTGGGCAATGTCGACATGATTACATCACATACAGTGGTGTGAAAAACTATTTGCCCCCCTCCTGATTTCTTATTCTTTTGCATGTTTGTCACACAAAATGTTTCTGATCATCAAACACATTTAACTATTAGTCAAAGATAACACAAGTAAACACAAAATGCAGTTTTTAAATGAGGGGTTTTATTATTTAGGGAGAAAAAAAATCCAAACCTACATGGCCCTGTGTGAAAAAGTAACTGCCCCCTGAACCTAATAACTGGTTGGGCCACCCTTAGCAGCAATAACTGCAATCAAGCGTTTGCGATAACTTGTAACGAGTCTTTTACAGCGCTCTGGAGGAATTTTGGCCCACTCATCTTTGCAGAATTGTTGTAATTCAGCTTTATTTGAGGGTTTTCTAGCATGAACCGCCTTTTTAAGGTCATGCCACAACATCTCAATAGGATTCAGGTCAGGACTTTGACTAGGCCACTCCAAAGTCTTCATTTTGTTTTTCTTCAGCCATTCAGAGGTGGATTTGCTGGTGTGTTTTGGGTCATTGTCCTGCTGCAGCACCCAAGATCGCTTCAGCTTGAGTTGACGAACAGATGGCCGGATATTCTCCTTCAGGATTCTTTGGTAGACAGTAGAATTCATGGTTCCATCTATCACAGCAAGCCTTCCAGGTCCTGAAGCAGCAAAACAACCCCAGACCATCACACTACCACCACCATATTTTACTGTTGGTATGATGTTCTTTTTCTGAAATGCTGTGTTACTTTTACGCCAGATGTAACGGGACACGCACCTTCCAAAAAGTTCAACTTTTGTCTCGTCGGTCCACAAGGTATTTTCCCAAAAGTCTTGGCAATCATTGAGATGTTTTTTAGCAAAATTGAGACGAGCCTTAATGTTCTTTTTGCTTAAAAGTGGTTTGCGCCTTGGAAATCTGCGATGCAGGCCGTTTTTGCCCAGTCTCTTTCTTATGGTGGAGTCGTGAACACTGACCTTAATTGAGGCAAGTGAGGCCTGCAGTTCTTTAGATGTTGTCCTGGGGTCTTTTGTGGCCTCTCGGATGAGTCGTCTCTGCGCTCTTGGGGTAATTTCGGTCGGCCGGCCACTCCTGGGAAGGTTCACCACTGTTCCATGTTTTTGCCATTTGTGGATAATGGCTCTCACTGTGGTTCGCTGGAGTCCCAAAGCTTTAGAAATGGCTTTATAACCTTTACCAGACTGATAGATCTCAATTACTTTTGTTCTCATTTGTTCCTGAATTTCTTTGGATCTTGGCATGATGTCTAGCTTTTGAGGTGCTTTTGGTCTACTTCTCTGTGTCAGGTAGCTCCTATTTAAGTGATTTCTTGATTGAAACATGTGTGGCAGTAATCAGGCCTGGGGGTGACTACAGAAATTGAACTCAGGTGTGATAAACCACAGTTAAGTTATTTTTTAACAAGGGGGGCAATCACTTTTTCACACAGGGCCATGTAGATTTTGAGTTTTTTTTCTCCCTTAATAACGTGAACCTTCATTTAAAAACTGCATTTTGTGTTCAATTATATTATCTTTGACTAATAGTTAACGGTTTTTGATGAGCAGAAACATTTAAGTGTGACAAACATGCAAAAGAATAAGAAATCAGGAAGGGGGCAAATAGTTTTTCACACCACTGTAGTTGCTACACATTTGTCAGCTGCTTATTCAGCAATTCTCAGGTTGGGTGTGGCATTGAAATGATGCTCGAGTCGTATTAAGTGCGTCAAGAAAGCAATCCCCCATACCATTATAGAACCACCACCAGCTTTGACTTTGACACAAAGCAGGTTGGGTTCATGGATTTATTGTTGTTGATTTTAACCTCTTCGTGTTACAGCAGAAATCAGGATCTTTTTTATTTATTTATTTATTCATATATTCATATCATTCTGTGTAAACTCTAGAAACTGTTGTGCATGAAATTCCCAGATGAGCAGTTTGTGAAATACTCGAACTGACCTGCCTGTTATAAACAGACATGCCACTATCGAAGTCAGTAGGATAACTGACAATTGCATGAGTAAACAAGTTTACAGGTTTTCCTAATAAAGTAAATCATTATACAAGCAGTGTGTTTTTTTATTTTTATTTGGAGTGAATACAAGACCTTCTTTCCCTGATCTAAGTCAGACAAACCAAAACCGAGATAACATACAGTTCCTTCACTTCGGAGACTCGACCTGGAGCACTCCCACTTATTTCCAGCTTTCTCGACTGCTGTTGCCACATCATTAGAATCAGACATCCTGCTTACAGCATCAGTCTCCTCTGAGCTGTGCTGCTCTCACACAGTGCAATTCTCTCAGTTCTCAAACCAGGCCATGACTTTCTCATACCCCCACTGGGTCTCTATCTGAACACAACTGCTACAGCCAGCATTCAGCTACTTCACTGCTAAGAACATTTCTAATGGACTGTAATAAAATAAAAAAAAGAAAGAAAGAAAAACCTTACAATGTAATAAAAATTAAATAGTGAGAGCCACTTCAAAAGCAGAGAAATTTAGAAAAATATATGATAAGGTATTAATTTTGTACCATTACAGATGGTTCAGCGCTCCTGACAACTGCTACCCATTTGTGGTGCAATTAAAATGCATACTTATGCTAATTAAGCTGTAATTAAGTGTTAATTCTTCTTCTCTCTCTCTCTTTGTGTGTCATTTTTGATGGAAGAGCAGTTGGGAATTATGGTGAAATCCCGATGGAATTTTGTAAGCTGTATATTTTTTCAGAGTTGGTATTGTTTGTATTTGTATTCTTTATTTATTTGATTTCTGTGTGTCAGCATATTAATTTTAATTAATCTGATCTGAGACCTTACTCATTTGAACGTTATGAAGCTGGGATTCATATTATACACTCACTCAGCTCTTTATAAACTCATGCAGATACATCAACTATCAAAATGGGTCAAATTACGAGGAGGTATTAAATTCGAGCGCCACAGATCCGTTCGTTTTTTACGTACATTCTCACTCAGATGCCTCAAAATCTGGCAACAGAATTTATTTTTGATGGTCTGTCCCCTGGAAAAAATTCTTGATGCATAATGCTGCTAATGTCAAAAAAGATGATGACCATGCATTTGGTCGAGCTGCAGATCTGCCTTGTGTTTTCAGTTGTGGAGATGATGGGCTCTTCCACTGTGAAGACTGATGCTTCATATCAGGGTCCTACCCATACACACAAGTTTTGTCACTGGAAATGATCCTCGATATGAAGGACGGGTCATCCACGGCATGCCGATGGATTTCTTGGCAGACTTCAAAGGTTCTGACTGAAAAGTAACCACTTTGTACGATTGTGTTAAGCAGAAAAGCATGTCAGAATGCACAAAATGCAGTACATTCTACATCACATTCTGTCAGCCAAGAACAGAAAACTGAGGTGGGACAGCTGAAATCTTGAAAAATTTTGCCTGAAATGATGAATCTCTTTCTTCCCCAAATGGTAAGAATTTGGTGCAAGCTTCATGAATCCATTGACCCAACCTAACTTGTGTCAACAGTCCAGGTTGGTGGAGGTTTACGTAATGGTGTGCGGTATGTCTTTTTAGCACATTGTTCTGCTAAAAAGACATCTATTAATACCAATCAATCGTCACTTCAAGATCATAGACTATTTGAGTATTGTTGCTGACCCTACCTGCGAACAACTTATCATGACTTAATGGCTACTTCAAGCCAACAGATACTGTATGAATGAAGTAGAACACGTTTGGGCTGTGGTAGATGAACTACACCTGCAGGATCTGCAGAATCTGAAAGGAATGTTTCCACCAAGAAGTAATGAGGTGTTTTGAAAGCAAGATGAAGCCCTACACAGTATCAATACACTATTCCTAAATATAATATATGGCTACACCCAGCATGAGACATGTTAATGTACAAATCACATCGGAATAGTTCCATGAATATGGCAATGAGTTCAAGGAATTTTAACATCTTCCCTAGTTAACAGATCTGAATCCAGGAGAAGACCTTCAGGATTGGGTAGAATGGGAGATTTGCAAACATGATTGTGTAGCTCGTGATGTAACAATGTTGGCGAGAACCATTAGGAATCATTTCCAAAACCATGTGGAATCATCCCACGACAAAACTGGTCTGTTCTCAGGGCAAAGAGGATTGTATTCAGTCTTGGTGATTAAATTTTAATTAAAAATAAGTAATTCTTTATTCATGTTTAATGTGCATGTTAAAACTTATTTATCCATTGCTTAATATTTCAGAAATTAGCAGCATACAAATGTGTTCCTTCTACTGACTGCAACAGAGGTACTTTGTTAAGCAACGTGAGTTTATTTGCATGACAATACAAACTACAGACTAAATTAAGCAATTTGGTGGTAGGGAACACTAATGAACAGTATACATGTTTAATTAAAGGCAATTCATGTACGACTTTAATTAGAAACTGCAAAAATTACATCTCAGATGAGCATTGAATCGAATCCCCGGACCACATGTAAATGTCTGTGTATGTGCTGATATGACTACTGATAAAAGACACGGAGGTTCGACGCCCTATGAGTTCAATAAGGCAGGAATAAAGAAGACATCTGTGCCCAATCAGGAGGTGCTTGTTACACGGGTAACCAATCAGCTCTGGCCTCATTATTGTCCCTTTAACAGCCATAAAGACTATATTAGCTTCCTACAATGAACCCCCTGTCAGTTTGCTGAAACAGAGTTGCCTCCATGTGTTTTAAATTAAAACAGTGTTGGCCTTTTGTTTTACAGCCACATTTAAAATGCAATGCTACATCCCACCCACAGTGTTGTTGAAAATTATAACAATAATGTAAAAAAAAAAAGCCATGATACCACTGATAATATAAGTGCGTCTTAATCATGGTGTCCCACTAAAAGGAAGCATGAATGCACACACATACTGTAGACATCATTTTTTATTAATGGATTTTTAAATGAAAAAAAAAAAAAACTTTCTGGTCAGTATCCAACCAAAAATGACAACAGTGGTATATACGTTAAATTACGCTGCAGGCCTTTACTGTTAAACCCTGCAATATAAATATAATTAAGTGCAGTGGTAAGTAAGTGTGGAATTCCTGCCAAAATGTAATTAGAGATTCATTCGGTCATATATATCAAACTTAGTGCATGTCAACAGGGGGGCCATGCATCAGGACAAGACAGAGAAGCTTCCGGATTCCTTCCCATACACTCAGGCAATCTTGTGAATTAGAGCCTGAGGGTCAAGAACTGGAATTAAGGGATCATAATTAAAGCTGGTGATGTTTAGCACCTGGTTTTACTCATTGATAATGGATTTCCCACATGGGAAAGCCCTCAGTGCTTTCATTAATGGGCCCTTTTAGAATAAATACTAACGCATTATGTCCTGGTACTGACAAACCTCAAAATTTTAAAACAAAGATAGACTAACTTGCAAAACATCATTAAACAGATTTTTTTTTTTAAATGAAAAAATATAATAATTTGTCTGATATGTAGTTGATTAGCATGTGACGTAACGTCTTGCACTTGAGTTCACTTCACATTTAGACAAATTCAATTTACAACATATATCTCTAAGTTAAGCATAGATAGAACGACATCTAAGCTGCCATCAGACCATTAGTTGGTTAGTTAAGAGTGCATTGAACCTCTTGAAATCTCCTTTACATACTGCATCTGCAATCATAACTTTCTCTAGAAAACATGCTAAGCCATCAACACAGAATTACCTAATACTAATAGGTCAATAAGGTCAATAAGGGCAATGATCCTGACACATCTGGCCATTACCAACAATTTTTTTGTCGTTAAAGTAATACTTCAAAATAATGCCACATGTCCTCTAGAAGAAAATGTTTTGTATATTTGTCTTTATAATTTTTTTTAAAGCAAGGAATTGTCATGAATGGCCATGCAATTAGTGCAAGTGTCTCTGCAGTCCTAGAGTTTGAGTGTACCAAAGCTGATGCCATGAGGAGGCACGCTTCTCCCAGAAAGAGAAAGTGAGAGAGAAAAGACAGACAGTCAGAGTGGTCAGTCCGCCTCCTGGGGCAGATGGACATACAGTAATACAGTAATAATGAGCCCTGGAGAGGGAGCTGGGCTGAACCATGAACCATGCCCACAGGTGCTGATCATAATAACTGCCCCAGGGAACACTGGGAGAGAGAGAGACACACACTCACACAGATAGACAGAAAAAGGGACAGAGAGAGCAAGTGGGAGAAAGCGAATGGAATTCATAACTCAGTCTCTTTTCTCATTCTCTGACAAACAGCATTTTTTAAACTCTTCTTTTTTTTCAACAGAAAAAAAAGTGCTGTGCTCAAAACACACAATCTACCGGAGCCCCTGTGTCATGATTTAAGTGAAAGCCATACACTGTAGAGGTGAGAAAGAAGTGCCAGTGAGATTTGATCATCGCACATAATAGATTTCCTGCGCGCACGGAGCAAGCTCTTGTTGGAGAGGAATGAAAGGTTGTCAGTGTTATGGAGGGGAATGATAAAGGCACAACACAATCATCTCAGAGTGCACTTAACTAAAACTAATCGATTAGTGGAGGCTCTCTACACGACCACTCACAACCCATCTGTCAAATCACATCATCCCTGGACTTATCCTGGCCACATCACCACTTGTCAGTAAGAATCCTTCTGTGTGTGTGTGTGTGTGTGTGTGTGTGTGTGTGTGTGTGTGTGTGTGTGTGTGTGTGTGTGTGTGTGTGTGTGTGTGTGCGTATTTTGATATGGCTCACCAGGACACTTCATTAGGCTCTGACAGCCTGGTTAATACTCTTGTCTCTGAGTGGTTCATCTTCAGCTTATGAACACAAAACTGATTTACATGCACAACTCCAGAAGTTTCCTACATCAGAGAGAGAGAGAGAGAGAGAGAGAGAGAGATCCATGAGAAATATGCTATTCTTCATTTATTACATGTTTCCAGGCTGTCATTTAATCTGGTTAATTGAATGCTTCAATAATTCTAAGAAGATTATACTCTCACAAAGTGCCATTTTAGGGTCAGGGTTAAGTAAGGCCAATTATCTATTTGTCAAATACATAAAGCTCTCGTCTAATTTCTTCTCATTGGAATTGATTGTGGTGTAAAAACAGATCCCATAATAAGATTTATTGGTTAATAAGATTTATTTCTGTTGAGAAGAAACAGACAAAGCAAATATTATCTTAAAGTAAGGGATAAGTCAGGATTAACTGGAATCACCTCAAAAGCTGATTTTCATGCCAGACTCCAACCTGTCATCTTAACTATAAAATATCCCACTTCTTTGATCTGTAAAATAATAAACTTAATTTTGTTACTTATCTCACTCATGTGTTTTTTTTTTTAATAAATACTGATTTCATCCAGGTTTTGGTCTGATCAGAAAGAAAAAAAAAAAAACACTTTGACGCAGAGATTGCTATACGGTATATCTAGTATGTCACTGAGTAGAAAAAGGTGACAGTCTTTAAAACCCTTGTGATATTCTAGTAAAGTTGTTTTCTAACTAAGAAAGAAATATCTGAGAGGATAAATGATTTAGGCCCTTTGGGAAAATAAGCAAAAAACACTAATGATATTTAAGAACTTTTTGGTTTTGCAGTAAAAAAGACAAAAATTGCCTTTTTTCATTTGTATTACTGGATTATATCACTTTGTTCGAAGTATTATGAAGCCAGTGCTGTTTTAAAATATGCACTGTGGGAAACGTTACTCCTGACAGACTTCACACCGGAGCACTGCTAGTTCTAATTAAGCCTCATACAGTTCACATTCCAACTGCAGCTGACAATTAGCACAATATGTGGCCCCATTAGGGCCGCTGCGATATGGGCCTTTCTCCCTGACAAGTGCCTGCCAATGCCAATCCCTTCAGGAAACCAATATCGCTATTCCACCCAGTAATCAGAAGCACTACTAATAAGCGTTCATTTAAACATGAGGCTGACCTTTGACCTCACATCTCATATCCTTCCTAACCGGAGACAGAGACTACTGACTATGGCGAGCTGGATCATGTGAGACAGACCTTCCATGTCAACAGTTAAGGTTACGTTAAAAAAAAAAAAGGAAAGAGTTGTGGCCTTTTTTCTTACTATATAACATGTAAAATCGGCCTCTACCCAAATCTGTTCTTTCCGATTTTCATCTTTGTTTGCTTTTTTGACTGTCTTGCAAAAATAACAGATTTTTATATATATTTTCATGTCACAATTGCTCAGTTTTGGCATTTGTAAAGGCCATCAGGGAATGTGACTGAGAGCGCTTGATGGGCAGAAGGAAGAAGGAGGGAAGGGAGGCTGCTCATTTCAGGACAATGTCTTTTGTCAACCAGGATTCTCTCAAACTCTTGATATGACGATAAGAAATGGAGAGAAAAATTTGCGACTGCTGTTTGAGCAGTGATGACAGGAGCGAAGTTGACTCACTTCAGAGGGGTTCTGCCCTGAAGGCCATGGGGGCTTGTGAGGCTCATCAGGCCGAGACCCCGGGCTGCTCCTTTCCATCATGCCTGATTCGTGTGCTGCTTCTCCTTCTGCCTGATGTTTTCTCCCTTAATCTCTTCAGCTGCCTCTGCACTGCAGTGATCAGATGAGACAGTTGGGATTCGTGGCCGTGCAAGCCTGACTGTTCTTTTTGACTTTGGTGCGGCCCGAGTGGACATTTCACAGCGGCACTCGGCCTCTGAGCTGAGCCATTCATCAGAGTGGCAGGGCTGTCACATCATGGAGGACTGGGAGTCTGATCAGCGCTGCAGCAAGTGAAGAGACAGCAGCTGAGCACTGAAAGGGAATATGTTCACACAACTGGCAAGCTGGTGGCAGCTGAGTGACCACAAACTCAAGCAGAAGCACATACAGTACAGAAACTGCACAGTGCTCAGTTTGATAACACAGGGAAATGGGCAAGATACCAGACTGATCAGCCAACACAATGTAATATAACTCCGTTTGTTTTATTTATTGAACTGTATAATTAAGGGAGTGTCCAAAATACAGGAAGCAAAAGTGCACATTGAATTATATTTCATATTTCTTAACCTCTGAATGTGTAATTAGTGACCAAAACTAAAATGATTTGGTTAAACTAGCCCACAAACTGCCATTATGTGGGGTAAAAAGCATTACACTGGCATCTGATTATAATGCTCAGCTTCAGCTCTGTCTCCTTTAAAGCCTAGCGTTTAGACCATATCTCAGTATACTTTAACAAACAGAGCAGCCACAGGGGAGAATAATGAATAATCATTAGCAAAAGGTTCGCAAATTATTGATGTAAAATAAGCAATGATATTTTTCACTCTCTACAATTTATTGCCATTAACAAGTAACTTGCAATCCAATAAATGTCAGCATTGCTTTCAGTTAATTAAAGGAATAGATATTATATAGTAATGCAGGGAGGCGCTCAGATCCCAATTGCCACAGACTGCAATTTACTGTCTGAGCTTTATTTGAAGGGAACCACAAATAATAGCCATTAAGCAGTCAGCCAATGGACAGAAGATCACATTAATGAAATTAGATAAGCTGAGCTGGTGATATACACAGCACTCCCACTGAAGAGATGGAGCATCTAAAAAAAAAACAAAAAAACATGTGAGATGCTTTTAATAACCCAAAATTGCATAGGATTTCAAAAGAAAATGCAAAAATATGAATGAAAACGTATAAAATATAATAAAGAATAAATTTCTCCAAGCAGCATCTGACCCATAAACCCCTTTCATTGTGTAGTACAGTGTGCATATGTACAGTACTGTATGTGTGTATGCATCACATGAAAAAAACATGTGGTTATGGTCATAAAATGAAAACAAAAGAGCATGTGTAAACTAATGTGACGTGAATAATTTGTGATTACATTTTAAAATTAATGAATTATGTGTAAACTATTATCTGACACAACATTTTGCTGTTTATTTTTTCTATACTATTAATAAATTATCTACACTAGAAAGCAATCAATCATATAAAAATTACATGCTAAAATGGATGCATAATATGAAAAATGTGACTATATTTATCAATTGTGAATATAATTGTTTATGGTAGAAAGCATGTGAAAATAAATTTATCAAAAACAAACATTTAATGTAATAAACCATACAACAAAAAATAAAAAATTACAAACAAACAAAAAAACAAAAAAATTAATGAGTGACTTTCCTAAGACTTTATCACTTTTTATTATAAAGGTCAAACTGATATTACAGGAGAAAAAACATGAAACTATGCATGAAATGTAAGCCTGTTATGAATCACTAAATGAACCATTTGAAGAATCGTATGTAGAAATGTATTGTGTGTTTGAGGAAGTACAGCAGATACATAAAGAATTTCGTACACATGCTGAAATAAAGAAATAATGGGGGAAATGTGGTGAATCGTGATGAAATGTGCAGTAAATTAGTAAAAACTAAAGTGGAAAAAGGGGGGGGGGGACACATGCAGTAAAAGTGCAAAGTGAGCACAAACATGTAAATCACGTGATCAGTCACGTATGAATTTCATGTGCCTTTACTATAAGAGTCCAAAAAACAAATGAATTAGTTCAGTTAAATGTAAGAATGATGTGGAAGGAAGGAATGCTGTTTGTGTTATGAATGTGAAAGACTTTGGCCAGATATGAAGCGTATATAAGCCAGAGGCTGGACAGCAGGGCAGAGAGCCTCATCCTCTGCCTGTCTGACCACATGAGTGTGTACACAAGCTTGCAGTAGTGTGTACGTGCCCGCCGGCACAATGCCATGGCTGGCACTAAATTAGTGATTAGGGACCCTCTCCTCTCCTCTCCGCTCCCTCTCTCCTACCGCGCTCTATCTCTCTCTTTCCTGTCCTCCTTTTCTCTCTCTCTGGAGACGGTCCGCAGACTGGACAGCTGCCTGCCTCGAGAGCTGTCACCTTGTTACAGAAAGTTTCTTTCTCTGTCTGCCAAAACTTTTCGTCACTCCGTCAGTTTTGTCGTGGCTGGAGCTGTGCGTGTGCGCGGAGTGAGGGAGCCACAGCGCGTGTCATTAGTGAACGGCGGCGCGCGCGCCTGCCTCCTGTCAGCGCGCGCCTCGCCCCGCGGCTACTGCTGTCAGCGCGGCGCGCGCACCGAACGGCCACGAGCGCGAGCCAAGGCAGTGCGCGCGCGGCCAAGCGACAGACTCGAAATGGAAAGTTGGTGTTTGTGATGTCCACTTCCGGTTCGTTTTTGAAAATCAGGGTTGTGTTTCGTGATAAACAAGCTGAGGCCACTTAAGCATTAGGCCATGGCTACAGTATGAGTAGAGCAAGAACTTCTCTGATTTACAGTTAAATTACTGGACGCTCATGTTTAAAATAATTCAAACGAAAATTCATTTACATTAAAGTGCACTTGGTTGTAGTTTTTTTTTTTTTTTTGTATTTAGACTCTCTTTCCTGCACTGTCTGTTGTGCTCTGGTGGATTTAATTTCTCACTATTTTTTTACATTTAGAGTAATGACAAATGAGTGCGAAATGCTTTAAATGATTAATTTGTTCTAGCTATAGCACAGGCCTGCGATACACAAATATGGGAGGAAAACACCAGATTTCTAATTATCCCCCTAAAAAAATTATAATTAAGAACATTTGCATATAACATGATTTAGCTACTTCTTCGTATACTACTTAGATATTGACACAAAATCCGTATTAAATCAGATTAAAAGAAAAGTCAACATGTTGATTTAATCAGTTTAATCTTACATGACATGTTTAAGATGTAATTTATTTTAGGGCTGGGCGATATGGCAAACAAAGTAATCTCGATAATTTTTGGCCCATATTGAACGATATACATTTCGATATAAGCTGTTAATGCTGCCAGCTTTAAAAGAGAATCCCAACAATGACTGAAGCCACAAAAATTAAAGGGTTCATTAAATGACATTTTAAAGTAAGGTTTACTAACAAAAACAGATGACAGATTTGGCCTTAAAAATTAAGCTACTATAGGCACATGCTCAGAATCTTTACAAAGCAAAGATTTATTATTATTTTTTTTTAAATACTTGTTTGTGATGGTATATTACAATGTCTTGAGATTTTTAAACAATAATGAGAAACAACATTTAGACCACACACACTAGGGCTGTCTTTTTATCCCACAATTCAGAGTTAAATGAAGGCTATTTCACACGGCCCCAATAAACTGACATAATGGCTTAAGCATGCAATGACAACAAAAATGGAATGAATTATGCAGCTATCAATCTGGGCCAGGACAATTTCACTTTTACTATATAGTTGGGTACCTGCTAGGTGTTGTATAGTTCATATTTCCTTGGCCAGAGTGGTTTAAGCAACCAAAATAACGTTTTATTGATAATCTGTGCGGCTTTCGCCAACGTGAACACTCCCGTTAGTAACGAGGCGAATAAGGAGCTAAACTTCAGCTGCAGAATGAGACGCTGCGCAATAAGAAGCCAAACGAATCGGAAGCTGCGAATAAGGAGCTAACTTCAGCCTCGTGTGCTTAGGGGCATCATATCTTTTGCTAGAAAGTTAGAAACAGCCCTGGTTATATCCTTGCTCCTTTTGGACACCTTTCATAAGGTGTAATGGCCACGAAAGTCGACACGATCGATATCTGCTTTGGTTCAGCCCCACTGCTAGCCCTGCTAGTTGACGGAATAGCATCGGCCCGCGTTTTCATGCTTTCAGTGTGGTCGTGTGGGTGATGCGTTCATATAACGGAGTTCGTGCTACCTTTTTTTGTCGACAATTTTAACATCTTTGGATAATAACTCGAGGTTAGATTCACTTTCGTCGCTGCTTCCACTCTTTTTTTTTTTGTCATCCTGGTGTCAAGTTTGCTTCGCAAAGTGCGGTAGGAAATTAACTTTGACCTGCACGGCACGCGCAAGCTGCACGCTGATTGGTTGTTGTTGTATTGTTCTGCTGTGTGACTGGCTCTTAGATTAATCCATATCGAGCAAAAATTGTCTAGAGCGTTTCATTGTTTTTAAAATCAAATAAATCGCGATTCGATATGGTATCGTTTATCGGCCCAGCCCGAATTTAATTATAGTTCTATCATTTGTTTACCAATATTGAATTGTATTGAAATATAACTACAAATCCCGAGATCTGTATCATTTTCCTCTTTTCTCACTAGAAAATGTTTAGTCACTGTCATAAAATGTAAGTAAAATTCAATAAAAAGTAAATTCCTTAGAGGAAAAAAAATTAGGAGCATATTTAGTAAATGATAAGCAATCATGTCCCACCCTAAAATGGAACAAATCCTCTCCACACACATACACACAGACAAAAACAAATTGTAGAGGAGTTTGGTGCAACATCTCCACCAATATGGATTAATGTGTGTCTGCAAGCTTCTCCTGTGTTTGCTGGAGCAAACATGGAAGAGACACATTTTGAAATTGGACAACTTGCCAATATTTTGCTCACGTGATGGTGAGTCCTGTCTCTAGCCTGAGCTTTTGTCAATATGTGCACATGTTGACATGCTTTTCTCATTCTACCACATAAACTGGATCATTGTCAAGTAATTGGTTCTTCTTTCCTGATGAGTCTTCTCAATCCATAACTATCAGACACATTAAAAATCCGACAATCTAAGAGCCAAAAATGCAAATAGTGTGTATTCATAGAATGAGTGTCTCATTTGTCTCATATTAAAACACACTAACTAGTCTGCATTTAATGCAGAGATATGGGATCACGGTGGCATAGTGCCACACAGTATTGCCATCTCACAGCTCCAGGATGCCCATTCTGATCCTGCCAGTGCAGAACTTTACATGCGTGTTTGTTTGTTTGTTTGTTTTATGAGTTCTCCAGCCTCTTCACACCTAACAAAACATATTAGTAGGTCAACTGACTTTGGTGACTCCAAACTTCTAATGAGTGTGAACAAATGTGTCATCCTGACAATGTGTGGTAATGAGAGTGTTCTCTCTCAAACCCAGTGTTCTTGGGGTCCACTGTGACCTCAACAGGAAAAAAAACATGAGTAAAATTTTTACATTTACCTAAGACACTCAAAGAACTAATGGGATTTTTTTTTTAACTGATCATGGTACACGTCTAGAATGATCCATTAGAGGTTTTTCTAGGGAAACACTGCCCTCTAATGTTTTGCTAGAATCACTGTGTCGTAAGAATCTCCACAGAAATGTCACATTGTACAGTAGATGGCATTTACTTAGTAGGACCGCTCGAAAATAAAATCCTTAAACATGCATGGTTTTGCAACTGTTTGGAGCATGGTGTCTACAGGGAGAGAATAAAGTCTGGATCTATAGGCAAAAGATATCAAGATGATCAACAAATACTATGAAATCTTTATTTGAAAAAAAAAAATTAGAAATTTTACATTAAATTATACTTTAGATTAGAGTATATCATCAAATTTAGAGTCTCTGACTTCATGGTATTTGTGTATACCTTGAATATAAGAACAATCAACGTTTCATAATATATAATTTTCTCCTTTGATGCAAAGATTGCTCTGGGATGAATCTGATTACTGACTTCAGATGACCTCAAACAAAAAATCTCATGTATTTGTTTGGGTTAGGTCTATTTGACTTGTTGTTAGTTTCGGATCTTGGGTATAAAAAAAATTAAGACTTTTGAATTACTTCAGGCAACAGCATCAGCACACAACTCACGTGCCAACAGGCAAGCAGTTAAAATGTATAAATAAATTTTTTTTAAAACAGTTAATAAATAAGAAAATAATTCAAACTGGAATAAGAGTGATAAGAATCTACCAGTAAAGGGCTGTAAGATCTAATAATAATAATAATAATAATAATAAAAAAAAAAGTAACATTAGTGTAACATAATGTTGTCTTGTGAAGTGGCCAGATAAGAAGTGTTATGAATTGATGCTTTGATGATTTTGAGAGAGTCACTCGAGGCATTTTAATATTAAGGCATAACAAAGAGTTCTGTAATGAGCAATTCCTTACTCGGGTGTTAAAAATACATTAACAAATGAACTAAAAATATCATGAATCTTTTAAGGGCCTTACAACAAACATGTCACACCTTACTGTAATCTTCATTGGAGCTTGACAAAATCTATTAGTTGCAAACCTCTGGGCTGGTCCGAATAACATAAAAGGTCATAGTGACATGTAAACGATCTCAGTTTTATATTTTGGTGTGAGTGTAGATCCATCTTGTCTGTCTGATATCCACTAACAGACAGAGAAATGCAGCTGACACATATTGACACTTTGTTGCAGAACATCGTCTCAATATCTGGTTAACATTGCCTATTGATCTTCTCTCGCAATATATTGGCAAGACTAATTTATTTACGAACTTGCCATTCTGTGTAATTGATTGAGATGCCCTTTCGTTCGAGATTTAATTCTATGCAAAGATAAAAGATTTTCTCGTCATTGCTTGTTATCTAAATTGGGCCATTTGTTCTACACAGGAAAGTTCAGGGGTCTCCTGCCTGCTGGCCTTGTACTCACTAAGAGGTGACTGAAATGTTTAATTGGGCAGTATAATGAAATGCAGAAAGGTGTGACCCAGAACAGCTAAAGCAGTCTAATAGATAATCAGGTCATCTGCCCTATCACCTTATATTGAAAGCTGTATTGCCGTTTAACACTGGAGGCCAATCTATGAGGATGAAACTGAGATTATTGCTGCTTTCAAAGTAACACACCGGGTGTTAAACGCAATCAGCATACAGAGTCCCAGAAGTAATCACACAGTCCAACCAGATCACTAAATAATTAAGAGTCAAAATAATAATGCTAAATATTAAACATTTAGCCTCAATAATGAAAGCAAAAAAAAAGAAAAAAATCCAGGTATAAATGTTACTTAACCACTATAATTCAAAATATTTTGGCAGAATAGCAGGAAGAGATGGGGTTTGTGCATAACATATTTGTTTGATTCAGTGTGTGCCAGCCTCAGTAGAGAAATTACCGCAATTGAGCACCAGCTCGGTTGTAGGGAATTATAAAGAATCTCCATCTGTCAGGAAAAATGTTACCCCAGAGCAGTCGTCACACAAATTGAGACTGTGAGCTACAAGAAAAGAAAACTGATTTCCCATATTTAACAGGTTGAAAGGGGGTCAGATTAATTACGCTCTCGGCTCTTTAGATCCTGCTGTGGAAGAGCTGACACAGGGACTTTCATCTTCCTGTTCTGGGCATCTGTGAATGCTACATTTCATTCTGATATTTGCTTAATGTGTTAATTGATGACCTCTCTTTCCCCTCTGCCCGGCTCCTCCATATTCAAATGAGTCCACAGGCGATTTGCACTTTAGAGCCATCTCAAGTGAGAGTGCTTGCCTTAACTTAGCAGTCTCAAGGCGCAGCATATTCCAGAAAACGGCGTGTCAATCATTTAATGCACTTTTGTAAAAGTGCTCTCTTTTTTTGCCCGTTTAGACTAAGTGGTTTAATCTTCTTCTATTGGCGTGATGCATGGTTGGCTGTGAAACTGCCTTGGCGCTTAATAATGGTAATGACTACATTTCCCTACATCTCCTTCATTAAATCAGAGCGGCCATAAGATTCCCTGGCTGTTCACCATATTCATCAATCAGTGTGATAGACTAGGAGCACATTTCATACACACACCCACAGGGAACACTTGCAACTCGTCACACGGTTCTAGCAAACATTTCCTTCTACTGCTAAATGTACTACTTCCATATGCAAATAAAGATTGTGGCTTGAATTTTGCACAAGATTAAGTTTGATTACAGGTTAAGTGATGTAAAGTGACATCTACTGTAGAACCAAACATAGTGGTTGAATAACAGTGTAGTTTAAGAGTCCAACAGCTTCCTTCACTTATTTTCCTCGCAGTCTCTGTGTAAGATTTGAGCACATTAACAATTAACTGGATGAATAACCACATTTGGTAAATTACAAGTATCGGTACCTCAAGAAAAAATTATATGCGAAGAAAATAAGTATGTTTGTATTTTTGCACATTTGTCATCTGTTAAATATTATAAAATATTTTTATAAATAGATATTTTTTATTAGCCTATATGGTAACTTCACTTCACCTTTTTCTCTGAAGATGGAAATCACAGACGGCCATATGACTTTAAATATCCAATGGTACGAACAAATCTGAAACAAATGTGTTTGTCTGTTGTTGGAGTAAAAGCATGGAATTCTCTGAGAAAAGATTTAAAAAGTTGTAAAAATATTTTGCTATTTAAAAGGGGTTATAAAAAGAAACAACTTGAATTATATCAAACTAAAGTTTAATTCAATTTGTATGTGACCATTGTAAAATGTTCAAATAAATATTAGATATGTTGGAGTTTGGGTGATGGTGGAGGGAATAATGTTAATGCCATCTACTGTTTAGGTTAATAAAGGGGGCAGATAAATATAAGAAAATTATTCTTCCATCTGCTCCTTTCTGATCATGGATATGTAAAGGAAAACTTAAATGAGTTGTATGTGACTTGTACAAATAATGCATTTTCATGAAAGGAATAAAATGATTACATTACATTACATTACCTTGATTTTCAACATAAAAATTACAAAAAATTCAGAAGAAGTAAAAAGAAGAGAGTATTTTCTCTGTTTTTCTAAAAATTATTTGTAACTAAATTGTTGCAAATATGACATAGGCCGTGTTAAGAAATAATTGAGATCACATGCATACCTGCTGCTAAATAGAGGTAGGATTTGAGAGTTGCAAGCAAATAAATTGAAAAGAAAATCCACCACAGCCTGAACATGTTTTTTTTATTCATCACTCATCACTTCCTGATGTATGACGTTATCTTAGGTTATTCTGACCGTTTAAATAAGGCACATTCACTGCATTAGTACATGAATAACACTTATAGGGACATGTATAAAAATAATCACTATTTTTCCAGATTAGAGATGTAAAGATGCTACAATCCAGAGTTTTGTTTGATTATGAATTGCAATCTTGCAATTATTTTTCTGACGAACAAAATAAAAATTTGACCTAAATCTGGAGGGGGGGGGGGGGGCTTGAACAAAAAACTAACAAAAAAAGAAAAAACACACAGTGAACCTATTCCATGTTACGATTAGTCTTTATGAAAAGAACATGTGCATGTATTTTAAGGATTAAAGTGCATGCTTAAAACAGTACTGGTCCAGAATATTCTCTCCTCTATACTTTCTTTATGCATCAAAGAATGTTTAAATGAGTTAAGAATATGAAGAAAGAGGAAAAAAGTCCTTGGCATCTAAAAGCAAGACATTTTTAATAACATTCCACATTTTTAAATAACTTAAAATTATTCAATCAAATGAAGATGGAAGAAAAAGTTAGGTGAAATTTCATGTCAAGAATAATCTTACAAAACATGTTAGAAGACTTCCAAGAAGCATGGCTTGCTGGGAAATATCTCGTCATTCATACAGTCTCGTGTAAAATCAGCTTAAGTGACGCCTAAGCTGATGAAACATACAAACGGCTTGAAAAGTTAATATCAAAAAGAGTCAAGTGATAAACTGGACCTTAAAATGTAAAAATGATACCCAATCGTCCCTTTTTACGATACTAGGAAAATAAATCTAAGCTGGTAAAAGTGCTGGTCAAATAAAACTGCAGACTAAACTCTTTCTTAAAAGTGATTTAAGTTGTTTCTCCAATTTTGAAAGGCTCCTAACAGGAAAAATCTGACTACTTCATCTACATAAAGCCACACATTGTTAGATGTGGATTTCAGCAGAAAGGATACATTACCAAAACAAACTAATATCTGGGACTTTTAAAATTTAGACAATTTATCAGCATCCCATTTTGTCACGCTTTGATTGTTTCAGTCATAGAAATATATCTTCATTTCATAACTCATCGTTATCTCCCTTTATATATTGCAAATAATACTTATAACATTAATCGTGCCTGTTGAGAGTACCTACTTTAATTCACAAATCCTCTCAACCCTGACAGTTTCATTTAAACCGTGTCTCAGAGTCAGTTCACTGAATTAAAGCTGAAGCTTTAGATATTTTAAAAGCAGTTCAGATTGGAGCTAAAGCAGCTGTTCATGTCAGTGGCTGGGGTGAGTTTAGAAACGCAGACTGAAGCACAGATATTAAACCATAGTCAGAACAGCTAAATGCATAGCCTTTAGTGATTTTCTTGTTTCATCATGTTTGAAGTTAGAGCAGCCTCTGAAGTCCTCAGAGCACAATATTATCCATCTCTGCGGAAACCGTATGAAGGTTTTTGTCAGTGTTCTGATCTTCCTCCTCCTCCTCCTCCTCCAAGGTGGCGTGTGCACTCTCGTCAGCCTTCCCAATAACCTGCTCAGGTTCTGGTGAGAGGTTAGTGGCATAATCAGTCTGTTCAATATTAACCATTATGACTGCATTGGAGCTACTCTGCATATGATCCAGGTCCATGGAGGAGCCACAAGTCAGGTCCTGGTGTATGGTGTGACTGCGGTTTAAGCTTCTCCCCTGGTTCAGTGCAGCCCTTTTGAAAGAATGCGAGTTTTCAGGCAGACGGTTGAAGAGGTCGCAGCCATCAACAGTCTCTCCCCGACGTAGTCGCCTTCTATAACTTAGATCATCTAAATCCTGTGATCCACGCATAACAAAGATCACAAATAAAATAAATAAGTAAATAATACAAGGTCAACAGTGTGGCGTGTTTTAGTAAAGAAAAAAACTAAACAAAAGATCATCTTCTATACCGCTTTATCCTGTATTTAGGGTCACGGGGACCCTGAGCCTATCAAAACAAAAGATAGTTACCTTATATGAAGAGTTGGTGGAGAGAAGTATGTTACTGTCTTGTGATCTATTCATCTGCTGTATCCTGTACATAAAACAGCATAAACATCATTAACGAATCAGTCAGAATAAAAAAATTCTATTCTTTTGATGAATTTAACAAGAAATTTATCTAGATATGGGTGCTGAGCTAATGAAAATTGGTTTTGCAATTTAGGCAAGTAGACAGCTACAACAAGAACAGCATCTCCTATCTACTGTATCTAGCTCTGAAAGTTTTTGCAAGAAATCCAATTATAAACGCATCTAAGTACAAATAGGTCTGTCACACACCTTTGCATATCAGGACTCTTGTGTTGGACAACAGAGGGCGCTGTAAGAGAGAAAAAGAAAGAAAAAGGAACCGTGGGTGAACACATTCTCAAGCCGTTTTTTATTTGTTGGTTTGTATATTTGTATTACAATATGGATTTCACATGAATTAACCATAACATTACAAAGCAAAACATTATGCCCAATATTTCCCTTGAGCCACCGAAGTGTCTCTGGCCCTGGTGGGATGAATCCACAAGATCTCAGGGGGTTTATTGTGGTGTCTGGCAGCAGGACGCTGGCAGGGGATCCTTTGGGTGCTTGGGGGTGGGCCTACATGGATTGGACTTCTTTGTCCGGCACATTCCATGGGTGCTTGATCAGACTAGAGAGTTTGGAGGCTGGATTGACCTTGGGCTCTTTGACTCAGGTGTGGAGCACCTGCAAGGCGGGTTTGTGGTGTAATGGTTATCTTTTTTTTCATGGCCAGCATTGGCTTTTTTCAGTGAACTGTGCTGCACTGGCTGTTCTGTGGAATTGGACCAGACAGGCCGGCCTTTGCTCCCCTCAGGCATAAATGATCCCTGGGTGCCCATGATCCTGTCACCAGTTTACCGGTATATAATGGATAATGTGTGTGAATGTTATGGCTGACTGGTGTATATAAACCTCTCATTTTTACCTAGATGTCTTTGGGCTATACAGAACTGTTTGACTGATTCAGCGTCAAGACCGCACACACAGGCTTTCTGAAGAATCCTCAGAATCGCTGTGTTCTGCAAAATATATATATATATTTTTTTTCCATTTAACAAGATCAACTGTATATATAATCAAATAATAAATTGGTTTATGATTCAACAAATTATAAGACAGTGTTCCTATTACTATTCATCTGCTCTGGAATGTGAGGATGAATAGTTAATAAACGCCAGGCTTCTTACAGTCTCCTGAGCACAGTCCATTGCAGTGCGCTGTCTGTTGTTCCTGAGGTTTGTGAGCGCCCCAGCCTGTAGCAGCAGTTCCACCAGAGTTTGATGTCCTCCTCTCACTGCCTCGTGTAGAGCCGTGTTCCCCTGATTATTGGACTGGTTCAATGAAGCACCACTCTAAAGGGAGACAAAATAATTTACTTTACCCAGTCTCTGTTTCAGGCTGGCCTTATTAGATGACTGGTTACAAAAGAAAAGCAATAAATATAGGCAGTGCTACATCATGTATTGTGAGAATGGAGTGTATTGCTGAGGGTACCTCTAACAGAACTGCTACAATCTCCTCATAACCCTTTAAGCAGGCTTGGATCAGTGGAGTGTTCCCATACTGATCTTTCTTATTTAGCTTGGCATTGCACTCCACCAGAGATATCACCACCTACAGAAACAAAGGCAAGACACAGAAGAACACGGTTATGTAACAAAATTATTGTTAAATCATAGCCTTTCCTCGCTGATTCATGATCTGATTCAATTAAGTTTTAATAGCTATGCGTTACCAGTATGTCAGCGAGATTGTCTGCTTAAAAGTACGGAAAAAAATTTTCTTTAGATGAAACATTGAGGGTTAATTTGTAACAAAGTGGACAAGCATAAATCCAAGACAAAATTCAGATTAAAAAAAAAACTGAATTAATATCAGACAGCCCAGTCTGAGAACCTCTGATTCACTGTTCACTACTCCGCAAAATTACAATTAAAAACAACTGAACATGTCCTAACCTAACGAAAATTCTGAAATAATCACAGAAAGCTTTGCTAAAAACGCTATCGTTAGTTTGGTTGCTCAGACTACAAACTTAACTTAAGATAAGAGCAACACATTTTGTATATCCAAAGGAGAAAAACAAGCAGACATTAAAGTAACCAAAAGTTACTTTATTGAATGGTGGGGTGCTTGCCAGTATTAACTGAAAACAGTGAGTTTGAGTAACCAAAATGTTTTACTTTCTACACTGAAGGATTCCCTTTAACCGAGACCAAAGGAGCAAAGAGAAAAAAAAAAACAGACAAGTGTACGATGGCTGTGCAATCCACATTGACAGAAGTGGGCAGGCATAAATCTTTGGTGCTAAAAGAGAAAATCTCACCAATGTGAGTGTTACTGTTTTTCCTACTGGCTTATGGATTCCATGTCAATAAATTTGTAGAGTTGAAGTTAACCCAGGAGACCTCGATACAATGCAAAATTTGCATGTGGAAGTAAATTTCGTATTTGTGGTTAGTCATCTTTACAGTTAGTTTTTTTCATGTTTGGCCTTTTCTGCTTTGCTGTGCAGGCTAGATTTGTTAAGCAAGCAGACAAAATGTTGCAAATAAAATATTAATTACAATTTTTAAATTACTTATTTAAATGTGAAGGGAATTGGGCAACAGGGTTTTTTTGCTTGAGGAATAAAATGGAAAATACATTTTCTGAACACCTTCTGCTGGGATTTATTTCTTTACCATTATTCCAACTATTTAAATAGAACTACTTTTCATGTAAAAAGTTAATTATTTAAAATGTGTGCTATAATTTGTTGCCTATTTATCAGAATAAATTTTTTCATTCACATTGCTATATCGAGATACAAATTAACCTTAATTACAGGACTATCCCTTTTGAGTTACTGAAGTTTATTCATTCATTCATTCATTCATCTTCTATACCGCTTTATCCTGTATTTAGGGTCGCGGGAACCAAACAGCCTCTTCTTCTTTGTCTTTCGGCTGTTCCCTTTCAGGGGTCGCCACAGCGAATCATCTGTCTCCATCTAACCCTATCCTCTGCATCCTCTTCTCTCACACCAACTAACTTCATGTCCTCTCTCACTGCATCCATAAATCTCCTCTTTGGTCTTCCTCTAGACCTCCTGCCTGGCAGTTCCAACCTCAGCATCCTTCTACCGATATATTCACACTCTCTCCTCTGAACATGTCAGAGGGAACCAAACAGCCTGATGTACAAATAAAATAATAACTCTGATAACTGTAGGTTGTGAATTTTAGATGAATTAAAAAATTAATGAATTATTGATTGAATTAAATCACCCTCACCCTTAAGGTCCCCACTGGAAAGGTGTGTACAAATAAAAATCTCTGCTGAAGAGGACGGACAGAGAATTTAAAAGAACAGTGATGTGATTGGCTTTAGTTTGAATATTCCAGTATTTCTTCCATAATATTACAATATTTATTGCAGTAAGAACAGACCCGATTGTGTGACAAAAATATATGAAAAGTGATTTTGCATGTTTGACTGAATGTTTAGTGATTATACAGAACACTGTTATGTAACGCACCTGTGTGTGGCTATTCTGGCAGGCCAGATGGAGTGGAGTGGCGTTCTGACCATTACAGGTGTTGATGTTGGCTCCATGGCGGATGAGCAAAGAGATTAGTGCTGTGTGTCCATGCAGGGCTGCAACGTGCAGAGGCGTGAAACCATCTGTGCTGCTGCTGTTCACTCCCAACTTGTTGAGCTGCAGGGTGCATAACTTCATAAAAAAAATAATTAATAAATAAACACACACACACTCAAAAAATTAAGAGGTGGCGCACTGAAATTCTTTGTAAGAAATTTACTGAAAAAAATACTTGACTGAAAAAAAAGTATTACTCTAGTAACAATTCTTATATAAGCAGTGTTAATAATTAACAATATTTTATATGAAACATCACAGTTCACAAAGTCATCGTCTAGCTCAATTAGAGCATGTATTATGTTTCACAACGTGTGTAAACCTTTTGTGTGGATTCACACTTTGGACACTGGCACAGAGGATGGCACAGGTCTGTCTCTGCAGGCAATTCAGTTCTCTCTTCATCCTCCGGCTCTTCATCTAACCACTCAAACAGGTAGCGTACCTGAAACATGAAATACCCACACAGCCATAAGATTAACACCACCACCACCAGCTAAACTGAATAACATTAATTATCAATTACTGTATATTCCAGTAAACTGGTGACTAGAGATGTTCCGATACCATTTTTTCCCCTCCCGATACCGATTCTTGGGCTCAGGGTATCGGCGCCGATACCGAGTACCGATCCGATCCCTGGGTGTGTGTGTGTGTGTGTGTGTGTGCGCGCGCGCGTGCGTGCGTGTGTGTGTGTGTGTATATATATATATATATATATATATATATATATATATACACACACACATAATATATATATATACATATATATATACATAATAGATATATAATAAGTAAAATACGACTAGCCCTGTGTAACAGGTTCGACCCTAAGTGCACGGGCGACACCATGAAACACGGACACGAGGCGAGGCCTTGCAGGAAAAAGGGTAATTTATTTAGAAAAATGGGGAAGGAAAGGGTTAAAGGCTGTATGCGGTCTTTTCCCCTTCGGCGGCAGGGATGCGAAGGCGGGCTCTACGCGGAAGTGAAGGTGCCGCGGGAGCTCGCGCAGCTCGTTCACGCGCTCCTCTCGCTGAGATCAAAGGTGCCCCCCCTTTTTAAAGTCTCTGGGGCGCATCACATCGCCCCGCTCTTGTGCCACTGTCTCTCATAAAATCCACCGCGTCGCAAAGTCCAGCTTCCCAACAGTCAGACCCCGAGCTACACTCCCCGCTGTGTTTTATAGTGGCGATATCATTAGCGGCGATAGCCCATGGGCCGTTGCCTGATTCTGCGGCCCTGCTACTTCACATACCTAAAGGGGGGGGGGGGCGCCTAACTAGTGAGCGAGGAGCGATATCAATTTGGGCGCACGCCCATCAAAGGCGCACGCCGTAAGTAAGCTAAGCTAGTAGAGCTAGCGGGCATAAATAGGTTATGTTTAGGAAAATGGTATCGGATCGGTACGTGGACTCAAATACCCGCCGATTCCGATGCCAGCTTTTTTTGTGGTATCGGCAGCATTTCCGATACCAGTATCGGAATCGGAACAACCCTACTGGTGACAGGATCATGGGCACAAAAGATTCATTTACGCCTGTGGGGAACAAAGGCTAACCTGTCTGGTCTGATCCCACAGAAAAGCTAATGTAGCACAAATTGCTAATGAAAATTTTATACTAGCTATGACAGAAAGGTATCAGAACCCCCAGCTTGGTGCGTATGGGGTTCAGCAGGCAAAGAGCTCAAGGTTGTTGACTTCCAAAACCCCCAGATCCCATTCCAAACAAGCATCCATGGAATGTGCTGGACAAACAAGTCTGGTCCATAGAGGCCCCAACTTGCAACTTCCAGCATTTAAAGAATCTGCTGCTGACGTTCTGGTGCCAGATGCCACAGCACACCTTCAGAGGTCTTGTGGAGTCATGACCAGAGTACCGTACTTAAACATCACATTACAAGTTTGCTTCTAAATTGGCAAAACCTTGGCTAGGTCTTAAAACAAAGTTTGCAAGTTCTCAGAACAAGCCCTGGCTCTAGTACAGGCCCTGTGTTAGTCCAAAAAAAAAAACAAAAAAAAAACTTTCATTATGGCATTAGATCAAGCAATCATCTTAGTTTATGTGCAATAACCGCTCACCATTTCCACGTCTCCATCTGCCACTGCCCGCAGTAACTTTTCCACCTGCCAAATAAGATACAGAGAGATGCCTTATTAAATCTCATTCAACATGATAGCATAATTTAAAACTTTTAATCACATTTCAGAGGGCCGGTCTCACCTCCTTTAGGTGAGTGCGATCAATTTCAGAACTAGCCTCCAGAGAGACTGTTGAGGACGTACTGGACACAGAGGTACGTCTGCTGCTGCTGTCAGCTGACTGTGGAGAAGGACTGGGAGTCTGAGAAAACAAACAGAAAAAAATTATTTTAATTAGAATCTGTTCATTGTTTGGTTGTCAATTTGTGTTGTCACCATTTTCATTCAGTTTCTCTGTCATGTTCCTATACATGACTTTCAGTATTCTTCATTTATTTTAAAATGCAGTATAAAATCATATAATTGTACATTTTTATTTTCTTGTTTTTATTTCCTTTTTTGTAAAGCACTCTGGTTACACTTTAATGTAGGATTTTAATGTAGAACATGCCATACTAAGAATGTTTTCTGAAACCATTTACCCTTTTTCCCACACTACCATACGTGCGCTCCAGCAAGGACAAAACCTACAATAAGAAGATAAACAGCACAAGATTAGGAAGGTGTTACAATAAATTGTGAAAATAATTAAATCCATAGAACTATTTGTCAGTATTACACAAACAATTGTCTGTAAATACTAAGGTGTAATTATTTAGGCTCTATGCACTATCCACCTGCACATTCATGAAATTATCCAATTAGTCAATTAGCACAACAGAAAAAATCATGCAAAAAGAAGTAGAAAGCTGATGTTCAGATCAAACATGTAGGGCAGATGGGCTACAACAGCTGTCCACACCAGATATTTAGTAAAGCCTAAGTTTGTTTCTGCCCATAGAACGGTGCAGCTTTGGCGAGATTCAGGTTCTTGGTTGACACAAATGGAATGAACACTAGAGATGAGCTCTAAATGAACTCTAAAGAGATCATCGTTTCTGAAAGCAGCACCTACCCATGCCAAGATAACTCAATATCACATTTCAAGCCCTATCCTGATATGAACATTAAGCAAAGTGCCTTTCTGCGTGAATTTATACAGTACAATTTATACAGGAATAGATTAGTTTATGTGCAAAAATCTTAAGTCAGCCCCCATTTCTTCATATCAAATTAAATAAAATGATGTAGATTAAAATAGAGAAATAGGAAGAAATGTTTTACCGCGCCAGGCTGCAAAGCCCCTAAAGAAAAAATTGGTTGTTTATGCAACAACCTCAACGGCAACCTCATTTCCCCTCTCGTCTGTTCCAACCACTCGGCATTCAGCGTCAGCAGTACACTAATCACCGGCCTGATCATCTGTCATCATCTTCACCTGTTTCTCACTGGTTCATGACTTAAGTTAGATGTTTTTATGCTTGAATGATTAATAGGTCACTGTGTGGCTTCACAACTGGTCAGGTACAGGAACTGGACTGAAAACGAGATACAAAGTCCTGTAGTCCCGTAGGAAGACTGAAGAACTATTTCTAAAAATTATAATAGACAAAGTCGTGCTCTTGGAAGCAACCCATAAAAAAAAAAATTAGTGGTGGCTCAAGAATTACGTTACTGCTGTCACATAGTTGTCTCATTGAATATTTGCAAGTATTGGATATTTGCCTAATAATGTGGACATTCACTATGAAAAGTTATCACGTATGTTTATCACTTTCATACAAGATCTTCTTCTTCTTCAAAAGATACAACTTCTATTCAGGGCATATTTGTGCATTATCGGTATTAAATAAATAAGAATACTTCAGTGTTCAACTAAGAGAGCTTGTGTGTGGTGTGTAGTGCTGAAGTGTGTGGTGTTCTGACCCTGGAGTTAAGTGCGCAGTGCAGTGGGCTCTGATTGGCCTTGTTAAGGAGGAGTGTGGAGGCGCCGTTCTCCAGCAGCACCTCCATGATGCCTTCGTAACCCCAACGAGCCGCGATGTGCAGTGCCGTATCCCCCTTGTCATTCTGTACGTTCAGCTGACATGTGTGCATGTCGTAGTAAACCAGTGCCTTTACACACTGAAACACACACAGGAATATCCGTTAACACGTGGAATTCACACTGAAATTCTATGGATTTTAACAGAATTCGAATGTATTATTGCATTTTATGATGACATAGTCTTTAACGAATTGTATGAACAGAGTATTAACCAGGGTGCTTACATCCTCATGGCCATACATGCACGCTAGGTGAAGCGGAGTGTTCCCATTGTTGTCCTGAGCGTCTGTGTTTGCTTTATAGTGCAACAGCAGCAGCTAAAGGGGGGGGGGGGGGGGAGGAAGTGTCAACCAGAGGGAAATCTTAAGAGAGGTCAGTATTTCTGAATCGTTTTGGTAAATAACAATAGACCTGATATCACAATTTTACCACATTATGGTATTTACTACTTCACAACTACAAAGAAAATAACATGACGTAAACAGGAATAAAACACAACAGGGCGTTCTGAAAAAGAATATCATCAGTAACAAAGTGGTGTCATGTTACTGTATCCTTTTCTGTTTACAGTTAACAAGTTGCAAAATGTCCACAAGTCAGTTCCTGTTATCATTTACATTGCATTGCAGCAGCTGTAAACAAGCATTCCTTCACCAGCCACTCTTTTTGTTCTCTTTCATGGTAGTTATTAAGGAACTGTAAAGACCTCTCTTATGCATCTCAGGAATAGACTTACTCTGACTATTAGTGATGGCTGACGACAACGACTTCTTCCAGGAATACAGAATAAATATATGTAAATATCTCCATACCGAAAATCTCCACACCATATCAACGAGGGCTCATTTTTAGGCTCATGTGGAGCACTAAATGACTCGTATTATTCTGTAAGCAGGAATATTGAGACAAGACACTCACCGTGACTCCCTGGTAACCCTTCTGGCAGGAGAGGTGCAGAGCTGTGAGGCCGTGGTAGTCTGTGGCATTCACTGCGGCTCCCTTTGACACCAACAGTTCAACCAGCTGTGACTGACCTATTCATCCACATCCACACACACACACACACACTACACGTCAACATAAACGGTCTGGGATGTGTGTGTAAAAGGCTGAGAAACAAACCTAAGAAACTTGATCATTAAAGTTCATTAACTGACACTGATTAGGAATCAGACCTGGAATGTTCTATACGATACATTAAATTATGACGGTATGTTAAAGAAGCATGTGGAAGGCAGCTAACCACATATAGCAGCAACATGAAGAGGAGTGTAGCCTCGGTCGTCCCGGGAAAATGGAGTAACTATAGATGGGTCATTTAATCTCCTGGGAATTAATTGAAAGACAAAAGTACATATTAATACATATTATTTGGACGGATTGCTGATTGAGTGTGGAAGCTGCAGTCAAGATTTTTATATATATATATATAGTTTAAATTATGAACAGCATACAGCACAATATGAACAGTTTTTGTTATGGAAATGCAGTCTAAAAGGCGAGTGAAACACTTACTGTACTTAAATTGTACTTGGGCTAATTATGGTTTATCAATGACTGGGTTTCATGACTTCATTTCCCAATGAGTCATAATTATTTTATAGTTACCAGGAAAAACAGACTTGTGTACCACTGTGATATCAAAACAACTTAAGTGGTTGACGAGAATGAAGCTCTTATTGTTTTACCCAGAAACAACAAAAATCCCTGAGGCTGCAGTCTTGTGTCCATCATTAGAGTATGAACATGGAGCAACCACATACTCAGAAAAGTGACAAAGTGACCAACAATAGGCTGTCACTTTATTTAAAATACAAGAAAGCTATTTGTTAGAGTTTCTGGAAAAAATGCTTACAGAGTGAATGCAAGTGAAGAAGAACTAGCACTTAGAACTAAAGGATCACTATCAGCACCTCTGTTTAAACATCATGACTGTGAAAACATGTTAGGGTCAGTGGTAACTTTCAACTCTCATGAACGTATGTATAAATACAGTAAAAATGGAGGTTGGAACATTTGTTCACTTTGTAAAAGCTGCATGACATGCACTGCATGTAGTGCATAGAGCGCATGAAGCAATAATATACATGGCTGAGCATGTTAAAAGTGAACAGGATGTAAAATAATAATAACTGTTCCTGGTTATAGCATGTCATAGACATGTCTTTATGATATTAATGATGTATCATTATTAATTAGATGAGTATGAGGATGTGTATGTGTGTGTATAGAGAAGAAGCAAAGAGTTAAGAGTCTAACCCTGTCAAACGGAGGTCACATGCATCACAGGAGCACAGTGGGTGACACATCTGTCTTCTGTCTTCCTCGCTCTGTCCTTCACTTAGCAAGTGCTGGACTTCTTCATTGTTCCCATTTGCTATATGCTAAAGACATGCCAAGAATGTGCTAAACAGGTGCTAAATACTGTATAAGGAACATTTTACAGTGACATCTTGTTGTAGAAGAGTGTTTCTCTTTAATTGAAGATAGTAGTGAATGAACAGATGGGTTAACACCTCACATACCGTACATCATACAGTAGCTTAGGCAAAATCAATGAACACAATGTGTTTTTATGATATTCCAAAAATCCCTGGCAACACAGTACATTGTGAGATATTAGATTTTTACCCTCATGATTACATGATTGACTGGGAGGTCAAAGTTCAAAGAATATTTCTGTCTGAATGCATATTGGTTTCTCACAACTGGAAGGTCAAACCATCGTAAGTCAGGGACTATCTTTGTTCATTTGTTTGGCATGTTTTAAAGAGGGGAAAAATTGACAATGTGTTTCTCACCTCAAACAAGCAGTCTATAGGTGTAGAAGCGCTCTGGGAAAGAAGATTCATCTTTTGCCTGAAGAACAGTTTGTCATTCAGCTCTCCTGAACCCTTTCACCAGGGAAAATATTTTAATTTATACATCAGTACATGAGGAGAAAAACTGATTTTATGCAATAACTTATGTAAGAACTCTCTTAGTTGTGGTAGGAGATTCTGTTCCACTCTGTATGATATGATTAAAACAATCTCTCATGCCTAGAGAATGCAGCTCAATTACATTATGTGGTTAAACAGAAGGATTTTGTTCCTCAGCATTTCCACCATTGTAAACAAAAAAACAACAACAAGCTATTATGTATTTGAACTGTAACATTTGTTTAGAACAACTTCATGAAAGAGAAATAAGGTCTGACTTGCACATCTCTCACCGTCGACCCTTGATTAAGGTTGCCTTGGCTGATGTACTCCACAGCTGCCTCAAACGATGTCAGGCAGTAACTCAGGTCATCCTTGGTGGAGTTACAAAAATGAAAGTTTTTAATGTAGCTGAGATTTGCCATCCTGGAAAAAAAAATAAACAAACATGATGACACCGATCTCAGTTTGATGCTATATTCTGAATATGTTGGATTACTGCTTTACATACCAATTAGGGATCTCGGTTTTCACCAGTAGGTACAGAATCACTGAAAGGAGATCGTCTGCACATACAGCCTCCAAGTTAACTAAAACAAAAGAGAGAGGAAATCCATCCTATATTCAGCGTGTAAATGTGCTCCAGTCTCACCATTGCAATACAATCCTACTGTGTCTGGTTCAATAATCTCGCATTTGGCCCACTTGGCAGCTTAGCCAACACTGGTCAAGAGCAGATTGCTCTACTTTACACAAACAGTGAAGTGTTGTTGCGCTGCCAACACAGTGTACTTCAATAATAACAGTTTGCCGTGAAACAGAGTTAAGAATGCTGTGTGAGAGAGTGTGTGCGTATGCAAGTGTGTGTCCCAGATAATCTGGTTACTATAGTAAAGTTCAGGAGAATGCTTGGACAGAAGGACAAAGACAACATTGTCTTGCAACAACAAAACCCCATTAAACTGTGTTGTCAAGGGAAACAATAAAGCAGCATTATTGGGTAAAGCAAAATCTTTTTTTTTTTTGTTTATACCATTTTTTTCCACATAGACATGCTTCACTTTTTGGAAAGCCAAGCATAAATATACAGTATACCAAAGAATTAAGACTTCCAGTAGTAAAACGTAAAAGTAAGGAAATGAGGGTCAAAAGTAACACACCTTTGCGGCTGGGCGACTGCATGATGATGAAGGCAACCTTCCTAAGACAGAGCAGCTTCTGCTGAGGAGAGCTGCAGCGGTTAAGCTGACTTAATTCCCTCTTGGCACGAGGAATATTTATACTGCATACAGCGAGGAAATTAAAAACAGCACAAGAGAGCGAGAAGGTGTGAGACAGAGCGAGAGCTGAATGACAAATTAATCAACTTTGATGTATTCGGTTCACCTGAATTCTGACTTCACTCCAAGATCTTTCTGCTGCAGCTCCTGCAGCCCTCTTGTAGTTTTATTGAATGCAGCATCCTATTAAAGAACAAAATACAGACAATGAGATGAAATGTTCTGTTATGGGAACATAATCATATACAGGTTCACGTGATGCGGTTACAAATCCAAATGAGAATATTCTCCCATAAAAGTGTGTTCTTCTTCTTACACCACAGCAGTTTCCCACTAATAACATTTTTATATTAATTAAAACAGCTTGTCATGTTAATGAGGAACAATAAAGCATCTCCTGTGGAGAAAAAACTTTTTTAAAGCTAAAACAACAAAAAAAAAAACCATTGGATAATTATAGATCATATTAAAAATATGATCTATATTCATATTTTTAACCCACTGGATAATTATAGATCATTTTGAAAATAAAGCAGTAGAATAAACCGATGATTTTTATTGCAGCGGAAACTGCTGAAAGAGCTGCTGTTATAGAAAATTAATCAAGGACTCCCGACTAATTAAAACTGAGAATTTAACAGTACCGTGGAATAAAATGTGGGAAAGAATGCACAAAATTAAGAAATAAATGAATTAATTATTTTTTTTTAATTATATTATATAGAAAGTAAAACCTTGGATCTTGAGTAACTTGGTCTATGAGTGCTTTAGAAGCGAAAACGCGAAATTGCTAAATTAAAAAAGTAATTTTGATTTGTTAAACGAGCGAGGTCTTCATAATTTGATGTTCCTGAAGTTCATATGCATGTGAAGACAGATGAGCGATTTGGCAATATACAGGTCCTTCTCAAAAAATTTGCATATTGTGATAAAGTTAATTATTTTCTGTAATGTACTGATAAACATTAGACTTTCATATATTTTAGATTCATTACACACAACTGAAGTAGTTCAAGAGTTTTATTGTTTTAATATTGATGATTGTGGCATACAGCTCATGAAAACCTCAAATCCCCATCTCAAAAAATTTGCATATTTCATCCGACCAATAAAAGAAAAGTGTTTTGAATACAAAAAAAGTCAACCTTCAAATAATTATGTTCAGTTATGCACTCAATACTTGGTCGGGAATCCTTTTGCAGATTCTTGTGTCTTGTGTCTCTCAACTTTCTCTTCACAATATCCCACAGATTCTCTATGGGGTTCAGGTCAGGAGAGTTGGCAGGCCAATTGAGCACAGTAATACCATGGTCAGTAAACCATTTACCAGTGGTTCTGGCACTGTGAGCAGGTGCCAGGTCGTGCTGAAAAATGAAATCTTCATCTCCATAAAGCTTTTCAGCAGATGGAAGCATGAAGTGCTCCAAAATCTCCTGATAGCTAGCTGCATTGACCCTGCCCTTGATAAAACACAGTGGACCAACACCAGCAGCTGACATGGCACCCCAGACCATCACTGACTGTGGGTACTTGACTATGTAGCGCGGCCACATAAAGGGGCGGTTAAACAGCAGGGGAAAAAAGAAGGAGCTAATGTTGCTCACCTGCACCAACAAACTGACCCCTTTCGGTTATTTTCGTCCCCATGGCAACGGTGCCTTGGTTCCGGGGTTAAGCTCACGTGCGCATGCGCAGCTGTGCCGCGAGGGAACCCCGATGACCTATCAGGTCACGTGTGCCGGTATAAAGCCGGAACCGGCATGATGTTCGACACGGAGAGATGATGAAAGCAGCGCTGTGTATGGATAGAGAGAGAGAGAGAGAGCTAGTTTGCGATTTCCCTTGGATTATTCTTTTCCTGGACGGCAACTATACCCCTCTCATTCCGTTTCTCGAGCTCCCGGACTTACCATCTTTCACCGGTGAGATCGAGCCGTCTCTCCATTCCACCATTACATACTCTCACAATAACCTGGACTTGGACATTCATACATACGCACTCACACACACTACTGACATTGTATATATTTGTTTATAGTTTGTATATATTGTTTTTTTCGTTGCATTTCATTTGTTTGTCTTTTGTATATAATACACTTTGGTTTGGTTTTTGGAATCTGTTATGTCTTTCCTTGCTCCGCGAAGGTTGCGCAATACCGGAAGTAAGTGAGATTTACCCGTTTATAGATCTTAGACCCCTATTTAGTGTAATTAGCTCTAAAATAAAATCTGAGCGTTACAACTGGACTTCAGGCATTTCCCTCTCCCCAGTCTTCCTCCAGACTCTGGCACCTTGATTTCCGAATGACATGCAAAATTTGCAACCTGTAGCCCATTTCCTGCACACGGTGGCTCTGGATGTTTCTACTCCAGACTCAGTCCACTGCTTCCGCAGGTCCCCCAAGGTCTGGAATCGGTCCTTCTCCACAATCTTCCTCAGGACCCGGTCACCTCTTCTCATTGTGCAGCGTTTTCTGCCACACTTTTTCCTTCCCACAGACTTCCCACTGAGGTGCCTTGATACAGCACTCTGGGAACAGCCGATTTGTTCAGAAATTTCTTTCTGTGTCTTACCCTCTTGCTTGAGGGTGTCATTGATGGCCTTCTGGACAGCAGTCAGGTCGGCAGTCTTACCCATGATTGCGGCTTTGAGTAATGAACCAGGCTGGGAGTTTTTAAAAGCCTCAGGAATCTTTTGCAGGTGTTTGGAGTTAATTAGTTGATTCAGATGATTAGGTTAATAGCTCGTTTAGAGAACCTTTTCATGATATGCAAATTTTTTGAGATAGGGATTTTGGGTTTTCATGAGCTGTATGCCACAATCATCAATATTAAAACAATAAAAGGTTTGAACTACTTCAGTTTTTTGAGAAGGACCTATACATACACACACACACACACACACACACACACACACACACACACACACACACACATACACTACCGTTCAAAAGTTTGGGGTCACTTGCAAATTTCTTTGTTTTTGTTTAGTGACTTATTTTCTACATTCTACAACACTACTGGGGAATTACATATGGAATTAGGTAATTACGTAACAACAACAAAAATAGTTAGTTGTTATTTTAAGACACAGAGGTCAGCCTTTCTGTAATAGTTCTTGCAAGAACAGTATTGTCAAGTGCATTTGCAAAATCCGTCAAGCACCATAATGAAACTGGCTTTCATGAAGGTCATCCCAGGAGGACGAGACCAAAACCTACCTCTGCTGCAGACGAGAAGTTCATTTAGAGTTATCAGCCTGAAAAATGACCAATTAACAACTCCTCAGATTAGAGGCGTTATGAAGTCTTTACAGAGCAGAAGTAGCAGACACATCTCAATATCAACTGTTCAAAGGAGATTAATGCATTTTTTACACGCCTTCAGCATTTCTTTACAATGTAGAAAGAAATAAAAATCAGGAACGATATACAGGGTGGGCCATTTATATGGATACACCTTAAAAAAATGGGAATGGTTGGTGATATTAACTTCCTGTTTGTGGCACATTAGTATATGTGAGGGGGAAAACTTTTGAAGATGGGTTGTGACCATGGTGGCCATTTTGAATCCAACTTTAGTTTTTTTCAATAGGAAGAGGGTCATGTGACACATCAAACTTATTGGGAATTTCACAAGAAAATTTTTACGTAACTTTATTCTTTCATGAGTTATTTACAAGTTTCTCTTTGTTTACAGCCATTGACATGTCGCAGAGGTTAACACGTGAGGAACGGATAGAAATTGTGTTGATGTCTGGTGAACGCAGTAACCAGGTCATTGCAGGAGATTTCAATGCAAGACACCCTACAAGACCACCCATCTCCCATGTTACAGTAAACTAACAATAACTAATAATAATAATAATAATAATAATAATAATAATAATAATAATAAGTTAATAATACACTAAGAAAAAAATAATAAGTTACAATAACTCATAAAAGAATAAAGTTATGTTAAAACCAAGCACCCATTGTTTTTCTTTTGAAATTCCCAATGAGTTTGATGTGTCACATGACCCTCTTCCTATTGAAAAAACAAAAGTTAGATCCAAAATGGCCGACTTCAAAATGGCCACCACCCATCTTCAAAAGTTTTCCCCCTCACATATACTAATGTGCCACAAACAGGAAGTTAATATCACCAACCATTCCCATTTATTAAGGTGTATCCATATAAATGGCCCACTCTGTATATATATATGTGTGTGTGTGTGTGTGTGTGTGTATATATACGGTGTAGGGCACAAACACTCATATATGAAGACCTCGCTCGTGTGTACATGTGTGTGTATATGTATATATATATTACACACACAAAAAAAAGAAATGCCCCTTTTTCAGGACTGTGTATTTCAGCAATAATGTTGTAAAAATCCAAATAACTTTACAGATCTTCATTGTAAAGGGTTTAAACAATGTTTTCCATGCATGTTCAATTAACCATAATCAATTAATTAACATGCACCTGTGGAATGGTCGTTAAGACCTTAACAGTTTACAGAAAGTAGGCATTTAAGGTCACAGTTCTAAAAACGCAGGACACTAAAGAGACTTGTCTACCGACTGTGAAAAACACCCAAAGAAAGATGTCCAGGGTCCCTGCTCATCTGCGTGAACGTGCATTAGGCATGCTGCAGGGAGGCATGAGGACTGCTGATGTGGCTAGGGCAATAAATCGCCATGTCCGCACTGTGAGAAACCTAAGACAGCGCTACAGGGAGACAGGAAGGACAGCTGATCATCCTCGCAGTGGAAGACCACGTGTAATATCACACCTGCGTGACAGGTACAGGATGGCCACAACAACTGGACCACACCAGGAACACACAATCCCTCCATCTCACAGCAAGAACTGACAAATCTGGTCCAGTCCATGAGGAGGAGATGCACTGCAGTACTTCAAGCAGCTGGTGGCCACCAGATACTGACTGGTACTTTTGATTTTGAGCCTCTCTTCATTCAGGGACACATTGTGAAACATTTTTAGTTTATGTCTTATGGTGTTGACTCTTTTAGTGTTCATACAATTATTTACACATTAAGTTTACTGAAAGTAAAAAAGTAAAAACAGTTGAAAGTCAGAGGACGTTTCTTTTTTTGCTGAGTATGTGTATATATATATATATATATATATATATATATATATATATATATATATATATATATATATATATATATATATATATATATATATACACACAAACACAAATACATGTGTACACATCAAAAACAACACCATGACCCAAACATTAACGTGTACACACAGACACAAACGATGTGCACAAAAACATATAAATAGTACCTGAGTTGCTTCAAGAGTTCCAACATAACGAAAGAGGAGATCATGGATACAGTCATGAATGTACATCTGCCATAAAAAAAAAAAACTACATAAATAAGGTGACCCACAGACAAATCGCAAAATGTTAACCATCTACTCTGTACTTCATGCTGTCCTGATGTACGCTACTTTTATGCTTTTTACTAAAAAAAAAAAAAAGAGCTGAGGGCTGATGAGGATAAAAGTAGATGTAAAACTCTAACACTATAACCATAAAGACTTTCAAGTATACTGGGTAATTAGGTAGCTTAATTAATTTAAAAACATCTTTTAGCTTAATTATGAGGAGGAAGAGAGTAGCACTACTAATTTTTAAAAGTACCTGCATTCATTCCCTAGGATTTAAATATGTTGGAGAGGATTGGGATTTGTGTGGCTGAAGCCCCATGTACACTCACCTCCACTGCTTGTTTGAGAAGGGTCATCTGAAGCTCCTGCTTGGTCAGCACCTTCTAAAAAATTCACACCGTCCACTTTATCAGCTCACAGCACAAGACACCAGTACACAAACAGATAAACTCTAGAGCACAAGTTGATCGCTACGTACCAGGCGTGAATCTCGCAGTAAGCATTGAAGACATTTCGTATATAGAGCATGTACAGCATCCTGAGGGAGAAAAGCAAATGGAAATATTTTTCTCTAGGCTACACGATACCTGCGTTAAAAAGGAATAAGCAGAATTGGACTCTCTCTCACTATGTGATGGCGCAGACTCTTCCTTTCCTGCTCTTTAAAGGTCTGGCGAAAGGGAGCAATGAATTTATCCAGTTTCTCTGCATGGCGGCCCAGGAAGTCCTTCACCGCCTCTGTGTTCTTCAGGCAATAGTGTGCAACGACAGGACTCAGCTCGACTGACAATCAGAGTATCACAAAGATCAGGCTTTCATGTCTTAGACATCAGAGCTCACAGAGTTTATTAATTTAGTCTCACTTATTGCCTTTTTTCCCCCTTTTCCAAGACTGCCTAAAAAATATGCCTACCCCTTTAACCACCTACTTACTGTATCCATCTTTAAATGCATATGAGTTTCATAAAAAAAAGATATGTTAAATGTGAAGTTTATTGCTAAAAATAAAAGTAATACAATAATGAAATAAAACAATAACTGCAATCAATGTATATTTACAATGGATGTCAAAAAATAAGAATATTGTGGATAGTTATTTTTTTCATGATTAAATTAAAAAGGTAAAACCATATATCAGGGGTGGCGAACCCGCGGCTCGCGAGCCGCTTGCGGCTCCTTCACTGCTCGTCTGCGGCTCTTCAATCTATGCACGTATCCACTTGCTAATTATTTTTAAAATGTCAAAACATAATTTCCCAATAAAGGGGTATGTATTTAAATGATTTTTTTTACACAACCTCTCACGCGATTTAACATAGACTAACACGATTGGTGTGAAGTTCGTTAGTAGCCTGTCAATCATCATGGCAGAGTCAGGGAAGTGTATAGCTAAGCGCAAATACGAAGATGAGCATAGAACAGTTTTACCTGAATGGAAGGAAGGAACCATGGAGTTATGTAAGATTGTTCCGATTGAGAGATATCCCAATGTCAAACAGGCTCCACACAAACTACTGTCAATGTTTGGGTCAACTTACATCTGTCAATCACTTTTTTTGACACTGAAACAAGTGAAATCAAAGCATCGCTCTGTTCTTGCTGACACACGTGAAAGATTTACTAAGAGTAGCCACAACTGAATACAAGCCAGACCTAAAAAATATTGTAGAAACCAAGTGTCCCACTAAGTCAAATAAAAGGGGGTAGGCTGATTAAAATCCATGAGAACTGTTCTGTTATGTAATTAAGTGTATAAGTTGTGATACTGTTGTTTGCACATCTGTTGTGTGGCTCTTTGCAGTGATAAAGATTTTTTTTTGGCTCATTATGGCAAACAGGTTCGCCACCCCTGCCATATATGAACTACAGTAATAGCTATACGATGCAGTCATTAAAATTAAAACAAAAAGGCTTGAAATATTTCACTTTACACATAATGAATTTAGAATATGTTGTATTAGATGTAAACAAATACTATATAATAGAAAGGTAACATGTTCTGTACATGTAACTAAATATTGAAGCTATGCTTCAAATGAGCAACTATGTGCACAGAATGGCTAGGTAAAAGCACTAAACAGACACATCAGTCATTCTGTGTCATCAACCAGGAAGATATACAGTACGTGGTGTGTTAAATAGACAAGTTCAGACAGTAATTCAGAGATGTTGTCAAACATGTAAAACATTTTGGTTATTATTACTTCTATACCATGTGCTATAACAATCCCACATCTCATTATATCATTAAACACTTCTTGGAAATCTCCACCACTTCTCTGATCCGGTTCCAGCACCAGTTAGGGCCCAGTGTACAGAGGTGGAGAGCTTTACCTGTGCTCGGCTCAGACTCAATAGGCCGAGCGATACACAGGATACTGTAGGCCTGCTCCTTGTCATTGTAGAATGTCTCCTCAAACAAAATGGGGACAGAAGCAGGGCTCACAAACCCGGTTGCCAAATGCACTTGGTTATTTTCTATGGACACCACCTGAAAGATACAAGAGAGATTACTGCATACAATCAGTGCACACTGCTAACCCTCCCAGTGACTGATCAGTTATGGTTTGGGTATGTACACACCTTTGCATCAATTGTCTGGAAGCCTTGTTCGGCAGGCAAGAGGACATAGCTCTCAAACTGTGCTGCTGTGTATGAACTAGCTGTTAAACTTCCACAACATGGAACCAAGACCTAAAGACAAAACAGAAGACAGCTGCTGAACTACAGTGCATTTAGAAAGAATCTATATCCCCCTCACAGACAATATAAATGATTTCTGCTCAGATGCTACTTCCTGTCTGCTCATAGGTTTTACACTCAGAAATTACATGGTGAGAGGTTGTGAAGTATAACTGAGAGGTGTGCTAAATGCCATTATATAATTTACTAATTCACCCTTTACACAATATACTGTTTTTATCTACAGCTTTATATAGGAGATATTTTCTATGCCGTTAACGTTGCTGCCTCAGCTGCACAAAAAATCTTGTTAAAACGGCTATTTAAATTTATAGCTCAATACAAGTCGCTTGAAGCACAGTGTTAATTATGCAGCATTTACTCCGGGTGCAACATCTGTGGTCATTGGTACCAACGAAGAAGGAGGCAAAAAAGTCTTCCATGTAGTGGTTGTCCATGTAACCTCAGTAGCCAATGACTTTAAAATGATCCGTCTCAACCATTCGCAGAGCAAAGTAACACATTTGTTCCGTTTAGATAAACAAATATTACATATTCCATAATGATAAAAAAAAAAAAAAAAAAAAAAAAAAAAACTAAATGCATGAATGGATGGACTACAGTACATGAATCAATGTATTAGCTGTTTTGCTCTGAACTTTGAATGGTACACAGATGGAGAACTCTTAACAACATGTTTAACGACTGAATGGTTTATGAGTCACTATTGACAGAAGAATAAAAAATGGTCATGGCACATTTTAACCAGGATTTAAAACTGCTTGTGTTCAGCGGCAAATATTTCCTTTGTAACATTAAAGGGTTCCTCCTTATTTTATGAGTTTTATATTAAATAATTTTATAAAGGATATTGGCTTTTTGAAAATTTACTCTCTATAGTAAGAATGTCTCATTATTCATTACATTACGCTTGAATGTAATATTTTAGCACAATAAAGTACGGAAAGAAAAAAAGTTATAGGCAGGTTTTTAAAAAAAAATCTGTAAATGTTTCATATACATGCTAATAGCTTATTTTTATTAATTAACAAAATGGAAAGGATAGTCGAGGCCAATACTTTCTCAACACCTCTGCAATTCGCCCTGCCATGCTGTCAACCAGCTTCTGGGCCACATCCTGACTGATGGCAGCCCATTCTTGCATAATTAATGCATGAAGTTTGTCAGAATTTGTGGGTTTTTCTTTGTCCATCTGCCTCTTGAGTATCGACCGCTAGTTCCCAATAGGATTAAGGTCTGGCGAGTATCTGGGCATGGAGCCAAAATTAAAAATTTTTTTAATTCCGAGCCACTTAGTTATCACTTTTGCTTTATGGTAAGATGCTCTATCATGCTGGAAAAGGCATTGCTCGTCAAACTGTTTTTGGACGGTAAGGAGAAATTGCTCTCAGAGGATGTTTTTGTACCTTTCTTTATTCATGGCTATGTTCTAAGACAAAATTGTCCATGAGCCTACTCCCTTGCCTGAAAAGCAACCCCAGGATGCTTCTCAGGAAATCAGCATGCTTTACTGTAGGCATGACACATGATTGATGGTAGACTGATGGAAAGTGAATATCTATACTGCCTGATCCTGAGTACAGGGTCGCGGGGTGGGCCTGGAAGTCTGTCCCAGAAGACCTGGGGCACGATGCAGGGTACATCCTGGACAGGGTGCTAATCCATTGCAGGGCACACACACGTACTCATTCACACACTACAATTTAGGAACGGCGATTAGCTAAATCTGCATGTCTTTGGACTGTGGGAGGAAACCCTTTGTGCATGGAGTTTGCATGTTTTCTCCCCGTGCTTAGAGAGGCGGAAATCAAAGCCGACTGGGAATCGAACCCTGACCCTGGAGGTGCAGGGCGACAGTGCTAACCACCCAGCCACCATGCCATCTCTGATGGTCTTCCACAACCTTGCCTTAGTAAGTTTGGCTAATTTTCACCCAGATGATTTTCACCCAATTTCTTGATATGAAATTGATCATGAGCAGCTGCGTAGTATTATTGGTTTATCAATCACCTGATTTTGATCCTACCTGTACAAAATCCCTGACTTTGAGCAAGTGTAAGAATTGATGCTGTTTTGAAGCCAAAGGCTACTCACACCATGTAGATTTTATTTACATTTTTCTTCTGCTTGTACACTTTGCATTTATGCAAGTTCTGTAAAAATGAACAATAAAAATAAAAAAATAAATAATAATAAATCTTAATTTACTGCATTTCTTCACACCTGCCTAAACGTTTGCAGAATACTAGATAGATACTAGATGATAGGACATGACTCTTAGTAATGGGGCAGCTGTACTCTAGACTGATGAATCATAAGCACTAAAGAGATTTTAATCTCCCCAAGTATGAAAGTGACTTTATGTCACATGCTGCTTCCAAACAGAGTCTACAACTGATTCAGTACAGCATGGTATTGTTCACATTGTGAAAACTGGATATAGATAGATAGACACATTCCCTGACTGAACACAGGACATTCTCAGAGGTCAGAATGATATGGTTCAAGTGTAAATGCAATTTTTTTTTTTTAAAGAACATATGGCCAAGCTGCTTGTTGAACATTCTTGCTGCTGTAAAAGCTTCCACTCCTCTGGAAAGTCTTTTCACCAGATTTTGGAAAGTGTCTTTTGGAATTTGTGCTAATTGAGCCGAAAGAGCATTAGTAAGGGTCTGGCTCACAGCTGGCATTTCAGTACATTGGGCTTGGGGCAGAACTTCAGGCCAACAATGGCAAAGCATGTCTTCATCTAGCTCACATTGTGCACATGGACACTATCATGTCGGAAAATGTTTGAGCTTCTTACTTCCAGTTAACGGAAACTTCAATGCAACAGTTTACAAAGACTTAACAATTATATGTTTCCGGTTTCCCCAGATTGGGGAAGAACCATATGTGGGTCAGACGGACGGGTGTTCACAAACTTTCGGCCATGTAGAGTACTGTATATGCTAACATTCTGAATACACTGTATAGATGATAAAAATCTACAGATGTTACAAGATGTAGACTCCTTTAATTCACAGAATATTTCTATACACTGCAGATGCAGACTGAAGAAAATTGATGTAAGAAAATTGCTTACAATGCCATGCACTTCTGCCACTCTGGCGCAGAGGTCCGGTCTTTGTTTCTCCAATGACAGATAAAATGGATTCTTCAGAATATTCTCATCATACACAGCCATAGGGACCCAGCACTCAGACTCCTGCAGTGGACATGAAGGGGAAAACACAAAGGATAGTGAGAAGGGGAGAGATGAAGAGAGACAAGCTGGAAAGAAGACAGTAAAAGAAAAAATTTACATAAGCAGGAAAAGAGCACAAAATGAAATAAAGAGAGAAAATATAGTGCTGTGCATTGTGGGGCTGCACATTAATCACATTAGCTTGTATGAATACAATCTTGTTTGCTGGTTAAGATCATAGCCGTAGTAGCTGAAACTGAAACGCGGTAAAACACATCATATTACAATAAAGGAAAACACTGCCAGTACAAAATACATAGCTAAACCCATCTCTGGTGCCGCCTTGAGGTTTTATAATAAATTATAATATTATAATAAATAATATTAATAAACAAGCAAGCAAGCAAATACAATCATATAAATAAAGTTACTTAATAAACTTAATACACATAATATCTAAAAACATACGCCAGTAAGAAAAGATCAACTTTGACCACAACAGACCAACAAAGATAGACATAGTCTAACTGTGCTTTAATTTTTTTTCATAATAAAAATTATAGTAGGAAGATGCTTAAAACAACAACAATGTAATGACTATTTTTAAAACGATCAAATAACGTATTTGGGTAATCATAATAATTGTCAGTTATCTCTGTTTTAATCCGGCAGTAAAAACAATAACAAGGTCTTTAGAAGGTACTTGATTTTAAAAAGATAAGAATAAATCCTACACATAAATGCAAGGGATATTTCTGACAAACTAAAAGATTCATTGTATCCAACCTGGAACCTTATAGCAATAAGGATTATACACATTACTGTGCAAAGCCCCTCATTACATTCACATTAATATGATTTCATATTCATATTAAATAAAGATACAATTCAAAATTGCTTGTTTATCTAACAACCTCAGCAGCAACCACATTTCCCCTCTCATCTGTTCCAACCACTCAGGATTCAGCATCACCAGTATACTAATCACCAGCCTGATCCTCTGTCATCATCTGCTCATGTTTCTCACGGGTCCATGCCTCAAGTTAAATGTTTTTTTGTTTGAATGATAAGGTCACTGTGCAGCTTAACAAACAAAAACTTTCCTCTGAAACTGATCAGGTACAGGGTCTGTGGGGGAAAGAAAAAAAAAAAAAAAAAGCTAAAAAATGTTTTTCAAGAAGCCTGAGAAACTATTCCTCAAGACGATATTAAAAATTTTGTACTCTTTTGCACAGTAACCTTCCAACAAATGTATTGCTTACAACACGGAGTTAACAGTTTCGTCCTGACTTTACTCTGCTCGTCTGTGGTAGTTCTATTATAAATCCAAAAAGGTATACACGGCACAAGTTGGAATTTTTTCTGTGCCAAACAGAAACTTGCTTTTTGCCATCTTGTTGCTTGTATGCTCGCCTACTTCTTAAAGAAACGATAGCTGCCTTTTTCAGCATAAGCTACTAGTCATCATGGAAACAAGCTGATTACATATTTCTTAGAAAGATTTAACATAAAAAAAATTTATTTATCGATTAATGTTTTTGAAATCTTTTTTTATATTAAAACTAAAAAGTTTAGGAGTACAGGTGACAGATCCTGTTCAAAGGATCAGACCTTTCTTTGACGCACAGAAAGATTAAGCACGGTCTCAAAAAGGATTTACTGTTTTAATCCTGGACAAAGTTTGATTAACTATGAAAATATCTGAATCAGTGAGAATAGATTTTAAACAAAAATCTTCAAGCTTCAATCTTGAAAGAGAACTTCAACTGTACTACTCAAGCTTTACAAATCCTACTACTACTACAAATCCTTTTCCTCCGTTGTCCAGCTCAGGTGTTAGCATACTTACTTGTTTATGACGATCAAGTAGAGCATGTGACACAGAGAATAAGCGCATCTTCAGTGCCCTAATGTGATGTATCAAGAAAGACAGAGCCATCATTAAGACAGAGCTTTTCACAGTCCGGTCCAAGCACGCATCATGTGGACTAAGATTCGTGCACAGTCTGAGGTAAATCACACCTCCCCTAAGGCAGGACAAGACCCAATCCTGAGTAAGAAGGACCTCCTCACTACTACAACACATCACAAAGTAATACACAACCCGAACTCTGACCCTCATCACCACAGCCCTTCTGATGAATGCTGAGAAGCAGAGGAATGTGAAACACACCATGTGATCTGGTTTTTATGGGCCAGAACTGACTGGCAGGGAACCACACACTCGTGATGTCGGAGGACAAATCCTTTTACTCTAAATGATAATTCATATACACTCATTCCCTCTAAAGCAATTTCCCAACAAAACCAACAGAAGTTTTATTTCTCTGCAACAACCTTGCATTTTCAAAAAGACCAATCTGCAGAGAGACACTAGGGGCAGGAATCAACAGGGAACTTCCGCTATGATGCCACGATACCTAGATGCAAATTCGATACATATTGATTCTGTAACTATCTCGATTTAACAAATATATTTTATATCACAATTTTTTCTAATTTTGTTTCAATTTTAAACAAACTTGGCAAATAATTTGCTTCTACCACACAGCATGCAGTGCTGTCTGCCAGTAGGTGAATAGTTTAGAGGCTATCTGCATTCTTTCATTTACGCCGCATTGTCCAACTGCGTCCCTTCATCAGTACCAAAGATGCTGAAACCGTCATCCATGCATTCGTCTCATCTTGCATTGATTACTGTAATGCCCTTTTAATTGGTCTACCTGCCAGCTCCAGCTCCATCTACAGATTACAATATATTCAAAACTCTGCGGCTAGAATACTCACTCATACCAAACGTTCTGCTCATATAACCCCAATCTTGTCTGATCTCCATTGGCTCCTAGTCGTCTACCGTATCAAATTCAAAATTCTTCTCCTTGTTTTCAAATCTATAAATGGCTTAGCTCCCACTTATCTTTTTAATCTGCTTGCCCCCTACATTCCGACTCATTCACTACGTTCCTCTGATTCTGGCTTTTTTGTTGTCCCTCGGTACCGCCTCTCTTCAATGGGCGGCAGATCATTCAGTGTTAATGCTCCCAAACTTTGGAACTCTCTACCACACTCACTCCGTTCTGTTAACATCTCCATATTTAAATCTTTACTCAAAACCCACTTGTTTTCCGAATGTTACTCCTGAATCCACCTGTCCTCTGCATGTCTGTTTTTCATTTTTTTTGTCCATTTGTTGAATGTTTTCTATTCATTGTAAAGTGTCCTTGAACTCTGGAAAGGCGCTATATAAAATAAAATTATTATTATTAGAGAACACCGCCTACATGATTACAGAGTAACAACATTTTACACTTTCAAATCTAAACATACTGTATGCAAGAGTGACTAAAAAATATTGGGCCAATATTGGAACATTAGGTTCAACAATCAACAGTGCTCATTACAATGAGATGCTTATTAAGTTTGAAGAGCTGAAGCCTAAACTTCGAATTTTCGGATTCCAGACATCCTTCCATTCTCCCTTACAGTGACAGTTTCACCTCACTGTAAAAAAATTCTTGCTACTCCAGCTAAAAAATTTCTAGTGACCTGTTGAACCTAAAATTTTTAGTTGGCTCAATTTAAGTTGTGTAAACTATTTTGTTTTTGCTGTGCTGATTACCTCTAAATGTACACACAAATTGAAATAAAACATTCTGTCAACTAAAAGTTCTATGCTGAATAAACATGCCTAGTTAGGCCAACAAGCAGTCTCAAATTGAAATATAATGTTGTGTCAATTAAATGTTCCAAGTTGACTGAAAGGTATATTTTGAATTGGAAATTATGCTTGCATAATTATAAAATTAACATCTTAAATTTTAGTTGAGTAAGTTTTTCACTGTAGCCACATTTCAAATAACATGACACATTCCTCTAAATTTGAATATTTTTTAAATGTAAACTTTAAACACCTGTTAAAGACTATCAACATTGATTAAGTGCAATCCAGCTACTCTATTTCAACAAATAAACAACTGCTGCATTGTTATAACAAAATATGCAAATAACATTCCAAAATGCAAGAATGAAACTGTGCCCTTAACATTCATGTTACAAAGCTTACTAATATCACACTCAGTCAAAACAGTATACTGGACTTCTGCTTTGTAGAACAAAACATACTGATATTTCTCAATAAAAACGTGCAGTGGCTTATTTGAAAATAAAATATTTGCTTTAACTCAGAAATGGTTTAAGATAAAAAATAAATAAATAAATGTTGTGAAATAATTTTGCCAAGCTCCAAGATTGTTTGCAGATGCAGTAAGCAAAAAGAAAAATATATGAATAACTAATTAAGTAACCGTTTGTAGTTCAAAACCATAAAACAACCATAGTGAAATGTGCCAATAATTAAAAAATCCTAGACAAAAAATGTCCGTTTAGCCATTATAACCGTTTTCAGACACTATAAGGTTAATGAATGATGAAGGAGTGAGAACATTAAGCTCCCTCAGTGGCGCACTAACGCGCCGTCTTTTTCAAATAGCCTTTGAAATTATCAGTCATTAAAATGATTAAAATGTAACGTAAGTAAACTTTAGCGGTTTCATAGATTAACATTAATGTCAATGTACATACCATCTGAAAAAAAATGCGTTAGGAGCTGAAACGAGTGCATTGCCAGATAACTACTGTAACAAATTATATAAATAAACACTCGAAAATATAATGTTCTAAAGTTTGCTGCTGGATAATATATATGTTATAAAGCTAAAATTGCTGATTACTTTGCAGGACAGTTAGTTTCCATGAAGTACTCACCATTTCGGCAGGAAATAGCGGGAAGTACGAAAATTCTGGAAGAACGCTTTGCGCATGCGCAGAGGTCCCTCTTGTTCGTCCAACATAAAATTGTTTGTGTGCAGTTAAATGTTTCATGAACACAGTTATACTCGTTGCCTTGATGAAACTTTCATAGTTGAGTAATGAAATTTATACAATCATTGAGAAAACATATTTTTCTTTTTTGACACCAGCATTATATTAGCCCAACATATATTTCTTTTTTCCAACAACTATTTTCAGTATTCATTTTGGTCCCATGAAAGCAGCTCTACGAGTAGGAAGATTCACTACTGAGTAGTGAAGACTGTGGAGGACTTGTGGATCAAAGTTCACCCTAAAACATGTGTGAATACGCAAGCTTGTTGACAGATGGACAACGTGTATTGAAACACAAGGAGATTATATAAAAAAAATTATGTATCTGTGTTTTCTAAAAGTTAATTAAAAATTCTTCCGACAAAGTGCAGATAATTCTTGACTTATATAAATTAAAAATTTATTTTGGAAAGTTCAATTTTGAATACAGTGTGGCAATAAATAAGTTGCCACACGAAAGAATCACGATACATTCCTGAATTGATTTTTTTCATCTCTAAGAGAGACAATATAAATATTGACATTGAACACACGAGACAGCTAGGAAACCACCGGCATCCTGACAGCGACCCTTAAGACTTTCTGCAAACAATCTCCATTAGCAATGGGAGGTTTGATGCCTGCTGAAAGACAAGATCTGTTGCATGTCGGTCAACAAAACATCAGGTTTAATCAAAATCAGTATGAGCAAGTTAACAAAAAATGACTAGAAGACGCAGAAGGTTTAGTGCCTCAATGTTATTAACGGTTACCTGGCCAACAGATCCCACCCACTTGGTCGTCTTCTGACACCTTTTTCAAGCAGGCGCACTTAGGGCTGGGCGATATGGCTGAAAACCGTATCACGATATCAGTGTTTCATATTGGTCGATATCGATAATTATTGATATTTTTTATGACCCATTTAAAATAAGGACCAGGGGAAGAATATATTACATTTAGACATTTTTATTTCAAACTTAACCTTCCTCTGATCATAGTCCCATCAGTTATTAATACAGAAATGTCAACAACCATGGAAAAAGTCACAATGAACACTTAAACATTCTCTCAACATTTAAGGTGCAAAATAAAAGAATATGTAAGAAACGCTTAATAAAGTGTTATAAAATAGTGCAAAGTGCATTTTCTGCTTATGAAGAGGAATCCAGCAGACCAGCACGAGACAACCATATGGCGCAACCAAGCATGATACTCTAACATGATTGGCTGTTAGCGTATCATTCCCTACGTTGCTAGGTTACCAGAGAGTGAGTACCTTTATTAATGCAACTGTCACGGGCAACCGGAGGCGGACCAGAAGACTAGCAGTTAGCCCTTGTAGCGTGGACGGTAAACCCAAAGCGGAAATACCGCGAACAGGCAGGATAACCACGCGAGTTATTGTAAGAACTCTCTTACGCCGAGAACAAGCGTTTACACAATTAAACCTGCATTCTAGCAACACACACTCAATCAGGAATTGGACCCAAATGCTGGGCAGACTCAATGACTGAGCGATGTGAAGCGCCATATTGTCTCCTTTTAAGCTTCCTGAATCGCGACCGTACTACTTCAGGGTCCTAGTGCGGGTCGCGGAGCGAGTGCGCATGACAGCAATCAAACTAGCTTTGCAACCTCTGCTTTCTTCCGACAAAGAATAAAAATTATCGAACGTTCTATTGAACACATTTTTTATTGATAACGATATATATCGCGATAGACATGTGATCGATATCATTTTATCGCCCAGCCCTAGGCACATTTGTTAAGGTAAGATTAGAAGTGATCTACAGTAGCTGACTCACGAACATACAGTACTGAGCAAAAGAATTTAAAATTCTTACTTGTTTACAATATATATATTTTAATGTAAAAAAGTTTTGGTCTTTGTTAATATAGCATTTTCCTACTAAGGCTCTGTAAAGCTTGTAATGTTGTCCCTCTCTTCTGCTCAGTCATTGTATGACATGTGGATATGTCAAAAACAATGTTATCTGTGATGAGCTGAGATGTGATTGTCTACCCCTGTAGCAACTGAATCTGACAACATGGCTGATACTGATAATGGCTCAACACATACACTCCTTTCTTTTGTCTGCCGGTCTGCAGAACTCAGAGTTGCTGCCCGAGTTGGAACTGGATCTGAACGCAGACTTTGAGGAGTGTGCTAATCTGTTCACAGATGTTCCTCGATGGAAACCGGAACTTCTAATTATTTATATGTCATAACTGAAACTAACGCATAACTGTTGGCAACAGATTCAGCTATAACAGTAAGCCTACCACTGCGATTAATAAAAAAAATAAAAAAAACAAGGACAAACCAATGCAGCATGCAATAAACACTGCACTACAGTTGCAATTTGTAACAAAAAAAACAGTTTTTAGTGCTCTTGCCCAAGAATTCGCAGCATTTATCAGCATAAACCTGTCCTGCCAAGATGAACAGCTGTTTGCTGGCAACACTGTAGGCAGCAAAGACAAGCACTTACTGGATTCATTAATTAATTTATTTTTTCAACAGTAAGGTTAGTTGCCTGTCAGACTTCAACCACTGCTAGTTATGGCGACTAAAACTGTACAATGACATCAGTTTCTGATCCAAAACCGAATTGCAATCTGACTCCATCCCATGACAAACCAGTGAAGAGTGCCATTATGCAGACAGAGGTGGAATACTTGGTTGAGCATAGGTAAGCATCCAGTAGTTCACAGGTTTTATGTTGGATGCCCTTCCTGACATAACCATCCCATTTTAATCCTGGAACTCCATTCTGTGGCTGGGGTTTGGGTATCGGGTGGGAACTGAAGCCGGGTCTTCCGTATGGCAGTTGAGAAACCTACCACAGAGTTACCAATGCCCTCAAAATAAATAATATCTAAATGTAAAAAATAAATAAAGTAACAAAAATGTGGATTCATGTGAAATCAGCTCCCAGAGACAGTTAAAAAAAAAAAAAATTTCACATAGTTACAGTAGGTGTTACACAATGTTAACCAACAGAAGTTCGACTTCGTAGACCAGACTGGCTAATTCTGGTTGGACCTTCATGGTCTCCATGCACTTTTCAGGGCCCAAAACAAGATATGGCCAGCAACAGAAGCAGTGTGGACAAGAGGGAGAAGAGTGCAGAACACGAGGGAGAAATTGTCAATAAAAAAAAGTTAGCTAGGTAGTATGGCAGTTTTTGTGCACTGACTGAGATCAGAGTGTAGTAGAACAGTTCACACAACTAACACATTTTATAATTCACTTATAACACTGTATTTAGCGAGTTTATATTTCTAAATTGTTTTGGAACTTAATGGCATGTCAATATACCAGTTTATTTTAATTATTGCTTTATTTATTTAATGTTTCTTTTTCATATACATTTCTAATATTTATTGGATCTTATTAATAGTAGTATAATATACCAGTTGATTTTAATTATTGCTTTAAATGCATTGTTTAATTAAATCCTTTTCTCCTGCTGTTTACTACAAAATATATAGTATTTCACTTACGCATTACAAATGAGAAATTAACAATATTGACTGATTGTAACAAAATGACTTTTAAGTTCTTCATACTTCTGATTACAGAAAGTTGAAGACTGTCCTCACTTAACTTGCGCCATGTCTTAGTTATGGCTGAGTGAGAAAGTATTTTCAGCAGAAACTTTACTGTTGTGATTTTCCCACAGAAAAAGGACTCGTGTTAAATATGATAAGTTAGTGTCAGAAAGGGTGAGAGTGCTGTTGTGCAGTGCTCCTGTTTGTGCTGCACCTGAACCTATGAATATATTTAAACTAGAAGTGGATGTTTGTGACACAAGACACAGCATTTCAAGGCTCTGTTGATTCAGTAAGACACTTGCCAACAGGGAGTTGGGCAACCTGTGAGTTTTTTTTTAGCATTCAACCTCATTCAATTTCTGTTCCTGTTTTACTATGGTTTACTGTGATTATAACAGCCCGTCTGTCTGAACATAACCAACCATGAGGAAAGCTTCAAAAATATTGCTGCTAATATTGCTGTCGTCTCACTCCTTGGCTTCCTAATTTATATTTTTTGATTTGTGATTCAAACATAAGAATCCTCATAAGAATACTTATTTCTTTATGACTAACATACTTGTTATTTCAATGAAGTTAGGACACAACACAGCTGCTGGACTGCTTAGAAAACAGCTTTACATCACAATTAAAAATACACTCCCTGAGACCTACAGTATATTAGGAACATTTACCAACACTGGGCAGGACCTTCCTTTGCTCTCAAAACAGTCTCAGTTCTTCATGGCATAGATTCCACAAGATGTTGCAAACATTCCTTTGAGATTCTGCTCCATGGTGACACGACTGCATCCTGCAGATGGCCACTGAAGAACACTGAACTCATTGTCATATACATGAAACCAGTCTAAAATTAACTTCGCTTTATGACATGCTGTGTTATGCTTTATGTAAATATTAAAACATAATAAATTGTGTCCCTGAAGAAGTGTGCATGCTATACAGCAACAATACTCAAATAGACTGTCACATTAAAGTGAGGATTGATTGGCATTAACAGGGCCAAGAAAACATTCCCCACAACATCACACCACCTCCACCAGCCTGGGGTGCGTTTCCCAAAACCATCGTTAGCCAACTATGGTCGCAAGTTCCGTCGTTACCAACATAGTTCAACAACTAGATGTTTCTCGAAACTATAGGCCAAATGAAATTTCGCAAACAGCGTCGCAAACGTACGTGGTTGGAACTACAGCCTTCGACCTGTGGTTAGAAGCAAAGTTCCTTGTTAGTTTTCTGTGTCGACGTCATTGATTTCGCCGCAGCTGGGTGTGTTCTATTCACAGGTAACGACCTTACGCCCTACTAGTTTCTAAAAATCTCTTTCACTTTGAGCGATTTGGAAAACTTAATGTTTTGGTGCTCAGATATTAGGTTATTAATTTTTTCGGTTATTTTGATTACACATTCACTTTGAAACGATATAACAGCGGTACCATCGCAATTATTCTCCCTTCGAAGTGCCCTTCGCCGGAAGCATTATTTATGCCGGTTGGAACACAGCCTTGGTTTCGTTTGTGCGAAGAAAAGGTGAGTTTTTAAGTGAGTATCTTTGTTAAAACATACCCAAAGAGAAATGTCTTATAACTATATTTGTAGTATGTTAGAGGTTTTCACTTATAATGAATGTTATCTGTACTGTTCACGTATTCAACATATACAGTGCACAAAGTATTAAGCACTAAGAAATTGTAAAATTTATACACTACCATAGTGTAAGCCTATTTAAAATATTACTCAATATATATTCAATGAATGTACCCAAATAAATCAACAAACTGGGGTTTGGGCACTGGCTGGGAATCGAACCTGGGCCCGTCCGCATGGCAGGTGAAACAGCTACCACTGAGCCACCCTGGTGCCCTTCTGAGAAGTAGAATATCGACTATTCATAGGTTTATTTAATAATAATAATAATAATAATAATAATAATATCCTACTTGTTTGCAAATGTATTTAAAGTACATTCTGCAGGGGGAAACCATGCAGGCAAATAAACAAAATTTTTTATTAACTCAAGTTCATTTGAGATTCATTTAAACAAAAAAAATACAGGATCCAAACTGTAAAAAAAAAACTAACCAAACATATTCTGAATTAACAGTTGTCTGACTTCTGCTCCTGCAGGATGCATTCTGCCTTGATATGTGTTCGAAGGATCATCATTATCATCATCAGAAGTATAATCTTCCTCATCCACTGCAGCACCAGAAAGACCCCCCTCTTCCTCATCACAAAGCGGGACATTTTCCTTGACTGCAATGTTGTGGAGAATTGCAGTAACTACAATTACATAGCAGCTTTTGGAGGGGTTCAGTTTCAGGCCACCACTGGACTTGCTTGTTTGGTCACACTTGCAAAGTCCCTCCACTTGTTTCTGACTTCCTCTGGACTTCTCTGATACCCATTCCCAGAAGCATTAATTTTTTATGCGATTTCATTCCAATTTTTTTTTGTCAGAATTTGTAACTGTGTTTTTTAATTTGGAGAAAAGCAAGATTTGATTGTTTCCCACCTCCTCCAAAAGAACTGCAAGCTCTTTTTTTAGTAAATTGTGGTTTTCGTGTCATTTTTTCACATCAACTCTCATTAAACCATGGCTGTATGTAAAGGGAATTATATAGGAAATTATATTGAGCAAAATAGGTAACAGGTGTTCACAACACAATCCCAGCATTTTCAAAACCCATTTCTTTTTATTTTAATTGTATTGATGTATCAATACCAAATAAAAAATTTGTTCAAATGAAATATAACTAACAGTTATAGACTTTGTTATCCGGAAAGAGCACATTTAAACTGTCTATGCCTACATATGTTTTATTGTACAAATAATGTTGCGTTCATGACATTATTACACCACTTCTACGTAACGTCACTGCGAAAGCGCATTGAATGCAAGCCGAAGAGAACAAAACAGACAAAGAAAAAAAACACTTTACAGTAGGGGGCGATTTGTGCCTATGGCACTACTCCGCCTTTGTATTAAAGAAGAAACCAACATCGTTCTAACCATGGAAGTGCGACACAGGTACTATGCTGTTGGGAAACAGTCGTGACTAGTTAGTTAGTTTCTTCAACGTTGCATCGTACTATGGTGGTTAAGCAAAGGGCTACATCGTCGTACGGGAAACGCACCCCTGGACTGCAGACACATTGTTCATGGCTGACAAAAGGGGAACCTGACATGTTCTTCTGCTGCTGCCACCCATCTGCATTTTCACATTCTGAGATGCTTTTCCCTCACTACGGTTGTACACAGTGATATGAGTGCACTTCCGTAAGTTGATTTGCAGATTTGATAATTGCTTGAATGTGTACAAGTGTTTCTAATAAAATGCCCTCTGAGTGCATGTGTTTATTACAAGCTTTGATTTTGCAGATTGCATATGCAGCCAGAATTTAACAACTTTCAGGTTCATCATTAAAAGATTTTTGACAGAGAGAACACATCATTGCACTGGCTTAAATTAAATTAATACTGATTTTTAAATCAATTTAAAAGTTTTCATGTCAGTTTGATTATGTACAAACTGCTGCAAGTGTATACTTTTTGTTTGTTGCTTGTTGCAATTGTCTTTACAAAGTCTCCTGTCTCAGCGTTCTTAGATCTTTTTGTCTGATGTTACTATGGTATAGTGAAGCATAATAACGAGCATTTCATCAGTTCTGTGTCATGCCAACACTAAAGCACTCATGTGTATGGTGGCTTCTCAGCCAAGAGAGTAGGCTCACTCACAATTTTGCCTAAGAATTCAAACTACAGTATAGTAACAAAAGCACTCTCTGAGGGAAACTTCTCCCAACCATCGAAGAACAGTTTGGCAATGAGTAATGCCTTTTCCAGCATGATGGAGCACCTTGCCATGAAGGTAAAAGTGATAACTAAGTGGCTTGAGAAACAAAACATAAAAAATTTTGATCCCTGGCCAGGAAACTCCCCAGATCGTAATCTTATTTAGACCTTGTGGTCAAACTTCATGAGACGGGTGAAAAAAAAATCTAAACTCCAAGCGTTGATTATGCAAGTATGGGCTGCCATCAGGCAGGATGTGGCCCAGAAGCTGGTTGACCATATAGCAGGGGAAATTACAGAGATGCTGAGAAAGTAGGGTCAACACTGCAAATGTCAACTCTTTTGTATAAACTTAACATAACCATCAATGAAAGCATTTGAGACTTATGAAATGCTTGTAATTATACTTCAGTATACCATAGTAACATCTGACCAAAAGATATAAATAAATAAATAAATAAATAAAAAACACTGAAGCAGCAGACTTTGTGAAAATTTATATTTGTATCATTCTCAAAACTATTGCGAACATGCTTCATGAATAAACTTGCACCCTTTTTTTTTTTGCATTTTTAAGCAACATGATACTTAGAAAGTCTATACTTTTATAAAACTAAAGTCAGTCATTAGTCAGTCCAGCAGGTGAACTCACCTAAAGACCATTACTTACTAACACAATCATCACAGCTACGTAGGAAAGGAAAACACACACACACACACACAGGTCTGAGCAACATGCTTACTCAGCTTCTGGACATTTCCTCAGCTGGTCATCTGACATGGACGTTATGGTGTCGACCATCACATCCTGCAAACTTCCGACTTAGCTCTGGTTTAGTTAGCATGCCAGGACACACAGACACTGCACTAGTCAGCCTGCGCTAAACCCTGACTAAAATCAAGCATGGATAAAAAAATAAATAAAAAAAGGAAAAACATGAGACTGTCACAATAATAAACAGACACACAAGGCAGCAAGCTAACTTGGCTAATACACACACACGGCTATTCAGTGTGGTGTAAAACGTGACTAATCACGTGATGTGCTTTAAACAACACTGAACACTTGTGTGAAGCTTACCTCCTTTATGTCAGTTTCGTCTGCATGACAGCTTTAACATGGATTACAGCAGACCGAGGATAACCCAGATTGTCTGAGTCGACATTATAACGTTAGCCAGAGCCATAACACTTCCCCAAGCCCTTACACTTTAGAGTGGCAGCTTGACTGGCCAATCACAACGGTCTCTCAACCGACCCGCCCTCTACGGCACGGGCTGCATTCTATTCCACAGTGTACTTTAAAAGGTGCTCCCTACTCCCTGTGCAGGGAAAGTCCGATTTGGGGAACTTCCATCCAACAAAATTCCACTATTCGAAACACCGCGCAACGGTTTTGGATATTCATCCCGGTGTTATGAGCTAAAATGCCTCCCTGCCACCAAATATTATATTAGAACATAAATTCATAGGTTTATGATTTACAAATTACAAATTGCACCAAACGAATTTGATTATAAAATAAGCAATATAAAAAAGACATAAATTATATATATTTTTTCATATACAACATGTATATTTTTATATTGCTTATTTTATAATCAAATTCGTTTCGTATAATTTTTTGTCATAAACAATATTTATTTATTTAGTGGAAACATTTTGTATTACCTGACAAATCCCTGCAAAATAAATGTGCCACAAAATTAACATTACATGAGAATTTGTATTACGTGTCTTAATTTCCATGTATTAATTTGTCACGTGCCTAGGGTAAATTATAATAGTAATATAATAATAATAATAATAATATTTTTTTTATTGTGGTGTCCTAATATATTTGATAGAGATTATGTAGGTGTGGGGGGGGATGCAGTCCGTGGCGGGGGGCATTTTAGCGCATAACACCGGCAAACAAAACGTTTTTCAGTCGTTCATCCAAACAATACTTATTAACTTACAGAAGTGACATGCGGCCAAATGCATAAACAGTCTACAGGCTGTTGAAAACTCCATTAATAATCAGGGTGGACATACTGAAATAGTTAAGAACTGTAGTGCAATGCCACAAAACGTACGACATTTTCTTGTTCATTGGATTAACATAAAACATTTTTATTTTTATTTATTCTGTTTTGTATAAAACTGTGTTAAACATGCAAGTATAAAACAATTAATAACGGAAAAATTTAAATTTTATTTCTGTTTGAGCAGTACATAAACAGTACTTAAAAATGTGGTTTTCACGCGTCTCATGCGCTCTGAGCACTGTCTCATGCTGTCAATATGGCCTGATAGAGATGAACAATTATCAGCTTCAGTAGACACGCAATACCTGAGATTGAAACATGACTGACCCTTACAGGTAATATATGTCATGTGTCTGAGAACATGTGCCCCGCGGCCCGCATCCTTCCGCGGCAGCTAGTGAGATTCTTTTCCTCGAGACACGCATTCTTAAAGTGCCCCTATTATGCCATTTTAAAGGTTGCTAATATTGCTTAATGAGTCTCATAAAACAGGTTTATGTGTATGCAAGGTCAAAAAACACTTTAGTTTTCTCCAAAAATAGATTTAATTTGACCCCATTTCTAAATGATTCGTAAACGACTCGTGTGAAGCAGCTTGAAGATTCAGTCTGTCTAAACCCCTCCTTTCCGTGAGCCCTCACTGCTGTGATTGGTCAGATGGCGTGGTCCTTTATGATTGGTCGACTGCTATAGCGTGTGTCGGAAAACGAAACGCCCATTACCATAACTGAACGACAGCTCTGGAGACCCATCAATACATAGAATAGATCAGTTTTACCGTATCAATTCGAGCCGTAGTCTGACGATGAAACGGATGAAGTGGCGCATCGACAAGAAACTGTTTAGCTAGCACGACTGGAGCAGGACGTTTCTCAGTGGTAAGTGTCATATGTTAATGTAGATGCAAGGGAGCTCGTGATGTGCATGTGTGTGTGTGCGATGCATTTTTCCCCTCGGGGCTTGCCATAGAAGGGCAAGGGGCATGCGCACTTCACGAGTTCAGTTTTGGTGAATGGTGGAGAATAAACAGTTAAAAAGGATTTTGTCTGCTCTCGTTTTTATAGTTTTTTTATAGTACAAAGTGTTTAAGCAAACATTAACAAGAGTGTGGTAACGTTAATTTTAAGATGGCGGGCAAGTTGTTCGCGACGTAGAACGTGGGCAGACATTATGCAAGTATGTTACGTAGTGACGTGGATCCGTAACAGAGAAAGATTAGAATTGCTAACGACTCATTTAGGCGAATGTGTGCCGACTCTTTTTTTTTATAGATAAAAACTTATCTGTCTGCGTCACAGATAGTGCAGACAGTTTATGTTCACATACAGCTACATGACACACTGCATGAAAGAAAATATTTGAAAAAGCATAATAGGGGCACTTTAATGGCCACATTGGTAGAGTCAGAGCATTTTTTCAACTTATTGTCACTGCATCACATGTGATGTCACACTGGCATAGTTTTGTTAATAATATTCATTGGGAGGAAAGTCTGGACTTTACCCTTTAAATATGTTATTACAAGATGAGAAAAGTCTGATTTAGACTATTTTATAAATATTATAAGTCAAATTTCAAACTCAAAATCTAACTTTGCTCTTAAAAACCATTGCCCATTTGTTTTGGGCCTTTTCTGTCAGAGATGTTATCTTTGGTTTTCTGACTACATGAAGAAGGACTAGGATAAATATTTTATAATAAATTAAATCTTTATAATTACTTTTTACGTTTTAAAATTTGAAAAGTTTTTTATTCATAATAATAGTGTTCCCCTCTTTCTTGTATTTAAAGAGATTTATGATATTTGGAATGTATTACGTCATCAAAAAAAAAACTCCAAAGCAGTTAGAATTTTAAATTTATGTGAGATATATGGGATAAATGTTTAGTCTCTACTTCTGGGGCTGCTTTACTTTTTGATTCTCCTGGTGTGTTATCATTATTATTTAGTTATTTATTTATCTTCTGTTTTTTTTATTTATTATTTACTGCTCCTTTTATCTCTCTGGCTATGTTGTTTGTATTGTGTGTTATTGTTTGCAGCAAAATAAACAAAAAAATACTGCAACGCCAGTACAGACGTCACTTCCTTAGTTCGTTACCCTGGTAACAAGCACCTTGGATACCTGTTGCTGCTACTGAAGAAATTTCACACTACGGACAGTAAATATTGAATATTTATTGAATCAAAAACTGATACCATTATAAAGCATAAACTACGGAAATGAGTATAACTCGTAAATACATTATTTGATTAATTTACTGGATGTTCAGAGAAAATATTATTGTGCAGTTTTTTTCAGATTACTAGCCTATATAATAGTTTTAAGGATTTATTGCTTAAAGTTCATTTAAAATTGCATAGAATCATGTATATGCTCTATATAATAATAATAAAAGATATAAATCCCATTGACCTGTTGTTCAGTTGTTCCCTACACCATTCATGGTTGCCTCTGAACTGAGCAGTGTCACTCTCTGAGGTTTGGAATCACACTTAACATGCCTGAACACCTTATGCAGTGTACAGTACTTTGCAGGGAAGTTTATGCCAATCAGAGCGCACACACGCTCTGATGACATGTTTATTTGTTCAGAGCTTGCAGACCATAAGAGGTAAACACTTTGGGATTAGAAGCCTAACGTTGGAAATCTGAATTTATATACAAAAATTTCAAGAAAGACAGTATGAACAGAATGCATTTACGCACTACAGGCAATTCAGGATCACCAATTAGCCTAATCTGCATGCTTTTGGACTGTGGGAGGAAACAGAGGACCAGGAGGAAACCCACCAATCATGGAGAGAAAATGCAAACTCTGCTGAACACTAAGCCACTGTGTCGCCAACACATATGGCATTAGGTAATTAAGCGCCACCAACACCACCAGTTACCACACTGTAAAAAATTATTTTGGTGGGTGGTAAATACTACCCTTGCAAATAGTCTACCATTTACCTATTATTTTAGTCAGCAAGTTTAATTATATAATAATGAGTAAAATTCACCCACACTACCTAATTATTTATAGTAATAACTGCAACCTAAAAAAAAAACATTGTAATATATACCCCAAAACATTGGGTCTGTTGTAAGCATGAGATTTGTGGTCATTGTTCTATGTTCGACGAGGAATTCACATTTGTAGCTTTCTTTTGGCAAACATTTGTCATAAGCTAGCTTAGCTAATGTTAATGTATAGGAGAAAAAGTATTTTTCCCGCATTAGTTAGGTATTAGTGGTGTGGAAAAAAACGAGATTTCAAACGTTCTACCGGGACTATAATATTGACTGGTATTTTATGCCTGTAAAGTAATAAAGCACAATCTGTTTTAAGTTACTGAAACATTAGCTAGTAAGATAGCCAACTCTTATAGCTAGCTAGTGACTGCCTTCGCCAAAGTCTAGGCTAACTGATAAAGTTAACGAAAAAGATTAATTTAATTACAGAAAGCTAACGTTTAAATATAAGTGTTTGTGTTTTTTGCTGGTAAAAGAAGAAGTTTGGAATTAAGCTTTAGCTACAGCATTTAAAATATACACTTGCCTGATATTAAAGTTGAATTTAAGAAATGTTTGTCACTCAAACAAATGTTATTTGTGTGTTGGAAAAATTATAGAAATATTAACTTACATTTAGGCATTTGGCAGATGCTCTTATCCAGAGCGACATTTTTATCTCATTATACATCTGAGCAGTTGAGGGTTAAGGGCCTTGCTCAAGGAACTTGGTGGTTGTGGGGTTTGAACCTGAGATCTTCCGAACCGTAGTCCAATGCCTTAACCACTGAGCTACCCCTGGCACAATTAACTTAATTGTGGTTAATTTTTTACTTCAGCAAGCGTGCATAAATTAAAAATACAATTGTCCAGCATATGATGCTAACAGTGCTGTTGCTGATATTGAGTTAAGCATAGTGTTGAAATCTAGAACACTTGTTTTCTATATTGTGTCTTTAATCCATTTCATTCATTCATTCATTCATTTTCTATACCGCTTAATCCTGTGTTCAGGGTCGCGGGGGACCTGGAGCCTATCCCAGGAGACTTCGGGCACTAGGCGGGGTACACCCTGGACAGGGTTCCAATCCATCGCAGGGCACACACACATACACACACTCACACACCACGGGCAATTTAGGAACGCCAATTAGCCTAACCTGCATATCTTTGGACTGTGGGAGGAAACCGGAGTACCCGGAGGAAACCCACCAAGCACGGGGAGAACATGCAAACTCCATGCACACAGAGACGGGAATCGAGCCTGGCCGGGGAATCGAACCCAGACCCTGGAGGTGCAAGGCGACAGTGCTAACCACTACACCACCGCGCCGCCTCTTTAATCCATTTCTTCATTAAAAAGCAGCAATTTATATTGATACAAACTATTTAAAATTAGGACAGTCACACAATATTTTCCTTTTGTAACATGGATTTAACTGACTAAGATGTGCTTTTATGAGCTATGATTAGGTTAATGCCATATATGTGTCAATAATAAAGAATTGTTATAATCCTATGTTGAAATGTTAAATGAAACATTACAATTTGAATTGTTTATACCAGTGTGCATGTGTCTGTCTGTACACTGCATCAAAAGAGCTGTATCCGGACAAATATGGTATGGGAAATCTCTGCTAAACTTTAAGTTTGCCAGTTGTATGAGGCAGGGTGCTTGGAAAGATAGAATGCAAAGGAAATTTTGTGAAACGCCCAGATACCTCATGTATGTGGATATATACGGGAATCTGTTGAAACTTTCTAGGAATCCTCACACCTAGCTGTGAGAGGTGATGGCTGTGAGGTGTAAAGGCCTTTTGTATGTTAATGACTAGCAGGAAGAAGTGCTGTCCTTCTTATCATAGCCGGGTGAGGGGATTAGCTGTGGTGTGCCTTTGTCTTTTCTGCTTGAGAGTTTGAAGGAGAAGCAAACTGCACACACTGCTCTTCTCAAAGAGGTTATCCAGCGTTTTGATGCATTTGAGCGCAAGTTTGATGAGAGAAGACCACAGGAAGAGTCAAGCCATGTGCATAAAAGAGCTAAGAGGGCGCATAACATGGGCATTGCGGTAAGTTGAGCTTTGTTACCTGACAATACAGTAGTAAATTATACCTTGCCAAGTATTTGGCTACACATCTACTTTTTGTTACTTGCATTGTTGTAGGTGTCCAGCATATTTAAAAGTTTGTCACATCCGAAATTATACAATGTTGTTTACAAATGTATGTATTAAAGCGGTTTTACAAACCGGATTCCAAAAAGTTGGGACACTAAACAAATTGTGAATAAAAACTGAATGCAATGATGTGGAGATGGCAAATGCCAATATTTTATTCAGAATAGAACATAGATGACAGATCAAAAGTTTAATCCGAGAAAATCTATCATTTTAAAGGAAAAATATGTTGATTACAAATTTCACGGTGTCAACAAATCCCAAAAAAGTTGGGACAAGTAGCAATAAGAGGCTGGAAAAAGTAAATTTGAGCATAACAAAGAGCTGGAAGACCAATTAACAGTAATTAGGTTAATTGGCAACATGATTGGGTATAAAAAGAGCTTCTCAGAGTGGCAGTGTCTCTCAGAAGCCAAGATGGGTAGAGGATCACCAATTCCCACAATGTTGCGCAGAAAGATAGTGGAGCAATATCAGAAAGGTGTTACCCAGCGAAAAATTGCAAAGACTTTGCAGTTATCATCGTCAACTGTGCATAATATCATCCGAAGATTCAGAGAATCTCTGTGCGAAAGGGTCAAGGGCGTAAAAAAACCATACTGGATGCCCGTGATCTCCGGGTCCTTAAACGACACTGCACCACAAACAGGAATGCTACTGTAAAGGAAATCACAGAATGGGCTCAGGAATACTTCCAGAAACCATTGTCAGTGAACCCAATCCACCGTGCCATCCGCCGTTGCCAGCTGAAACTCTACAGTGCAAAGAAGAAGCCATTTCTAAGCAAGATCCACAAGCACAGGCGTTTTCACTGGGCCAGGGATCATTTAAAATGGAGTGTGGAAAAATGGAAGACTGTTCTGTGGTCAGACGAGTCACGATTCGAAGTTCTTGTTGGAAATGTGGGACGCCATGTCATCCGGACCAAAGAGGACAAGGACAACCCAAGTTGTTATCAACGCTCAGTTCAGAAGCCTGCATCTCTGATGGTATGGGGTTGCATGAGTGCGTGTGGCATGGGCAGCTTGCATGTCTGGAAAGGCACCATCAATGCAGAAAAATATATTCAGGTTCTAGAACAACATATGCTCCTATCCAGACTTCATCTCTTTCAGGGAAGACCCTGCATTTTTCAACAAGATAATGCCAGAGCACATTCTGCATCAATCACAACATCATGGCTGCGTAGGAGAAGGATCCGGGTACTGAAATGGCCAGTCTGCAGTCCAGATCTTTCCCCTATAGAGAACATTTGGCGCATCATAAAGAGGAAGCTGCGACAAAGAATGCCCAAGATGTTAGAGGCCTGTATTAGACAAGAATGGGAGAGCATTCCTATTTCTAAACTTGAGAAACTGGTCTCCTCGGTCCCCAGACGTCTGTTGAGTGTTGTAAGAAGAAAAGGAGATTCCACACAGTGGGGAAAATGGCCTTGTTCCAACTTTTTTGGGATTTGTTGACACCATGACATTTTGATTCACCATATTTTTCCCTTAAAATGATACATTTTCTCAGTTTAAACTTTTGTTCCGTGATTTATGTTCTATTCTGAAGAAATTATTGACATTTGCCATCTCCACATCATTGCATTCAGTTTTTATTCACAATTTGTTTAGTGTCCCAACTTTTTTGGAATCCGGTTTGTAATTCAACATTACAGGAAGCTGTAAGGAGCCTTCATAATTCAGAAAACAACTCATATAAATACGATCCACAAACTGGGTAAGAATGTTGTTTCTTTACATGCTATGTATGGGGTTTTACATAATCATTTTAAATGTAAGTAATGATACTACTCTCTTTTCACACAGAATAAGTTTACTTCATGATCAGACAGTGAATACATATCTGCTGGAGAAATTAAAGATGACTTTTGCAGATGCAGACCCTGAGTGTATAAAGGGTAATCAGAAATTGTTATTGTAATTATTTTCATGTCCCTTTATTTTTGTCCCTCTAATAATTTGAATTGGTTCTGTCACTTATCTGATTTTTTTTTTTAATCCAGCATGTTACAGGACTATGAGACATTGCAGAGGAAATACTCTTTGTCTCGGCCAGGAAAGTCTCAGCTAAGAGACTCCATTAAGACAGGGGATAAAAACCGTCAAAGATGAGTAAGTGTACAAATTCATCTATGTGTTAAGTTCGGTACATCTCTGAGTGTTTTAGGGGTTAACGTATGGTGTGTTTTGCAGTTGCTGGAGTCCTGGTGTAGAGTCGTTCAAACAGATGCAGAGAAAGAACTGTGGCAGACTGCAATATTGGAACTGATGTCCGATGAGGAGGATGCCATTGCGTGCCATGCCGTCAGCGTGTAAAATCTAATGGGACCGAATATCTAAGAAGGACATTTATTTTGGACATCTAACAAGCACTGGTGCATGTTTCTTTTAGGATTGCTTTTAATTGAATTGCACCTTCATAAATGCACATTTGTTCATTTTTTCATATTTTATGTTTTTTCTCCCTTATTCTTACTTTGCTTTGTATATTTATTAGTGTTTGGTTTGATTTTAATTTAAAAAAATTCTGAATCAATTCTATTGTCATTTTTTAAAGGGTGTGGGGGATATATAGTATTGTGTGTGTGTGTGGGGGGGGGGGGGGGGTTAAGGCCTATCTACATACCTGCCCAATAACCAATCAAGTCACTAAGTTATGAGGGCTTGGGTTGGGCTAAATAAAAAGTAGTGACTGGGTAATGTCCCAATAGATGTCAGGGTCTTGGGAGTGTTTTTTATTTTATTTTTATTAACCAATCAATGTTGTGATAAGAAACCAATAGGGAAGAGCAGAGTTGGGCAAAGGTGTAAAATGCAAATGAGGCTTGAGGTGTGAATGTCTCTTGACAAAATCCTTGAGTGGATTATTTGCCATGGCAACAAATGTACCATGGAAGGATTCCTCAGCAAGATACATCCGAATTGGTATCAATCAGGAAGTATCCTAGCTTGGTGGAATTTGATGTATACGCTCAGTGGTACTTGTAGATACTTCCAAAAATCAGTGGTGTATACAGGAATTTCCTAATACAGATACACCTCTTTTCATGCAGTGGTAGGATTTGTTCTTTCCTGTCTGTATACGAATTTGTCTGCATGAGGTGAATTTGTCTGCCTGTGACTGTTTAGGTAAACTCAGATAAACTCCACACTGAATGGAATAGAGTGCTTCCTTGCTTTATGTTGGGGACAGTTACCCAAGTCTAAGTACGGTTATTCAGTGTTATTCTCTTATTCTGCTATTTTTTATAAAAGATAGTTTTGTACCTCGTTTCTTTGTTATTTGAATATTTAATAAAATGGTGAACTTTTTAAATGAAGTTAAACTTTCCTGATAAAATTTTGGCTAGTTAGTCATAAACTACCTATAGAATCTACCCATAAAATGTGAGGTAACAATTTGCATTCAGTTTGTTTGGGTACATTTTACCCCATATTTTTCGTAAAAAGTACCTAAATAAATTAGCTATAACATGGCAATTGAAATTAGGTAAAGTCTACTCATTGCATCGCATAATGTTACTTAATTTTAATAAGTAATTCATTATGTGATGCAAAAAATATGGGGTGAAATGTAACCTTCCAATAAATAGTCCAACTCTTAATCATTAGACTACCACTGTCCATGAACAGTGGCTGGGGGACAACCACTCCGAAACCAAATCCCCGGTAAGTGCTTTCATTGTCATAATACATAGACACACAGTCAAGCCTTTAGCTTAGGACATGTTTTTGCATGTTCAAATGCTGGAAAGAATTTTGTTCTTCTGATAGGAAACTCCTGTTCTTCGTACAGGAATAAACATAGACGTTACAGGAGGAAGAATTCATCTTGGTCCAGTTCTGATGGGTATATCATCTCATGCCATAAAAATTACACTGGTAAGAAAAAGGATTAATCTCTCTGATTGAGTAAATATCAGTGACCGCTTGAAAGTAAAAACATGCTGCAGCATACTGTACAGTATGTAGCTTCTCTTGAATTTCAGGGACTCCTCCCAGAGAAGGAGCAGCTCCTGTTGTTCCCAGACAACAAAACGGTACTTGCATCAGCCTGAATTATTTCTTTACATTTACTGTATATGAAAGTGCACCTTAATTATTTTATTATTTTTAAACTTGTAACTTTCTTTGTTTTTGTTGAAATATTCATCTGTACATTTTAAATACCGTTATTAACTTGTGTGACACATTCTCCTTTCACAGTACAAGAGCAAATCAACAACGATGGCAGGGACGAAGGTGAGATTTCAAGGATATTTTGCTGTTGGAATGAATACTGAACAATGTCTGCTTAATGATTGAACTAATTAATTTAGTCTTTTTTATCATAGAATGGATGGATCTAAGATGAGATGAAACAGAGGGCCATGTTATTAAAAAAATTTTTAGATTTTTTTACATTTGACTTCTTAGCATTAGTAATTCAATAAAGCTGAACATGATTCACCTTACCGGTTGATTTGTACTTCATCTTTTCATTCTGATGACATGTAGGCAGATGCATAAATGTTTCTTATGTATGGTTTAGTGTGAATTGATCCAGCATATCATGACAGCACTCATGTCTGTTTTTATTAGAAATTCATTTCAAAACTATTATACAGCATAAGTCATGAATTTAAGAATAAAAGAAGTGTGAAATACGTACCATGAATTAAGATCAATAACACAATATCCTCATAACTATGCAGAACTATTTAATGGCAGGGTAATAAGTGATGTACACTGATCTCTAGTTGGGTTTATTGAGGTGGTTTAATCGTACTAGCTCACTCATGTGCATTTGTATTTTATACCACAATGCAGTTTAGTGCTCAATTCTGATTGGTTAGAAGGTTATTGGTCAGGGAAATTACATGTTGTGACATTGCGTCAGGTTGCTGTGACTATGTAAACAAAACTAAAAGGCGGCCTGACAATATATTAAAGTGTATGACATTTTTGCATAATTACCAATTATGTTTTTTCATTAAGGACTTAAGTTTAATTGTAAGTATTATGATATGGTACTGCAGGCATGGTGTATGCACAGATGTTACAACTGTAGTATTTACATTATGGGACATAAACAAGATCTGTGCCAGGAACAGTAAAACAACAGTAAACTAAACTGAACAGAACAGATGCGAGAATAAAGACAAGCCTAAACTTAGGCATTTAAATAATAATAGTAATTATGAGAATAACTAGAACACCTGTAAACATAAACAGGAAGCACAAGACAGTGAGACATGATATCAACTTAAAAGATCCAAAACACACAAGGAGTGCCAAAAACACAAAAAGGAGAGTTCATGGGCACAGAGCACCCTCCAGGGATTATCCCTAACATAACCTCACAAAAGGCACTACCCCAGAATGCCATCGGTGGTCCGGAACATCCCCCAAAATCTCCTCTCAGGCTTTCTGAAACAGAGGCCATGGTGCAAGGCATTGGGGCTGTGTTGGGGCTTGACATGGGGGCTATGGTGAGACTGAGCATGGACATAGGGCTGGGACAGGAACTTGGCAGGGAGACAGAGCTGGGTCTTGGCAGGGAACGGAACTGGGGCCTGGCACTGAGACAGAGCTGTATCCTGAAACTAGACATAAGCTCGAGGGCAGAGCTGGACATGAGCAGAGCATTCTATATCTTGGATGCTCCGTAAGTGTGAGGTCCTTGAATCCTAGTGAGGATGCCAGTCTTACAAGGCTGGTGTGAATGAGGAAGTAATGAAGATTTCTGCAGGAATTAAGTCCTGTTCTCAAATCCGTAATGGGTAAAATTATGTATTCAGATCCAAGCAGTCTAGAAAACAGGCAGCAGGTTGTGTATGATGTTCTCACAGCTAGTGGTAGAAGCACTGCACCGTTCTCAAACAAAGCTAGTGGAAACAACAGCACGTCCCTTGTGCCAGAGGTCGCTGCTGAGCTAGACAGAGAGAGTGCAGTATCTGGCTGAGACATGGCCAAGCATTGATCTGGTAGTGCAGGGCTAACAGGGAATGTCTCAGTGCTACCAGTGTTGTCAGAAAATGTAATGTTTAACAGGGCTTTCAAGAACCATCTAATGATTACCAGGGATTTCAGGATCTATAACTGAACTATGATATAAGTTGACTCTCAGAAAGCATATCAGGACTTTCTGGGCCTTCAAAAGGATCAACATGGGTTTCAGTAAGTACAAAATCTCTCTCAGGGTTTTCAAAAATTAAATCAAGGTTCTCAGAAAACATCTCATGGCTAGCAGGGCCTTCAGCAAATTGAGTGTGGTTTCCAGTGCCAGCTCGTCAACAGGTAAAACGGCGGTAGCCTCAGGGCCTGACTTACAACAAGGGTCCCTCACATGTTATTAAAAGTATTTCCTTCTCAACACAGTAGAACGTGAATATATAAACATGTCATGCTCGCAACACATGAACCCATTAGACATGATACAATTCACAACAAATGTTACGGCCCTTATATTTATTTGTCTTTGTCCTGTTATTTTGGGAAGTGTTGTATGTGTGTTTCTGTGCAGGATGATGTATGATTGGTTCCCTGCTCTCTAACTCGTGCCCCGCCCTGCTTGATCAGGTAACTTCCTGCTGCCTATCCACTACACCACTGTGCCACCTTACTGCAATACAATTAAATTAAAAAAGAATATTCATATAGAGAATACATGTTAAGTGTATAAACTATACAGGATAAATTACATTACAGCTGAGTGAGTTTGTGTAAAAATTAGCAACGTGTAAAGATGAGCAAAAAAAAATAAGATACCAGGAAGTGTGCAGCATGTACTGTAAGCAATGTGCAAATATGCAACTTAAGTAATGTGGGACATCCTGACTTTGATGTGTTAACAGGAATTTAGTGAGTATTTATTGTGTGAGTGAACAAAGAAGACAGATCAGATTGTTTAGTCCTTCAGTATGTGTCGTTTTAGTTGAGGGCCCAAATAGCCTTTCTGTGTTGGCCTTCAGGGAGCGAAAACACTTTCCTGACCGCAACAGAGAGAGGTGTCCATTTTTGGGGTGGCTGAGGTCACTATCTTCCTGGCCTTGGTCCAGCACCGCTTGCTGTTGATTGAGTGCAGGTCAGAGCGTTCTACAGCACCTCTTGTAGAGCTGTTCCCAAACCAGGATCAGCATCAGCTTGAATTATTTGATGTGAAGTATTACAGTATGTGACACTGACACTGCACCGTTATTATTTAATGAAAAAAATTCTGTATTTCAAACTGAAGATGGGAGGATCAACATAAATAAGGGAAGCCTCTCACATCAACTTGTTGTACAAGACAACATATTTGAAGACAGTGTGGATTTGGAATATTAACAGTGAGTTACTGTATTTCTGTTTAAATATTTATACATTTAAATAGAGTTATGGACTTGGAGATGTGATGCTCTCTTTTTACAGTACAAGGTCAAAATAACAACGAGGGCAGAAACCTAGGTAAGATTTCTAGGGTTTCTTTGCATTTGATGAAATAAATTCTGAGCAATGTCTACTTCATTATTGAACTAATTAATTTAATCTTTTTCCTCATCATAGGTCATATGGATGTAGATTAAGATGGAACAGGCCACCGTCTCGTTCAAGACGTTTCTTTTGTTACTTTTACTTACCATTAATAATGAAATAAAGATGAACCTGTTTCACTTTGTTACTTGATTTGTACTTCATGAATCCTAGCCAGCCTGTGCTCTTGAATCCAGACAGTGAAGCAAAAGTAATGTTCTTGAAACCTGGGAGCCAAACTGGCATATTGGATGTTCTTCACTGGCCTAGTCAGTCACCTGAACTCAACACAATAGCATGTTTGTCACTTACTGAAGACAAGATTGAGGTCATAAAGGCCCACAAATTGCTGAAGACAGCTGAAGTAAAGACCTGGCAAATCACCTTGAGGGAGGAAACTCAGATTTTGGTCAAGTCCATGGTTTTCAAATTTCTGGCAGTCAATGATTGCAAAGGTTTTTCATCCATGTATTAAAGGCAATCTTTATATTTGTCAATCGCTCACTCACTCATCGTCAATATCAGGTCGTGGGGGCTGGAGCCTATCCCAGGAGACTTAGGGCACAAGGCGGGGTATGCCCTGGACAGTGTGCCAATCCATTGCAGGGCACACACAGACACACATTACGGGCAATTGGGAACACTGATCAGCCTAATCTGTCTTTGGACTTTAAGCAGAAACCGGAGTACCCTGAGGAAACCCACCAAGCACTGGAAGAACATGCACACAGACCCCAAGGCTGGAATTGAATTCCATCTTGCTCCTACTAATCTTCATGCCTCTTCTCTCCAGGGCATCCCTCATTCTCTACATTCATCTAAACCTGCTGTCTACTCTCGTTGCTGATCACAATATCATATGCAAACATTGTACAGTAGGTGCTCTTTTTTGGTATGAAGCCGTACTGCGGCTCACAGATTGTCTCTTCTCCACCCAGCTTCCACTACTGGGTAGGGTTTCTCCTTCAGATTGCATCTGCTATACAGCAGATAGTCCACCTAAGTACATCTTTCACTACTCTGTCTCACCGTGTTCCTTTTTCTTAAAATATGTATTTACCACTGCCATTTCCATCCTTTTTGTGACATGTACCATAATCTATCCTCTCACATTCCTCTCCTGGAGCCTATACTTATCCATCACCTCGGTTTCCTTCTCCAAAATGTCCAAAATGTGAGCTCCAATCACCAATCTTTAGGGTCAACTAGGCTAACTCACTCCATAAATCATTTTTCTCCTTCACATTCTACCTGTGGAGCATATATCAGACACTCTCTTCACTTCCACTATGCTCTGGGCATACTCTTCCCTCAGTATTGGACCTACACCATTTCTCTTATCTACACCACAGTGATGCAGTTCCAATGTTCTTTTTCTTGTTTCCCCTTTAACTTGTACACACGGCTACTTTTCCCTCAGGAGGCAGTTGCTGAAGAACATCTAGTGAAAACTGCAATTTGTTGAGAATATATAGTTTTGAAAGTTTTTTTTTTTTTTTTTAAAGTCAAAAAATTCAACATTTCATGGGGATTAATATTATTTCTAAACTGATATTTACTAAGTAACACTACATGTTAAGTGTCTAAAATGAAGATACATCTCGCATATTATCTGTATGATTTATTTTCATACCATTTATTTTTTTTATTTCACACCACATTTAAGTGAGAAAAAAAAAAAAAAAAAAAACATTGAGATCCCTCATATAAAATTGCATAAAATGTTTTTTCCCCTCAAAAAAGGTGTTTTGCAAAAAAACATATTGTAGCTAAACACATCAATATAAACATGTATACACGGTGAGTGAAATTTAACTAGGCAATATTTAATGACTATGGAACTTTTAGTATCTGGAGTCATTATGAAAACATTCTCTCCCCATTTTGCTCTTACTGTGCTTGTGTGGTTGGACCAGCATTTTCCTGGACATTGGCTAGGATGACACAGACCTTATGGATGGCCTCAAAGAAGTCCAGATCTCACTCCATTTGATTTTTTTTTAGCTGTGGTGCTCAGCAAAGGAGGATGTGTGAAGGACAAATCCTACTGGAAGACTATGTCCACATTTCACATCCTTTAGTTTCCAATGAAAGGAAATTAATTATTACTGCTTCTGACTTAGTAAACAGCAGTGACCACCTGACAATAACTGTACTGTATGTAGCCTACTGTAACAGGTTCTCTTGAATATCAGGAGATCCTGCCAGAAGATCCTGTTTTGGCCAAACAACAAAATGGTACAGGATCTTGAATTATTTATTTACATTGATGTGAAAGAGCACCTTCATTATTTCATGGAAAACTTGTACTGTAACAGTCAGCCACTCAAACTCCAGATGGGATGATTAACATAAGGAATGAGGGAGGCTTCTCACATCAACCCCTTTTGAAGGCAATGTGGATTTGAACCTGAATATTAACAGGGAGATTTCGGTTTAAAAATATTCATCTACAAATTGATAATTATGGGTTATGTGACGCGCTCTTGGCTCCGTTTACAGTACAAAGACGAAATAACGAGGGAGTAATGAAGGAGAGTTTTAAATATTTATATTCGTACTACACACAACAAATCCAAATTATACTTCATAATTTATTATAAAATACATTAGACCATTTTATATCCATATAAAAAAAAAAAAAAAAAAAAAAAAATGAATAAAAAAAAAGGACTTTATGACAATGTTAAAACAAATGAAGTGTTGATACTGGAAAAAACACAACACACATGCAAGTGCAGTCAGTAGAGCGCTGTGAAGATTCACAGGTGAGTGTAGGAGTTGTGTCCTCCTTCATGAACCCTACAGAAGTGCTGACCTGCCACTGCTCTCTTCTTACATGGCTGTCCCAACCTGGTGGTGCCATTACACAGAGGACGACCTGATAAAGAGCTGCGAAAAGAAGTCATCAAATCAGTGTTTACATGACCTGAAACATTATTTAAGTAATATCACACAAGAGGGAGTGCTGTTGTGCTGAATATCAGGATTGCTGTGACGCAGTCGTATGGTTGAAGGAGCACCCCTGTGTACAGATATTCAGCACAACACATCACGGCAGGCAGAATCAACTAACTGTGACCAACAGTTGGCAATCGACAGTTAGTATAATTAACAGGGGGTAAAAGTAGTTCAAAATACTTATGAGTATTATGTAGCCAAAACGGGAGAATAAAACATGGAGGTGGTGGCCTTTAAATCTAGTACATTTCACTTATTTAATTATTCCCTTTTAGAATATCAGCTCCGTTAACGACCTGGTTCAGGGGTTAAATCACAAATAGCATAAAATGGAAAGCTAACGCGCTAGCTTGTACAATCACTTGTTCCACAGCCAAATTATTGCCCTTGATCAGGAGTTAGAGAGATTTTGGATTCAGCCTTGTGTTTATAGCTCGCTTTGGAGGTAAAAACAAATAGTTCAGAGGCAATTCAAAACAACTTGGATACATTAATGCATTATTAAGGAGATTAACTGTTGTTTAAGATGACTATCAGATGTGTGCCTGATTTTGAATGTGGGTCTTGGCAGGAAGTTGCTCTGTCCTCAGTACTGCAGACGATACCCACCTACTTTCACCAATGAGTGACAGTTAGCGTAATTAACAGCTGCAAGACCACCCGTGACACTTAGTGGAAGGTCCCAGTGCATTTATGCTCTACATAACCACTTGGAGAAGGCCTCTCATCCAATCAGATTACTCAAATCCACAGAAATGTATACAAGGCATATACAGTACACAGTGTTGTTCTAAATGGGCATACCTGTTGCTTGCGACTGACTCATTGGGGCTGGAGCTCCGAGACTGGTTACCTACACCAAAGACACCTCCCAGGTTCCTCTGGGTAATGCTCTCAAGAACAGCCTGCCAAGCAGCACATGCATCATTTATTCATTGACTTATGTAAAATGGAATAACAAAAATAAGGATAGAGTACAATTCTAAAGATTATTTTATAGCATATACTGCATGTTGAAGTGAGAGCACCTGTTAAGATATTAATAATTCAAGAGGTTGTGTCCTGATGTCCATACCATATTACAATACAGCTGTTTAACATGGGTGTAAATATTTGACCAACCAAAATACATTTGTAAATCACATGTCTTTCATGCACAGCTGAATAGAATTTTGTGACGCCCACAAAACTCCATAAATGGAAAGCTTCCATAAATTAAGTATAAGTAAACAAACAAACAAAACAAAAAAGTATATTATATATATATATATATATATATTTCTCATATCACTGTTAAAAATTGACATGTTTAAGGTCAAACCCTAAATTAGATGACTTGAAAATGAAAAGGGTTTGACATGAACTGATCTATACTGCCTGGGTGATAATGGACATTGTGATGCACAGCATCAAAAGAAATAGATCACTTAATTTGAATAGGAATTAGTATCCAGCACTTCTGTAAACCAAATCCAGCAAATGTAAATAGACAAGCCATTTTACTTTGACAATCTGCAGATGAAAAATAAAATCATAAAATATGTCAATCATGTTTTATATTAGTTACATTAATCTTATGCGCACATTCACACAGACTCAAGCATCAGCAAAATTCTATATGAAATCACAGAATTTTCAGATCTCAGCATGAAGTAAATTCCATCATCAATGATTTATCCACTCATTTATTTCTATTCACCTGGATAAATGTCACCCAGTGCTGGCTTTAAAAAGATTTTTTTTTATGTACTCACTCCTCCAATAGTATGTCGACTCTTCATTCTGGGTGTAGAGTGGCTGGGGGTGCCTAGCGATAAACGACCATGTCTGGGTAGCCCGTAAGTGTGTGAAGGAGATAAAGCCACCATACATGGATCACCTTCACCATGCAGAATAAGAAAAAGACCATTTAATAAAAACCCAAGATAATTCACTATGTGCATGCATACCAAGAAATGAAAACATGTAGATGTGTGTGACAAGAACACACCGGTCATAAAGCTGTCTTGACCAAGACATGGCATGTCTGATGCCAAATCATTATCCAGATCCTCTCTAAAACAGACAATTATATATAATAGGTGAGAAACAAAAATGAGGTACAAATAAAGTCTGGTTCATATTGACAGTAAGTACGTAACTAAATATCTTTGATAAAATTGCAGAAATATGTAAAGATTATATTTGTTTCCATACTAATGAAGGTGAAGATTGTTTATTTTAGAGATTTTGCACAAAAACTAAAACTGACAAGTTTAAAATTGGTTGAGTTACAAAACAGAACTGCTAGTCTTATCAGGAAATCACAACTTTAGCCCTATTCTCACAGAATTTAAATTTTCTGGGGACAGTGTGATTTTGAAATCCTGGCCAAATCACAGACAAATCCTGCATTAATGTTTCTCTTCTTAGGACATACAGGTTTACAGTACAGCCATGGCCAAAAGTTTTGAGAATGACATTAAAGTCTACTGCTTTTGGGTTTTTTAGATCTTTGACAGATGTTACTATGGCATAGTGAAGTATACTTACAAGCATTTCATCAAAGTTTTTATTGAAAATTACACCAAGTTTATGCAAAGAGTCAATATTTGCAGTGTCCCCCAAAAGAACTCGGCAATTCACCCTGGCATGCAGTCATTAAACATCTTCATGACCGGAATGATTTCCTGGAGAGAAGTGGTTCTTTGCTGCTGCTCTTGAAAACATATTCTGCAAAATGTACAGGGATTGGCCTGCTTAGGATTGGGGTCAAGTCTCTCTCTCTGATGGATCTGCTTTCCAATTGTTTGGGGCACACGGAAAATTTGGTCCATAGAACAAAAGTTACTATGGTATACCGCCAACAGTAAAGCATCCTGAGAATATTCATGTGTGGGGTTGCTTCTCAGTCAGTCAAAGGAGTAGGCTCACTCACAGTGTTGTCCAAGAACACAAGGTATGATACAAAAACATCCTCCAAAAGCAACTTCTCCCAAACATCTAAGAACAGCTTGATGATGAACAATGCCATTCCAGCATGACTGAGCACCATGAGGTACATTGAAAGCCACAAGGCAAAAGTGATAACCGAGTGGCTCTCAATCAGTCAGGATGTGGCACAGAAGTTGATTGACAAAAAAGAAAAGGGTCAATACTGCAAATATTGACTCTTTGTAAAAAACAAAATATAATTGTCAATAAACGCCTTTGTCACATATTAAATACTTTAATATAATTATTCTTCAGCAACATGTCGGGGGGGAGAAAAAAAAAAAAAAAAAAAAAACACTGAAGCAGCCAACTTTGTGAAAGTTAATATTCGGGCCATGATTATAGTTTTCCCCTCATTCAAAAGTACTCACTCTAGAGGTGTTGAGGAGGTTGCTGGATTGTATGCAGTGCTTGGTTTTTTTTCAGGAGTCTTCTGAACTGGAGGAGCTAGAAGGGCAGCATGAATGTCACTGCATTTCTGGCCCTTGAGGTTAGACAGGGCCCAGAACACCTGCAGCAAAAACCAACGTGCTGGAAAACAATCACGACAGCATGTTATTGCACAGTCACAGATACGAAGCCATGCAAAGAAAGTAAACACACACAACAACTAACCTAACGAGAGTGTAAAGAGGAGCAGAGAGAGCGTGACCAGGTCGAGAGCCGACTGCTGGTTGACCTCAGCGATGGCGTTGACTGGCACCATGATGAGCAGAGAGACACGGGTGAACGTGGGACACTGCAGGAACGACAGCAGGACCGCGGAGAACAGGAAATAACCAGCATGCATCACACATATCCAAACAGCACGCAGACTCAGACCTGTATTGAATAAATAATACCAATAATTCAGCACAAAGCATCTCCTTCTCTGATACACTTATTTATTTGTAATGAACAAGCAATACAGATTTGGGTCTACACTTGTATCACACTGCTGCCAGATCGTTGCACTTTTTCTTCCTGAGAATTTGTCACACTTTTTTTTTTGGCGCATTCATTGGTTCACATTCTATGATGAAATTTTACAGGTAGCACACAAGCAGCTTAGAGAGTCCCAATGAACAACACTGATCGACAAAGCCATTGCCACTAGAGGAGAAGCAACGCAACATGGCACAAATCAAAGCTTTGCATCAAACTCTCTGCCTCTTGCCCTGAGGACAGTTTCAAATGAACGGAAACCAGAGTCAACCAACCATTAAGTTACATCACACCGCTTTGATAAAATCTCTAAGCATCATGTATGCCTGCACTACTTCATTCATTTAAAATGAACCAATCCTGAATATTTGTTTGGTAACGCTCTTGGACTTGAACACACACTTGGGTGAACTTTTAGTCTTGGACTAGTAGTTTTGCTACAGTATAGTTGTGAAACCAGAGCTTTGCTAGTAGTCACATAGTGCAATCTCTACATTCAATACACAAAATATGATGCGCAGCAATTTTTTTCTCTAGTCCACTTGTAATTACATAACCCAAGAGAGACATTTGACATCCTAACAGAGCTAAAGCTACAATCTTTTGATGACTTTTTTTTTTGTGTGTGCGTGTGTGAATGCAGCTCCAGATGTGCAAACACTGAATATGCTTAACCTTTTTACGCTTTAAATAATATGATTAAAGTACCAGCCCATCCCAGGTAGCCTTGGATCATATGTAGTCTATCCTCTAGCCTGCTCTGCATGCCATCCAGGTATGTCAGCATGTATCCCAGAGTGCCATTCATGCGTTCCAGTTTTCTCATGAGCTCAGCGTAGAACTGGACTGTTGTGTTTTGCTGCTGCAAGACCCCATTCAAATTAAGCTCTGAAATGGAATTCAAAGGAGAATCAGAACTGAAAAATTATAAAACACAACAGCAAAACCTGATTTACAATAAACAGTCAACTTTGAAGCATTAAACATAGCAAACTTTAAATAAGTAATTTACTTGGTTTGATTGGAAAGGCGTGGCGTTAACAAGCAGATAAGCCTTTAAATACAAAAGGTGCCTTTCAGAAATCACTAAGCAAACAGCAAAGAAAAATATGCAAAATTACAACAATATCCAATTATGTATAGACTATAATAGACGGAAGCCATCAATTGAAAATAATAGGCATTTAGTTAGTTTAAAAAAAAATAAATAAATGCAAAAATAGTTTGTGTTGTAAAGAAAATTTACCCATTTTAGTATAGATCTCCTGTGCACGCCCTCTGACTTCAGCCAGGTCATCCAGAATAGCCTGATGACCTTCTTGCACATCTGTCCCTTGACCCTTCAACTGTTCACTGACATTCTCTAAGCATGCACAAGAGAAGGGAGTTCAGACATTATCATAATTGTACACCCAAATCTTGATTTTTTTTTTTTTTTTTTTTAAACATTTTAACTGATCATTCACAGGACATGCAACACACCTATTCTCTGTGTAATTCCTTGGATAAGCTGTGCCACAAGCTGCTGCCCAGTGCTGATCAGTGCCTTCTCCTGTGCCAGTCTTTGCAAATTGGCAGAGATTGAAGCATCCAACTGCTCCTGACCTTCCTTTAGCGCCCCCTGCTGGAGCTGAAGAGCACTGTGACCCTCCATCAGCCTGTCCAGTGATGCTGCGGTCATATCCCGTAGTTCACGTTGACCCTCCTGTACATACAGGACCAAGTGGATAACTCAGCTTTAATGTCAAGTAAACAGCTTACCATTTATTGTTTAAAATTTTTAATTGTTTAAAAAAAAAAAAAAAAAAAAAAAAAAAAACAGACCTTCAGGTCATTCATAGCATCAAGCTGGTTAGTTGCTGTTGAGATCAGAGCATTTACTGTAAGCTCAGTCTGCTTTCGAAACTGCTGCTGACGTGTGGCGTAACACACTGAGCGTGCACGGTTGCTGACAATGTGGTATGCGTTCCATGTATCCGAGTCCATTTCAGCTGTGCACTCTTTAATGGACTGCCAAAAAAATAATGATGAAGTAGTAATATGAACTATTATACATAAAACATGAATAAAAACAGAACTGATTTTAATATCTGAAGTCACTTGAATAATTATAAACATAATTTACTTGCATAAATTTCCTCTATAAGCATGCCAACAAGTCTTAGAGCTTCAAGTCACTTCAAGTCATTAACTTAATGATAATATAAATATATTATTAATATCAATAAAATATATAAATTAAATCAGACATAACCATTCAAGTGAGTGGCACAGATTAATCAGACACAAACTGACCAAAAACAAAAAGAAGAAACACATACTAATGGCTCTATGAAAACACTGTAGCACACAATTTTAAATACAGTAATCATTGTGCACTGTACCATTTCCTCAGTGCACAGGAAAGTCCTGCGTCCCTCTACTTCTGACTGGCAGTTGAACAAAGACACTCCCAGTTTTGCCAGCTGTTCTTCTGAAAGGCCAATGCAGGTAGCCTTGAGCTGGGATACAACCTGTAATCAGAAGTCATAAAGTCAATCAACAGTAAACATTCTCTAAAATATAAAACAAATTAACAAGAACATTTAAAAGAAAATTGCAAATAAATCTGTTAAAAATGCTTTAAATTATTAAATGATTGATTATTGGTAACTCTATCATAAGTCCTACAACAATCATTCAAAGCCAAGCGAAAAAGAAAAGTTACAAAAAAGAAATTTTGCTACCGCTATTCATGCATGAACCGGCTTGTATGGGATGTCACAAGGAAATCTGTATGTACCCTAAAATGGCAGCTGTCAAGAGGACTCATATCCAAAAGTTTCGCCTCGGCCAAAATCTTCTCATCAGTAACACTCATCTCAAATGGTGAGGCATCACTACGGACAGCTGTTGTATGACTGGAGATAGCTGGAGGCACCGAGGGTGGAGCCAGCGCTGCCTTCTTCATCCATTCAAAAAATGCATCAGCTTCACCACAGAGAGCCAACACACACAGCAGCAGCATCCATGGATCCAAATATATTAAATGTCTCGGAACCATTTGAGCCCTAAAGAGAGATTTTTTTAATTAAAAAAAAAAAAAAAAAAAAAAAAAAAAAAGGGGGGGGGGGGGTGTTCAAGGTTTTAAACTGACTGATACACTGTAGACATCACTCATTTTTTATATATATAGCTTACATCTCATGAAAATCATGCGTCTTAATAGCATTCAGAAAGGAAATGGAGAATAAATCAATTCTAAAACGTTGTTAGTTTAGGCATTCAATACCTAGTCAGGGTTTCTTCATGAGTTACTGCATCAATGCAGGCGTTATTGAAGACAAAGTTGCTTTTATAGCAGCCTTCAGCTGGTCTGCATTGTTGGTTCGGGTGTTTCTCATCTTCCTCGACAACAACCAATACATTCTCTACAGGGTTCAGGTCAGGTGAGTTGGCTGGCCAACCAAGCCCAGTATTAACAAAACTGTGATGGTTTTGTCACAGTGGGCTTGTCAGCAGACGGGAGCATGAAAATCTCCTGGTAGGCTAATAAAACACAGTGGGCCAATAACATCAGATGACATGGCATCCCAAATCGTCAGACTGTGGGAACTTCACATTGGACTTCAAGCAAATTGAAATTTCTCTCCACTCTTCCTTCAAACTCAGAACCTTGATTTACAAAAAAAGGGGATTTTGGACCTGAGCAACAGTCTAGTTCTTTTTCTGACATTGTCTCTGGTTCAGGTGGGGCTTGGGGCCTGAAGACATGTTGTGCATGGTGGGTGTTGATGCACTGACTTCAGCCTCACTCCGCTCCATGTGAAGCTCTCCCAAGGTTTTGAACCGGCTTTATTTCACAATCTTAAGCCTACAGTCACATCTGTTACTTATGCAGCTTTTTCTACAACACTTTTCCTGTCCAGGCTTACACTCCTTGGAGGCTGTCCATGATCATCTTCTGGACGACGGTCATGTCAGCAGTCTTCCCCATGATTGTGGTTGTGTACTGAACTTGATTGAAAAATAAGCTGTGTTTATACTATAAATAAAAGGTTAATATACTAAAATACATATTTTAATATACTGGACTTTTTTCATGAGCTGTAATCAACTAAAAAAAAGAAAACTTTACAATGCAATGCAATGAATATTGGAATACTTGTGTGTATCACACACACACACACACACACACACACACACAATGTTCATGATGTACAACACTGTATATTACGTGATCAAGGTTCATATCTACTATTTTTTCAGTAACTAAGTTTAATTCTAATGCTGAGGGTCGGTGCATGTAGGTACAGGACAAGCCTGGGCATGGATCCTCACACAGCTGACAGGAATTACTGTGTGCATGTGTGCGCATGCGTGAGCGTTAGTTAATCTATTGCTCTTTAATGCTCTTTTCTTTTCAAGCTTTGACAATAACCGGTTTGACAGATAACATCACTTTTCGTAAAAAAAATTATAATAATAATAATTAAATTAATAATATTTTATTTGAGACAGATTTATACAAATCAGAGATCTTGAGTTAAAAATATGATTCCAAATCAGTGCACTTACCACGTTTGTCTTGCTGTAATCACAGTTTACCAGAAAGTGTGTGTAAGGCTCCTAAAAGCACCCCAGTGTTTAAAGACGCATCTTTGTTTCTCTTCAACCATTTAAATGGAAAAGGATCAGCCAATGAACAGCCGCGGAGGCATGGCGCGCGACAGGAATCTCGCGAGATTTGACGGAAAGTTAACAGGCGCGAGATTTAATAGTAGGTTTGTTGTGCTAAACGCAGGTTGGCTAGCCTTGTTTTTACTTTGCTGAATTTGCCTCTTTAAACCGTCCGTGGGTAATAATTTCCGAAAGAATAGTTTAGCTCGATATTACAGTACTGTCGCGAGTATGAAGCCAGTTTAAGCTGTTTAATGCCACGGATGAATAATAACTCCGTGTAAGTCATATCCGTGCTAAATAGCTGTCTCTGGATGAACATGGTGGTGTTTATTTAACTGCTATGGAGCCCAAGCACTCAGCAGCAGTGGTTAGTGCTGTACCTCCATACGGACATGTCCTCATCAACGCCAAGTGGAGGGGCTCCACACTGGTGCAGCATTTTAAAGGTGTCTACTGGTTATTTACAAAGTGCTTAGCGTTTTCCCTTTTCTCACACTTAACCAACTATAATTAACAGTGTGTCTGTTAGAGCAGGAGAGCTCTAGCATATGAAGGACATTGGGGTACTTCAGGAGCAGGATGGCAGAGCGTTGATTTAACACTCTAGGGTCTGAGGGTATTTATTTTGACATGTCTTGACATTTTTTTCAGATATTTATAAAGATATAAATAGCTAAATTAAAATACACTCTTCTTTGGTACAAGCTCAGCTACAGTAATATGTCAGCAGCATCTATGTACAACTTTATGTTTTGGAGAAAATTTGCATGCAGTTATGCATGGTTATTAAAAAAAATAATAAATCATAGAAATAAGGCCACAAAAAAACATTCAAAACATTTCTCTACAAGACTTTTATGAACTAGATCTTGTAGTCTACCGTTTTTTCTTTAAAATGATGTGAAAATCCTAACTTCTTTTTTGTTGTTTAATGGCAGTTTAAATCCAGTAGTTTGATTACATTACCGGCAACTGTAGATCTTGTCCCTCGTCTTCCTTTTGCTTCTATGCGATGAGGGTTAAGCCTTACTATTTAAAAAAAAAACTTTTCTTTTTACACTTTATAGTCTTTACAGTTCTGAAATTCTCATCAAGACTGAATGATTATTAATACTTATCTCTGCTACACTGGCTTTAATATTCTTTCACAGGGCATGTAAAGACCGTCTTTGAGGAGGAGCTTGGTGTTGTGGACCTTCATCTGAGTAACAGAAGTTGTGTCCTGTATGTCTCAGAGAGTGACTTGGTGGCAGGGAATGACTACAAGAGAAAAATTGTTCGATTCAGAAATGTAAGTGTAGACTTTTTTTTAAATAATGTATTTTCATTTTAAGAGACAAGATGAGCTGAAACAACTTATTTTCCTGCTCTTTTGATAGTGAATAAAGGGATGATTATTTTCTAGCATTGTCAGTTAAGATTAATCTCACCCTGTATACCATAATGTCAGCATGAATTAGAGTCATGGCCACCATAAAGCTGTCAAAATGCATCATGTTACAGGACATAGATATGTACAGTAGTATGGAGATCATTTTGTAATATTAATATTATATTTTGTAATGTAATATTATTACTCCTAAATTGATTTTCTTAAATATTTTCTTTCTTTCTTTTTTTTATTTGCATTTGAGGTGTTAAAATTGTCATTCCTCTATAATTCCTCTATTCCTCTAATATCCTGTGCTCTCTCTTAACACAACACATCATCATCAGCAAAAAAATAATAATAATAACACAAATAATATTGAAGTTAGCTTGTAAACAATAGACGGTAATGAGGCAGTTTTGTCAGGACTATTGCTTGAATAACATATTGCGTGGAAACATTGCTGTAGCTACATTATTTGTAAAAGTATCTTCTCAAATGTGTAATTTTTAAGGTATTTTCAAGCTCTGTCCAGAAAGATTGAGAACTTTGTCTCTCTCTCACACACTCTCTCTCACACACACACCAGTCACATGCATACATAAGAAATGTTCATTTGTAGTTTGCTGGAACAGCACTTGACAAGCAGCCAAAGTATTTGTGTTAATCGTTTGTGTATAAACCCTGTTGTATCGCTGACCAACCTGAAGGTGGCAGCAGCCTAACAGCACTGGTAGGCGGCGTCATGCGTTTGTTGCTGTCTTTATTATCTGCTTTGATGGGCTTTTTACAGTTGAACGTCGCTATCCACCGTGAATACATAGCATATATCAGCGAGAGAGAACACGTGGTGTACTCCGAGCTGCTGTGTGACGGATCTCTAAGCGAGCTCGGCGTCCCTGCCGCATGTACTCTACACATCCCGGCGGTTTTGGATGAGACCCGAGCGAACCAGTACGTGGTGGGACAATTTCGTGAATGAAGTCGTGTCTGCTGAAGAATGACATGAAAACGTAAAAAATGTCCAGGAGCTCGTTACTTGGCTTTGAGTGGCTCCCGGTGGATGGAGTTTAGAAGGGGGTGTGCAGACTTTATTACCTCAGTGACGAGGGGAGACTCAGGAGAACTGCCGCTGCGTTGGGGTTCTCAAAGCAAGTGGTGTCAAGTATAGTCAGAGAAGTGTGCAAAGTCGTCACTGTAGTATTGATGGGAAGTGTGAATCGTTTTAGTGACTCGGTTCTTTGAATCTCGTTCATCAAAATGAATGAATCTTTTTTTAATCATTTCGTTCTTTTGATCAAAAATAAAATAAAATGTTGCATTTTAAATAAAAAGACCCCCGATACGTCTACATACACACATTTTGGCTATAGCTCATATCTTCCAGTCTGAGTCGTTCGTTCTTTTGAATCTATTGAACCGCATAGCGTCTATGGGAGTCACGTGACAAAAGAACGAACGACTCAGAGTAGAAGAGTCACTGAGAAAGAATCGCTCAATTCACTTTCCTGTACATAACCTACGAATTGTTCATGAACGACCCATCACTACATTGTACATCTCTGCGCAGGATATATCAAGATCATAAGCACAGAGGCTGCACAGAGGTTACTTACAGACCTGGTTACAAACTTGCACCAAACGTAGGGTATGCCTCAGTGTTTAGTCGCAGTAGATTGCGCACACATTTAAATTAAACAGACTACTATACACTCAACTGATTACGTTAACAGAAAGGGGAACTTCTCTCTAAATTTACAAGCAACATGTACTTAATTACTGCTTTATGGACATTGTTGTTAAATGCCCAGGCCAGTGATGCCTGTATTTCTATAAATGCAAAACTCAATAGCTGCTTGAAAGTTGTGGTGGAGGAGTGTGAAGATGTCATTCCTATTTTTCTGCTGGGGGATGCATTGTTCTCCCTAATGCCCTACTTGATGTAATATTACTCCAGTGGAGCAAACCAACAGAAACAGTGCTTTGGCTTGTCAAGAAAGGTCATGAAATGCATCTTTGGCCGTTTAAAAGCCACTTTGGAGGACTGTGCATAGATACGGACATAAACATGATTGGCCTTCTCTTTGTCATTTAGACGAGTGAGAAATGTACTCTCAAAATTTTGCAATCTTCATTAATATGGAGTTCAGCATATGCCAAAGTACAGTAGCACCTACAAAAAGTGACCCAAAGAAGGAGAACATGTGAACAAGCAATAGGGTCATGAGCACCAAATGCTTATAGGCAGAGTATGTGCAGAGCAGGCTAGCCCATCTGGTCTAATCCCACAGAAGCACGCCAAGAGTACACATTGCTAAAAAAAAAAGTTAATGATGGTTATGAATGGAAAATGTCATAGCACATAGTGCAACACAGCCGGGGGCTTAGACCAGTCAGTGAACCCATGCTGACCCCCATCCACTGCCAAATGCACCCGCACTGGGCACATGAGCTTTAGAACTGGTCAGTGGAGTAACAGACAAAGGTGGCCTGGTCAGACAACTCGTGTTTTCTTTTGCATTTGAGGATGGCTGGGTGGATTTATTTATTATTTTATTAGGGTCATGTGAACCTATCATGCTGCAAAACAATAAGAATTGTTTCAGAAATCTAACCAAGAGATCAATGTGTGGCCTTGGACCACAAATTCTCCAGATCTTAATCTGAATAAGCAACTGTTTGACATGCTCAATAAACGAATCTGATCCATGGAAGCCCAACCTCAAACTTTACCGGACAATTAACACAGCACCCCTTCAAAGATCTTGTGGAGTCAGGCTCAAGGAGGACTTGCACTATATTAGGCAGGTGATTTTAATGTTATGGCTCACATCCAGTAAAGATTATTGAAAAGTGTATAATTGTTTCTGCTCTTATAAAGATAATGCTTTATTTTTCTGTTAACAGAAATTGTATGTAACAGTAATTTTGCATATTAATTTGGGCAGTTATGTTGCAGGCCAATAGTAACTTCCATGGGATTGTTCTGGTGGAGAAGACTCCTCTCAGTGAGCAGTACTTCAGTGGACTGCAGAAGTTTGTGGTGTTGGAGTTAGGCCTGACCCTGTTGCATGTGTCAGGTCCCGCTGAAGCAGCCCAGCTCATTGCACAGATGGTGAGTCAGTGTCGGATGTAAAGCTCTACCCAATTTTTTTAATGGTGGTAATCAATACGCTACTCAGTGGTGCACAATTGTTAAAGGTCTATTATTTAAAAAAAAATTTGATCAATTTAACTAAATTAAACTCAAATATACTGAAATGTTTCCCATGCAGAGTACATTACAACAGTATTACACTGTTAATAATACAACAGCATTAAATGTCTCGACTTGATTGTTTTCATTAATAGAATTCCAACAAAGTAAAATAAACCCCAGTAAGGGTTTATTATTATTAGTAGTAGGTAGTAGTGGTAGTAGTAAGAAGCAAACAGCAGGTTGTGCACCTTCAGTAAGAGTGTCATAAATACTGTATGAAGTATTTAGCTAAAACCACCCTAAACTATGTTTACAACTAAACTACTTTAAATACTAATATCAATTTTGCACATTAGAACCTCCTCTGACGGTAAGGGGGTGATCAAATGCTAATACAGCAAGTAGAGTGAATAGGTAATACTTTACCGAACTTTAAAATAAAACTGCATTTCTACGTTATTTATACACCAACAAATGCAATATGCTTTCATCTTAATTCTCAGAATATGCATAGAGTGGCATATCGTTGAGCTAACAAGCCATGTTTTTTTTATATTGTAGAAAAATATCTATTGCTTTCATTTGTTTTTGTTTGTTCTTAGATTATAATTATCCAGGGTTATTAAACGACAATTTCCACAGAATAATATGGCCGTTATATAGAAATTTTTTGTTTTGGTACTAGATTCTGACAGTGTATCCAGCAAACTGTTCTCATCTTTCTGGAGTTCAACCCACAATATGATAAAATATGATATGGTTATTATTGTCTGGGGCTTTGTTTTTGTGTATGCTCGAAGTACATTATAATGTGTAGCAAGAGAAATTTGACATTGCTGTTACACAGCTCTTGATCATTTTTAAACAGGAATTTTATTCATGGTGTTTTATTTGTGCCACATTTGACAGAACACAGGCAAGGCCGTTACTAAATGAAAAAAAAAATCAGCTTGGTACGTACTACTGCAACTTGCCTTGTCTTACACACAGAGCTCACTGCTACAACAAGGGGGAGATAGAAATGGATAAATACTGCCTGAGGAAACTAATATCAGCTGTGCCATTTGAGTAATTCTAATGTCAAAATCAAAGTCATAATTGTTTTCTTCCACAGGTACATGGAGAGAGCAAGCAGAACCCATTCCGCAGGAGAAGCACAGCCAGATTGATGGACCCAGTGGTGCTGAACCTGGTACAGCAGATCCCTGGAGTTGGCAAGGTGAAAGCCATGGCCCTACTACAGAGATTCTCTAGCATCCATAAGATCAGCAATGTTTCAGTTGGGGAGCTGGAGCCTGTTGTGGGGCAGGCCACTGCTCAGCACATCTGGGCTTTCTTCCATGACATACTTCCATGATATTCTGCCACATGGCACTGTGTAGAGACTTTCACATTTCACTAAGGACTTGCAGCAGAAAAAGCTTACTGTAAGTATTGACTCAAGGCCATTAAAAGTAAATTATTTCTTATTTAAGGAAAACCATTTTGTGGGTGTTTGTGAGCAAAATGTTACTCCGGTGTAATTAATAAAATTTGAGAAAAATGTGAATTCGTAGGTTGTGATTTTCGTTCATTAAGTTATCTTGAGTAATTTCCATTGACTTACTCCACAAGCAAAATGAGTGGCCAGTCCACCTACAAACGTGTTTGGGAGGTGGGAAGAAAAAACAGAATACGGATACCCGCAAGTCCCTGAAGCTGTGAGGCACCAGCCATTGTGGCACCTTGCTGTCTTTTTTATTTTTTAAGCAGTGATTTAAATGTATCTCCTGATGTTATACAGAATCAACTGAGTAGACTGCTTATAATGAAGCAGACAGTACATAACAGGCAAAGGTCTGACTCATTGTTGTACACCCACAGTACACTGCTGAAGGTACTGAAATGGAGGAAGACACAATTTGCTAGCGTGATCTTTGTTAAAAAAAATTTATAATCCACACTAGCAGTCAAAAGTTTGGATACACATTCTAATTCCATGCTCTTCCCTGATTTTTATTTCTTTCGACACTACAAAATATGCATCTCCTTTGAACAGCTCATATTGAGATGTCTTCTGCTTTGTACGGCCTTCATAACGGCTCTAATCTGATGTGATGTAAATTTGTGATTTCTGAGGCTGGTAACTAAATGAACTTCTCTTCTGCAGCAGAGGTAGGTTTTGGTCTTGATTTACTGGAATGGTCTTCATAAGAGCCCGTTTCATCGTGGTGCTTGATCGGTTTTGCAAATGCACTTGACAATAGTGCTCTTACAGGAGTTATACCAGAACAGCTGACCTTCATGATGGTGTTACTTAAGTACCTAATGTCATATATTGTTTTATTCATTAGTTTTAAAATTTACAGTAATGTTATAGAAAGTAGAAAATAAATCAAAACAAAAAAAATTCTGAAGGTGTGTCCACTTTTGCCAGGTACTGTAAATGTATCTGGTTCAACACGTTATTTTTCCTTGCATGAGCAATCAAACATTTCCACAAGATGGAGCTGCTGATAAATTGAGCAGAATGCATTTAACTTCTACCTAGTATGTACATTATGTATTGTTTAACTATGATTTAAACTTTAGTCTTGTATTGGCATCTCTGTGGTGAACTCTGCACATATTAGGCCTGATGGATGAGTAGAGTGCATTTTCCGGATAGATGCCACATACAGTGAGCCTCAATGTGTCCTATTTTCAAAATGTAATGTAATTCAGGATACCTTAGAGTTCCAGTAGGCTCTCAAGGTATTTGGTGAGTACGCTCTTAACGACACTCTCATTCAAGAAATCTGTCGTTCCCTCACTTTTAGTCACACTCTCCCTCTCTCTCTCTCCTGCTTTCCTTGGTGGCTCTTGTGATGTATTGGTTTTCTGCTCGACTTCTCCCTTTAAGGGCCGCACACTGCTGGCAGTGTTTGGGCCTTCCTGCCGGCTTACAAAGCAGTTCCACTTTGAACAGCCTCTCTGGCGGGGATCAACTGAATCCAGGGCCCTTCATTGTGTGACCGGTGCTGTTAGCCAGGGAAAAGCCACAGCACAAATTCACGACTTGACTTACTAAATTCCACGCCAAAGATCCTTCAAGGGTGAATAGGGGTTGTGAGGAAGCTGTTTAATTGTAAAATACGTCTTAAGTGCTCTTGGAATTCCTTTATACATATCTTCTGTGTTTTGCTCCCCCCCCCCCCTTTTTTTTTTTTTTTGAGGTTCTCCCCCCTCAGGAGGTGCATGAGGGCAACATGGCTGGAGTTAAAACAACAGTAGATGTACTGTAGGTGTTGTACTGGAATAGAGACTTTGATGGCTTGTAGTGGAATTTGAAGCTAACACATTGTGAGGCTAACACATAATACATCTCCATCTGGACGTGATGGGGTGCCTGCAGATGAGAGCTATCGCACAACAAAATCACTCGAAGGTTGAGAGACATCTTAAACCCATTAGTCACACGCCATTTCCTTATATAGAGCAGTCAACTCGTCCTCCCTCCACTCGCTCACTCCTGAGAGGAGTCGTTAGCATTCTGTCCTGGACGGCGGCGGATGCTGCGCATGCGCCTTCTTTTCACCGTGCATCAATGCTCTGAGTGCAGCTCAAGAAGAGAGGGAGAGTCGAGCTTGCTTTTGGGGCTGCGCGCTGAAATGCATGGAGCGGAGCGGCAGAGAAACGCCAAGCACAAGGCCCAGGCTCAGCCGAGCACCATGAAACACGGAGAGCTAAAGTGCGACACGATCCCGGAGAGAGTCACCCTCAAAAAAGAAATAGGACTGCTGAGCGCCTGCACCATCATTATAGGTGAGTTCAAGCATCTGCAAAAAAAAAAAATTAAAGTTTTACACTAATTTGGAATGTCAAGTTATCTAGTTGCTGACATTATTATTATTATTTAAAAAAAAACTTTTAAAAGTATCTTTACAAGGTATTTAACTAAGTTGTGATGTTTGGAAAACTATACATTTTGCAGTACCAAGGAATTTAATATTCATATATAGACTATAGTAGTTTATTCATAACAACTTAATAATCAGCTGTGTTTTGTCACCAACTTAAATTCATCTTTCAGATTTTTCTTGTTCTTTTTTTTGCATTTATTTTCTTCTACTAGATTATACATTTTCAAATTCCTGATTCTTTTATGACTTCATAACTTTATCAGGTGAAAGTGAATAATGCCACTTAAGTTTTCCCACAGAGATGTTTTGTGTCAGAGATGAATGAGGCTCTGATACTTACTCTGCCATTGACATGAACACTTCCTGACCTTTAGTTATACAGTACATTGTGATAGAGCAGGAAGTGGGCAGTGGTGTAGCTCAGTGGTTAAGGCATTGGACTACAGTTCCGATGGTCCCAGGTTCAAATCAAACAACCACCAAGTTGTCCCTGTTGAGCCCTTGAGCAAGCCCCTTTTAACCCTCAACTGCTCAGATGTTTAATGAGATCAAAATGTATGTCGTTTTGGATAAGGGTGTCTGCATAAATGTAAATCTATCAATAGTTAAGGATGTGAGTTACTGATAAAAAAGGGCATGGGTTCAAGCCCCAAACATGGCTTCAGCAGTGCTAAGCTGCCAATGTTGGGTTCTTGAGCAAGGTCCTCAATCATCTCTACTCCAGAGGTGTCACTTTCTATAACTGACACTTCAAAAAGTGACACCTCTGCTTGTCAATAGGCAAAGCAAGCAACTGCCTGGTGCCCCAGGCCAGTAGGGGGTTCAATTCAATTCAATTCAATTTTATTTATATAGCGCTTTTAACAATGGTCATTGTCTCAAAGCAGCTTCACAAAAAATCTTGGGGTGCCCAAGATCTGACAAATTAAATTATTACAGTATTTATAAGATAATGGTCAGTGGGGATATTGTAAACACAGCTTCCTAACAAGCTTTTCAGATATATATATTTTTTATGTTGTAGTCTTACTTTAAATTCTTTTTAAAAATACTTACTTTAAATTCTCTATCTCTCTTCCTCTCAGTTTCCATATGTCCCACATAAGGAGCATGACAAATCACTACACTGTCGATTTGTTATTTTTTAACATAATATGCCATTTAGGTTTTGTAATTGTTCACAACACAAATGACAGTAACATAACAACACTGCATAACAACACACATAATAACTGCCACACTAATTGAAAAGTCCATATTAGCCTACACATAACCAGGAAGGCGGCGCGGTGGTGTAGTGGTTAGCACTGTCGCCTTGCACCTCCAGGGTCTGGGTTCGATTCCCCGGCCAGGCTCGATTCCCGTCTCTGTGTGCATGGAGTTTGCATGTTCTCCCCGTGCTTGGTGGGAGTGCCGGGTACTCCGGTTTCCTCCCACAGTCCAAAGATATGCAGGTTTGGCTAATTGGCGTTCCTAAATTGCCCGTAGTGTGTGATTGAGTGTGTGAGTGTGTGTATGTGTGTGTGCCCTGCGATGGATTGGCACCCTGTCCAGGGTGTACCCCGCCTAGTGCCCGAAGTCTCCTGGGATAGGCTCCAGGTCCCCCGCGACCCTGAACACGGGATTAAGCGGTATAGAAGATGAATGAATGAATAAATAACCAGGAAGGAGTATATCGCTTTTGTCAATAAAAAAATATTAAGTCCTTAAGGGACAGTTCAATCCCTGAACGTAATTAAGCAGCCAGCTGTAAAGAGACAAAATAATTATATCATTAGTTCAGCCAGGTGCTTCGAAATTAAAAATAATTCTAATCATTTAATAAATCAAGTAGTGTTAATGACACAAAATCCCACTGTCCTACAAAATGAGTAATTAAGTACCGACCGTGTTTCCGATAAATGCCAATACTATTTTGAACATAATATTACGTAGTCAGTGTATAGACACATAGGCAAAGTTTACCCAGGGCTGATTAAGCTATGTTATGGATTACTGCTGGTGGTAGTTTGCTTTGCTGATACAGAGTGCAGTAATCTTCCACATATAATCAGTGTCCTCCTTGGCCAGGTGCTATATTACAATGCTCAGCATGATCCTCCTTTGATTGACCTGCATTACACTGCAATGCAATTGTAACATCTCACAAGAGCGCATGAGAAAATCCAATCCATGGAGACCCCAACCCGTGGCACCCAAAGGATCCAGTGCTAAGGTCCTGGTGCCAGACACTGGAGCACGCCCTCAGAGGTCATGTGGAGTCATGCTCCAAGGAGCTACAGCCGCCGTGTTGGCACAAATGGATCATGCACAATTTTATGCACAATGTTTTGTGTTTTTAATTTTATGGCTGATCCCTGTGAGTCACACACCCTATTTCTAGAAGAATGACAATATAACATTACAGCTTTTTTCCCCCTGTAGGTAACATCATTGGCTCGGGGATCTTCATTTCTCCTAAAGGGGTCCTGGAGCACTCCGGGTCTGTTGGCTTGGCACTGGTTGTATGGACATTAGGTGGTGGTATTGCTGCTCTTGGCTCTCTCTGTTATGCTGAACTTGGGGTCACCATCCCTAAGTCAGGGGGAGACTACTCCTACGTTACAGAGATTTTTGGAGGTCTTTTTGGGTAGGTTATTTTTGAAGTATTCATATAATAATAAGCTATCTAGCTTCTTCTATTTAAATAACTGTTCCTTTAAACAACTTCATATGTCCAGTTATGTAAAGCAAAGCCATCTGTCATATTGAAACACGTTGAAATAGAAATCATGCCTTGTTTCAGGATAAATTTGTTGTTGTAAAAATCAAAGCATTTTTTTAACTGAGCAAAATTATTTTCTCATGACCTTCTGGTTTTGAAGTGCATTACCAATGCCTATAGTCTACCCATTTTTTTTATTTTATTTTTTTTATTTATTTAACAGTCTCCAATCCCTTTTCTCTTCTTCCTTCTTCCAGGTTCCTGCTTTTATGGAGTGCTGTCCTGATCATGTACCCTACTACTCTGGCAGTAATAGCTCTCACTTTCTCTAATTACGTCTTACAGCCAGCCTTTCCTAACTGCGTTCCCCCATATATGGCTACACGTATGCTCTCCACTGTCTGCATATGTGAGTTAAGCAGTGTCTTTTAGATTGTTTTATTTATTGACTGTTTATTTAATTCCTGTTATTAATAAATGGTGGGATTTTCTTCAGCAACAGAGGTAAATTAGTAAATTACTGCTGGGTCCAGGCTGACGTTGAAAACCTCTGGGAATGTCACTGATGAAAATTCATAATAAAATCACGTAATTTTATTGAATGATAATTCAAGACAGTGGCGGATTGGCCATCTGGAGTACCGGGAGTTTTCCCGGTGGGCCGCTGGCCAGTGTGGGCCAGCCCAGTCAGTACGCAAATACATAAAAAAATTACGTAAACCATAATATTGCATCTCTTTTCTACGCATATGGATGAGTGCGTCGATCACACGGGCGCTGCCGAAAAAGAGCGTGTGTTTTATGTTACCGCGCATGCGGGTGTAATGCCCTTCCTTAATATTACTTAGTTTGGGCAATTCTGTTCTGAACTAGGGGCGTTTCTAGGATTTTCAGTTAAGGGGGGCTCAGTCCCCAGAGATGTTTAACACATATTTGGCTTGTTCAGAATCAGTATTGCAATCAAACTGAACAGGTAAGCTGTAATAAAATAAGTAGCAGCATTAACTCATGCTAGTAATTATTATGGTAGTCAATATTAATTCAAAATAATGTTTCGAGGCATTATTTAAAATTAATATTGACTATCATAATAAGTAAAATAAGTAACTAGTTTACTAGTGTGAGCTAATGCTGCTACTGATTTTATTTCAGCTTACCTGTTCAGTTTTATTGCCATTCTTTTTAAAATATTGTCTTTATAGTTTTATATGTTGTTTGTCTTGATGTTCTTTCCTTTGTTTCTTTGTTTTACTGACCCAATATATGTTCAGTGATACTTCAAATAATATGTTTAAATAGCATTGATTTCTGTATTGTTATATTTTTATACTAGTAACTGGTGTTAAAAATGTATTTCTACATTAATGAGCCAATGTACAGTATTATGATGTGGGCTGCTGTGGGCCATGAAGTCCAGGGTCTCTTTTTGGTCCCAGTCCGCCCCTGATTCAAGATATCACATATACTTGATTCTACCATTTGTTTTAAAGAAATGTTTCAGCTCTAATTAGTTTAGCCACACTAACCAAGACCAAAACGTGTGTAAGGGTTTTAATAGTATAGTTTATGGTATGTACAATATAATAATAGATGTAATAATTCTAGGCACCGCTCAGCATCATTCTGGATTAACACAAGCTGTGTTAATTGCATACAATAGGATTGCACTGTTTGTTCAATATTGAAGCAAACAAGATGTTAAGGCACGTTTCAGTGTCTTAATGGGGTTGGCTCATTAGCACAGCTTAAGAAGCTGTGAAGCACTAAAAAGTAAATCTTACTCCATTTTGCTCTCAGTTCTTTAGAAATACCAACCTGACTAATTGACCAATCAGCCAACCCACCTTCCCAGAGTTCCCGCAGCTACTCTACATGAAACAGTGCAATGTAATGAGAGGTCAAAAAAGTGATCAGTGAATAGAAACAACACTCTGAAAGATAAAAACCAAACCAGGAAGAGTAGCCGGCTAAAATATCACATGCGGGGCACATCCATTCTTGATTAGGCCAAGCGTTCACAGGGGCAGTGAGCAACAACAGCTGAGCACTTGACTGTGTGGTGATGGAGAAGACGAGGTGTGTGATTATTGCATAACCTCTAATTGCTTACTCCTGTTTGTGGAGCCCACACACGAGAGGAGTTCTGTAAAAGAACGAGCCACTACATCTTTTCACAGACCTGCTCACTGCCCTCTGTTTTTGTTCAGTATGCCACAGAGTAATTTGTTAATCAAGGTTAGAAGGGACCTTATGTTTCACAGAGGGAATAAAGAGAACATGTAGGAAAAAGAGAGCGACCGGGACAGTGATGGATGAGCTAAAAGAATTACAATTCTACTCTTGAGGATTCTCACATTCTCATAGTGTTTTATTTTTTTTGCTTTTGGAATTCTTTTGGCAAATTTCCCACTTGTCCTGGAAAATGGCATAGATTATAAACGTCTGTTGGTCAACTGGAATTTGGATTAAGAAGTCAATGAACCATTAAATGTCACTCTAGTTTACTAGCAGATGTTTGTGAATGGCTGTTTGCCTGGAACAAACCCACTGCTATTTAGTTTAAGACCTTAATCATGGTTTGAGATGCCATTAGCACAGTGTACACAATTGGTCATGGCAATGTTTTTTATTTTTCTGTGAACAGCAGTTTAAGTGGGTCTTGATAAATGTGCTCCATGCACAATGTGTCACTGGCTCGAGACGGTGTTTTTTATTCTTTCCACATCATTGTTGTTTAATGTTGAAAATAGTATACTAAACTATGTATATTAAAACTTTGTGTAGGACAAATTAGTTCCTTCCCAATACGAGTGTGTGCTTGGGTTGTTTTCAAGTTGTTCCTCCTCTTTTTCTTTTGTTCAGTCATTTAGACAACGTGAATGTGTAAAGTCATTGGGTGCAATGGATTTAAAAAAAAAAAAGGCTTCATTGAAAAAAGTTCTGAACAAAGAAGACAGCAGCTCCCTGTTTTGTGGATGCGCACATTAATTATATATAAAACTAAAAATAAAAACTCAATTCAGAGAAAAGTTAAATTCAAAAAGTCTTGTGAGTTTCAGTCATTATAGTGATTTTTATAGTTTACTTTTCCAACAAAGAATAGGTCAAGTAGTTTAATTAATTTGATCCTTTACAAGTAAAGATTTATTGTCTAGGATTTAAGCTATTCATGTACTTGCACAAGCAAATAGATGACTGAAATTTAGTTTGTACAGACTGGACCCTATTTTGTTCTCTCACATTTTTCTCTTTAAATTATATGGCACCTAACCATAGATGGGTTTAAGACCCTTGTGTGATCACAAAAGTATATATCCAGGAACAATGCTGTTGCTAATCATTAACTTGAAGCTGGTCATATTTCTGTTAGCAGTGTTTCTTTACTGTACATAGTTGGTTCAGGAGATACTGAACCATACAATAACACTGTATAATACTGTAGGATACAATGACAGTTTGTGTCTGGTTGTGGCTACGGATAGTGCTCCTTGTCATTCCAAATTCCAATTTATTTATTCAAGATGTACATGTAATGATGTGTGAAAATCTGAATCAGAATAGAATTGAAGCAAAGTTTGTGTTGGTATTTGCATAAGCCAATAATTGACATACAGACTCCTATCAAAGGAAACAATACATAGCCCATACATAGGCATTTTATTTTATTATTTTTTTAAATAATGTTTTGTTTTTGTTTTTTCCAATTTTCTCCCCAATTTTTAGTCGTGGCCAATTCCTCCCCGTCGCTAGGGGGGCTCCCACATTAAGGCTACCACTACTACTCAGTCGGGAGGGCGAAGACCCGTGTGACATCAGCCGACCGCATCTTTTCGAACTGCTTGCTCACGCACCATTAGGAGCGGAGTAACACACTCGGAGGAAAGCGCTAGCCCCTCCTTCCGCGTGCGCGGGCTCACAGCTCCCCTGATTGGCTGTAGAGCCGTGATTAATGTGTGAGCACAAGTACCTCTCATCCCTCCTCTCTGAGAGAGCTCGGCCAATCAACTCTCTCTGTGCCTCCGGCTGTGAGAGGAAAACAGCATCACCCAGGGTTCGAACCAGCGATCTCCGGATGTTAGGGCGAGCGCTTTACCATTGCACCACTCGGAGGCTTCACATAGGCATTTTAAAAGTGTTACTTTTTTAAATCATTACAGATATGACAATATCTCATAAGGCATGATTCAGGACCCCTTTAGGAGAAATGAAGAATGAGAAATGAAGATCCCAGAACCAACGATGTTACCGACAGGGGGGAGAAAAATCTGTAATGTTATATCGTCATGCTTCTAGGTGATTTTGTTTATCACTAAAAATAGTTAACTAGCTGGCTTATTTAGGGTGCATGTATGGTGGCTGAAGTGTCCAAGTATTACGTCATCCTGTAATAATTTGCACAACTAAAATTTAATTTCCCAACAAGTTGCACACCCTTTCTCATTCAACCCCCTTATTTTTTATTACAGCTTGAGTACAGCCTGTTTGATTCCTGGAATATGGCTGCGTTTTAGGAAACAAAAAGCTCTATTGATGTTACCCTGGTCATTCATTATATTAAAAATTGTCATAAAATTGCTGAGCCTACACACCAACTGAAGCAACCCCTGATCATAACACTGCCTCCAGAAGCTTGTACAGTGGGCTCTATGCATGATTGGTGCATCGCTTCATGCACTTCCCTTCTAACCCTGATGGTCATATCATCCTGGAATAGCGTCAATCTGAACTCATTGGACCTCATGATCTTTCTCCATTCTTCCAAATCCAATCTTGTTCAAAACTGTTTAGTCCCAATCCTTTGCGTTCTCATCACATAGTGCATGTGTGAAATGCTCTTACTTTGTTAAGCAGTGTTTAAGTGATCTATCCTTACTGTCCTTCTAGGATTTAATAAAATAGCTCTTAACCCAATTCCAGTAACTTTAAAAAAAAAAAATTTATTCATTCATTCATACATTTTTTTAATTTTCCTTGATGCAAGTGTAAAATAAAAAAAAAAAACTTTTTTACCAATGACCTTGATTTTCCCTTCAAGATCTGGTGTGTTGGTGAATTTGTGTGTAACTGTGTTTTGCAGTATTTCTGACATGGGTGAACTGCTTCAGTGTGCGTCTGGCCACACGTATCCAGGATGTCTTTACTGTAGGGAAACTGCTGGCCCTGGGCCTCATTATCGCTGTTGGACTGCATCAGATCTATGAAGGTGAGATCACTATAGCGACAGGTACCATTTAAAACATATCAGCTATGAATCCTAATGGGGAAACATTGTTGGCATTTGCCATTGAATGCTGTCACTGTACACAAAAAGAGTTATATCTACTGTTTACCGTTTAGGTAGCTTTAAATCCTGTCTTAGTCAGAGTTTTAGGTCAAATTCTAATCATAGTAAGGATTGTTCTTGGACTTTATCCTAGTCAGGGTCACAGAATTTCTAACTTCTCCCAATATAAGGTCTAAAGAAAATAATTATTCTAAAGATTTTATTTAAATGACACAGACAAATAAATGTAAACAGTGAAACAATGTCCTGTCTCCTCAGGTAATTATAAGGGTCTTACACCACAAGTAGCGTTTGAGTTTTATAAGACACCGACAGTGGGGCAGATTGCTCTGGCGTTCCTTCAGGCCTCTTTTGCCTTCAGTGGCTGGAACTTTCTCAATTATGTCACAGAAGAGGTAGTGGATCCCAGAAGGTGAGCATGGACTCCTTACATATTGATGGTTTTAAAAGCGTTATATTGTCTGTTATTGCAAATAAATGATAGCAGTTTGGGTGTTAGCGTTAGTTGAGTGCACAAATAAATAACGGCGTATTAATAAGATGCATTTGCAGATTTGTCTACTGTTATTATGATTTAATGGAATTTTGTTTAACCTTTTTGGTGGTATTTGGTATAGGCTGGGAAATGGCTTATCCGAAATAATAATATATAATGATAATGTGCCCTTTAGCTGATGGAAGAATATAAGAATAAACACAATGTCCCTTTATTACCCAAACTCTCAGTGGGAGATGTGTGATGTGCCGCAGCTGGAACCCATGAATATATCCTGAATATCTTAATGTATTTTTGAGATATGAGACAAGATTTGATGCGATACTTAATACACATGTAAGTGCTGTTAAACAATATTCTACTGAGCTGTGCAGGGTTATTCAATTCAATTCAATTCAGTTTTATTTGTATAGCGCTTTTAACAATTGACATTGTCTCAAAACAGCTTTACACAATCAAAAGAATTATTTAAGTTTTTATGGAATGTGTATGAATCAAAATGGTCAGATAGTCCCTGGTGAGCAAGCCGCAGGCGACAGTGGCAAGGAAAAACTCCCTCAGATGGTAATAGGAAGAAACCTTGAGAGGAACCAGTCTCAACAGGGAACCCATCCTCATCTGGGTGAAACAGAGAGCAGGAAATGATCTGCATTTACACAGTGTGTTAGGTGGCAGGCAGTTCAGCTATAATAGTTGATGTTAATTGATGTTAAAATGGAGTCCAGGTAGGTATTCGAGACTCAGATAGACTTGTAGAAAGTTCCAGTCCTGAACTATCGAATTGTCAAGTCCTCAGAGAAGCAGCTGACAACACCAGTCGAGGCCAGAACCGTCTTCTAAGTAGAGAGAATCATCCCCAGACACCAGACGCATCCCAAAGAGACACACGGGACATCCATGCGACGAGACCTCCAACCAAAAGCGGGGCACCAGGATGAATCAGACAGGTCCGGAGGGCAGAGGGAGTCTGGAGCACTGGCAGCTCAGGGATGACATGTGTAGCTCAACAGAGAGAGAGAGAGAATGAGTGAAAGGGGGAGGCCGGGGGAGAGAGGAAAGAGGGGGAGAAAGAGAAGAAGAGAAGAGATGGCAGTTAGGTATGGTCACAGTCACATAATGTATAATGTGAATGTATATTTACTGTAGAGTGCAAGCAGGGACTCCGGCAGGACTAACTATGACAGCATAACTAAAAGGGAGAGCCAGAAGGAAACACAAACATGAGGGCTCCCTGAGATGTAAAGCAAACAATCACCTCACCGTCAACAAACCTGAGTGATCAAATGAGAGTGAGGAAGACAACATCTAAACATACCAGTTCACCGTAATTACGTCCATGAGTCCCCCAGATCTGCTCCTTTACCTAAGGCAAATCTATTTATAAAAAGGCTTGGCTAAATAAATATGTTTTTAGCCTAGACTTAAACACTGAGACTGTGTCTGAGTCCCGAACACTATTTGGAAGACTATTCCATAAGTTTGGGGCTTTGTAAGAAAAAGCTCTGCCTCCAGCTGTAGTTTTCATAATACGCGGTACTGACAAGCAGCCTGCATCCTTTGATCGAAGTAGGCGTGGCGGATCGTAAGACACTAGCAATTCGCTCAGATACTGCGGCGCGAGACCATTTAATGCTTTATATGTCAAGAGTAGTATTTTAAAATCAATGCGAAATTTCACAGGGAGCCAATGCAGTGAAAATAGGATAGGGGTGATGTGCTCATATCTTCTGGTTCTAGTGAGGACTCTCGCTGCCGCATTCTGGACTAGCTGAAGCTTGTTTATGCACCTAACTGAACAACCAGACAGTAAGGCATTACAATAGTCCAACCTAGAAGTGATAAAAGCATGAACTAGTTTTTCTGCATCGTTTAGCGACAATATATTTCTTATCTTGGCAATATTTCTGAGGTGAAAGAATGCTATCCTGGTGATATTATCTACATGAGCTTCAAATGAAAGACTGGAATCTATAATCACGCCGAGGTCTTTTACTGTTGCACTTGATGGAACAGAAAGGCCATCTAAAGTTACGGTGTGATCAAAGATTTTACTCCAAGCTGTATGCGGTCCTATGACTAGAACTTCTGTCTTATCCGGATTAAGCAGAAGGAAGTTAATTAGCATCCAATTTCTTATGTCCTGCACACATTGCTCAACTTTAGTTAACTGGTTTTTCTCATCAGGTTTTGCTGAGACATATAACTGTGTCGTCAGTATAACAATGAAAACTAATACCATGCTTACGGATTATGTTGCCCAGAGGAAGCATGTAAAGGGAAAAAAGCAGTGAGCCTAAAACTGAACCCTGCGGAATGCCAAACTCCACTAGAGAACATGCAGAATAATCACAATTTAAGTCTACATACTGATAACGATCGGTCAAATAGGATCTGAGCCAGGAGAGGGCTGTACCCTTAATTCCTACTACACTTTCTAATCTGTGAAGAAGAATAGCATGATCAACGGTGTCAAAAGCTGCACTGAGGTCGAGTAATACAAGCATAGTTACACAACCCTGATCAGAGGCCAATAGGAGGCCACTTACTACTTTAACGAGTGCTGTTTCTGTGCTGTGATGAGGCCTAAATCCTGACTGATACAGTTCATGTATGCCATTTCTATGTAGATATGAGCATAGCTGCTCCGCTACTATCTTTTCCAGAATCTTCCAGGTTTCTTAATTATTGGTTTGATAACTGCTAATTTAAAAGATTTTGGAACATAACCAATTAAGTGTGAGGAATTAATTATTCTCAACAGCGGTTCTGTTATTTCTGGTACTATCTGTTTAAGAAAATGTGTCGGCATAGGATCTAATATACAGATGTAGGATCTAATATACAACATTCACATGATTATGCACATGGTTATCAACATGACTGTTTCATCAGGAATCTTCCACGTGCAATTTATATCTCCATTCCACTGGTGACCTTTGTGTACACGCTTACCAACATCGCCTACTTCTCCTCCATGTCCCCAGATGAGCTGTTGTCCTCCAACGCTGTAGCTGTAGTAAGTACACATTATCTCTCAATCTGCTTAGATTAGCTGTTAAAATTAAATTTTCTAATTATTTGACATAATTTCCCCATCTCATTCTTGCAGATGACATTTCATTAGCAATCGTCTTGTCTTACATTCTGACACTTGTGTCCAACAGACCTTTGGAGAGAAGCTGCTTGGAATGTTCTCCACAATCATACCCATCTCTGTGGCGCTCTCCACATTTGGAGGTATCAACGGCTACCTCTTCACATCTTCCAGGTCAGCTCAGTCAACCCAAGACTTCTGTCTCCTAGATGTGTGATTGAATATAGTGAAATGTTATTGCTGCCCCCTTCTGGGAAGTGTTGTGACTTACATTCAGCATAAGCATAGTACAGTGATGTTTCAATATAGGGTCATGATTCATACCCGGGGTACTTTTTTAATCACCATGACTGGACATCAGTGCCGAGCATAACCGTTCATTTATCTTCAGTAACCTGGTCAGGGGTCATTGAGCCTATCACAGCGACTTTGGGGGATGAGGCAGGAATATGCCATGGATGCAACAGCAGTCCAGATCAAAGAGAACCATACATTTCTCCTCATTCAAACCTTGAGGCAGCAAGTTTTTGGTACATGAGAGCCAAAACTGGAGAACCCAGAAAACACAGACAGTGTTCATCCAAACTTTTGTCAAGCACTGGGTTTCAGCAAGCTACAGTATCTAATAAAACAGAGACAGACCAAGAAGTAACTACCCAGCTAGGTTAGCCATTGAGAGAGATACACACTGCTTGAAATCTGTTATTGCTGACATTAAACTAGAAAATACTGGTTTACCAGATTGCTGTTCCTACAGTTCACTCTATTTTTTTTTTCTTTTTTGTATCTCAGAAGATAATTAAACTTCAGGTGCTGAGACAGAATACAATTCCAGTAAACAGTCTAAAAACTGTGTGTGTGTGTGTGTGTGTGTGTGTGTGTGTGTGTGTGTGTGTGTGTGTGTGTGTGTGTGTGTGTGTGTGTGTGTGTGTGTACGTACTGTATTATCCTGTAAGTGTTATTTTTTATGCCCTTTCAGACTTTGTTTCTCTGGTGCAAGAGAAGGACATTTACCCAGCTTACTTGCTATGATTCACTTTAAGAGCTGTACCCCAATTCCAGCCCTGCTTGTCTGTGTGAGTTGTTATATGACATACAAAATACTTCATATGCTGTTTTTTGTTATGTCTGTGAAGTTTCTCAATTTTTGTTATGGTTGAGTCTAACATAAGTCCGGCATCAGCGAGTTCTGTCACTCTCATTTGCCTTTGTATGTCTGTTTCTCTCCTTGTCTCCATTCCTCTCATTTTCTCTCTTCTCATTATACAGTGCACTGCCACAATTGTAATCATGTGCATCGGTGAAACACATAACCTTATAAACTATGTGTCCTTCATCAACTACCTCTCCTATGGAGTCACTATTGCTGGCTTGCTGTATTACAGATGGAAGAAGCCAAACCTATACAGGCCTATCAAGGTATCATTAAAACAACTCCTTATTAAGAAAACAATGCAGAGGTGCTTCTTTATGTAATAACTACAGTGTCATGGTAGCAACATGACATTTACTGTATATAAAGAGTAGAAAATGAAACTGGTTTTAAAAAATGTATTCCATTTATATATCTAAACTCTTTTGTGACCGACTACAGACACTGACTAAGAAAAAGTTTGTTTAAATAACGTTTTTATTTATATACTTGAGGTGGTGAAATTTGAGGTGATGAAATGTTGCAGTTCCACTATGATCCTGCAGGTTGTGCACTTTAACCTAGTCACACATTGGCAAGCAGCACAGCATCCAGTGTCGTAGAAGCAAATTATTAGTTTATTAATTATTAGTTTGTTATAAGTTTAAGTTTGTTTAGAATTGTAAAAAAAAATCTGGATGAAATTTTGCTGAATCGACATATTAATTAAATCATGATATTTACAGAATCGCAATATAAAACGTATCATAATAATGTCGTATAGAGTGGTTCCTGCAAATTCCCTTTTCTATTTTTCACCTCTGTTTATAGTGTAGTAAACCTAATACTGTAAATTACAGCACAGTGAAATGATTTTTTCGCATTTTACAATTAGAAATCTCAGGTCAGTGTCAGTGAAAGGTCAGCCAGGATACAGCACCCCTGGAGCAGATAGGGTTAAGGGCCTTGCTCAGGGGCCCAATAATGGAAAATTTGTGGTGCTGTATACCTTTTTAGAGCAAAGAGTCATAAATAATCTCCTCCACTGGCTTGCTCAGTTAAGTATTCATGTCTGACTTTCTGTAAAATATGTGACAGTGGTTATTATTAAAAGTGCTATATAAATAGAAGTTCATTGAAAATCTACAGCAGAGCATTTCCACAAGAGCATAACTGTAATAACCTCTAAATTTTTCAGGATATTAATGAACAATTTAAATTTCTTCACTGCCAAATCAGGTCTCTTATTGTGTCCTGTGCACAGGTGAATTTATTCGTTCCTGTGTGTTACCTCCTGTTCTGGGTCCTGCTGCTGGGCTTCAGTCTGCACTCAGAGCCCGTGGTCTGCGGTGTGGGACTGGTCATCATGCTCACTGGAGTACCTGTATACTTTCTGGGTGTGCACTGGAAAGATAAGCCAAAGTGTATCTATAACTTCATTGGTAGGTTTTAATATAATAGATTGTTTTTAAATCAGTACCCTATTACATTTAAACACATTTCCCAATAACTATATAATAAGGGAATATTTAATCATAACCATTAAGAATTTAAAATTCTACCTGTTTACCAAGAAGTCTATTCAAATGTTTTAAAATTGCATTGCAAAATAATGAATGTTCAATATAGTGCCTTATCTATCTACACCGATGATCAAGTAAAGTGAATATCATTGATCACCAATTGTACACCAGTAAACTTGTGACAGGATCATGGTGGCTCACACTTTGCTGTGGGGACCAATAGCTAGCCCGTCCAGTCCAATCATGGCCACGATAGAAATCTACCGGAACACCCAGTGCACAACAGCCTACCACATATGGGTCTTAGCAGGCAAAGAGTTCAAGGTTGTTGATCCGTCCTCCAAAATCCCCAGATATAAATTACATCTGTGGTAATCCAACTAAAAATCTGTTGGATGCCCCGGACAAACAAGTCTGATTGATGGAGAGCCCAGTCCTGCAAGCACCCAAAGGATCCACTACCAATGTTCTAGTGCCAGACACCACAGCAAAACCCCATATGTTTTGTGGAGAGCTGGCTCAGTGGCACAAGGGGAATCTCAATATTGGGCTTAATGTTTTTTTTTATTGTAATATCATGATTGATCAATCTATCTATTGTCACGACGTGCACCAGTTATGGATGTGTGCCTCAATCTGGTGAATAATCATCTTTAATGGGTCTTGGGCTTCCTCCATGTTATAAAAATGAGGCGGGGAAGTTAGCTCAAGGTCCGGAGGTCTTCAGTGTGGCGGACGCTCACCTGCGATGAGTGGCACGCGAGCAGGGTGATGTCATGCGCCCCAGAGACGTAAAAGGTACGAATGGAATGCCACCTTTTGATCGTCTGCATGATGTGGTTGCACCCAAGGAGAGCTGGAAGGAGTCAGTTGGCCAGTCAGCGAGAGTGGTCATTCTAGAGAGCATGGAAGAGGTGCTGCCCACGAGAACCTACTCTGCCAGCCGCCATCGTTCACCAGACTTGTGTCTGACAGTGGACTACCACCTCCAGACTCGCACATGCACACTTTCACAATTTTCCTTCCTCTTTTTCCATTCTCCCTCCGTAAACTCTCTCCTTTCCCACTTTTCCAAATAAAATGACCCTTTTTCCATAATAACTCGCCTTGTGTCCGTGTGTCTGTGGTGCCACCCGTGCGTCAAACCCGTTACACTATCTATCTATCAACCTAACTACCCACAATGCAGCATTAATTTATTTTTATTATTTCTTATGCAGTGAATACCAGCTCAAGCCCCTTGTGTCACAAAAAGAGAAAAGCCAGCTACACCAAATATTAAGAAATTCTAAAATGCCTGTAAATATTAAATGTAAAATTGTACTTTTCATTCACATTGTTGATAATAGAATTCATAAAGAAAATTGTACTGATGTTTAAAGTGTAAGAAAATGATCATATGTTTTGTTTGTTACAGAGTGGGCTACCTATCTGGGTCAGAGAGTGTTTTTTGTGGTCTTCCCCCAAGTTGACCCCACTGAAGACATAACACCAAGAGAATGGACAGATACGTCTTCTGCGATTAGCAAGGCATCTGGACCTGTTTGACTTTAATATTTTTTGTTTATTACCTTAATTGTATCAAGTTTTTGTTAAACTGTAGTTTCTCTCTTATTTCAAAGCCCCAAAATAGGGTTCCTGGGTAAATATTCAGCCACAAATGTCTATAAGCCTTGTATAATATATCTCTTATGTTTTGTATTCACTGGTAAACGTATCACTATTAACATTTCAAAAGGACTATCTATTTTTAACCATTTATTTAATATGTTGCCTATCGTCATGTGCATACTGTGCCTTACATAAAAAAGATACACTGAAATATTTTAGTATGTTATAACTGGAATAATTCAGGAAGTGTCTTCAGGTATGCGTTTGCTAGTTGCCTGTAAATATACATAAAATACCTAACAGTGGAGACATAAGAGCTAATGCTGAATATATTTATTGCTGTTTGGCAGTTGCAGTTAAAGAAGTCCTTTATTTTTGCAGTGTAGTTTACCTCTTTAACGCACAGCTAGAAATATGGCAATAGCTAATTAACTAAGTAGAACGCAGGACAAGCTGCACACCTTCTACCTTCTATTTTAAAACAATTTGTTAATTACTCAGTTCTTGAGAAGTTATGATGTTATTTTTTGTGAATACAAAGTTTTTATTTTATTGTAATAATTCATAAAGTATTCTAATGTGTATTCTTTATGAGCTGTCTGTTTTCTAAGCAAACTACGTGAACCTAATATTGGTATTATAGTAATTTCAGGTGAACTGTATTCCTCTACACACAAATGTTAAACCTTGTGTAAACTCACCAAGCACTTTATTAGAAACACTAGAGAAATATTGGCTAGGGCATCAGCTCACGCACCTTCATGCTGGAAATCACCCGCTCTACCACATCCCAAAGGTGCTCTATTGAATTCAGAGTTTTATTGCCAAGTACGCTTGCACATATAAGGAATTTGTTTTAGTGACAGAGCTTCCACTATTTGTTGAACCTGTGCCCACTGCAGCCTTGGCTTTCTGTTCTTGGTTGACGGAAGTAAACCCTGATGTGGTGTTCGCCTGTTGAGGCCCATCAGCCTCAGCTCAGCGTTAGCCTCTCTCACAGCTTGAACCAGTTTGACCATACTCAGTTGACCTCTCTTCTCGACACAGCATTTTCATCCACCCAACTGCCTCAAAAACCTCACTGGATGTCTGGTTGTTTTACTTTTATTGCATCAATCTCGATAAACTCTGTAGACTGTTGAATGAAAATCCCAATAAAAATCTCAGGAGATCAGTGCCTATAGAAATATTTTCTACCACTGTATATCTGACAATAACTATCATGTCATGAGGAAAATCACTAAGATCACAATTTTCCTCAGACTGATTGGTGATGTAAACATTACCTGCAGCTGGTCTGTATCTGCATGATTTTTATGCAGTGCACTGCAGTCACCTGATTGGTATGAAGATGTCGTATGAATAAGTAGTTTGTAATAAAGTGTTTGTGAGGGTATTACAATACTGTAACAGAAAATATGCTTTGGTTGCATACTACCCATCAAAAGTTTGGGGATGTTTTGGTTTGCAAGAATGAAATTATATTTCACATTTATCTCACATTTGTTATAATAACTAAAAAAAATATTAAACTTCATACTGTGTTCATCATTTAAAAAAAAATCTCTTAACAGCTGCACACTTTCTTCAGGAAAATAAGTGTTTCCAGGGAGTCCTCAGAAATGCTCAGATGCCATGTAAGGATTTTGGAGTTAGTTTTTAAAACATCTCCAAACCCTTAGGTTGAAAACTCCATGCAGAGCAGCTTGATTTGTCCTATGTTGGGCTTACAGGCTATTCCATTACAGACCGAACTACCTTATTCCTGTCCAAATACAGTATGTCCTGTGTAACTTTGAGGTGTGGTTGTTATTAGTAAAAACAGTTGGGACATTTCAGGAAATAGCCGAGGTGTCCCTAAGCGTTTACTGTAAATATTTTTGTAGAACCACTGAACTGGATAGCATTATCTATTTTATTTTAATTTTACCTAAATAAGTACAGTATGTAAGAAGTGAAGGGTTGTGGAGATCCCAAAACTGCCAGAACTCAATCACTGTCTCTTACTTTCAGTTGTACTTTTTGTTTCTTCAGCATGCTCATTTTGCCTATGGAGACTTATGTAGAAAATAAGTTTTCACTTCAGTCTGGAAGTGAGTTTTGAAACTGTAAATTATTTGTATAGTTTGTTTCTAGAGGAATCGATATGTTCGTGGTTACCAGTTGTTCGTCTTTTTGTATAAAGGATAAAATGATTTAACATTTTTGGTAGTGAATAAAGTATGATTAATACAATGTTGTTTTCAATCGCTTTTTTTTAGGCTTACAGAGTAAATAAGTGGGGAAAATGCGTGTATACCGTATTAATATAAGACGGTTCACAGCTTTGTGCTCAAAAGGCACCGCTGGGATTCGAACCCAGGATCTCCTGTTTACTAGACAGGCGCTTTAACCAACTAAGCCACGGCGCCGCTGTGCCGAAGTCCAAAATTACCCTTTTTACTGTTCAGCCATGTACTTTCTATCAGCACAAATGTACAAAAGATTTGGGTTCTTTCATTGTTTTATCATATTAATAATACGCGTCACATTATTATTATTATTATTATATTGCTATTCGTTAGTAGAGACCATGAGGAAAACCAGGACTTGGCTTAAGATGCTAACGAACGTGAATTACGTTAACCTTTTTTTTTTTGACCGATATTTTCGTAAGTAAATAAAAGGAAATGGTAAATTATGCAACAATGGTAAATTGTGTAACAAAACTAGTATTCTAAGTACAAATGGAATTTTTTAAAATCTTTTTTTGCCACTATTAGCATGCCATATAATGATGGCAATATAAAACATGGTACTGTGCAAGTTAGATCAAATGTGAAATTCTGGGTGAAACCTGGCAAATCCTTCACAGAGACGTTGACATGATTTAGCAAGATCACGGCAATGCTGCAATGAGTTGTTCGAGGTATTTTAAGTGGCATGTGCGCTTCAAGAGCAGAAAAGCATCACTGCATGATGATGAAGATCAGGAAGACCGTTAACTCCCCCAAAGTGTCAAAACCATTTGGTAACTTATGTATGATGATGATCATCAGAGAACAATCCACAACACTGCTGCCACTGTCAGTGTGTCATACAGGGGCGTCGCACCCGTGGGGGATGTGTGTGTTTTAACAGCCACACTTTTCCTACAGTTTTCCCGCAGTTTTGAACAAACGCCTTCGCATTCGCTCCTCCGTTTCTCTGGCCGCTCTGTGTCTACGCTCGCTTCAGCTCTCCTCTCCCCTCCCTCTCAAACATGACACCGGCTGATGATTGGCTGTTCTGCCTGTCAGTCTTGCCTCTCCTGGTGTGTTAGATTTATCGGTCAGCTCGTGCAGAGGAGGCGGGAACTTATGGTTGTTATGATTATTTACATTTTCCAGGTACTTTGAATGTTTATGCTTTTGAGGTTTTAAAATAAGCTTGATATATGTTTGGGAAGATGTTCTGTTTATGTTTTGTTGACATGTCGAATGTTTTCTGTATTTCGTTTTTTAGACTAATGGCAATTGCTAATTGGGATAGTGTTCAATTGATGAGGAGGGACAAATTGACAATGTTAAGCAATGTATTTATTATGTATATTATGTAATGTTAAGCAATGTATTTATTATGTATATTATGTAATGTTAAGCAATGTATTTATTATGTATATTATGTAATGTTAAGCAATGTATTATTGTTTATTGCCAGTGCAATTGATTTTGATATTTTGAGCATTGTTTGTTCATTAGCTGACTTGCCTGTTGTGTTTGATTGTATCTGTTGAGGAGAAAAAAGTGAGAAATAATGTCAGTTTGCATACCTGTTAACTATGGAAGAATATTATTTTACTGTGTATATTATTTTAATGTTTAAAAACAGTAAATTGTTAAATTATTTATACTATTATTTATATACTCAGCAAAAAAAGAAACGTCCTCTGACTTTCAACTGTTTTTACTTTTTTACTTTCAGTAAATTTAATGTGTAAATATTTGTATGAACACTAAAAGATTCAACACCATAAGACATAAACTAAAAATGTTTCACAATGTGTCCCTGAATGAAGGGAGGCTCAAAATCAAAAGTACCAGTCAGTATCTGGTGTGGCCACCAGCTGCTTGAAGTACTGCAGTGCATCTCCTCCTCATGGACTGGACCAGATTTGTCAGTTCTTGCTGTGAGATGGAGGGATTGTGTGTTCCTGGTGTGACTCGGGCAGTTGTTGTGGCCATCCTGTACCTGTCACGCAGGTGTGATATTCGGATGTACCCATCCTGTGCAGGTGTTGTTACACGTGGTCTTCCACTGCGAGGATGATCAGCTGTCCTTCCTGTCTCCCTGTAGCGCTGTCTTAGGCATCTCACAGTGCGGACATGGCGATTTATTGCCCTAGCCACATCAGCAGTCCTCATGCCTCCCTGCAGCATGCCTAATGCACATTCACGCACATGAGCAGGGACCCTGGACATCTTTCTTTGGGTGTTTTTCACAGTCGGTAGACAAGTCTCTTTAGTGTCCTGCGTTTTTAGAACTGTGACCTTTAATGCCTACTTTCTGTAAGCTGTTAAGGTCTTAACGACCATTCCACAGGTGCATGTTAATTAATTGATTATGGTTAATTGAACATGCATGGAAAACATTGTTTAAACCCTTTACAATGAAGATCTGTAAAGTTATTTGGATTTGTACAACATTATTTTTGAAGTACACAGTCCTGAAAAAGGGACTGTTGGTGAGACTTAGAAGGACTGTATTCTAGTTCTAAAGCTGGGTCGTCATTTGTGGTAATCACCCTTGGGTGTCGGCCAGGACACAGGAACCAGACCAATTGTTGAATTGACAATGTTTAATAAACAGTTCAAGTAGGCATGAGCAAACAGTCTTATAGTTGGTTGGATGTTATGTACTTTGTGTGTGTGTGTGTGTGTGTGTGTGTGTGTGGTTCTGAAATAGGAAATGACAGGTATGCATTATTAGCAATATCATTATGGAATTAGATCCCACATACATTCATTCAATAACTAAACAGTACCTAACTAGACTGTAATATATATGGTAATTCCTAAGATAATCAACAATAACTATCACAAGCACAGGTGGTATAATATAGTCCAATATGATACAAAGTGAATCACAGGCTGTAACTAACATTACTGATTAAACTACTCAGGTATGCAACTATCTAATAAACAATATAGCCGAGAATATCTTCAACAGGCAACATAATACACACCACGTGCAAACAGTTAACTTGGAGAATTTGTATGAATATAGCATTGACATAAATCTCAATAACGCACAGACGTGGTAACCTTAATTATGGAACAGGAAATAAGAATGGCAACTTACTATATGGCATTAACGCACACAAACTGCTATATTACATCCCTGAAGAGCCGGAATACTCATAAACACAGTCTCACGTACTGCACTCGCTAAACTTTCTCACATGGCGCATGCGCATAGCAGCGTGCGGCTCGTTACTTATCGCGTGCGCTCTGGTTGTGTTAGAGCGCGTCGGGCTGCGTCGCGGTTGCGCATAGAAGGTTGCGCAGCTATCGGCACGGGCTTTCTTACAGCCGCCCCCAAATGTGTGGAGCACATTTGTCCCTGAACCAGTGCTTAGTTCAGTCCCTGGGAACAGTTTTCATCTTCATCTGCGACCTCTGAGAGGATAATCAGTCTGACTACAGGTCTAGTGTAGGTTCTGTCATTGATCTTTACATCCACCGTCCTAATGTGTCCATCAGCACTGGGGTAAACTTTGGTGACTCGTCCGATAGGCCAGCATGCTCTTGGCAGTTGAGGGTCAACCATCAGTACCACCGATCCTGAAGTTATATCGGTAGAGGTGGAATGCCATTTCTGGCGGGGCTGTAGACTTGGGAGATAATTCTTGATAAAACTTGACCAGAACTGGTCAGCCAGAATTTGGGAATGTCTCCATTGGCGCCTGCTCAGGAGTTCGGATTTGGGGTACACTACTTGGGGCAGGGACCCGTCACGCCGCCCCATCAAAAGAATGTTTGGAGTCACCGGATCAAGGTCCTTAGGATCCGAGGATACATATCCTAATGGTTTAGCATTCAACATGCCTTCTACTTCCAGGAGAACAGTATGGAGTACTTCCTCAGTGATGGCTTGACTTCCTACTACTCTGTAAAGTGCTGTTTTCACAGAGCGAATCTCCCTTTCCCACGTTCCGCCGAAGTGGGGTGCTCCAGGTGGATTGAAGTGGAACTGTATTTTATGTTTGGCAAACTGGAGTTGGAGTTCTGGGGACAGCTCTGCAAGGGCCTCTCGTATCTCTCTTTCTCCTCCCCGGAAGTTTGTTCCTTGGTCAGAGAACAACTCGGCTGGCGTCCCTCTCCTGGCGATGAACCTTCTCAGTGCCATTAAGAAGGAGTCGGCATTCATATTGGTGAGGATCTCTAAGTGTACGCATCTGGTTGTAAGGCATTTGAATATGATTCCCCACCTTTTCTCTGTGCGCCTGCCCACTTTTTACCAAGGGCCCGAAACAGTCCATCCCTGTTGAATAAAAGGCTGGCTTATAAAGGCGTAGACGTGCTATAGGTAAATCTGCCATCTTCTGAACGTGAGGGCTCGATTTCCATCTTCGACAGTCAGTACAGGTATGCTGATATCGTCGAATCGCCTCTCGACCTCGTAAGATCCAAAACTTGCGGCGGATCTCTGCGAACACTCTCTCAGGGCCAGGGTGGCAGAGTCTGGAATCATAGTCTTGGATTAACAGTTTAGTGATGGGATGGCGGTGATCCAGGATGATGGGATGCACAGCAGCTGGGTCTAAGTCTTCGGCTCTGCGCAGTCTGCCACCGACCTTAATAAGTTCGTCTGTCTCGTCCAGCTCTGGAGACAGCGTAAGTAAGCGGCTATTACGTTGGATTGGTTTCCCATTTTTCAGTAGATGGAACTCCTCGGTAAAGGTATCCTGTTGTGCCCTTCTCAGGATAAGAAGCTCAGCTGTCTGGTAGTCGTCGGCACTAAGAGCTTTGCTGTTTCCTGCCGCCCCTTGATGCCTCTGTACGGTTGCCTCTACAAGTTCCCTCCAAGTGTTGTATTGATGCACCTCTGGTAGGTAAGGTTCCTTGTCAGGTATGGTCGTAGTGACTCCACAGAATATAGACTTGAGTTCCGTGTGACATTCTTCGACTACTGTTGTTGGTGAGATCGGCCATTTATCTGGGCTTTGTAGAAGAAAGGGTGGCCCATGGCTCCACCGGTTGCGCTCTGCCAGTTCATCTAGCCTTTTTCCTCTAGTCAGGTCGTCTGCAGGGTTTTTTACTGAGTCAACATATCGCCATGAAAGTCGATCCGTGAGCTCCTGGATTTCTGCCACCCGAGTGCCAACGAAAACCTTGAACCGACAGGATTCCGAGTGTAACCAGGACAAGACCGTGGTTGAGTCTGTCTAGAGGGTAGTTCGGCTGATTGGCAAGGTAAGCTCTCGCTCCAGCAATCTACTGAGTTGGGCTCCTGTTAGGGCAGCACAAAGCTCTAGTCGGGGAATTGAGTGCAGTCGTTTAGGTGCAATCCTGGAACGTGCTACAAGGAAGGAGAGATACGGCTGGTTATGAGTGTCGACTGTCCTCAGGTAAGCAACAGCCCCATAGGATTGTTCTGAGGCGTCACAGAACACGTGTATTTCGTGGGTATTACCTTGCTTCTCGCTAGCAGAAGGTATAGACGCTCGGGGAAATGTAATTTTCGGTAGGAATTCTAACTCTCCTTCCCACTCTCTCCAGGCCTGTAGCAGATCACGTGGCAGTTGGGGGTCGTCCCAGTCTCTGTGTTTATCCCAAAGTTGTCTCACTAGTATTTTGGCACGGGTAGTGTATGGCAGGATAAAGCCGAGTGGGTCGTATTGGCTGGCTAAAACTTTGTAGATGTTCCGCATGGTAAGAACATCATAGTTCACGGGGCGATGCTTATATCGCATCATATCGGTTGAACAGTGCCAACTGAGGCCTAGAGCGGATTCAGGGTTGTCAATTCGATCATGAGTAAGCCAGAGTTCCAGATTATCTGATCGAGCCTCTTCGGATAGATGACTAATGACCTCAGGCTTGTTGCTGGCCCACTGTCGGAGTTCAAATCCACCAGAGGCTAAAGTCTCCCTTAGTTCATCGATTAGAGTTCTAGCTTGGTCAGGTGAGGAGAGGCTTTGCAAGCAATTATCGACATAGAAGCATCTCTCAATGGAAACCCTTACGTCATCCTCTAGCTGGCTGTGACTAATGACATGGTGCTGCATGGCGTAAGTGGCACAGCATGGGCTACATGTCGTACCAAAAGGTAAGACTTGCCACTCAAACACAGATGGAAACTGGTCTCTTTCCATATCTCGCCAGACAAATCTCAGTAGGGACCGATCTTCAGGGAGCAGGCGGACCTGGTGGAACATGGCTTTCACATCACCACTTATGGCAACACTATATTCTCGAAATCGTAACAACACTCCTAAGAGTGAAGGTCCTAAGGTGGGGCCAGGTAATAACCACTGGTTTAGGTTCAGACCTCGGTAAAGATAGGAGCAATTAAACACAATGCGATTTTTCTTGTTGTGGGTCACCATGTGATGTGGGATATACCATGACTCTACTGATTGAGTCACCTCATGGGGCGTCAGCTTCTTAATAACTCCAGCCTGAGTCAGTTTCTGAATCTCAGCATTATATGCCTTAGCTCGTTCTGGATCTTTAGCGAGGCACCGTTCCGTGTTCCGGAGGCTGGGCATTACCATTTCCTTCGTGGCTTGGAAGGGTGGCATATCTTTGTGCCTAAGCAGCGGGGTGGCATAACGCAAGACTCCATCCACTTCAATTCGGGTGGTCTTTGATTCTAGCATATTGATCGCCTCTTGATCTTGTCGTGATCTGGTGACCTCTTTCTCATTCCTAAAGGGGAGTACATCCATTTGCCACAGTTTCTCAACGTTCTTGAAGAGCTCTGCTACTTGGGGAATGGCAGAGGTCAGTAAACACTGCTGTGGTTGAATGGACTGCTCGACAAGTCTAGTGGGACCCTGTAATGTCCATCCTAATCTTGTCTTCAGGGCTGCCGGTCCTCCTGGGGGTCCGAGCCTTACTGGCTTAACAGGAGTAATCAAGTGTGGATGATCCGCTCCAATTAGCAGCAAGGGTTGGGCCTGATGGAACGCCTGTATTGGGAGGCCCACCAGGTGCTTGTACCTTCTCTGTAATCTGTTCATAGGGTAAGAGTGAAGTGCGAGGCCAAGATGTTCTGCAGTGAAGGCATCCGTGATGAGAAATCTGTGCTGTGGCTTATCAGCGGGGGAGATACGGAATGACACCTTGGACCCGTGGAGGACTTGAATATCTTGACGGATAGTTCTCAATGCCAGGTCTTCTGGCTCTCCTCTGAGGCCCAGATGGTGCGTTGCCGCTGGTAAGAGCATTGTACGTTCTGAGCCGTCATCCAGGATGGCATAAGTGTTCAGAGTGTGCTTACCATGGTGAAGTATTACTCTGATAACCTTTAGTAGTACGCGACTGCCATCTACTGGTTTGTCCACATACAGCACTTCCGAAGGTGTGTTCACTAGACAGCTCTCCTCTTTAGTCGACTTAACCACAGTTTTAAGTGTTCTGGAATTGACTGCGTGCAGCACTGGTAGATGTTTGCCTTGGCAAATGCTGCAAGGTTTCCGCAAGTTGCACTGGGCTGCTTGATGATTCCTGGCGCATCGCCAGCACCTTCGATTGGTACGAATCCATTCGGATAATTGGTCTGTGGTCAGTTTTACCACCTCTGGGCATTGGCTTAAGAAGTGATCTGCATTGTTACAGAATGGGCAGTAAGGTGCAGTTCTGTTCTTAGTGGATGGATTCACGTGTGTAGGTAAAACTTCTCTCTCCATTGCCTCTCTGGATCCATGTAGCACAGTAGTGGTCCACCGCTTTTGCCGAGACTCCTGTCGGGGCCCTTGTCTCTCCTTAATGTTCCTTACAGTTGGTGAACCATCATACTCCTGGCACCATGACTCATACTGTAGCCAGTCAGAGAGATCAGTGAGAGTATAGGTTGTGCCTGGATAATGGAACTTGCTTCGCCTGAACTCGGCTCTCATTTCTACAGGTAATTTGCTCAGCAGACGCGCCACATGAGATCCGCACTGTAGCTCTATCTCTCCTGAGGGACCAAGGGATTTAAGCATGCCTACAAGGGCTTGGACTTGTAGGGCAAACTTCTCGAATGAAGCTTGATCACCCCGTCGGATATCAGGTGAATCCAGAACACTGGCTATTTTATTCAATGCCACCTGATGGGGCTGGCCAAACTTCAAATTCAAAGCAATCATTGTATCGCTGTAAGGCCTGAGGGAGTTCAGATATGAATCTGCTATCAACCTCGCCTCCTCTAACTTCAGGTGATCCACTAGGATTTGGTATTTAAAGAGCTCTGTCCCATCTGAAGGCAATAGATTCTCCAACGCTATCTTCATCCTAGCGAATTCACTTGGGTCTCTGCGACAGAAGTAGGGTATTGACGGCATCAGACCTCGGTATGTCAACTCAGAAGGTGGAGCAATCTGGTGCCGAGGATCAATTACGGTTCTTGTTTGGGCTCTCATCGGCATGTATGGCTGTAGGAGTGCGACAGGATCACCTTGGATGTAACCCTTGTCCTGATCTGAGGTATATGCTGAACTAGCATGAAGAGGTGGCTGAGGACGTGAGCAGTGTTGATGACTCGAATGATCTGGAAGCCTCTTGATTGTCTTTGCTGTCGGGTGGACATGTTCACGGATAGGAGGGCTTTGCGTATGTGCAGTAATAGGTTTATTCTTGCTAATAGCTGCTTGTTTAAGAACTTGAAGCTCGCTCATCATCTTATCCAAAAGGTCGACAATGGTCTCGCTATTGGCAGACTGGGGTTGGTGGTCCCCTGTCTCTGGCCATGGAGGGGGATCAGGCCAGTCCGCGTCATCATACTCATCAGCCTGCATGTCAGGGATCAGCTCGTCACAGGGTGGAGGCGGTCTAAACCCATGGTCTAAAGGGACTGCAGGTGTTCGATGGGTCTTAAGTGGGTCCAGCGTTTTAGGCTGAGAGCACATTGTGGCTGGTGGAGTGGTGTGCTTTAGGCTGCGCACTGTCTCTGCGAGAAGTCTTAACTCAGACCTGGTTTCTCGGATTTCAGCTAATGTGGCGTTCAGATGCTCATCTCTATTCCGCTGAAGGTCTTTCTGGGAAGCTGGAGATAAGCTATACTGTACTGATGACCAGCTACTTGGGGTGGGTAATCCGCCTCTTTCAGGCTGTGCTCTGTCTATGGTGTCCGCATCCATATATGACTGGCGCCGGCTGACGGTAGGGGGTGCAATACTAACAGCTCCTTCCTCCTGAGCACATAACTCCTCTTCTTGCCCATGCCTACTGGTTGTTGGTTCAAATAACTGTCTTCGTGGCAGCACAAACCCCATCTCGTAATCTTCATGATGGCGTGGGGGGTATGTCTGACGTCTAGGTCTGGTTGAAGCTCTTTCGTCCATCTTCTAGAGAGAAATTACCACATCCGGCTCGAAGGACCAAATTGTTGGTGAGACTTAGAAGGACTGTATTCTAGTTCTAAAGCTGGGTCGTCATTTGTGGTAATCACCCTTGGGTGTCGGCCAGGACACAGGAACCAGACCAATTGTTGAATTGACAATGTTTAATAAACAGTTCAAGTAGGCATGAGCAAACAGTCTTATAGTTGGTTGGATGTTATGTACTTTGTGTGTGTGTGTGTGTGTGTGTGTGTGTGTGTGTGTGTGTGGTTCTGAAATAGGAAATGACAGGTATGCATTATTAGCAATATCATTATGGAATTAGATCCCACATACATTCATTCAATAACTAAACAGTACCTAACTAGACTGTAATATATATGGTAATTCCTAAGATAATCAACAATAACTATCACAAGCACAGGTGGTATAATATAGTCCAATATGATACAAAGTGAATCACAGGCTGTAACTAACATTACTGATTAAACTACTCAGGTATGCAACTATCTAATAAACAATATAGCCGAGAATATCTTCAACAGGCAACATAATACACACCACGTGCAAACAGTTAACTTGGAGAATTTGTATGAATATAGCATTGACATAAATCTCAATAACGCACAGACGTGGTAACCTTAATTATGGAACAGGAAATAAGAATGGCAACTTACTATATGGCATTAACGCACACAAACTGCTATATTACATCCCTGAAGAGCCGGAATACTCATAAACACAGTCTCACGTACTGCACTCGCTAAACTTTCTCACATGGCGCATGCGCATAGCAGCGTGCGGCTCGTTACTTATCGCGTGCGCTCTGGTTGTGTTAGAGCGCGTCGGGCTGCGTCGCGGTTGCGCATAGAAGGTTGCGCAGCTATCGGCACGGGCTTTCTTACAGGGACGTTTCTTTTTTTGCTGAGTATATAATTATACTTTTGTTTATATTATTATTATTTAGAAAAAGCTTTTTGGGAGAACTTTTTTTGTTTGTTTTATATCTTCATTGCTTACTTGCTTATCTGCAAGCAAGCAAAATGTAGCAGTCACAGTCCTGTCAGACCATGCCACTATCAAGCTTACCACTGTCTTTTTGTCACGCAGTATCATTAAGGTGCAGAAAAGAAAGAGGCAGGAGAAGATTGACACCTTGTTCAAGAGAAATCCTGTAAGTGAAGCTGAGAGATGAAAGTTGAAAAATGTTGACATTAAACAACAGTAGCCTATTATCATTAGGTGCTGTTTGCATTTATTTCATTGTATTACTTTTCAGTATTCACTGAGGTTTTCTAGTGCCACAGCTGTAACTGTTTGAACCTATTACCACTGCAACCTTGTTTAGGAGAGGACGTTGCTGGAGGCATTGGTTTCAGAGGCAGCACAGGAAGGTTCACAGGTGAGCAATTAAATGAATGTTACAGCTTGTAAAAGAGGTTTATGAAGGAAGAGGGTCTGTATCTGTGTTTGTGTCATGGGTGGTGCTTATTTCCATCTCAGGTGCACACGTGTACAGTATGGCGTGTTTATATCAAATCCACAAATTCAGTTTAAATGTTTTGATTAGGGTGTATGTGAGGATGTGGCCAGGAGTGAGGAAGACAAAGATGAAGAGGGAGTAAAAGGCAGACAAGAAGCAGACAGGCAAGAAGCAGACAGACTAGAAAAACAGAGTGAGGGGGAAGATGGACTAGAGAGGATAAGGATGAAGATGAAATGGTAGAGAGAGGAGCAGAGAACACAGACGGGGATGTTACTCGCCATCAGTTCAGTAAACCCAATCAACCAGATCCAAAATTAATTTCTAAACAGTCCTTGCCCAAATATACTCTGAGTTTTCAAACTCAGTGGTACCAGAAATTTCCATGGCTCCATGTGAGTCCTGATGTTGAGGGTGTATTGTGCTTTTACTGCTCCAAAGCCTTTGACTCGGGGACATCATCTCTTGCCAAGAATGCTGATTCAGCATTCATTTCATCTGGGTTTAAAAATTGGAAAAAAGCCCTTGAACGATTTACTGTGCATGAGCGATCTGATAGTCATAAGACAGCCATGACAACGCACATCTATGAAAATCCATCAGTACAGGTTCAGCTATCTAGTGTGAGTGTGAAACAGCAAGGGGATGTCTTCTCAAAATCATTGGTGCTGTGCAGATGTTGACTAGGCAGGGCTTACCTTTTTGAGGCCATGAATGCCCTAAGACGAAGCAATAGTCTTTACAGTGGAATAGTTCATCTTCTCCACAATGAATCAACCAAGTTCATTCTAGTCCAGTCCATTAAAATTGTGTTTGGGATTCAGGTCACTGACTGGGCATTCATGGCCACTTTGGACACATTTGCACTACATATTTATATTCATATTTTCATCTATGGACCACTGCACAAATCACTTTAATAAGACAACTTTATCATATTTATATTTTCATCTACAGACCACTGCACTAATCACTTTAAATAAGACACTTTAAATAAGCCACATTACGAAGTCATTTTTTAGGTATATTTGCGCACCCCAGCCACTTCAAAACTTCTAATTTTCTGTTTTTGACAAATTTCTATTAAAATTTATGTTTCTATATTTGTTATATTGATATTTTGTTCTTATATTAATATTCTGTTCTTATTTGTAAAGTATCTTTTACTTTGTACAGTACATTTCACTTGTTAATCTTATTTTCTAACGTATTTATTTTATTACAGTATATTTTACTTTGTACAGCATATTTTACTAGTTAATTTTATTTTTAACGTATTTATTTTATTCATATTATTTTCTTATGTATAAGCTTTTATTATTTATTTCAGGTCACTGGCAGTCGTGTAAGCATTTCACTGCATATCGTACTGTGCATGTGACAAATCAAATTTTAATTTTAATTTGGGTCTGTGCAGACAGCACAAACTCTTCCACTCCGACTTTGGCAAACCATCATGGATTGCAGGGGTATTGTCATGGTGGAACTTCTTAGTTCTAATTCAGAGAAAGCTTAATGCCACAGTAGGTTATACAAAGACATAGTGTAAAATTTCATGCTTTGGACTTTTTGTCAGCAGTTTGGGAAAGCACCCCTTCTAGGTGTGATGAGCAGGTGTTCATATACGTTTGGCCATAATCTTAATGGTGGACAAAAAAATAACTATTGTAGGAAAAATAATAAGATTGAAATGAACAGGGGCCCTAAATGACCATTTTCTCAGGGGATTAAAAATTTTCAAAGCTCGCCCTGATTCCTGGTTGAAAAAATTGTAAGAACCTCTGTCTATAGCCTATTTAGGTGAGTTTCTGAAAATATTCGGTAAGCCACACTGGATATTACCATTTGCTAAATGTTGGTTACAGTGAAACATTATAAGTAAGGTTGAAGCACTAACTAGCTTTCTACTGTCCACACAAATTCTTCTTCTTTGTCTTTCGGCTGTTCCCTTTCAGGGGTCGCCACAGCAAATCATTTGCCTCCATCTAACCCTATCCTCTGCATCCTCTTCTCTCACACCAACTAACTTCATGTCCTCTCTCACTGCATCCATAAATCTCCTCTTTGGTCTTCCTCTAGATCTCCTGCCTGGCAGTTCCAATATGAAGGTAAAACATTAGCAAAACCAGAGAGCTCGCAAATTTGAATGTGAGAACTTGTAAAATTAATAGTTGTATTTGTAAGTTGAAATTTATACTCACAGCTCTGATGTGTACACCTGTGTTTTGAATTCGAAGTTGCAGACTAATAGTGACAAATGCGTAAAGTGTCACTCACATGAACAAAATGACAGGCACAATTGTGTACTACACATTTATCTTTGCGCTTTACTTCAGTTTCGCTGTACAACCACAAGTCGGCACTCACAACCTCTCAGATCTCGCAGTACAACCTCAAATCCCAGCGCTCTGACTTTTGCTACTCATTTTGCGATATTCCTGTAGCAAAACTCACTTGTGCACTTGTAAACGCGAACTTGAGAGAGCAGAGTCGGGGGCGGGGCTGGGGTGGGAATGAAGTCATTTTATTGGTCAGTTTATTCCATCTTGCTGCGGCTAACCTTCATTCCTCTGCTTTCCAGAGCGTACCTCCACCTCTCCAAATTTTCCTCCACCTGTTCCCTGCTCTCGCTACAAAGCACAATGTCATCTGCAAACATCATAGTCCATGGAGACTCCTGTCTAACTTCATCTGTCATCCTGTCCATCACTAGAGCAAACAAAAAGGGGCTTAGAGCCGATCCTTGATGCAGACCCACTTTCACCTTGAACTCTTCTGTCACACCTACAGCACATCTTACCACTGTTTTACAGCTCTCATACTGTACATGTCCTGCACCACTCTAAGATACTTCTCTGCCACTCCAGACTTCCTCATATAACACCACAGCTCCTCTCTCGGCACCCTGTCGTACGCTTTCTCTAAATCTACAAAGACACAATGCAACTCTTTATTACCTTCTCTGTACTTCTCCACCAGCATCCTCAAACCAAATACTGCATCTGATGTACTCTTTCTAGGCATAAAACCATATTGCTGCTCACAAATTCTCACCTCTGCCCTTAACCTAGCTTCCACTACTCTTTCCCACAGCTTCATTGTATGGCTCATTAGCTTTATACCTCTGTAATTGCCACGCCTCTGCACATCTCCCTTGTTCTTAAAAATCGGCACCAATACACTTCTCCTCCATTCCTCTGGAATCCTCTCACTCTCCAAGATCTCGTTAAACAAACTAGTCAGAAACTTTACTGCCACCTCTCCTAAGCACTTCCATACCTCCACAGGTATGTCATCAGGACCAACAGCCTTTCCACTCTTCATCCTCTTCAACGCCATTCTCACCTCACTTTTACTAATATTTGCTTCTTCCTGCTCCACAACAGTCACCTCTTCTACTCTTTGTTCTCTTTCGTTTTCCTCATTCATCAACTCCTCAAAGTACTCCTTCCATCTTCCCATCACCCTCCTGGCATCTGTCAGTACATTTCCATTTCTATCTTTAATCACTCTAACCTGCTGCACATCCTCCCCATCTCTATCTCTTTGCCTCGCCAACCTGTACAGATCCACCTCTCCCTCCTTACTGTCCAGCCTAGCATACAAGTCCTCATATGCTCTTAGTTTGGCCTTTGCCACTTCTACCTTCACCTTACGGTGCATCTCCCTGTACTCCTGTCTACTCTCTTCAGTACTCTGTGTCCTACTTCTTCTTAGCTAGCCTCTTTCCCTGTATACACTCCTGGACTTCCTCATTCCACCACCAAGTCTCCTTGTCCCCTTTTCCCTTACCTGATGATACACCAAGTACCCTCCTACCTGTCTCCCTGATCACATTGGCTGTAGTTGTCCAGTCAACTGAAAGCACCTCCTGACCACCCAAAGCCTGTCTCAACACCTCCTTGAAGACTACACAACGTTCTTCATTTCTCAGCTTCCACCACGTCCTCTGCTCTGCCTTTGTCCTCTTCACCTTCCTCACCACCAGGGTTATTTTACACACCACCATTCTATGTTGAATGGCTACACTCTCCCCTACCAACACTTTGCAGTCACTGATCTCTTTCAGATTACAACGTCGACACAACGTCAGTCAACCTGAGTGCTTCTGCCTCCACTCATGTCACCCTAAGTTCCTGCCTCTTCTGGAAGAAAGTATTTACTACTGCCATTTCCATCCTCTTTGCAAAGTCCACCACCATCTGTCCTTCTACATTCCTGTCCTGAAGACCAAACCTGCCCATCACATTTTCATCCCCTCTGTTCCCTTACCCAACATGTCCATTGAAGTCTGCACCAATCACAACTCTCTCACCTCTGGGGATGCTCTGCATCACTTCATCTAACTCACTCCAGAATTTCTCCTTCTCTTCAAAAACACATCCTACCTGTGGAGCATAACCACTAACAACATTGAACATCACACCATCAATTTCCAGCTTCAGACTCATCACCCTATCTGATATTCTCTTCACCTCTAGAACATTCCTAACAAACGCCTCTTTTTCAGGATAACTCCTACTCCATTTCTTTTCCTATCCACACCATGGTAAAAACAATTTGAACCCTGATCCTAAGCTTCTAGCTTTGCTACCTTTCCACCTGGTCTCCTGGACACACAGTATATCCACCTTCCTTCTCTGCATCATATCAACCAACTCTCTTCCCTTCCCTGTCATGGTCCCAACATTCAAGGTCCCTACTTTCACTCCTAAACTCTTGCCTTTCCTCTTCTCTCTCTGCTTTCGAACACGCCTTCCTCCTCTCCTTCTTCGACCAACAGTAGCCCAATTTCCACCGGCACCCTGTAGGTCAACAGCACCAGTGGCGGTCGTTGGTAATCCTGGCCACGACCGATACGGTATGGAAATTATATTTCTGATTCGCATCATTGATTTGGCAAATGTTTTACGTCGGATGCCCTTCCTGACACAATCCTCTGCATTTATCCAGACTTGGGACTGGCACAAGAAGACACTGGATTGCGCCCCCCCATGGTTGCATTACTGTCCACACAAATTCTGAGGAGTAAAACTGTAATGTTGGCCAAATTACAAGAACTAATGCAAGAATCACATTTTAAAAAGATGTTTTTCATTATAGTAACAAACACAAGAGCAAAGATAGAAACATATAATTTGTAGTATTAATACATGTTTATCACCCCTATTTCAATGACGCATTTAACATTTTATTTTATTTGTTTATATTTTTATTCACAATTTATTTCACCCACTTTTTGTCATAAATATTACATTTTATTTAGGTGAAATTTATTTATTTATTTATTTATCTGTTTGTATTACCGGCCACATTGTTAGCATAGAGAGCTTTGCTTTTACAAATTGAGGTGTAATGTATGTTATGGAGCACCCCCTTTTTTAATGTTCATGTTCATAGTGGATCTGGTGGATTTTTTTCAGCTACAGTACATGTAAAATCAGTGGACAAGATAAACAAACAATTCATGGTTTGCCTTGTAGTGATCTTTATTTATGAAGATGTCAGAGAATTGGTCAAAACACCATGGCTGCAAAGGCTTTAGTTGGAGGCGATGGTCTGATCAATCCAAGAGCGAAGCATAGTGACCCTAGCGTACACTCCAGGCATGGAAGTGCTACAGGTGCCACTGCCCCAGGACACAATACCAACCAAGGTCCAAGCTCCAGATTTCTGGCACACCAGGGGGCCACCAGAGTCACCCTGAGAAGAAATAATGAAAACCATTGCATTAATGTCCGCGTATTTGGGTCATATTAGCCTATATCTATAACTCTATATACAATAACTATACAACATAAAAGCTGAACATCAATAAAATAAAATGTATTTGAATTCTTTACCAGAAAGATATTGTCACACACACTCGCGCCGCGACCAGCACAAGGACCCGGAAGTAGCCAGGTCGCAAAAGCAGGAAGCATAAAAGGAGACAAGATGGCGTTTCACCTCACTCAGTCATTGAGTTTCGCCCATGTCGGATCAGCTCGTATCGCTCGTATCGTATCGTATCGTGGTTATCCTGCCTTCTCGCTTGCTTCCGCGTTTGGGTTTACCATCCACGCTACAAGGGCTAACCGCTTTCACTAGTCACCTTTCATGCATATTTGCACAACCACGGTCACTTTAAATTCTCTCTCTCTCTCTCTCTATATATATATATATATATATATATATATATATATATATATATATATATATATATATAGAGAGAGAGAGAGAGAGAGAGAGAGAGAGAGAGAGAGAGGGAATATACTTCCCCTCCCCCCCTATATTTCTATATTTTGCAATATTTTATTATGCCCTTATTGAACAGTTAATTCTACTAGGTAAATTTATGTCTTTAGTATTTCCTTTTATTGATATTTATTTACGTACAAGCTTTTATTTTCTTTTTTAAGGTCACTGGCGGTCGTGTAAGCATTTCACTGCATATTATACTGTGTATGACTGTGTATGTGACAAATAAAATTTGAATTTGAATTTGGAGCCGGGGAACCCATGCAACTAGGGCGCGCCTCCTTGTCCGCCGCAGAACGGGCACGAAGATTTCGGGAGGGACTCTGTGCTTACTGTGGGTCAAATGCACACAACCGAGCCATCTGCCCCCTCCGTCCGGGAAACGCCCAGGCCCGGTGAGACATGAGGGAAGCTCGCCGGGTCACCTTCAGATCTCTCCCGTTATCACCAACATCTCCCGTCTCGCGGTACAGGTACATCTCCAGTTTGACCACAGACGAGTCGGAAGTACTGCGTTCATCGATTCCCGGTGCCGCAGGAAATTTCATTGACTCCAATTACGCCAAGCAACTGGGGATGAAATTTGAGGTGTTATCCCAGCCGGTTCGGATCACCTCAGTTGACGGTCGCCCCCTATCATCCAGTCCCATCACCACACAAAGCCAACTGGTCACCCTGATCATCAATGAGCACCAAGAACGAATCCAGTTCCACCTCACCACCATCTCGTCACCACCCATCATCCTCGGACACCCCTGGTTACTCCAACATGACCCACTCATCTCCTGGACCCGGACTCGTATCCTCCAGTGGGGGCCGACCTGTTCCGAACTTTGCTTCTAAGCACCGGCTGGGACGTGTTCTAGGGAGTCCGAGGCCCCCGATGTCGACACCAATGCCATTCCCGCCATGTATTGGGACCTGGCTGAAGTGTTCTGTAAGAGACGCGCCACACACCTTCCACCACATCGCCCTTACGATTTGGCGATTGACCTTCAGCCAGGCTTCGTGCCCCCCCGCGGCCATCTCTACTCCCTCTCTGCCACCTCTTCCATTATGGAGGAATATGTGACCAACGCTCTCCGCCAAGGCACCATCAGGCCCTCTTCATCGCCTGTCGCCGCGGGGTTTTTCTTTGTGAAAACGAAAGGAGGCGAACTTCGCCCGTGTGTCGATTATCGGGGGCTCAATAATATCACCATCAAGAATCGTCAACCGTTGCCTCTTACCAACTCTGCCCTGGACAATCTCTCTGGCGCCACCATTTTCACAAAGTTGGACCTTCGGAGCGCCTACAACTTGGTGCACATCAGAGAGGGAGAGTGGAAGACGGCATTCATCACGCCCACGAGGCACTACGAAAGTCTGGTCATCCTCTTTGGTCTCTGCAATGCCCCCGCTGCCTTCCAGCACTTTATCAACGACGTTCTCCGGGACATGCTAGGGCGGTGGGCATTTGCATACCTAGATGACATCCTCATCTACTCCCGCACTAAGGAAGAACATGTCCAACACGTCAGGGTGGTATTAAAGAGACTGCACGCCCACCAACTGTACTGTAAGTTGGAAAAGTGCGCTTTTCACGAGCACTCCACCACGTTCCTGGGTTTTGTCATCTCGTCCCAGGGTGTGGACATGGACCCGCAGAAGCTGGAAGTTGTGCGTCATTGGCCCCTACCCAAGACTCTCAAACAGCTTCAACGGTTTCTTGGGTTTGCGAATTTTTATCGTCACTTTATCCGGGACTACAGTACGGTTGCAGCACCCCTAACTGCTCTGACCCGTCCATCAGCTCATCCATTCAGCCTCAACCCAGCAGCCGTCAGTGCCTTCTATAAACTGTGTCACCGCTTCACCACCGCCCCCATTCTTCTCCATCGAGACGCAAGTAAACCATTCGTTTTGGAGGTGGACGCCTCAGATGTGGGCGCTGGGGCTGTTCTCTCCTAACGAGGTCCAGATCAGAAACTACACCCCTGTAGTTTCTTCTCCAAAAAGTTTGACACCACTCAGCAGTGATACGGGGTAGGGGACCGCGAGCTGCTGGCCATAAAGTGGGCTTTGGAGGAATGGCGTCACTGGCTCCAGGGCGCCAGGGAGCCATTCATCATCTGGACCGATCACCAAAATCTTATCACCATCCGCAACTTTAAACAGCTCAATCCGAGACAGGCGCGGTGTTTCTGTTCTTCGAACACTATAACTTCCATCTGTCCTACCACCCGGGGTCCAAAAACACCAAGGCCGATGCCCTCTCCCACCAGCATGAGGAAGACGTCACCCGGGCAGAACCCGCGCCTGTTCTCCCACCCACGAAGATTTGGAATTTGGGATTTGGAAACAAGGGTCCACCAGGCACAGGCTATGGAGAACGAACCGGCAGGTGTGCCGCCTGGACGTCTCTATGTACCACCCAGCTTCGGGAGAACTCCACCCACTTCCTGTCCCTCGCCGGCCCTGGTCGCACATTGCCGTCGACTTCATCACGGGCCTGCCGGATTCGGAAGGAAAGACCACCATCATGACCATCGTCGACCGTTTCTCCAAAGCCGTGCACTTGGTGGCCCTTGCCGGACTTCCATCCGCCAAAAACACCGCGGAACTGATATTAGAACACGTAGTCCGCCTGCATGGGTTCCCTAAAGACATCGTCTCGGACAGAGGGCCCCAGTTCACTGCCCGGTTCTGGAAGGCCTTCTGCCGTCTGATCCATTCCACCTGTAGACTCTCATCTGGATACCACTCTCAGACTAATGGTCAGACGGAGCGGGCCAACCAGCAACTGGAGCGCTACCTGAGATGTTTCGTCGCCGATCGCCAGCGCTCCTGGGCTCGCTACCTCTTATGGGCTGAGTTATCACACAACCTCCACGTCACCTCAGCCACCAATCTCAGTCCATTCGAGGTGTGCCACAGTTTCCAACCTCCGATGTTTGAACATCAAGAACCGGAGTTTGACGTACAGTACCGTCCACCCAACAGTTGGTCCGCAGGTGCCGACGGCTCTGGGACCAAGCCAACCAAGCCATTCACCGAGCCAACACCTGTTACACCACCCAGCATCGCCGTCGGCACCCTCCGGGACGGTTGTATAATGTAGGTGACAAGATGTGGCTTTCGACAAAAAACCTCCACCTCCACACAGAATCCAAAAAGTTGTCACCCAGGTTCATCGGCCCCTATCGTATTCACCTCCGGATCAACCCTGTCACCTACCGGCTCCAGCTGCCTGCGGCACTCCGAATTCACCCGGTATTCCACACCTCACAGTTCAAACCCTTCACCACCTCTCCAATGATTCCACCCTCCCCCCCTGCTCCTCCTCCCCGAATCATAGACGGTGCCCCTGCCTACACCGTTCGTCGAATCCTCGACTCGCGACCTAGGGGTCGAGGCACCCAATACTTGGTCGATTGGGAAGGCTACGGGCCTGAGGAGCGGTCGTGGGTTCCGGCCCGCTTTGTCCTTGACCCAGAACTTATCAGTTATCAGAACGTATCCTCCACCCCAGGACCGTCGGGAGTCGGTCCTGGACAGGGGGGTACTGTCACACACACACTTGCGCCGCGACCGGCACAAGGACCCGGAAGTAGCCAGTTCGCAAAAGCAGGAAGCAAAAAAAAAAAGACAAGATGGCTTTTCACCTCACTCAGTCATTGAGTTTCGCCCATGTCGGATCAGCTCGTATTGCTTCCAATTCGTGAGTACTCACTATCTTGGGTTATCTTTCTGTCTAGAGTGTGTGTTTATAGGACGCGGGTTAAATTTGTGTTTTTCCCTTTCTCCGTTGTTGTGAGAGTCCTTAGATTAAATCGCGTGGTTATCCTGCCTTCTCGCTTGCTTCCGCGTTTGGGTTTACCATCCACGCTACAAGGGCTAACCGCTAAAGCTAAGTCTTCTGGTCTACTCCGGGTTAGTTCACTGACCAATATTTTATTTTTCCAACAGAGCATAATATAAAGAAGGAACTAAATCAAATGTAGAAAAAAACATTTTTGGTGGGGTGGAAAATTATTTAAAAACACCACAAATTAATAATTCTTTTTTCATCTTATAATGAACCTGATATTTATAAAACGTATTTTTAAGAACTGGGAATTTTAAGATATTATCCAAAGGTTACTTTCTTTTGCTGAACAAATTATATATTTTTGTTGTTGTTTTTTTCCTGGGCTGTTATTTGTTTAGCTAAACAATCTTTAATTGATCATTTGCACATACAGTTTTCATGATACTAAATTGGTAGTTAGACCACATGTGAAATGTTAATGTATTTAATGTTTGGTTTAAGTTTTTTCTTTAAAGTATTTTTATATAATGTGTTGGTCTCTGTTATCTGTATATTATTGAGATTATCCCATTATTGTTAAAATATGTAGACTGAGGCTTCATATTAAGAAAACCTCAAGCAGAATGAATGACTGCATTTTTATCATGGAGCAGTGGATGAGGTGCCAATCCATTATAGGGAAGTATACGCTTACACTGCAAAATTTGAAAAACACCCACATTTACATTTGGAAACAATACATTCTACACCTACATGTCTTTGGACTGTGGGAAGAAACCAACAAGAATGGGCAGAGAATGCAAAATCTTTGCACACAGCTCAGTGGTGAGATTTGATGTATTTTTTGTTTGCTTATTTCTTTAACTTTTAAAAACTTTGTGCAGCTCAACCCTTTCATTTTATACAATTTTAATGATACAGTATTAATGATGATCAAAGTTACCATGCAGGATGAAGCACCAGAGGCTCCAGCGCAGATCATCAGGTCAGTAATTTGATTCCCCCAGTAAGACTGGCAATTGGTGTTAGTCAGCAGAGGCAGAGCGGCCTGCTGGAGAAGTGCAGGGGTGTTTGCAGCTAAAAGAGTATAAGATAGCTGACATTAAAGACAGATCTTTTAAAAACAGAAATCCTCATATGAGTCTTTAAAAAGTCTACAAGTTCATGTGATATAGACAAAGCCTAATGCAGTTTAAGACACCCATAATAAGCCTTGCATTACCATTGTATCTGGTCAAACCCCAGCCGCTTGTGACACACTTCATGCCACCTTGGAAGTCGTCACTGGTAGCAGCCAAACACACAGGGGACACACGGGCGCTGAGCTGGGCAGGAGTGGCCAGTTTGATCAGGGCAACGTCATTGTTGATTTTGTATGAATCGTAATTGGGGTGCCTGATGGACTGTGTTTGAGAGAGAATTAATATATGTAGAGTTGTTATTAATCTGATCTAAAACTATAACTCAGAATAGTTCAAGTATTTTTTATAGACCTGATACAAACCTTTGCAACTTTCAAGACCTGAATGCTCTCTGCATTAGAGGAGCGGTCATGCTCTCCAAGGACCACAAGGTGAGAAGTTCTGCAAGCAAAAATTTCACTTCCTGTCATACACTTATAATTGGTTTATAGTTTTATCTGCTAAAACCCACAACAACAAAAAAATAAATATGGCTTGACTTTTGTATACATTTGCATCTTGTTGAATTATTTCAAAAGCTGGTTATTATATGGTAATATATACACACTTAAAAGTTTATTTAGTTTAGTTATGTGTTAATACTAATGTGTAGGGCCACTCTTTTTTTTTTAAGAGAATTAAACTATAGACGAAATTGCAACTATAAGGAGGACAAAAGCCTGAATCTAAGATTTCCGTCCCTACCTGACATTGCAGTGAGCAGCTGTCACCACCCAGTACTCATTGACCAGAGAACCACCACAGAAGTGGAAGCGAGTACTGTCCTGAGAAGAGAAAGGGAGAAATTTAAATCTGGTTCTATTTAGCTTATCCACACCTATACTGTATTGTAAACAGGAGTTTAACATTGCGCAGATCCTGAAAGACAAGAGGGGGAGACTCACCTGCAGAGACACTTGCCAGGGCCATGAGTGGGGCACAGCCTGCTCACCATTGACAATCCTGGAATACCCAGTAATCACAGGAGTAATGGCAGGGACACCACAACCTTAAAGTATCACACAGACAACTTGTTAAAAACCTTTTCAACCAATTCATCCACATGCCAAAATTATATATAATAATAATAATAATACTAAATTTACTAAAGCAAGCAGTGTTGGTGAGACTAGAAACATCCACAGGCAGGACAGTACTTGTATAAGATACAAATACAAATATCATTAGTTTTACTCTTTAACACAAATAATTAAAAAAAATTACATACCATATGTTGCGCCAATAAAGGCGAGGCAAGAGAGGATCCACAGAAAAGCCATGACTTCACACTGCTGTAGCTGGCTAGAGTGAGAGCTTTTATGGAGCAACTGAGACCTTGGATTCAGCATATCTTGCTACCCCATCCCAAAATAACTCCAACTTCACCTGTGCATTTAGTGTTATCAAAGTAGTTTTTCCCATGAAACATACTGAACTTCTTACTGTAACTTTTGCAATAAAAGCAGTGACAATGATCATTTAATAATAAAACTTGTTTTAACCTTTAGAATATATGTTTGTTTCTTTTATTCAGAATGTAAAACAAATTATTTCTAGTTTCCTAAAATATATTACTTTATTTTAAGATACTAAATAGTCTGTTACTGGTCTGTTAATACTTTGGAATTATTTTTTTTTTTTTCAGAATTGATAAGCAAGTTATTCTGTAACCTGTAGGTAGGCTGACAACAGGAGACATGTAAGAGGTCAACCTTGTCCTAGCTATAGGACAAAAAGTGAGATTTCTGACTTGAAGCTTAGAGAAAAATCAGACCTTTATTATAATATATGTGACACTGTCTGTTCAAATACAACTAAATTAATTATATTAAATATTATTATATATAGGCGGCGCGGTGGTGTAGTGGTTAGCACTGTCGCCTTGCACCTCCAGGGTCTGAGTTCGGTTCCCCGGCCAGGCTCGATTCCCGTCTCTGTGTGCATGGAGTTTCCATGTTCTCCCCGTGCTTGGTGGGTTTCCTCCCACAGTCCAAAGATATGCAGGTTAGGCTAATTGGCGTTCCTAAATTGCCCGTAGTGTGTGATTGGGTGTGTGAGTGTGTGTATGTGTGTGCCCTGCGATGGATTGGCACCCTGTCCAGGGTGTACCCCGCCTAGTGCCCGAAGTCTCCTGGGATAGGCTCCAGGTCCCCTGCGACCCTGAACACAGGATTAAGCGGTATAGAAAATGAATGAATGAATGAATTATTATATATAATTTTATATATATAATAGTATAATATTGTATATAAAATAATTACCACAAAGGCATAAATGATGTATCCATGATCCTGTCACCAGTTTATTGGTGTGTTATTGACAATAATAATTTACATTAACAACTGCATTAACTGCATTAAATAATTTACATTAACAACTGTTATGGTTGTTTGGTGTATATATAAAGATAAATTTTTGGCATTTTTCCTCGGTATGCGACCACACCAAATTTGAAATGAAACACTCATTATCTGTGTGAAGTCAAGACATTCAGCACTAATTCAAGAGTTTGACAAGTTTGACATTAACCATTCAGAAATTATAGCCATTTTCATACACACACCAAATTTTAGGGAGGTTCATAAATAATGGAACAAACTAACATAATTAAATACTTGGCTGTAAATAATTTGTAGTCAATTACTGTCTGGAGTACATGGAAATGATCAAATGCTGAGTGTGGTAATCAGGAGGTGGACATGGTCAGTAACAATGCTCAGGTAGGCTGTGGCATTTAAACGATGCTCATTTGGTGTCCAAAAGTGTGCGAAGAAAATATACCCACACCATTATACCCCTACCCCCATCCTGAACTGATACAAGGCAGGATGGATCTATGCTTCCATGTTGTTATCTGACAAGAGTGGCATATGGTATGGTCTTCGGCTGCTGTAGTCCATCTGCTTCAAGGTTTAATACATTGTGCATTCAGAAGGCATTAACAACTATATTTTCTCTTTTTAAGCCCATTTTCTGTAAACCCTAAAGATGGTTATGTGTAAGAATCCAGTAGATCAAGAGTTTAAAAAAATATTCAGACCAGGCCACAATCACTTGAGTGACATGTGTTTGGTTAATTAGATATTTACATTAAAAAGCAGTTTTTAAATGGTCAGTTAGGTATGCCATATTTATTAGAACAAAATGTATGTGTTAAGAACATGGATTTAACTTTTATTTGAAGTGCAGAAAAGAAAAATAGAAGCTTACACAGGCATTACAAAGTGAGATTTAGAGCACAAAATATATAGACCTTCTTAACACCGTGCTGCATAGCAAAAATGGCCTCATTTGTATAAAATCACACAATATGATGTGTACACACATGCACGTGGCAAGGTGTAAAATCAGTTTAACATCATGACGTCACTAGGCCTATTAGAGCTTTATTTTTACATTGTACAACACTTATTGTAGCGCGTTCTCATAATTCGTTTTAATATCCTTTCTGGGTACTGTAGTATAAAATTCTGTTAATTCAAATTCAACCTGCTAACATGCTTATTTCGTGCTTTCACGCTTGACATCAATGTAAATATCTCCACACTGCTGCATCCACGGACGCTTCGTTTCTATGAGAGACGCTTCCGTTAACGCTACGTAGTTACGCTCAGAATCACAGCCAATCACTGTGGTCGATCATATGAGTGACGTGTCTGTGGTGCTAGCTCTGCGTAGGGAGGCGGGACGTTAAAAAAGCAGCCGATAGTGCAACTAAGCTGAGTAAAATCAGTTTATACAGTTATAAGTGCTGTTGATTTTCTCCTCGTAGTGGTGAGTCATTCATGCTGTTCAGCTCGAGAACTAAGTTACCGATACTACATTTATAGGAAAAAATTTCTGGCATGTCTTTTATCAAAGTTTACCTTTAAACCTGTGTGTTATACTGTATAAGCTAATCGGCTAACGTTAGGTGAGGTAACAGTTATAATTTCACATCAGCTTGTTGTTGTTTTTAAGAACTCGTAAACATGCTGTTTGTTTGTTAAATAATGTTAATTGGAGCTAAAAAAAAAAGAGACTGTCCCACCAATATTTTGTAAAAATATTTTAAAAAGTCAGAAACTGATACTGAATGGGCCATCTAGTCAATGGCGGCCCTTTTGCATGACTTGAAGATGTAGAGAAGGATGAGCAGTGATCTTGCTGTTGATATTTCTCGTTCTGCCAGGTTTAAGATGTCGGCCCCGAAGTCCGCCTCATCGAAAAGTTTCACCTCAACTCCACTCAAAAGCAAATTCTCCCTACCAAGGAGCATTCCAAGGAGAAGCAGGAGTTTGGAATCCACAGGCGACTCAACCTACTCCCTCCTGTCCCCCATTTATCACGATAGTTTTGAATTATCAGATGATGATGATAAGGATGAAGCACTGAAACGGTGTCAGCCTCCTGAAGACCCCTCTCTTACTGCACACCAAAGTGTATTACCCATCAGTCAAAGCAGGTATATTCTTAGTGAATATGCTTTGTATTATATAAAAAATTTCGTCAACTTCCGCATCCGATGTAATGTCTTTTTTTTTCCTCTCCCAGAAATGCATCCCATCATGCAGAAGATACCTCCAATACAAGACTCAATCTGAGTGCATGGGAGCAGTGGCTTGTAAGTAAAGCCAAAGAAGAGCGAATCAAAATACACCAGAAATCCCTCCAGGTACATTTTGTTTATCAACATATTTACTACATTGCTGTGACTATATTGTCAGCATTTTAGAGCGACTTGTCTGTGATGTTTATATGTTATTTTTCTGTGTCATATATTTTTGTTCTGCTTTATCACAAAATCATAAAACTGTGATTAAACAATGTATTTCAGGAAGAAGCTCTGAAAGAAAAGAAGGAGCAAGAAGAAACGGAACAGCAAAGAAAAAAAGCAGTCAGTGAGTGTAAAATCCAGGAGTGGCTTCAAATGAAGAGGGAACAGGTACCTCTTTCTTTATTTAAATATTTTCCCTTTAAAGGGTGGAAATAAAATCATACAGTTATGAAACATGTTCGCATTAATGCAAGGTATAATGGGGCAATGGTGGATCAGCGGTATAAGCCATGGATCATGGCTGACCCTGCGCTCTGACATCAGCGACCAAGCTAGGATATGGGACGAAAAGAATTTTACTGTGCAGTAATGTACACGTGACAAGTAAAGGCTTATATTAATTTATTGTTGTAGGAAAATCATAGAAATATGCAACATCAACATTCTGGTATTTATGCATCTGAAACAATTGCACCATTTGAACACTAGAGGTCCCAATCTGTGCAACCCATAGAGTTAAAATACATTCACAAAGCACTGTATTAGTATACCAACTCATTCATGCAACCATCTTAGCAGCCAACCTTACAGTAGCAGTGTCAGTGGCGGCTGCTCTAAGACTACAAGGGATGCTCAGCTTCCCCTACTATGTCAGAAAATAAATGCTCATATATGCACTGTCGTATTTATATTGGTTTTAATAAAAGTGCGCTAGAACGCATTCAACTTCATGACTAGTTCGTTCAGAATCAAGTATTTATTGTAGATTGTTTGACGCAATTTTCTTGTCATACATTTCCGTGCCGCATAGCGCGTTAAACCCTCCGACTGAAGCCCAGCTTCACTGGATCTCTATGGCGAAGCACAGACTAGCTTTTTTCAGTGCAGAAAAGCTGGACGGTAATTGGATAAATGCACCAAAATCGTCACTTCCAGGGAAGCTCGGCTTCTCTGGGGGTGAATGGACCTGTGGGTGGGACAGGACGCTGGGCTGCTGCATGATGATTGGAGGAGCTGTTTAAACGGCGGAACCCCTTTTTGCTTGACAGCATGTCTTAAGTATACATCAGCGCTACAGACAGCGTGTCGCTAGACCATTTTTAGGGGGGCTTTAGCCGACCTAACATTTGTACTCAGCCCCCCTAAAAATTCTCCATAAACTTCACACAAATTGCTGGTTCCCCATCGTCCCCTTTAAATTTCACGAAAGTGTCGGCAGACTTCGTCTCCTCACCGTCTTTCAGCGGGTCTTCAATTCACCATCACAGGGGGAGGATTAAGTCAAGGTGTGTGTTTTTCAATAAATTGTTATACCTGCATCAGTGCAGTCCTTTCTCATAAAAACAGTTTACAAAATGTAATGAGGGATTAATCGGTTAAATCTTCGCTGAGTTCACCCTCATCACACCAGCTGTTTCAACCTAATTGTCTATATAAAACATTGCATGCGCAGTGCATATGGCATTAAATACCAGAGTTATGAACATAAATGATTAAAAAATAGTGACAGACAGCATTCAGTGCTCTCGTTTAACTGTATAGCAGTGTGATTTACAGAGATAGAAAAAAAATTTTTTTTTGGTAATAAATATTGTATTAAATAATGTCCCAAATCATAAAATACATTTATTAGCCTTAGAGTAGGGTTTTTGTCACTTTGATTTAGAAAAAGTTACTTTTTTAATGAATAGAAACAAATAAAAAACAAAGAATGATATTAAAAAGATGCTTTTTAAAAATTACATTAAAACTATTTTTGTCTATATTAATGAATTTGAATAAATAGCCTAGTAGCTATGAAATTTTAAGGGGTTGAATAGAGAACCTACTGTCTTATTTATGTAGCTAAAACACTAATTTAAACTAGATAACATGATCAAAGTTTAAATATTTATATTTAACTGTAGATGGAAGGTTTTTCAAGTCACATGATAAAAAAGATGTTCTATTCTTACCTGCTGCTCATTTGGAGACTCCCATGTGACTTGAAAAACCTTCCATCTCCAGTTCTCTGTTCAGTTCTACAGTTCAGTTCTCTGAAAGCGCAGCCTCTCAGGCACATTAACACTGTGTCCCCAACATTGATTGAAGTCTTTGCATCAGAAACTATCTTTCACATTTTTTATGTTTGCCAGTTTCTAACAAAAAGCAGCAGTATTGTCAAAGAATTAACAGATAAATATTTAATATTATTGGCACCCACACAGTTTATTCCATTGTCCAGCCTCATAGGTGTGTTGTTTATATTGTTAATCAATGTAAGTTTAAAGTTGTATGCTGTTTTCTATGGAAGTATAATAGTGCCAAAATTCCTGAAAGCAAAATAGCAGGTTGAATTAAATGAACTGAAAAAACGTGTTAAAATAAAAATGTTTGAATTTTTCTGCACTGCAATTTGATCTGAATTGAAAAAAATCTTAGAGCATTTACAATGTTTTTAAATTTTTGCCACTGCAATTTATTGTGGTTGTATATTTCAAGTGAAAATGTAATTCAAGCATTTAAAATTCAATGCAAAAATATTCAAGTTAATAAATTGCTGTTCAAAAATATTTTCAGGTGTTAAAAATACAATCTTTATTATTTTTCAATCTTACAAATTCAAGGAACAAAATTCAGGTCGCTAAAATTCAGGTAACAAAATTCAGGTCGCTAAAATGCTGGTCTTCACATCCGGGATATCACAGGAAGAGCAGTGGAGTGCCGCGTGCTGCTGTCCGTGCCGCAGTGCACTTTACAGTGTACTTCCTGCTCCCTCTGCAGTCTACTTTCCAGAAACTACTTACCGATTGGAACGCAACACTCTTAACTAACAGGCTGGGTTTCCAGGTGCACAATAAAGGGTGTAAATTGTTAAAATCACCCCTCTGCAATAAACGCTATATTTAAAGCAAAGCCGGCGCTCTTTCATTCACACGCGAGAGCGATGGGTTTCCTGCCCCTGGAGTCACATTCAGTAACAAGATGGGATAAATTTCCTCAGCAGCAGCAACAACATACATGCTGTTTACACTTTGTTAAATTTATATTGCTTATAAATAAAGGTAACCATAAATATTTTGTAATTAAGAAAAACGTAAAGTGTGGATAGTGCGGTTTAATGTCAGTCTGATTAAAATAAAATAAATAAATGAACACATTTTTGTCACTAATTATTTTATGCAACGCAATTACAACATTTCAGTTTAATATCTAGTATTAAGTCATAAGTCTTGGATAAATTAATACCTGTCGCACTGTGACTTTGTCGCATATAAAATTTTACATCAATGGCTGCACTACAATTAACCCCATTTCTCTTTTTTTATTGTAATTTATATATTTTATTTATACCCTTTTTATAAATCTTGTAGTTTTTGTACATCATTGCACTAGTACCTCTGGTCAGTTCCCACACGACCCTTTGTATACTGCCTGTATGTAAAATATAGTGTGCAGTCTATAACCTGTCTTACTGTTATTGTCTCTATTGCTGCTGGATATCTGGAATTTCCTTCTGAATCAATAAAGTATCTGTCTGTCTATCTATCTGTCTGTCTGTCTGTCTGTCTTTATTCTTTGTCTTGAATTGTCCCTATCAGTTTCTTTTCGTCTGCAGTTACTCTGGTGTCACTCGCTGAACTGTTTGACTGCTTCCTAAATTAGTTTCTTCTGCTGTACAGAGTTTTTCCACAGACTGTAACAATTACCGAGCGCAGGGGCGGGAAACCCATCGCGTGTGAATGAAAGAGCGCCGGCTTTGCTTTGAATATAGCGTTTACGGAATGGGGGTAATTTTAACAGTTTATTGTGCAACTGGCAACCCAGCCTGTTAGCTTCTGGAAAGTAGACTGCAGAGGGATCAGGAAGCACACTTTAAAGTGCACTGCGGCACGGACAGCAGCACGCGGCACTCCACTGCTCTTCCTGTGATATCCCGGATGTGAAGACCAGCATTTTAGCGACCTGAATTTTGTTACCTGAATTTTAGCGACCTGAATTTTTACTACCTGAATTTTTACTACTTGAATTTTGTTCCTTGAATTTGTAAGATTGAAAAATAATAAAGATTGTATTTTTAACACCTGAAAATATTTTTGAACAGCAATTTATTAACTTGAATATTTTTGCATTGAATTTTAAATGCTTGAATTACATTTTCACTTGAAATATACAACCACAATAAATTGCAGTGGCAAAAATTTAAAACATTGTAAATGCTCTAAGGATTTTTTTCAATTCAGATCAAATTGCAATGCAGAAAAATTCAAACAATTTTATTTCAACACGGTTTTTTCAGTTCATGTAATTCAACTTGCTATTTTGCTTTCAGGAATTTTGGCACTAATATACTTCCATAGTTTTCTGGTTATATTTTTTTGATTGTACCTGTACATAGAAAAAAGTTTATACGGTAAACAGCATGTGTGATCAAGAAGACTCATTTGAGTACTGATTCTGTGTTAAACATCTATGGGGCTAAGCCCCCTTTACCAGAAAATCCTAGAAAGGCCCCTGGCTACAGAGATTCGAGTTCAGTCCCATGCGAATTTGCAGGTGATTTTTTTTTTTTTTATGATGAAAAATGTAATTATTATAATAAATTTTATGATGAAGGCCTAATATGAGCTTCCCCTGTTTCAAAAGCTAGCAGCCGCCACTGAGCAGTGTGTTGCATAAACTCATGCAGGTATGGGTCAGCAGCTTTGCTTAGAACAGTGCTTAAATCAGCTTTCACAGACAGGTTTTATTGTTTTTAACTGTTGGATCTCCTGATCTCTAGCTTTTATTCAGAATGGTGCAAAAAAGAAGCAAATATCTTGTGGACAAATATCCACAAATATTAAGAAGCAAATATCTTGTGCTTTGTCATAAGTAGGCTTTTATTGTCATTCCAACCATATACAGTTCAGTACACAGTGAAGCAAAATAATGTTCCTCCAGGACCAAGGTGCACATGCAACAACATAAGTTAACATCACAACTCTACCGGAACCAACTAGCTAACTAAGAGACCTAATTAGCTGATTAACTCAGATATGACGGATTTAAATTTTTTTTACCAAAAACTATTTCTATACATAAAACAATAGACAACAAAGTACACATGCAAACAAAGAGTGACAATAACCACAACGTAACACGTTTCAGTACTTTTGTACTGTAGTAATGAGGTATGAGTTGAGGTAGTGGGAGGAGAAACAGTAAACATTTGACAAAATAGCAAGAAAATAAATATAGTGCAAAAAGAGAAGATCAGGTAGGTAGGTATGAACAAATTGTGAGATGGTTGTAGATCAAGTGTTTGTGCATGTTAGTGATGGGAAGTTTGAATCATTTTAGTGACTGGGTTCTTTGAATCTCATTCATCAAAATGAACAAATCTTTTTTTTTTTTTTTTGAGTCATTTAGTTCATTTCTTTCTTTTGATCAGAAATAAAATAAAATGTTGCGTTTTCAATAAAAAGACCCTACAATATGTCTACATACACAAATTTTGGCTATAGTTCCAGTTATAGTTACAGTTCAGAATATTACAATGCAACTAAGGACACATTATAATAAACAGAATGAGTAGTTCACCTCTCATCAGTCAGAGTCGTTCGTTCTTTTGAATCTATTGCACCACATAGCGTCTATGGGAGTCACTTGACAAAGGAACGAACGACTCGAGACTTGAAGACTCATTGCTGAGAATCGTTCAGTTCTGTTTCCTGTGTACTAAACTGCATAGCATCTATGGGAGTCACATGTCAAAAGAACGAACGACTAGGGACTCGAAGACTCCCTAGCACAATCGTTCAATACTGTTTCCTGTGTACTGCACTGCATAGCGTCTATGGGAGTTACGTGTCAAAAGAACAAACGACTCGAGACTTGAAGACTCATTGCTGAGAATCATTCAATTGTTTCCTGTCTATAACATATGGAGGTTTTGTGATGCTTTGTGCATGCGCGCCTAATAGAAAATGAACAAATCACTCTCTGAGATACTCGTTCATCTGAGACATGTTAAAGATTTGTTCAAAAAGAACGAATCGTACATGAACGACTCAGTTCAGTCCTGATGTTATTTAGATCGTCTGAGTGATTTGTGTGTGTTTTATCAGTCCAGAATCCTTCGGTACCTTTTTCCAGATGGCAGGAGTGTGAAGTGTGTGTGAGAGGGGTGTGTCTGATCAGCCACAATGCTGGTGGCTTTGCGGATGCAGCTTGTGGTGTATATGTATTCAATAGAGGGGAGAGAGACCCCGATGATCTTCTCAGCCGTCCTCACTATCTGCTGAAGGGTTTTGTGGTCCGATATGGCACAATTCCCAAACCAGACAGTGATACAGCTGCTCAAAATGCTCTTGATTGTCTCTCTATAGAAGGTGGTGAGGATTGGTTGTGGAAGCTGGGCCCTCCTCATCCTTCTCAGGAAGAAAAGACATTGTTGGGCTTTCTATTGCAGAGAGCTGGTGTTGAGGGACCAGGTGAGGTTCTCCTCCAGGAGGACACTCAGGAATTTTGTGATTTTGACAATCTCCACAGAGGAGCCGTCGATGTTGAGCGGAGAGTGATCGCTCCATGTCCTCTTGAAGTCAAAACCCATTTCTTTTGTTTTATCGACGTTTAGAGACAGGTTGTTGTCCTTACACCAGTCCGTTAGCCTCTGCACTTCCTCTCTGTATGCTGACCCTTTGTTGTTGCTGATGAGACCCACCGCGGTCGTGTCATCAGCAAACTTGAGGATATGATCGGAGCTGTGTGGTGCTACACAATCATGAGTCAGCAGTATGAAGAGCAGGGGACTGAGCACACAGCCCTGGGGGGCCCCAGTGCTCATTGTGGTGATGCTGGAGGTTCCCGATCCACACTGACTGGGGCCTTTCGGTCAGAAAGTCCATGATTCCAGTTAATGTATACAGTTACATTCTAACGTAAGTGTCCTTCTCGTTAAGATGCGACAGTGCCGGGTGGAGTGTGGTGGAGATGGCATTGTCCATCGAACGGTTTGAAATATACGCAAACTGCAGTGGGTCCAGTGATGGGGGCCAGCAGGGTCTTGATGTGTCTCATGACGAGTCACTCGAAGCACTTCATGATGATTGGTATGAATGCAACAGGGAGATAGTCATTGAGACAGGACACAGAAGACTTTTTCGGCACGGGGACGATGGTGGTAGATTTGAAGCAAGTGGGAACGACGGCGCTGCTCAGAGAGATGTTGAAGATGTTGGTGAGAACATATGCCAGCTGTTCTGCACATTCTCTGAGCACTATGCCTGGGATGTTGTTTGGTTCAGCAGCTTTACGTGGGTTGACTCGGCGTAGATTTTTCTTCACATCAGTCGCTGTGAGACACAGCACCTCGTTCGGAGTGGGATGGTCTTCCTCACGGTCACATCGTTCTGCATGTTGAATCGTAGAAGCTGTTCAGCGCATGTGGAAGGGAGCCGTCACTGTCACAGGCAGGTGATGATGTCCTGTAGTTGGTGATGACTTTGTATGCCCTGCCATAACATTTGACAGGAACATCTTTTTGATGAGAGAAGTCATCTGACTGGCCAGGCTAGTTGGTGCTGTCAGAAACGTTACAGAAATTCACTACAGACAACTTATTTGTACAATTGTGGTAAGCAGAAAAGTATTTCAGAACTGTACAACACATTGTACCTTCAAGAAGACAGGCTACAACAACAGAAGACCGTGTCATTTTTCCATTTCTATCAGCTGAGACCAGAAAGCTGAGACTGCTTCATTAAAGACTGAAAAAACATAGCATGTTTTGATTAATCTTGATTCCTGCTGAGGCACACATGGTGGAGTCAGAATTTGGTACCAATAGCAGGAATCAATGGACCCAACCTGAATTATTTCAATAGTTCAGACTGGTAGAGAGAAACACTAAAGACCACAGAGAATGTCATTTTGCTGACCACCGAGCTCACAATGTTACAGTAGATAATTTTTTTCCTCAGGATCAAAACAAATTTTATTCTGTCAAATGGGGGCATGGCATTTAAAAAAAATATATATATATATATATATATATATATATATATATATATATATATATATATATATATATATATATATATATATATATATATATTATGTAATATATTTAAGATAATGGTGAATTTTGTTCAAAATCTAATGTTAGATTTAAAAGTGTTGAACTTTAATAATGAAGTCAGTATTGTGAATCGAATTCAGTCATGACCATCATGTATTATTAATGTAATTGTTAATAACACTGACTCCATTTTTTTTCTTTTCCAGGAGAAACAGGAAAAGCTTTCCCAGGTGTCCCAGAAAACAAACAAAATGTTGCTTGAAGAGCGGAAACGTTTGGAGGTAAAAAAAAAAGCCCAAGAAAAATATAAAGCCTGGCTCCATAAGAAACAGTATGAGGAAAAGGAAAAAAAAATAAAAGAGCAAGTATGTTTATAATATATAATGTTTTAATTTAAATAAACAAGATGAGCTTATTTTCAAATTGGCTGATTGTTTATAAATTTTGTAAAACAGGAAGAACTTGCAAGAAGAGAGAAAGAGGAGAGAGAACAAAAAGAGAGAGCAGATGAGAAGTTTGAAGAGTGGCTTAAAAGCATAAATGACAAAGAAAAACATAAACGTCAGTTATCAGCATGTTCAGCTAGTAAGTGGCATATTTTTTTTCCCTTTAAAAACAAGCTGCACATTTTCTTTGGAAATGAAATGCTTAAATCACCTAATCTAAGTCTTTACATTTCAAAGTTTAGTTATGTGAAAATACACTTTTCCTTCATGTTGTGAAACATTTCTTTTTTTTTAGGTAGTCATGACTATCTAAACTATCCAGCTCCCAGTTTTGTGAATCCTGTTCCATGGAAGCCCATTCACGTTCCCCAGCATGACAGAACGCCCAGGAAGAGCTCTGCACACAAGAAACAGCAAGGTCCACCGAAATACCACTCAACTCCATGTCTTACTTACAAACCAAAAGACACCATCAGCTTTGCTACCAAAAGACGTTGATATTCTCAGGTTAAGACATGGAACAAATGTAGAGCTTTTACTTTTATTAAAATGTACAGTACAAACAGAAGGTGTTTTTATGTATTTAGGCTGATATTTAGAAATGATTGTCGGTCCGGATCGTGTGTATTTTGCGTTTAAATGTTGATGTTGATCACAGGTTAGTTTTTCAAATCACTGACACCATAGAGGAATGTGGTGATTTTGCGATGTGTGATAACTGTTATTTTAGAGGTAAGAATTGGGGAAGAAATATTTTAAGCAATGTTTTTCCAAATAAAATTCTAACACATAAGCAAGGAAAAGGAAATTTGTGTGTTCAATGTGTTAATGTAAGAGTTTCCAAGGAACCAAAACAAGACCTGCTGGGAATGTGACTTGCTGGGATTAGTAATTAATGAGTCTTTATTCTTGTTTTTACATACGGGCTTACTCCTACACCCGTCTCACAAACTCGAACAGAAACTTCTCTGTCTCAACAAATAGCCTGTGTGTTCTAAGCAGTGTGTATTCAGTGAAGTACATAATTCAGATACAGCAATTGACTGATATTTGTTATTTTCAGTATATTTTAGTCCTGTGTCAAATTTTAACTTAACAAAAAGCTTTTTTTATTATTATTATTAGATTTTTTTTTCGTGAACATAAAAAAAGCTTTGGCTTAAAGTAAATGTCAGATGTTCATTTCACACACTTGTGTACTGTCCAGTGCCCGGCAGTGCCTTGTGGCTCTGTGAACTGTGCTGATGACACAAGTCTGTGTGGGTGGAGGGTGGGGGACCGAATATGAAGAGGGTTTTACACACTCGGACAGCATTAACATCATAATTTATTACATAAAGAAACTTTCTGGGATCAAAGGTAATGTATCCATTTTTTTCTTTCTTTCATATGTTCAGTGCTTCCAGTGCAGGCATTATTATTTTTACTATTAATAATAATAATTATAATAATAGTAGTAGTATGTTTACTGGAATGTTCTTGGTATGAGAAGATGACAATGGGAGAGAAAACTGCATAAACATCTTAAGTTTGTCTGGATCTGCTGTAATTCTCTGTCTTTCTCTGTAATTGAATGTATTGAATGCTCTTGTGAAAGCTGAGCTCCTGCTTAGCATATAAGGAAAATGTGGGTTAGACCGAGACAAGGCATGCGTCACTAAGCTAGATGATTACATGCTGCTTTGCCGACCAAAGGTCACCTCCCAAGACACTTAAATTTAACATGTATGAGTATTTTTGTTTTCACTTTGCAAGGTGAGACTGTGGTTCGTGCATGTTTTAAATGCTTGTTTAAGTGAATGAAAGAAAAAGGTGTCTGTGTGTTCTTATTTTGGTTACCAAGGTTTGCTTAAAAACAATTCCAGGCAATGCAGTGGTGCAAATGGGCCAGCAAATGGAAATCTCATTTACCAGGACAGGTAGGGGTGTGTTTGTTGACATTTTAGCTTGTGTGGAGCAGGAAAGAGAACAAAGGAGAAGCAGTGATCAGTTCTTACAGCCTATTCTTAGTTTATAGTAGTCGGTTAATTGGATATGTTTCTAATTTTTAAAACTATTTTTCGACAGGAGAACTGTATCCCTTTTTTTAAATAAGAATGATGATCATGTTTACTGTAAATGTAAAAAGCCATTGAAATAGTTCAAAGTAAACCACAGGGATCAGTCAGATGTGTAAGCTCTTGGTGTGTTACATTCTTGGTCTTGATCATGACTGCACAGTCCACAGGAGCACAGCAAGAGGACGTCTGTGATTTCCTTTTTAAAATTATTTTCATTGGAGACAGCAACGTGGGAAAGACTTGTATCATTCACAGCTTCAAGTCTGGAGAGTTCAGAGAAAAACAGCATAACACTATTGGTGTAGACTTCACTGTGCATACCATGGATATAGATGGCAAGAAGGTCAAGGTGAGTACCGAATCAGCAAATCGGTTATAATTGTTTTTAGAAAATTGATTTACAAGTAGTAAGAGATTAGGAGAGAGAGATATATTTGGTGTAATAGCGCTTAATTCTAGTGCCCTTATGATTACAGGTCATCACTGAGTTACCATGTAATAGCCTTTGTGTGAGCTAAACTATTTACACTATTTCCTCAAAATCTGTCTTTGCTTTGTGTTACTCATTTTAATATGAAGCCTTTTGAATGTTAAATATTTATGAATATGAATATTCATGAATTCTTAAACTCATTAAGTGACAAATGCCTTTTCTAAGCATCTTTTCTCATTAAGTGAATTTGCACAACCTGAAATTAGCAGGAGGTGAGTGTGGCTACAGTTTTCCCTATACTGGAGCCACACTCACCTCCTGCTAAACCTGACGCTTCAGTTTCCCTAGCATATCTGTAACATGTTAATGCTCTAACACTATTCAGAAAGGTGTTATTTAAATGTGTGTTGGGTTTTGTCAAAAAGATTTTCAAATAGAGTTTTTGTTTTTTAACTTTTTGAACCCACACCTTTTATTCCTGTCAGTGTGCACAAAGCTCCAACTTCAGATCCTACAGTGATTTTTCCCCCCCATGGTTACCATGGTAACAACTAGCAAGCACTGACCTTAATTTCAGGAATACTGTACAAAGACATTCATGTGCTTAAAATCCAAATTATACTTCTATAAACACTTACAGTTAAGTTCATAATGAGTGCTGTTGATTTCCTTTTTTCCATAATAAGCTTTTGTGTGCTCTCAGCTCTATTAGTATTTATGTTTAAACAAATTCAGTGTACTCGCTCCCATATAAGCATGTTAGAATTGTTAGATTCTTGATTTCAGACTGAGATTGGCTAAAATGAGACAACTATATAAGCCGTCAAATAAAGAAAGAAAGAATGCAAGAAAGAAAGCCAACAGGAACTTTTTCTAAATATAAGCAAGTGCTCTGGACAATATTGCAGTTTTCCAGGTGATCGTCTTCATGAATTTATTTCATGTTTTTTTTCTACTTTATTTTTTACTAGTAATTATTATTTTTTTAAATTATCTTATTAGTTTAATAAGATGTACAAGACAGGTGTTCTCCATTATCAGAGTTTGGCAACCTTTGCCCTAGCAGTTATATAAAGTAGAATAATTCCATTTGGACAGATTCATGATTTTTAAACCATTTTGGTCCAGCATTTGTATCACTAGCTTGCAAGTTGTTAGAAGCCAACAGCCCAGTGTCTTTAGTTCTAGTTATTTATAGCAGATGGTTAGAAGAATACTTATATTGTCATATAAAATATTGTTAGATACATGCTTTTGTGTAAAATTGCAAACTTGGTTTGCTCTAATTTTATTCTACCCAAGATTCTGGTAGCTACTAGCTAGTTGTAGAAATATGAGCATCTGATCCTGTTTTTGGAGAATTCTTTTGCAAAGTATTGTTAAAACTATAATATGGACACACCTGTGTGTTCACTAATCCTATGAAATATTTATGATGTAGATGCAGATATGGGACACGGCTGGCCAGGAGCGTTTCCGCACCATCACACAGAATTACTACCGCAGTGCTCATGGGGCCATGATTGCTTATGACCTGACACGCCGATCCACCTTTGACTCGCTACCTCACTGGATACATGCAGTAGAACAGTATGGAGTTGCCAATGTAGTCTTTGTACTTATAGGTATGGATCATTGTACTTTATTTTGTGTTTAAGAAGTTGGAGGAATCTCAGGTGAACCTTGTGCTGGCAGCCAGTCTAAATGAGTGCTATGAGAAAGGAGTAACATGATCCCTAACGGAATGCCAATTAATGTAATTAAATCACTTTCTTGGTCATTGTTGATTGTTGTTAAAGACATTATTTGCTGCAGCCAATTGTGAATTAATTTACTGTATCTGATGATCCTATAACTAACAGGTTTATAGAGCACCAGGCCAGGAGTTGGTCCTGGATAGCATTAGTTGTTTTGAAGTAAGAGCTCTTGTTAACTATAAAATATATACCACAGGCACACAGCCAGTTTTCTTCCTCAGAACTCATTAGGTCCTTGAGTACATTACATTACACTATTTATACGCATACTTTTTGGGGTTTTCAGTTCTAATTTCCACCATTGTAATTATCTAAAAAACAGTTTTTGTAGTCTGTATGAAATAGGTTTCTGGTAATGTGGAGTAGAGGTAAATCATAGATATAATAATTATGCTAATAAAATTATATACATATAGGAAATTTCAGATTTTATTGCTGATAATAAAATTCTTGTAAAACCATAAAGCAACACTTATATAATAGTGGTTTACAGAACTGACTCTGTAGGTTGCAGGACTCTGTAGGTTGATGATTATGATGAGAGACAAACGGGTAAAATACACAGTTTAGGGGAAAAAGTAGTTAGGCCAATGAATTTCATTTTAAGATATTTTAATCTTTTGATATGGATGCCTTCTGACAGATTGGGAGAAAAATAAGCTAGATGTGTATTTCAATATACAGTACACTACAGGTCCTTCTAAAAAAATTAGCATATTGTGATGCAGTTCATTATTTTCTGTAATGTACTGATTAACATTAGACTTTCATATATTTTAGATTCATTACACACAACTGAAGTAGTTCAAGCCTTTTATTGTTTTAATATTGATGATTGTGGCATACAGCTCATGAAAACCCAAAATCCCTATCTCAAAAAATTAGCATATCATGAAAAGGTTCTCTAAACGAGCTATTAACCTAATCATCTGAATCAACTAATTAACTCCAAACACCTGCAAAAGATTCCTGAGGCTTTTAAAAACTCCCAGCCTGGTTCATTACTCAAAACCGCAATCATGGGTAAGACTGCCGACCTGACTGCTGTCCAGAAGGCCATCATTGACACCCTCAAGCAAGAGGGTAAGACACAGAAAGAAATTTCTGAACGAATAGGCTGTTCCCAGAGTGCTGTATCAAGGCACCTCAGTGGGAAGTCTGTGGGAAGGAAAAAGTGTGGCAGAAAACGCTGCACAACGAGAAGAGGTGACCGGGCCCTGAGGAAGATTGTGGAGAAGGACCGATTCCAGACCTTGGGGGACCTGCGGAAGCAGTGGACTGAGTCTGGAGTAGAAACATCCAGAGCCACCGTGTACAGGCGTGTGCAGGAAATGGGTTACAGGTTGCAAATTTTGCATGTCATTCGGAAATCAAGGTGCCAGAGTCTGGAGGAAGACTGGGGAGAGGGAAATGCCAAAATGCCTGAAGTCCAGTGTCAAGTACCCACAGTCAGTGATGGTCTGGGGTGCCATGTCAGCTGCTGGTGTTGGTCCACTGTGTTTTATCAAGGGCAGGGTCAATGCAGCTAGATATCAGGAGATTTTGGAGCACTTCATGCTTCCATCTGCTAAAAAGCTTTATGGAGATGAAGATTTCATTTTTCAGCACGACCTGGCACCTGCTCACAGTGCCAAAACCACTGGTAAATGGTTTACTGACCATGGTATTACTGCGCTCTCCTGACCTGAATTCAATTCAATTCAATTCAGTTTTATTTGTATAGCGTTTTTAATAATTGACATTGTCTCAAAACAGCTTTACACAATCAAAAGAATTATTTAAGTTTGTATGGAATGTGAATGTGTATGAATCAAAATGGTCAGATAGTCCCTGGTGAGCAAGCCCGAGGGCGACAGTGGCAAGGAAAAACTCCCTGAGATGGTAATAGAAAGAAACCTTGAGAGGAACCAGACTCAACAGGGAACCCATCCTCATCTGGGTGAAACAGATAGCAGGAAATTATCTGCATTTATACAGCGTTAAGTGTTAGGTTCAGCTATAATAGTTGATGTTAATTGATGTTATAATAGTTGATGTAAAATGGAGTCCAGTATTTATTGGAGACTCAGATAGACTTGTAGAAAGTTCCAGTCCTGAACTATCGAATTGTCAAGTCCTCAGAGAAACAGCTGCCAACACCAGTCGAGGCCAGAACCATCTTCTAAGTAGATAGAATCATCCCCAGACACCAGACGCATCCCAAAGAGACACACAGGGCATCCATGCGACGAGACCTCCAACCAGAACGGGGCACCAGGATGGATCAGACAGGTTCGGAGGGCAGAGGGAGTCTGGATCACTGGTCGCTCAGGAATGACATGTGTAGCTCGACAGAGAGAGAGAGAGAAAGAGTGAAAGGGGGAGACAGGGGGAGAGAGGAAAGAGAAAGAGGAGGAGGAAGAGAAGAGGAGGAGAGATTGCAATTAGGTATGGTCACAGTCACAATGTATAATGTGAATGTATATTTACTGTAGAGTGCAAGCAGGGACTCCGGCAGGACTAATTATGACAGCATAACTAAAAGGGAGAGCCAGAAGGAAACACAAACATGAGGGCTCCCTGAGATGTAAAGCAAACAATCACCTCACCGTCAACAAACCTGAGTGATCAAATGAGACTGAGGAAGACAGCATCTAAACATAGAGAACCCCATAGAGAATCTGTGGGATATTGTGAAGAGAAAGTTGAGAGACACAAGACACAAGAATCTGCAAAAGGATTCCCGACCAAGTATTGAGTGCATAACTGAACATAATTATTTGAAGGTTGACTTTTTTTGTATTAAAAACACTTTTCTTTTATTGGTCGGATGAAATATGCTAATTTTTTTGAGATAGGGATTTTGGGTTTTCATGAGCTGTATGCCACAATCATCAATATTAAAACAATAAAAGGCTTGAACTACTTCAGTTGTGTGTAATGAATCTAAAATATATGAAAGTCTAATGTTTATCAGTACATTACAGAAAATAATGAACTTTATCACAATATGCAAATTTTTTGAGAAGGACCTGTATATTGCCAAATCGCTCATCTGTCTTCACATGCATATGAACTTCAGGAACATCAAATTCTTAAGCAAAAGGGTTTAATATGATGTTGACCCACCCTTTAAACTATAACAGCTTCAACTCTTCTGGGAAGGTTCCACAAAATTTAAGAGTGTTGTTGTTGGTCTTTTAGCTGCTCCCGGCATGGGGTCGCACAGCGGACTTCCAGTTCCACATATAAGCTTGGCTTGTAAACAGGTTTTTACGCTGGATGCCCTTCCTGACACAACCCTTGCACTTTAATCCAGGCTTGCGACTGGTACTTCATTCAGTGGCTGGGGTTTGGGAACTGGCTGGGAATTGAACCTGGGCCTTCCGCATGGCAGATGAGACATCGATCACTGAGCCACCAGTGCCCTTGTTTAGAAGTGTGTTTATGGGAATTTTTGACCATTTTTCCAGGAGCATAGTTGTGAGGTCAGACACTGATGTTGGACGAGAAGTCCTGGCTCGCAGTGTCCGTTCTAATTCATCACAAAGAAGTTCTATCAGGTTGAAGTCAGGACTCCCACACATCCATGTCTTTATGGACCTTGCTTTGTGCACTAGTTTGCAGTTATGTTGGAATGTGTGTGGGGTTGTTTTTTTTTTCTCCCCCAGGAGTTGGCCACTTACTTCTAGTGAAAGGAACTCTTAATGCTTCAGGATACCAAGGCGTTTTTAGACAATTTCATGCTCCCAACTTTGTGGGAACAGTCTGGGGATGACCCCTTTCCTGTTCCAACATGACTGCCAATCCACTGGGCACACATATACAATCTCAGTTTATCTTTTATTTCCAGCATGAACTGGCCTCTTCTGGTCATGCTTCAGAATCAGATGTTCTAAACTCTTTTGACCATTCCGAAATTAATTGTTTAAACAATTACATTTTTGATTTACTTTTGTATAAGGATGTCTTGATGCAACATTGAACCCCATCCAAATCTCACAGATTAAGTAAAAAACAAACAAACACACAATTGTTTTAAATTAATTTATATCCTGTAGGATCAAAATTTATATTCCCTGGAACTAAGAGGCCCAAACCTATTCTAGCATATCCTGTGCATGAGTGTCCCTGACGTCAACCTCACCGAACACTTTTGGCATGAATCGGAACATTGATTGCACCCCGGACCTCCTCACAATACCAACACCTGTCAGCCTTCCTTAAAAAATTTTGTGGAACACCTTCCCAGAAGAGTGGGATTTATAACTACAGCAAAAGGAAAATAAATCTGGAGTGGCATGATGAACAAGTACAACAAGAGCTTAAAATAAGTCTATTTATATATAAGCATATTACAGTGAAAGTACATGGTATCTAATGATTTCTCATGTTTTTGTTGTATGAAATACCTAAGGTTACATACGAGTATATTGGAGTAACATGACCTTACCAAAAATCCAACAAAATTAGCTCAACTTCTTGTTTGTTGTTCTCTCTCCAGGTAATAAATGTGACCTGCAGCCCCAGCGACAGGTGTTGTTTGAGGATGCCTGCACTCTGGCTGAACAGAAGGGTGCTCTGGCCGCCCTGGAGACGTCTGCTAAGGAAAACCACAATGTACATGAAGCCTTTGAGCTAATGGCGCGGGAGCTGATGGTACGAAACGGAGGCTTAGTCCCACAGGAAGATTCCCCAAATCTTCTTCTATACTCTGAGACTCACCCAGTCGATGAAGTGGAGTACCTACAGAAGAAGTCTTGTGATTGCTGAAATACTGGGTGTTTTAACTAATGGTTTCTTTGCGACCACTTTAGGACTTCTAAAACATTCGCTAAACCCAAGTATTAACCACATTAGTACAGTGATGTTTGTTTCAGAGGAGAAATGGCTACAGATGCACTCCATTTTTCACATACATATTACATGCTGTCACGTGTATACAGCATACAGGGGGACACTTTTGTATTGTGTGCAATATGATAGTTTAACTTAATTTTACTTAATAATTAACTTAAAATTGTGTTCATTAATGAGAATAAAGAGGTGATAACGATAAACAATGATTATGCTTTCAAGTTGATGACTTTCTAAACGAAACACCTTAGACTTAAGTTCATTATTATATTTATTTGCATAAAACCCAGGCAGCTTGTACATTTTTAAACAACACATGGAAAAAAAGGCATTTTTTAAACCAAAAAATTACTGAGATTTCACATCCAAAAATAAAACAATGATTCATAGGGGAAATGTCACAATGCTAAATGGTAAAAATGCGTTTACTTGAAATAGTATAGTAAACATGGCATTTAATTGAAAACACACTATAAGAACAACTGCTACAATTAAAATATGGCTTAATTAATATATTATTAATAAAAAAATTTCACTTTTTATGTAATTGCTACAAAGTCTGAAAATTAGCACAATCATTTTATCCTGTTGCTACGATGTCAGTCAGTCAATGTAAGATACATTAAAGTACAGTATACGGTACATTGCTGATCTGGAGGTGCACTGCAATTCTTCATGTGCCCAGTGTTTGAGGTTTTCAGATTTGTTGTTTAATTGTCTGAATGTATTTGTTGGGAGCCTGAGAAGCTTCTGGTTTATTCCAGACTTGATCCCTCTAGCTGGAAGACAAGCTCCACTGCCTCGAGCACATCCTGAACTACAAAAGAAGGCTGGGTCAGGACCGGATCGAAGCGGAAATCCCGGTGACCATGGAAGATGCGCTGCTCTGTGACCGTTTGCTCAGGTGAGAGCTCCTGCTCTCGGTTATAGACGCCTGTGCACACCAAGATGGAGCTGCAGCTGTCAGGTAGACGATGCTCGTACGAGCCCCCGACCATCACCTTGCCTGAATTTTTTGCATCATCAACTGTTTCATAGTGGAAATCACCTGCTACATGGCTGGCTGATCCACCTTGTGCCTGTACCTGAGTTCTGGCATGGTGCATTGACTGCAAGTAGCGATTATAGAGGTTTGCACCATAGATGTCTGCCATAGGGTTATCCCTGTGGGAGACATGGATTTTGTTATAGTAAATCATCTCTAAAGGTCCAGAATACTATATAAGGTGATAAGGATCAGAAAGAGAAAAATATGGACTGTTTTCCTCAGTCATTCATTTTGTCATCCAAATTAACACTGCTTTGAGTAACAAAAAGCAAATTATATAATTATACAAACAAAGTATAATTTTGATCAATATCATGATTAATCCTAAAGGCCTTCATACATTCCTTCAAAGAAATGAAGATGCTGAAACCACTCGTTTTTTTTTTTTTTTACAAACATGCATTCTCTCTCTCGTTTTAGATACGTTTTATGTTGTGCGTTTGTCAATACAGCTAATATCAGCACAGCACAAGGCCTAGCTTGTCATCTGTGTTTTTGTTCTATTCAATTAGATTACAAACAGGCTTTACTCACCCAATGGCATAGAGTCTTTGGACAGGTTCTGTCCAGCCCAGGTTTTCTGCATGCTGTCTGATCAGTAACTCTGCGTAGTTGTAGGTCACCACACTGGGCTTCCCAATCAGGGCCTCATACTGCAGGTCAAAACCTGTGATCTTCTTATAGATGCTCTCCAAACACACCAGGAACATCCCATGACCGAATCTAAACAGGAATGACAAATCTGCATTAAGTTGGCATTTGAACCGAATGTTCCTTTTTTAACCATCATGCTTTAAATAAGAATGGTATCCATAAAGTTATATTAGATGTAACAGACTTGTATTTGTATTTAACAAAAATACCCATAAACATTTTGCACAAGATTTTACATCTAAGGAATTGATGAGGCTAATGTGATTTCTCTAAGAAATGTGCAGCCAGCTGGCCAAATCTTTTATAAACTGCTGCTCTTGCTGCGTCACAGGGTGGCATACAACACTGAGAAGCAAGTGCTACCTGTCCTTTTCCCATGAGCTCATAGACAAACACTGGCTAATATAACTGTGATTGACAGTGAATGGAGATTTTGTCATCCCTCCCACACAGAGAGCACACTGAAATTTCCACCCTTGGTTCCCCACCAAAGATGGAATTACTGGGCCATTGCATTTAATTTTCTCGATTTAAATTTCTACTAAAAAAACTGATCTGACCGTGGATTCTTTGCCTCTGCCATCCACAACAGGTCCATGTTGCATGCCATAACTGGAATATGTGGGTAATGCTGTGACGTCACCGCATTTCCTGGCTTCCCATTGGTCAAGAGAACATCCATAATCAGCTGAAGATTAGTCTCCCACCTGATTGGCTCCCCAAACAGAACGACAGCTGAAAATAAAAGTTTGGGGAAATCTAATTGGAACTGATGGTAAATGCAATAAATAGACATGTTAATAGAAAAGTGAACTTGTGCAGTAACACTTGCCTTCAATTGGTTGAAGGTCTTTAGATGGAGGAACCTAAAAAATATTTAATGTCCAATTTACACTCAGAGCTCAAAAAACTGCAAATAAGGACATTTCCCTGGTTTCCTATTCTAATGCTTCTAAAAATGTGTTGTTCTTCTCAAGTGTGCATGCAGACTAAATGAATACATAATGTGTGGAATTCCATAAAAAATGGGAAAAGTAGTTTAAAGGAGCCATTTAATATGTGCACAGTGTATATATTTACTATATATGTGTGTGTTTGTATTTGGAAACTATCATGTAAATTATCAGATGAATTTATGAAAATATTGTTACTTACCACATCTTTGGGTCTGCGATTGTGATCCACCACATCCAGTAGAGGGTAGGCCTCTCGTAGCATATCAATAGTGACAACATTCTGAAAGCCCAAACTGAAGTTGATTTTGTTAAAGTTTTAAACAGTAACTATTATGACAGTGTAGCTGCAAACAATAATGCAATTATGTAAATGGAATTGCAAGTACATAATACAAAGGGAAAAAATGCAAAGAATCTTCAGTCTGATTTCAGATTACTGCTGCGCAAACTACCAGTATATTTTGACAGAAGTTATTTAAATGTTAACAACAACTTAAGAAATTGTGAAGTAGGGGCACAATAGAGTGCCGGTTTAAAACAATTAAAACGGCATCTTTACAACCCACACAGTTGCTAGTAATAGCGAGCTATTGCCAGTTAACCTGCATTAACTGCTGATTCCCGGAAGAAATTCTGAAGTAATGGTGCATGGATGACAAAGTAGTCAATGTGGTGCAATTGTAAGCTTTGAGGGTGCCGCTACTAATAAACAGATAATTAAGGATACTTGTGTGCAACTTCCACAACCGGCCCCTGTCCGGACACAAGCACTTGCTTCTCATGGAACTGACTAAAGACTCGTAAGGGACTGTGGGACAACACGACCTGATCTGGCGACACCTAAAATAGCAACCAAACAGACAAAAAACATTAAGAGGTGTATTTTCATTTCTAAGACAAGGTAGACTTTGGTTAATATTAAGACTGACCTCTACTTCTAGAAGATGAGATAGCTGCTCTGCTTTGGTCTGTCGGGCTGAGTTCCCCGCATTGGTAACAAAGACCACCGGGACTTTATAGTTTCCATTTCCATCGACCAGACTTCTAAAGCATTTCTTTGCTGCTGGAATAAGGGTTCTTCCACGGACCAGGACCCCATCAATGTCAAAAAGCAGACCAAAGGACTTGTGGGAAGGCTTAAACAGCATTTTAAAAATGTCAGTCAGTCTCAATGAATTACGTTGCTGGAAAGTGTTAAAATATTAAAATATTCTTAATCAACACATGAAGTTAATGTGGTTTGATGTGCAAAAACATCCCTCAGATTTTTTTTTTACAGTAGAAGGAATCTTGTGTTATGTTCACTTTACTTTCTTTTTCTATGTGTGTACTTTGAAAAAACAGGTAGCTCTACAAATCATGTAAACCATCATGTATGAGGACTTGTTCAGACTGTAGGCAAATTCACAAATGGAAGGAATGTGATATTAAAACATTTCATTCTCTTTCCAGGGAATTTTTCTTACTGTTTCCCATTTACATCTCTATTTCTTCCATGCTTCAACCATGTATCCAGTAGGGGGGGGCGTATCGATCCTTAATATCGATACTATCGATTCTAGGGGTTGTATCGAAAATGATCGATCCAAAAGTCAAAATATCGATATTAAGGGCTTTTTTTTTAAACCCGTGATTTTATTTATTTTGCATGAAATATAATATTTAAAATGCGCTTGTATATAACGCTTTCTCTTATGCAGCTCCTTTCACATGTCGCGCACATTGTCCACCCCTCCCCCCTCCCCACTCTGCTGTGTTTTGTTGCCTTAACCATCACATGACTCAGCAGCGCCTAAAACAAGCAGCTGAAGAGAGAGTGAGAGCGCGGTGTGTGTCTGACTTGGTATCACGGAGTCGGCAGATAAAAAACGGAGCGCTGTGTGGGGGTATTTTACTGCTGTGAATGAAAACACAGCAAATTGCGACGTCTGTTAAAAGGTGATTCGTTGTGGTAACACCACCAACTTACACAAACACATAAACGACATGACAAAGAGAGCTCGGAACTACAAAGAGAAAGACAGGAGGTAGATCTTTGAGACAGACAGAGCCCCGCCCCCTGGCAGCGAGACAGAAGTCACTGGCAGAGTCCTTTCAGCCTCAGTAATATCCAGGTAGCTAACACTGGGAAGCAATATGTTTATAGTCATAATGGATCTTCAGCATGACGTGTCATCACCATAGTTGTTGTAAAAACGTAACCATGGGTAATATAAACCACAAATTAACAATACTTACACTAACCATAGTTTAACTGTGGTATTTTTTGTAAAACTGTGGTTTTATATTAAAATTAAAGTGATTATTTTGCCGGTGTTGAAAAATGGTAACACTTTACAAATAAAGTGTCATTTGTTAACAATGTATTAATAGACAACTAAAAATGAATAATACTTTTTTTTTTACAATATTTTTAAATCTTCATTAATGTTATTTAATCAAAACTAATATTAACAAATAACTGCACTGCGCCGGGTGTGTGTTCACGGTGTGTGTGTGTGTTTAATTTAACCATGGAAGGGACACAATAGGATTGTTATAGGATTGTGGATAGGCTATGGACTAAAATTTATAATTTTGTAGATGTAATTTATATTGTGTGCTAAAAATAAAATAAATATCGGTATCGGCAATATTGGCCCTGTAAATATCGGTATCGGATCGATACAAAATTTTGCAGTATCGCCCACCTCTAGTATCCAAGTCCATACTACATGATCATGTGGAATTAAAACGTCCACATCACATTGCAAGCGATTTAATGGAAAAAAAAGTTTTTTTTTTTTTTTTTTTTTACTGTTTAGACTACATGAACACAATCTGATTCCAAACTAATGCCAATCTGGGCTGACAGTGTGAGCGAGGCCTAAAAGCCGCGTCCTGGTCCACAGCCGGCTCTTTCCAGTTCTAACCGCCGTATATCAGTAGTGGTGAACTGCGCATGCGTACGAGCAACCAAATGAACAAACCGAAACATTCGTTCCCCTGACTACTGTCAATCCTTTAATTGATCGACATTACACATAATTACTGGTTCTCACACACACCACTGTTCTTTTTTTTTTTTTACACAAAATAACACTGCAGGAAAATAATCATTTAACTTCCACACCAAGACGAGAAGTCGATGTGAACGGCTCAACTTACACTGCTGTAGCGGCGTGTGTGAGCTGCTGCTCTGCTGGATCTCAGAGCTTGCCACCCGAATTTAAGCATCTTCAATCTCCACATGGATTCCGCCATTTGTTATGCAGTAACTAAACAGGAACCTGATTCAGTATCTGACACATAGGTATTAGTTTCAGTTACTCAACGGCTGGCTAAACTAGTTGAACACTTTATCTGGCTAACTACCTACTGCAACCTGAGTTTCAGGAAGCAGAAAAAGCATCGCTACCTAACAGCATTAACTGTTTATTTACAGAAAACATGTGACTGCCTTGCTCCTCAAACAGTATTCCAAGTAGCGGTTATTTAAAACAAGATAAATGAATGGCGAAGATGTCATCGACAAACGTCAGCTGATAGCAACCTCTGTCTGCGTGTTTGCGCATAAAAGGCGCAGTATTGATGCTCCTGAGCAACTTCCGGATAAACTGGCAAAAAAAAAGCACGACTTTTTGTCCTGTACAAGGTAACGATTAACAATACCACAAATGTTAAAAATAGTGATAATTAAAACGCATTCTAACAGTATATAAAAATATATTTAAAAAATACATTGCAGCAAGTTGGTTTGCAACGCTAATAACGGTCGCTACAGTTTGTACTACTGTAGCTCCGTAACTTTAAAAGTATCTAACGTTAACTCAGTTATTTGGTCAGAGGGTTTGTTTTCTTTTTGATTGGATCAAATGAATAGTCAGCATAGTAAATACATAAAAGTTTAATACATAATTCACTGAACCAGTTTAGCTCGCTGGTTGGCCTGTGTAGCTCAGACGGTTTGTCAGTTTAAATTTCGCGTCACTGCGCTGCGTCATTGCCGCCGGACAACCGCGCGGGATTTAACAACACCACTCACTCCGGCTGTCTCACTCTAAAGCTTAATGTAGTTAGCATTTTAAATAGTGTTTATATATATATATGTGTGTGTGTGTGTGTGTGTGTGTGTGTGTATATATATATATATATATATATATATATATATATATATATATATATGCACTCTGGTATTTCTGTGTACGTTTCTAATAGCTAGCTCTCGGAACTTAACTGGAATGTGAAGTACGTTAAGTTAATGCAAATCAAACAGCTTTATCTGTTTTACGTGACTGTGTTGTTTTCCTGTTATTGCAGGTAATAAGGAGTGTGATGGAGTCACCAACACGACAGCGTTTAAGACAACGGTAGGTATTTAGTCCAAATCATCCGAAATTTCCACTTTGTGGGACGAATAAAGGTACAGTATATCGTATCTTTTACTGTAGGCCTATATAGAGAGTCCCAAAAATGTATACATGAACATCAACATGAAATATATTTATAAATGACTATTTTCTGACTGTCACATGAATAGCATCAACGATGGTGCGACTATTGACATCTTTAAATGAAACGTAATACTAGTCCAATTCGAGTTTTGTTTGTTGCAGCACTAATGTAAAACACTACTCTGTGTCTCAAGATTAATTGGATTTGTTTTATTAATTTGTTATCCAATTATGGTTTTACAAAGTTTTTATCTGGACAATGATCATTTAGAACATAATGTAGATTAGCAGTCTTAAAGAGGTTTTAAAAGCTCACTCTTCTCTGTTTAATTTTCTGTCAGGGTTAACTCCGAGAACAATCAGGAGATGGACTCCCCGCTGCCTCCCATCTCTGAACGCTTGGCTTATCTGAGACCGTCTCGGGAGCTGCTGGAATTTTACAGACAGAAACTGGCTCAGTTTGACGCAGAACACGATGACCTCCTTCAGCTGCTTGAGAAGTACAAGAGCACTACAGAGGACCAGGTAAGTGTTGACAGTGACAACAGTCACTAAGTGTGTATGCATTCCCATGTTGTCCTTGAATTTGTATTTGTATTGATGTATGAATATGAAGTGATCTCAACATAAAACCACATGTGTGTTTAAACCCATAGCACAGGCTGCAGTGGGAAGTGCGCCAGCGGGAAGAGGAGATCGCAGAACTGCAGAAGGCTCTGAGTGACATGCAGGTTTATCTCTTCCAAGAGCGAGAACAGGTTTTTCGGTTGTATGCTGAGAACGACCGCCTTAAGATCAAGTAAGTTAAACCCAATGTACTAAAATGTATTGAGTTAAACTGATCAACTTGCTCTGATGAGTCCATGTTAATGTATGTAATGTTGCCAATTAAACAGATTTAATAATCAGGTATTTAAATTTCTACTGCTAAAATGTAATATTTTTTGCTGTTATTTAGAGAGCTTGACGACCGGAAGAAGATTCAGCACCTTTTGGCTTTGGTTGGCCCAGATGTAGGAGAGATCACTTATTTTCACAAAGAGCCGCCACACAAGGTTAGAAAGTTAATTTCTAAATTTTAGATGATATTTGTTGCAGATTGGTAACAGATAAATGTAAATGTCATCTGCTTCCTGCCAAATGTTTCATTAGGTCACTATTCCACAAAAGAAAATCCAATCCAGAAACCTGGAGCATGGAAATGTGGCAAAACCGAGGCCTGGATCATCTAAAGGTATTGTTGTACTTATCACTTTGACTTGTGTTTGAGCTAAATTTGGTTAAAGATCACCACTTCAATCATTCTCCTGTAGAGGGGGGTAAGAGACTGTCCAAAAGTGGAGGAGAGGACACAAATTCAGAGCAGTACAAGGCCGATAACCAGACACTTTTACTACAGGTGTGTTTTACATATTTGTGCTTCATGAGTCACAACTTAAATTGTGTCTTAATTGAGCTCACTGTTTGTTTCTTTATTGTTTAGTTCTCTAGCACAGTCAAGGAAACGGAATAAGTTAGTGTTTTTGATGATAGGAAGTGTGTTATGATTGATCTTGCTAGGTGGAGGCACTGCAGGCACAGCTGGAAGATCAGACACGACTGGCTAAAGAGCAGGTGGCGTCTCTGCTGGAAGACCGCCAAATTCACTTGGAGGAGAAGCAGGTGCAGCAGCAGAGAGACCTGGAAAGAGTATCTGCATTAACTGAGAAGTAACTACATCCTTCTGACGCCCCTTCCTATTCATTTTCCTATAGCATTTTAATAAAACTTCAGCTGTCTACATTCAGTATGTACAGTACTCAGGCTGCTCTTGTTAATTGTCCTCCTCAGACTTCAGCGCACACAGAACTTGCTCTACGACAGCACCCGAGACTTCCTGCAGCTGAAGTTTGAAAGTCGAGCTCATGAGAAGAGCTGGATGGTGGAGAAGGATCGGCTTCTGAGAGAAAAGGACTCGTATCAGGAGAGATTGAGGGATACATGCAGCTTCCAAGAGCAGCACAGAGCTGTCGCAACCCCATCGCACCTGATCCAACCTACATCGGAGAGCAGACAGATGCATCGTGACGAGATCAGGGTAAGAGCAGAGAAACTGTGATCGAAATGCAAAAACTATTTTACCATACCAGTGACGACTTCCGATTGTACTGATTTACTCCGTGAGGAACCGGACTTTTGGGGAAGTTTGGTAGATGACGCTTTGAAGAATTCAGGAGCACAAGCTGTCGGGAAGACTTTACATTGTAATCTTATTTTCATTTACTTAAAAAAAAAAAAAAAAAAGGCTACCAAGGCTAATAGACAGCAAGCATGTTTAAGCGTGTCTAGAAAAGTATGGTCTGAAAAGACCAAAATTTGTAATGCTTTTTCTTTCTTTCTGAACATTCCTTGTTCATTCACTTAATCATGGAACTGTCTATCAATAAAATACAGTCGTGTTCAAAATAATAGCAGTGTGTTGAAAAAAGTGAGTAAAGTTCTATATCCATATAATAACTTTTAATTTAAATCACGTAAGTGCATTGGACACCCTGCACATTCTATTCTGAATCACAACATGAAGAAAAATGTGCTAAATGTATTATTAGTTTAATGTAAGTGAAGGAAAAACAAATAATAGCCTTTGTTCAAAATAATAGCAGTGTGGAGTCCAATTAGAGAGGTAAATTATTCTGTAAATAACCGGTGTCAAACAAGCCCCCCTTATTTAAGGATAAATGCAGAAAAGGTTATCCTGTACATTTCTCTCTGAAAATCAGAGTAAAATAAATTGTCCAGACATTGTTCAGAAGAACAGCGTACTTTGATTCAAAAGTTGATTAGAGATGGAAAAACATACAAAGAAGTGCAGAAAATGATAGCAAATAATATTTAAGCTTTAAAATGGAGACCAAAACCAGAAAGACGTGGAAGAAAACGGAAAACTACCATTCGAATGGATCGAAGGATAACAAAATTGACTCAAAGAACATCTAAAGTTACCTGTTAGTACTGTTACTATTAGAAGACGGCTATGTGAAGTCAAGCTATAAACAAGAAACCCCTGCAAAATCCCATTGTTGAAAAAAAGACATGTGCTGAAGAGGTTACAGTTTGCCAAAGAACACATTGACTGGCCTAAAGAGAAATGCTGCAATATTTTGTGGACTGATGAAAGCAAGATTGTTCTTTTTGGGTCTAGAAGCCGCAGACAGTTTGTCAGGCGACTCACAAACACTGAATTCAAGCCACAGTACACTGTGAAGCATGGAGGCACAAGCATCATGATGCGGAGATGCTTCTCGTACTATGGTGTTGGTCCTATTTATCACATTTCAGGGATCATGGATCGCTTTGAGTACATCAAAATACTTAGAGGTCATGTTGCCTTATGCTGAAGAGGAAATGCCCTTGAAATGAGTGTTTCAACAAGACAACGACCCCAAACACACCAGTAAGCGAGCAGCATCTTGGTTCCAGACCAACAAGATTGACGTTATGGAGTAGCCAGCCCAATCCCCAGACCTTAATCCAATAGAAAACTTGTGGGCTGACATTAAAAATGCTGTTTCTGAGACAAAACCAAGAAATGCAGAGGAATTGTGGTGTGTAGTACAATTGTCACAGTTCTCAGAAACCATAGTTATAGAACTAAATATTAGTTCAGAGATGCACAAGAAAGATTAAACTTCAAGCATTTTTGTTTAAACGGTAAATTCATCACTTTGTAAAGATGAGTATAAATGTTATTGTCGTTACAAGTTGCTCTGTTTTTTTCTTAGGCGCTACAAGAGGAGTTGAAACAAGCCCATAAGCTAGCAGACATGTACAGAGAGCAGTGTGTAGGTTTGGAGTCTGAGCTGGCGCAGATGCGAGAGGAGGGAGACGTAGGCAGAGAGATCTTCAAGGCAAGTCGACAAATGTGACAGCACCCGATAATTCTAAATGGTATACATATGATGTGATGTGTACTGTATATTTGGGCGTGCAGGATCGCTCAGACAAGATGGCCAAGCGTCTCCAGTTAATGACTCAGCGTTATGAAGCTCTGGAGAAGAGGAGATCCATGGAGGTGGAGGGCTTCAAGACTGACCTCAAGCATCTGCGACAGAAGCTCAAAGATGTGGAGAAGCAGCTCTTTAAGGTGATTAGCCAGTTTAAAGTGGGTTGGGGAAATTACTAAGAAATGTAGACACCTTATCAGGTGAGAAAACATGGAAAAACGTTAACCTAGAACTAACTTACAAAGCACCGACACCTGACTCCTTCCATTAATGCAATTTAGACCTTGGACAAAATCTTACTGTATCAAAACATTTTTTAAAAATATATAAAAACATTTAGTTCTGTTTATTAGCCTTATATTGTGTAGATTAAGTCCCTGTGCATAAGTTACTAGGGATAAATAAACACCACATACCAATAAGCAGATTAATAGAAATTTGAATTGTGACTTAAATTACTGTTAGTCATGTTAATGAAGGAGAATTCAGCAGCACTGTGGTGTAAACTATGGACAAAAGGAATGAAAGTTACTGGTATGCAAGAGTTGAAAATGTAGTATTTCTATTCACCCTACTTAGATATTCTCGCCAGTGACATGTCTCACCATAAAACCGTTAACATTAAAACAAAACCTGTGTAATTTGAGGAACATTGTGCTTTTAAGCTGAACTGTAGACCATGGCGGATTATCTTGCTCTTATGTAAATCGTTATTCAATCCCTTCCGGTTTTCAGGTGACTCTTAATGTGGGCCCTGATCAGGACTTGGCCATCCTGCATGAAGTTCGACAATCTAACGCCCGCACCAAGAAAATCCAGGATGAATTAAAAAGGCTTAAAGCAAAGATATACGAACAGGAGAATGAACTGAGATTCTGCTGAATTTGACAATATGGAAATTCTTGTCCCTTGTACCATTTCAACTCGGTGGTGACTTCATCTGTTGTATTAATTTAAGATTATGACGAACCAGTTAATTACTTAATGTTTTTATTTCATAACACTGACATGTAGACAATAGCCATACACATCAGAGGACTTGTGATTTGTGTACTTTGCCATGTAGAAATTTTACCAGCATTTATTTCTTTAATGTGATGTCTATTTTAGTAAAAACATTTTTCAAATGAGTTAATAAACTTTTGTACTGTCCCTTTTTTTTTTTTTTTTTTTTTTGACTGAACAGTTTTGTATAATAAAGTATTCTCTCCATTTGCAGATCAGTCAGATCATTAATGAAACAAAAAGTTTTTTTTTTTCCCCATTTAATTCAGTTTAATGGCAATACTGAAATGCTTAACATGGACACACAAAGCACACCAAACTGTACCATACAACACCAGATGACCCAATTCCATGATGAAGAGGTCATATTCTAGTTTTTTTTCTCAAAAAATAAGACCCATTATCAAAATTAACCAAAGTTTTATCCTTAAAAATGTTGACCAATGTATTGCACACCAGCATGGACCGTACCATAATGACTAATTGGCAATAATGTTCAAGGTACTACATCCAATGCTTCCTAAAAAAAAAATACAAATGTAAACTCGTATCGTGTACATTCAAAATATAATTAAGCTGTAACAGGTATAAAAGTCTAGCAGCACTCTGCATGTACCCATTTATTTCATAACCGATATAGCTTTTGCTGCCACATGAACTGTTTTTTTTTTTTTTTGTTGTTTGTTTGTTTTATTCCTGCTCCTGAGTATCTGAGGTACAAAGTGCATTGTCGATGCATCATAAATAAAAAAAAAAAAAAATACCAATAACATATTGGAGAGTTAGTGTTTGGGCTTTGGCCTTTTTTGGTGCTAGTAGTAGCATGATGTAATTGTTTTTTTTTCCTGAAGCTGTCTACACTGTCCTTTGCTCATGTCCCTCTTTTTCCTGTCTAGCCTACATCATCTTGAGTGAGGCGAGTGCTCACTGTATAGAAAAGCTTATTTGCAAGGCTTCGTTTGTTTGCGCAGAAGCAGATCTTTCAGTGATTAAATATACACAACAGGCCGGACAAGTACAGAGCCGCCAGAAGAAATAATATTACAGGCTATAAAAGGCATGTTCCAATAACTGACTAACATATGTAGAAATTAAGGAGCAACTGTCTTTTTTTTTTTTTTTTTTCTTTAAAAAAATCCACCATTATTAAAAGCAAATTCCCTAATTTCTAGTGAGAAATGTTTTCAGATCATGTAGTTCTTCTTGAGAACCTCCAGGTACTGTTGAGTGGCTCTGCTCAGTGTGTCTTGCTGCTCCGCTTTCAGGTTTAAGTTCTTCTGGGATCCGCAAGCAGAACCCACTGGAGACATTCTGGTAGAAGCACCCTCTAGCTCGCTTGTTCCTTACAGAAAAAAACAAAAAAAATTCAGATTCCTTTTGTAGCGCATCAATTAAGGAAGCCATAACTAAATTATGATGAAGTGTAATCATGGTGAAAGTGCACACTGTTGTTCTTGGCTGTACATAGAAGTGCTCACCGTGATCCAGTTCCTTTGATATGTTTTTCTCCAATTCAGACTGCATCTAAATAGGGGGGAGGGGAGGATGGATGAAATAAATTATTAAAGTTTATCACTTCTCTGCTGCTTTTATTTTGCAGACCTCATAATACAGGGCAAAAGCGCAGGCTGAAAATTTGGTTGCGGTAATAAGCTTTGATAATGTAAGAACAACTTTTCAGCGTACTTTCAAAGCTTATTATAATCTATAAACAAAGGTTCAGAAGATTTTCGTGCTCAGCATTAAACTAAATTTAAACAAGATTCAACTCGGAAATAAGATTTCAAATTTATTACTATGAAATGACATCATGTAATGGACACAACACAGTTCATGCAGTATGACAAGATCCATTACTGCTCAATATGAAAGATGAAGGAAAAAAAAATAAAAAATTTGTCAATCTTCAGATTCTTCAGCAAGTTCAGATTAGTAAATAAACTCATTTGAAAGCAAGGCCATGCTTTTTGCACCAGCGAGTTACACCCAGGCAGCACGGTGGTGTAGTGGTTAGCACTGTCGGCTCGGGTTCAATTCCCGGCCAGGGTCGATTCCAGTCTCTGTGTGCCTGGAGTTTGCCTGGTGGGTTTCCTCCAGGTTTCCTCACACAGTCCAAAGATATGCAGGTTAGGCTAATTGGTGTTTCCAAATTGCCTGTAGTGTGTGAATGTGTGTATGTGTGTGTGCCCTGTGATGGATTGGCACCCTGTCCAGAGTGTACCCCGCCTTGTGCCCTAAGTCTCCTGGAATAGGCTCCAGGCTCCCGCAACCCTGAATACAGGATAAAGCGGTATAGAAGATGAGTGAGAGTGAGTGAGTTACACCCAACTACACACCTGCTTATGAATCAGGCTGGAGAGAGGTGAGAGACAGACTTTTGAGCTAGGAGCTGAAGGAGTAAGAAACAGAAGAGGTTATGTGTGCACACTCTATAGGAAACTCAAAAATCAAAGAAGGAGTGACAAATATAAAAGGGATGAAAAGTGGAAGGGCAGTGTTTAGTTGCTGATGTAGAAAGGAGTGGAAAGCTTTACTTGCTGAACAGTGGAGATAGCTGATATTTGATAACTGCCTAATTGATAAAAACCATACAGTACCTCTCGAATACTGACTCGAGTTGAATTTCAGCTTACCTTTGCCAGGTAGGCCTCCACACGGTTGGGGTGATCTCCCACAGGGTTGAGCAGAGAACCTCCCGGGCCCAGGCGGCCCAGAGAGGAATGTGTGTCCAGAACCGGTACTCCCAAACTTCCGTTAATTATACTGCTGCTGAGAAGAGACTTGCTGTGATGCCGTTCACTTAGTAGTTTTGCGTTGGCCTCCGCTAGCCTCTCATTAGACCTGAAAAGTAAAACAATAACAGTAAAGAAGCATCACAATGATGACAACTCATTTCAATCCCTAAATGGCAATCCATCCAAGGAATTTAAAAACATGAACTGCTCAGCATTTTAGAGTTGTGACTGGTAAGAACAAAACAGCTCCTGCTAACAGTACAGGTGTGTGTGCATGTGTGTGGGAATTACCTCTCAAGCTTACTAGCGAGGCTCTTCCGGAGTCTCAGCTCATCAGTGTAGAGTTGTCTGTATCGCTCGAACTCTGTGCGGCTGGAATCTCTCTGCAGAAGACTGTCCTGCTGAGTAGTGTGTGCGCGGCTAAGGTCGGCCTCCAGCTCCCTAACGCGCTGCTCCAGCTCGGCTCTCTGCCTCACCTCGTTTGCAGCTTTCATCTGCTCCAGGGCTTCCTGAGACGCTGCCTGTGTCTGCAAACAATAACATGTCACCACATTGTTACCACACATGACTATAGGCATGGCCTGAAAATCAGTTTATATAAAGCTGTTGTGATGACATTTTAAAACATTACTTTATTTCATTGTGGAAATGTTTAAACAGGCAACATTGAGAGTATCCTACTCGCTTTTCATAATTACGCTATTGTGTTATAAAGGGACTGGAAGAACAGCTGTTTAAGGTTTTGTTTGGTCAGGCTGTTATCTAGAAGGAATATGATTACACATACATAGACTAGACTTCTATCTACTGAGACATGAAGAATGTTTTTTATACAAAATTGTGGAATCATAAAGCATCCTCACCAGAGTGAAACAAAAAAGATTCACACTCTTGTTATATAAAACAATTCTGTTGGCTTATCAGCACTTTCTACAGTTCAAGGCTACTGTCTCCACAGTCACTGCTATGCAGGTGTGAACATGTGGTAACAGTTAATTTTTAACTACGTTGTGAGCAAAACTGGACACCCCACTTGTTCCTTTCATGAAAGAAGATCAGCATGTAGTGATTCGTGTTTTATGGTCTGAGGGTGTAGATGGTGCTGTTATTAATTGAAGAATGTGTGCAGTATGAAGAAAGTGTTCGGATATCTGCAAACTAAATTTGGACCGATACTCTAAGGAAGCTGAAAGTTTCTTAAAGACAATCATTACTGGTGACGAAACATGGATTCATCACTACAAGCCTGAGAGTAAACGGCAGAGTGTGGAAATCGCCAACCAAGAAAAAGTTCAAAAGGCAACCGTCGGCTGGAAAATTGTTTTGACGTTATCAGGAAAAAGGTTCAACAATCAACAGTGCTCATCATAGTGAGATATTTATTGAAGAGCTGAACACACAACAAATAAATAATAGTCCTACAATGCATCTGTGTGTCAGTATGATTGATCTTTAAAATAAATAATGATTTAGGGGCCTCCAAGTGGAGCAGTGGTAAAGTACTCGCCCTATCATCCGGGGATCGCTGGTTCACTGCTAACCTCTCACAGCCGGACGCCTAAAGAGAGCTGATTGAGCGAGCAGTTCGAAAAAGATACGGTTGGCTAGCATCATGTGGTTCTGAGGAAACACGTGATAGTCTTCGGCCCTCCCGACTGAGTGGTAGTAGTAGCCTTAATGTGGGAGCCCCATAGTGATGGGGAGAAATTGGTCATGACTAAAAAATTAGGGAGAAAATCGGGGGAAATTAAATAATGATTTAATATCTAAGGATGTCTAAATACAACCTCAAGAGTTTGGGATTACAAAACGACCTTATGCTTCTGTCATATTTATTAGATCACATATGAGCTTTTACGCAAGATATAGAGGTGGGCGATATAACCCAACGATATAACGGTAGAAGCAATTTTCTACCTCGATAACGATATATATCACAATATAGTTTGTATCTGAAAATGCATAAATAAAAATTCAAACACAAAGAAACTGTTTAACATAATATGTCATTTTATTTAAACTGGGAATTGCTGAGGTTTGCCGCATTTTTTTTACTTTGACCATATTCAATTGGATGTGTAACAAACCTAATTTGATTTTGTTATATTGTGCTAATGTTAGATGCACAGGCGCTCGTGAGGTGCATATTTGTGTGTGTGAGGTTTTTATCCCCTCGGGGCTTGCCGTAGAAGGGCAAAAGGCGCATGCGCACTTCCTGCTCTAGAGTGTCGCATGTGTTGGAGTTTCAGTTTGTTTTTGTGAATAAAGGAGAATAAACAGTTGATAAGGATTTTGTGTGCTCTCATTTTTATTGTTTTTACACCCGAGTGATCTGCACGGCCCAGTGGACAGCGCAGAGATGATCTGGTTTATTTGCGCAGCCCGGATTAACTTGAGCAGCGCTGCTCGAATCACAAACCTGCGCGACCCACTGTTTTTTATTTAAAAACAATTTATTTTAAATGTCAGGACTATTTAATATTGTTTCCGCCTTGCCATGCCTGGTTTGTACATGCGCATCCCAGCAGGGTAAAATGCATTTTGCGGTCGATTTCTATCAGCGTCGCGCAGGTTTGTGATTCGAGCAGCGCTGCTCAAGTTGGTCCGCACTGCGCGATCCACTGGGTCTGGATATTTGTTCTGCCCACGCCGGCTCAATCGGGTGCCACGGTTTCGTCCCACTTTAAATGTGTTTGGTTTCCCATAGAAGTGAATGTGTATTGCGTGGTTACGTAACGTGCAACGTCACGTGATCTCAACCGCGATTAAGACGACCAAAATCTCTACCGGTTGACAAATTTCTACCGGTTAACTGTGCATACCGGTATATCGCCCACCCCTAGCCAGAGAATGGAAAAAGTGTGGCGACTGCAACAATTAAATTAATCATCATGCAAGAGATGCTAAGAGCTGATAAACAAATCTCATCAAACACATTGCTCATTATGACCGTATTCCCTTTTCGCCTGTACCTGCAGGAAGAGGTTGATCTCATCTAGTTTATGCCGGACCTCCTGCCTGGCTCTCTCCTCTGTCTCTCTACGGAATTGCTCAGCCTGGCTCTGGTCCATGACCCCTGCCTCCACTCTCCTGCGCAGTGCCATTAGCTCCTCCTCCAACTGCTGCTTACTGCGCTCCAGACGTTCGTGACTGCGACCCAGGCTCTTCAGAGAGCTGAGCTGCTCCTTCAGCTCCCGATTAGTGTCCTCTAGCTTAGAGCAGCGTGACACCTCCCGCTCCAACTGCACCTGTAACTCATCCACCTGCAGAGATACACGAAGGGGGTGGAGGGGTTAAGATGACTGGTAGGAGTGACGAAGAAAGACCGATAGCTTGGCAGGAAAAAAAATATATTAAAGTTTAAAATAATAAAGTTGAAGCTTTATGGGTTGTTGTTGGCCACCTACACCTCAGGAATTTCTCCATACAGTATCATTAAGATGTAAAGTGTATGTAGGATGCTTGCCATTTTTTTAGCATAAACAGTTTTGTACATGGAAACATACTTTTATCTTCATCTTGCTGACAGCTCCCTCGTTGTCATTATGTCGGTAGGATGTCTCTCCTCTCAGACTCCCCAGAGGAGAACCCAGCTCTCCTCCATCCTGTTCCCGAAGCCTCTTCTTAGCAGTTTTCACCAGAGTCCGCAATCTACAAACACACATGATTTAATTAAATTCAACATATACAAGAACATAAAAAAACAAATGTTTCTGTGTATATAAAACAGCATCAGATTCCCAGATTCAATTTTGTTCTTGTGTTGGTGTCTGTGCAGTTTCACATGTTCTCCCTGTCTAATCTGGTTTCCTCTGGGTACTCCAGGTTCCTCTGACCTGGTGGCAGTTTTGAAATTATTGCAATTTGCCAAAATCAGAAGTCTTTGTGATGCATCAAGAGCCACGGTATCCAGAGTAATGTCAGCATACCACCAAGAAGGACAAACCACATTAAACAGGAGTAACTTTGGACACAAGAGAAAGCTGTCTGAAAGGGATGTCCGCGTGCGAACCGGATTGTATAACATAAAACATAAAACCACAGCTGCCCAACTGACTGCAGAATTAAATGTGCACCTCAACTCTCCTGTTTCCAACAAAACTGTTCGTCGGGAGCTCCACAGGGTCAATGTACGTGGCTGGGCTGTCACTCGTGCCAATGCCAAACGTCGGCTTCAATGGTGCCAGCAGCGAAAATCTTGGGTTGTGGACAATGTGAAACATTTATTGTTCTCTGATGAGTCCACCTTCACTGTCTTTCCCCACATGCGGGTGTGGAGAAGCCCCAAAGAAGCGTACCACCCAGACTGTTGCATGCCCAGAGTGAAGCATGGGGGTAGATCAGTGATGGTTTGGGCTGCAATATCATGGCATTCCCTAGGCCCAATACTTGTGCTATATGGGCACGTCACTGCCAAGAACTACTGAACTATTCTGGAGGACCATGTGCACCCAATGGTTCAAACGTTGTATCCTGAAGGCGGTGCCGTGTATCAGGATGATAATGCACCAATAAACACAGTAAGACCGGTGACATGAAAGTGAAGTTGAACATCTCCCATGGCCTGCACAGTCACCAGATCTAAATATTATTGAGCCACTTTGTGATGTTTTGGAGGAGCGAGTCAGGAAACGTTTTCCTCCACCAGCATCACGCATCACCCTGGCCACTATTCTGCACTAAGAATGGCTCAAAGTCCCTCTGGCCCTGTGCAGGACTTGTATCTGTCATTCCCAAGACAAACTGATGCTGTATTGACCGCAAAATGAGGCTCTACACCATAATAATGAATTATTGTGGTCTAAAACCAGGCGTTTCAGTTTCATTGTCCAACCCCTGTATATCACCATGGCCTGGCATCTAATAAAAATACACCCCTCCCCCATCCCCCGATCATAATCATCCACAGACGGGGAAAGTGCTGTACACTTCAGCATGACTAGCTGCACATAACTGGATCTCAACGTACTTCAAGGAGAGACAGAAGAACTTCATCACCTGTACACTTCTTTCTGAAGTTCAGTGTTTCTCTTAATCTCTTGGTCCAATCGGACATCCACAGATTTCTTCTGCTCTGCTACCTTCTTGGCTTTCTTCTTTTCTAGCTCCACCTGTAGCACACAGAAAGCAGTGGCATAGGAAGTGATGTTACTTCATCTAAATCGGACAGCATGGATACCGAAAATAGCAAAACCAGAAAAGATGCTGGAAATTTTCTATGAATCACAGAATTACTTTGACAGATAGAATGACCAGGCGCACACAACCTTATTCTATTATATGGTTTCTTCTTTAAAAAGTAGAGAACTTTAGTGTACCTGGCTGCTGAGCTCTCCTTTCTCTTTCTCCAGTTCAGCCAGTCGGAGACCGAACCGTGACCGATTCTTTAACTCTTCTTCCCACAGAGCCTGAGAGTCATGGGCATTGTGGGAAAGCACACCCTGCTTCTGCACCTGAAACAACAACAAATATAAGGCAAATATTTGCTTTCATCATCCTATTTAAACAATGCATTTCCCTTAACAGCACTTACATTAATGCACAAGTCTGTTATATTTCGTTGTTAAATGTTATAATATAATAGTATAATATTCTATACTTTCCAAACCCAGGTGCTTGCTAAATGAATCTGTATTACATTTGTACTTAAGTCCTTAAATAATAATAATAATAATAATAATAATAATAATAATAAAATAAACAGTTCTACCATATTAAAAATGATCTCCAGTCTTTAGCCTTTGCATCACTTTCACCAATTAGCTATAACATTAAATGGTCTGACAAGTAAACTGAATCATATGGATTATTTCATTGTATTGAGCTCTGCAGAATATATTAGGCAGCAAGCGAACAGTCAGTTCTCTAGAAGCAGGAAAATGAGCAAGAATTAGGATCTGAGTGACTTTAAAGTGCCCCTATTATGTCATTTTCAAGGTTGCTAATATTGCTTAATGAGTCTCTTAAAACAGGTTTACATGTATGCAAGGTCAAAAAACACTTTAGTTTTCTCCAAAAATAGATTTAATTTTACCCCAAGTCTAAATGATTCGTAAACGAGTCGTGTGAAGCAGTTCGAAGATTCAGTCTGTCTAAACCCCTCCTTACCGTGAGCCCTCACTGCTGTGATTGGTCAGACGGCGCGGTCCTTTATGATTGGTCGACTGCTATAGCGTGTGTCGGAAAACGAAACACCCATTACCATAACTGAATGACAGCTCTGGAGACTCGTCAATACATAGAAAAGATGGCGTCGGTTTTACCGTGTAACGACCAGCTAATTTTATATTAACCGTGGCTACAAAAATCGAGAGGTCTTTTATCTTTGTCCTTTTTGCTCACCGGCCTTTTAACGCAACACAGACACAAACAAGTAGATAAATCAAACGTGTATTTTACAAAACTAAATAAAGTAAACAAAAAAGGTGCACCACAACCAAACAAAGATATAAACAATATTTACAAACTATAATAGCATATAATAAATGGTATTTGTATGTGAACGCGAGAGAGTGGAAAATGTCCGAAGTCCGTGTTTATTGTATGTGTGTTATCCGAGTATGGTTCGGTCTCACCGGGGTTAATGAAGTCTGGGAGGCCGATGACGGAGGGTGAGAAGTCCGGAGAATATGTCCAGTCAAAGATAATCCGGTTAAAAAAAATCTTTGAAAGAAAATGATCCACAGCAATTCATCGTTCTCTTGTCCAAAGAAATAATGCCAGCGCTGGTCCACCATTACTATTCCTCCCCCCGCTTTCTCAGCTTTCACTTTGAAGGCAGGTCAGGGAAAGGGCAAGGGACGTGCGCACTTCGCGAGTGTGTGATGCATTTTTGCCGTAGAAGGGCAAGGCGCAGGCGCACTTCGCGCGTGAGTGATGCATTTTTTCCCCTCGGGGCTTTCCGTACAAGGGCAAGGGGCATGCACACTTCGCGAGTGTTAAGTTCAGTTTTGGTGAATGGTGGAGAATAAATAGTTAAAAAGGATTTTGTGTGCTCTCGTTTTTATTGTTTTTTTATATTACAAAGTGTTTAAGCGAACCCGGCATGAACGCTCGGTCACATTAACAAGAGTGTGGTAACGTTAATTGTAAGATGGCGGGCAAGTTGTTCGCGATGTAGAACGTGGGCGCACATTATGCAAATATGTTACGTAGTGACCTGGATCCGGAACAGAGAAATATTAGAATTGCTAACGACTCGTTTAGGCGAATGTGAGCCGACTCTTTTTTTTTTAAATAGACAAAAACTTCATTTATCGTGCACTGTTTGCGTCACAGATAGTGCAGATGCTACAGCTACATGACACACTGCATGAAAGATCATATTTGAAAAAGCATAATAGGACCTCTTTAACAAGAGCCACATTAAGATGGCTTAAAAAACTGGGTTAGAGCATCAACAAAAATGTCAGGTCTTCTGGGGTGTTCCTAGTATGCAGTAGTTAGTACCTATCAAAACTAGTCAAGGAAAAGACAAGGAACTAGTGACAAGACTCGTTAATCTACATGGGAAGCAAGTAGATTACTTCCACGCTCTATATGGGGCTGTGAAGCCACAGACTGGTCAGAACGCCCATGCTGACCCCTGACTGGCTGCTGAAAGCTCCTACAATGGGCATATAATTGTCAGTATTGTACCATGGAGCGATGGGTGAAGGTGGCCTGGTTTGACGTACTGTAGCATGTTTTCTTTTCCATCATGTGGATGTAAGTCATGTTGCACATACTTTAATAAACACAAGTTTAACCCATTTCTCAGCAAAGCAAAGGAGAAGTTAAACCAGACACTTTTATGTGATAACAGAGTGAGAAAATTCGCACCTCACGACTGAGCTGATCCTCAAGAGCCATCTTGCTGCTTTGCAAATTCGTTACTAAATTCTCCAATTGATTGCGTACCTATGTTAATGAAAAGAAAGGTAACGCGAAGGCATGTGAGGCATTTCCACAGCAAGATAAAGAGCTCTCTGATAGAGTAAAGCGACACGCTTCATGCAGATTTCAAACTATATTTATGACTAACCAACACTGAAATGCTATTCAGATCCCCAAGAAACACAACAGAAGCTTCATGTAACAGCAAACTCAACTGTTTCAGACTAAAAACAAAATCACAAAATCCCAGTAGAAATACCACAACCAAGAGCAGAAAATGTCCATATACAACCCAAATAAGTCCCATGATTATTCCGCATTGTCTGGAAGGCCTTGATATTTTATGTAAAGCAATGGAAACTCAGGAGCACTGATGGGATACCTATACAAATATTAATCACAAGAAAAAACTTTTTATAAAATAAGATAAAATTTACCAAAACATACACTCTAAAAATTTTTTTTATTTCTGTCTCATGAAAATGCGTAATTAAACATTCTTTTATCTATAAATTGGACAGCCACATTTTTTAGTAAATTTAATTTGAAATGGAATAATTTCTAAGATGCAGAATCTCTCAATGTTTGCTACAAAACCTTGTAGTATATTATGAGCTGCTCAACAGAAGCATAATACCGTCTAATTCATCCAATTGGAAATGGAAATATTCTCGGACATCTACCTTTCCACATAACTTTATTTTATTAGCTGGAGCACAATAAACTAACACCCTAAAGGTTTGGGTTGTAAATGGACACCTAGTAAACTGGTTGATCAAGTAGTCAGTGAAAGGGGAGGTAGGCATCATAGCTACGTATGTGTAAAATACCAACCCCTCCTCCTGGTGATGAATCTGTTGGCTGTGAAAAGAACACTCGCACTATCAGTTAAGGGTAGGCATGAGGCACTTAATGGAGGTCAGTATGTACTGTATAAGACCAAATAAATATAAATGCACACTCAGGTTTTAATGCCCTACATCAGAGGATCTCAATACCAGAGCTGCGGACACAGCGAAAGATTTTTGTGTGGGTCCCCAATATATGACTGAGTACCCCTGTTGATGTATGATACACGTAAAAACACAACAGTTCATTTCATCATGTTTTTAAGCGTACAGCAATCTGTAGCTCTTAAAATTCAGTCATTTTTGTTTTGCTTGTTTTGCTTTGTTTTGCACATACTCAGCAAAAAAAGAAACGTCCTCTGACTTTCATCTGTTTTTACTTTCAGTAAACCTAATGTGTAAATATTTGTATGAACACTAAAAGAGTCAACACCATAAGACATAAACTAAAAATGTTTCACAATGTGTCCCTGCATGAAGGGAGGCTCAAAATCAGTCAGTACCAGTCAGTATCTGGTGGCCACCAGCTGCTTGAAGTACTGCAGTGCATCTCCTCCTCATGGACTGGACCAGATTTGTCAGTTCTTGCTGTGAGATGGAGGGATTGTGTGTTCCTGGTGTGACTCGGGCAGTTGTTGTGGCCATCCTGTACCTGTCACGCAGGTTGTGATATTCGGATGTACCCATCCTGTGCAGGTGTTGTTACACGTGGTCTTCCACTACGAGGATGATCAGCTGTCCTTCCTGTCTCCCTGTAGCGCTGTCTTAGGCGTCTCACAGTGCGGACATGGCGATTTATTGCCCTAGCCACATCAGCAGTCCTCATGCCTCCCTGCAGCATGCCTAATGCACGTTCACGCAGATGAGCAGGGACCCTGGGCATCTTTCTTTGGGTGTTTTTCACAGTCGGTAGACAAGTCTCTTTAGTGTCCTGCATTTTTAGAACTGTGACCTTAAATGCCTACTTTCTGTAAGCTGTTAAGGTCTTAACGACCATTCCACAGGTGCATGTTAATTAATTGATTATGGTTAATTCAACATGCATGGAAAACATTGTTTAAACCCTTTACAATGAAGATCTGTAAAGTTATTTGGATTTGTACAACATTATTGTTGAAATACACAGTCCTGAAAAAGGGACGTTTCTTTTTTGCTGAGTATATATACGGCTATTTTTTTTTAAATAATATGCAAATTTTTAAAGTTCTACATTTTTGTGACATCATTCCCATATTCTGGTAGTGGTAAAATGTATACATTATAAAAGTAATGATAACTTTTGTTCCACCAGACATATCCAAAAACACAAATGAAGAGTTTGATGTCTGAACCCCATTAACACACACACACACACACACACACACACACACAAAACACACACACACACACACACATACACACACACAAACACAGTACAGTACAAACAGCATACTTTTTAAAATTATCATTGACATATGCTGTGTTGCTGGCACAGATCTGTGCCGCTTGGGTTTTGATATTTATTCAGTTCATCTCATTAACGCAAAATAATCGATTAAATGCAAATATGACTTAAATTGTGTTCTAATAAAATTCTGTAATAAAATAATCTGTACTTACAGCAGTAGCTTCTTGGGCTTGTTTCTGGATGACTTCAATGCGATCATTCTGTTGTTTTAATGTTGCCTCTAGCCCAGCATTCTCGATCTCTAATCTGTGGAAATAAATGTTACAAAATCTACATAATCCTCAGTAGAACCTATTTATAATCTATTTAAATTTTAGACCCATTATTAAAGTGCATAAAATAAATTTTTGCCTATGCAGAAATCTTTTTGACTCTGTGGCCAGTCGGATACAGCAGATTTTGAAGAATAAAGGACTTCTTACTAAATGTTGATTGTTGCATGGAAATTCCATTGCATAAAACCAAAGTTATTAAAACACAGAATTTTTCTTCGGTCTCAATACTTAAGCCATAAGAACTCATTAATTAATATCTTCGGTGCATTGTGTTTTACACTGCTGTAAAAAAAATTTTAATCAGTCAATTAATCAATTACTTATAACCGCTTATTTCCCCGGACTCCACTTTAAGAATCGCTGCCTTAAAGGAGACAGATCCTAATCATTAGAAACTAATGAGAAAATATTTTTTTCAATTTGCTTATTTACAAATAACACAATAAAATAAAATAAAAACATAACCCAACAGTACAGTACATAAAGATATGCTTCAAATATATTAAAATATCTCCATATTTTATACCTCTGTACTGCCTCCTCTAGCTGTTTAATGATTTGTTCTGATCGTGATGTAGCAGCAAGCACTTCCTGGAGTTTCTGACCCGAGCTGATGAGCTCCCGCTCCTTCTCGGCCAGCGTACCCATCAAATTGTTACTGCGCCTTTCAGCCTGTTTGTTCTGCTCCTCGCTCTCCTGAAGCTGGAGGTAAAGCCATTACATGAGTCATTTTTCAACACTTCAAAACATTCATTGAACTTTAGTTTATGCTACAACTAAATATTGCCAAAGTATATCAGAAAATAGGATTTCTTAGGCCACCTCTCCCCTGAGTCTGTCCATTTCCTTCTGAGTTCGCACTTTCTCTTCCTCCAGGCCATTGCGGTACCGAGTGTTTACCTCCAGAGACGCCTCGCACATGGACAGCTTCTTTAGCGAGTTAGCCAGCTCCTGTTGTAGCTCCCTTAAAGAACTCTGCCATGGAGATATCATCACATCACAACTCTTCATTAATATGACTTTAAATGTTCTAACACATCTAAGAGGACCAATTAATCTTAATTTTAAGACAGGCACACCTCTCGATCAGCTTTCTCTTGCTCTAGTCTGTAGTTTTTTTCTTGGAGTTTTACGTTTTTGGTTGCCAGCTCTTCACTCCTCTCCTTAACTATCTGTGCTGTCTCCTCATCTTTAGCACGCAGCTGGTTCAGAGCTTGAGCGAAGCACTCCTGCGCATCTGTAACGGCCTGCTCCTTGGCTGTGCCTCTGTTCTTCGCCTCCTCCAACTGCTGCCTGAGCAAGGCACCTTCGGTCTGTGCCTGTACCAGCCTCTCCTGCATGGCATCATGTCTTGCGGTGGCATGGCTAACCCGATCACGCTCACTCTGCAACGTCCCCTCCAGCTCCTCGAGTCGTGCACGGGCCTGTTCTCGTTCACGAGCTGCTGTCTCCAACAACACGCTCTTCTCAGCCAAACTTAAAGTGGCTCTGTGCCACTCATTCTCCAGGTTGTTGACACGGGACTCAGCCTCGCTCAGCTTCTGAGAAAGTGACTGGATGGTGTCACGCTGTGAGCTCGATTCTGATGACCGCTTCTCTTCAGATCGTTGATTCTGTTCACGCTCGCGCTGTAGGGTGCGCTCCGTCTCTGCACGAGCCGCCTGAAAAACAAGGCCGGAAGGAGTTAGCAAAGAGCAGTACTAACACAAATTAAACTGAATGAATATCATTTAGGGATAAAACATATAAAATCAGCAAACTGGAGTGCAGATTCACATCCTCTACACCTTATTTCATAGACAGAAGAAGCCCACATAGTCACCTGGCACCTCTCTGTCTCCTGTAGTGCTCCCTGGAGCCGTGTTTTGCTGGTCTCAACCTCAGCCTCCAGCTGTTGGCGCCCCTGTCTCTCGTGCTCCAGTTTGGTGCTAAGCAGTGCACACTCCGACTTCAGGGTGCTCACCTGCCCGTTGTACTGGAAGGCAGTATGGGCTAGAGTCTCATCATTTAGCTTTAGATCACGTCGAGCATCCTCCAGTTTCTCCCGCAGTGCATCTCTTTCGTCAACCAGTCTGCTCTCCTCCTGCCCGCTGAGGGAACGAAAGTGCTCCAGCTCAGCCCGTACTGAGCTCAGCTCCTCCTGCACAGTGCACACCTGCTGCTGCAGCTCCCTCTCACGCTCACTGGCTTCAGTTAGCTGGGAAGAAACCTGGACAAGATGGTGAGGAGGCTTAGTTTAATACTGGCTTACAATCAAAGACAATATAATGTCCATAAAAACTGACCTCAGTGTTACGATGCCTCCAAGTACGATTCTTACCCTATTAGCATGAGATTTTTATATTTGACTATTACCTCAGTGCTCTTGGTAAGGTTTCTGAGGTTCTTCTCCTCAAGGACCTGCTGCTTGCGCAGGTGACTATTCAGCATGTCCTCCTGTAAGGCTCGAGCACTTTGCTCATGGGCCAAAAGACGCTGGGTTTCATTCCTGTCTTCCTCCATCTACGCAGAATACCACATAATCTTATTAGGAAAAAATGTCCACACTTACCCACAAATCGTGCAGTTACTGGGGAGATTACAGCTTAGTCAGATTTTTTTTAAGAAACTGATACTCACTGACCTCCTTCTGTTTACTTTTAGAAGATCCAGCCCTATTAACTCTAAATCTGACTATATATTAAACTTTAATTTCTTCACAATTAAGAGAAATGTGCTGAAATACATTAGTCTGGAAAGTGTTACACAATAGGCTTTTTATTAACAGTCGCACATAAAAATGTGTATCACTCAAAGGAAATGTAAAATAAAATAAAAACATAAATCTGAAATGATTATTACAGTTTTTGGTAACTATGTAGCATGAAATAACTCTCCAGAAGCCCAGCTATTTTCCCAATAAGACATATTTGCAGGTATCCTTGCTTTGTACACTGTAATCAACTTAAATTAATTACATTTATTGCACTGAAAATCTAGAGTTTGATTTAGAAAATTATTAAACACACCTACAATAATGTAAATCTAACACATAAGAAATGAATTGGTGTGTTTTCTTTTGTTTAGCTTTAAGGCACAGTAGTTCTGTAGCTGATCAAAGTGTACGTTGAAAAGCCTGTGCAAAATCCTTACAGGTTTAACATTTTGAAGTGAGATAGTCGTAGCCCAACTGTATACGCTTTTTAAGTTATATTGGATTTACACCCAGAAATATGAGTTTGTGTGTTTTTGAAATTTCTTTGTAATTAACTCCGACTGCGCAAAAGGTGTGCAAAGCTGAGCTACTCAAGCGCTCCTGGACGGCTGTGATTGGCTGAATAGTAAGGTAGCATCTAATTGGCTAAAGAGCACGAATGACACTCCAACGTGCCAGCAAAGTCTCAAAAACACACACACACAAATCCAGCGATATTCACACAATAAATTTGTCGATTTTCACATGCACAGCCCATGATGCACTCGTAAATTTTAAACATTCAAAAATTTTTACACAGTTGTACATATGTGAATTGTATATTATGAATATGTATATTTGATGTATATTTTTATGCACGTGAATGTGTTTTTTGTGAATATATATATTTTTTTCGTGCACGTGAATTGGATTTTACGCATGTGAACATCGTGTCTTTTGTGAGAATTATTTATGAGACTGATCTGCCTCCATAACAAATGTATACAAATTTATTTAAATGCTTAAATTAACTGGAAAGTCCCATCATAAACAACATATTCACTCAATATAAGGTATATATATATATATATATATATATATATATATATATATATATATATATATATATATAGTTTAGCATGACTAATAAACCACTGCTGTCACAGAAACTCAGGCAATTCTGACTGATTTAAACAAAACTGTATAACTTCTCGTCACAGATCATTACCTGCTTCATGTTGTTCATCAGGGCCCTCATCTCTAGTTCCAGGTTCCTCATTTTGAGCTCCACTTTCTCCCTCTCCTCTGCCTCCTCTCGGTGCTGCTCCTCTTTCCTAAACAACTGCTCTCGGGTCTTATCATACAGCATAGACGCACTCTGTTGCTTTTCCTGTTCTTGCTTCAGCAGAAACCTACAGCACAATATTGAGGCCAATATCTCACCTGTTTTTCTAGTGAGTATGTACACATGAAGACTATGAACATGAAGACAGTATCTAATATACAGTGGTGTGAAAAACTATTTGCCCCCATCCTGATTTCTTATTCTTTTGCATGTTTGTCACACTTAAATGTTTCTGCTCATCAAAAACCGTTAACTATTAGTCAAAGATAACATAATTGAACACAAAATGCAGTTTTTAAATGAAGGTTTACGTTATTAAGGGAGAAAAAAAACTCCAAATCTACATGGCCCTGTGTGAAAAAGTGATTGCCCCCCTTGTTAAAAAATAACTTAACTGTGGTTTATCACACGTGAGTTCAATTTCTGTAGTCACCCCCAGGCCTGATTACTGCCACACCTGTTTCAATCAAGAAATCACTTAAATAGGAGCTACCTGACACAGAGAAGTAGACCAAAAGCACCTCAAAAGCTAGACATCATGCCAAGATCCAAAGAAATTCAGGAACAAATGAGAACAAAAGTAATTGAGATCTATCAGTCTGGTAAAGGTTATAAAGCCATTTCTAAAGCTTTGGGAGTCCAGCGAACCACAGTGAGAGCCATTATCCACAAATGGCAAAAACATGGAACAGTGGTGAACCTTCCCAGGAGTGGCCGGCCGACCAAAATTACCCCAAGAGCGCAGAGACAACTCATCCGAGAGGCCACAAAAGACCCCAGGACAACATCTAAAGAACTGCAGGCCTCACTTGCCTCAATTAAGGTCAGTGTTCACGACTCCACCATAAGAAAGAGACTGGGCAAAAACGGCCTGCATGGCAGATTTCCAAGGCGCAAACCACTTTTAAGCAAAAAGAACATTAAGGCTCGTCTCAATTTTGCTAAAAAACATCTCAATGATTGCCAAGACTTTTGGGAAAATACCTTGTGGACCGACGAGACAAAAGTTGAACTTTTTGGAAGGTGCGTGTCCCGTTACATCTGGCGTAAAAGTAACACAGCATTTCAGAAAAAGAACATCATACCAACAGTAAAATATGGTGGTGGTAGTGTGATGGTCTGGGGTTGTTTTGCTGCTTCAGGACCTGGAAGGCTTGCTGTGATAGATGGAACCATGAATTCTACTGTCTACCAAAAAATCCTGAAGGAGAATGTCCGGCCATCTGTTCGTCAACTCAAGCTGAAGCGATCTTGGGTGCTGCAGCAGGACAATGACCCAAAACACAACAGCAAATCCACCTCTGAATGGCTGAAGAAAAACAAACTGAAGACTTTGGAGTGGCCTAGTCAAAGTCCTGACCTGAATCCTATTGAGATGTTGTGGCATGACCTTAAAAAGGCGGTTCATTCTAGAAAACCCTCAAATAAAGCTGAATTACAACAATTCTGCAAAGATGAGTGGGCCAAAATTCCTCCAGAGCGCTGTAAAAGACTCGTTGCAAGTTATCGCAAACGCTTGATTGCAGTTATTGCTGCTAAGGGTGGCCCAACCAGTTATTAGGTTCAGGGGGCAATTACTTTTTCACACAGGGCCATGTAGGTTTGGATTTTTTTTCTCCCTAAATAATAAAACCCCTCATTTAAAAACTGCATTTTGTGTTTACTTGTGTTATCTTTGACTAATAGTTAAATGTGTTTGATGATCAGAAACATTTTGTGTGACAAACATGCAAAAGAATAAGAAATCAGGAGGGGGGCAAATAGTTTTTCACACCACTGTAACTCACTTGAGGTTGTGGAGGTCTGTCTCCAGCTCTAGTCGGACGTGCTCCAGGTTGGACTTGCTCTCTCTGCTCTCATCCAACAGGAGTTTGAGCTCATTCCGCTCCTGCTCCAGCTTAGTAACCTTATCAGCCAGTCGGCTGTGTCTGTTGCGTTCCTTCTTGATTGTGTTCTCATACTCATAGAACATGTTCTGCAATTTCACCATGCTCATCGAATCTACAGAGCCAGATAAAAAAAGGTGATTAAGGATAAACTAGCGTTAATACCCGTCTTTCTGCATGAAGTGTGTCCGTTATCACTGTATCCTCAGGAACCAAATGAAGTCACATCCAGGAATGATTCAGAAAATATTTAATGCTCAAATCAGCAATTTTTTATATATTGCCTACATGAAAAATGTACAAACGTGTAAAAGTCCAGCTCACCTATAGTGCTGGTGTTCAGCTGCTTGATGAGTAGAGAGGCATTAAAGTAGCCTGAGGTAGCAGAGTCCAGCTCTTCAGTAGCTGTGTCAGACGACTGTGTGAGGTCGTCAAAGTCATCCGCCATTTCCAATTCTTCACCATTCTGCACGGATAAATGTTTTACAAAGTCTCACATTTCTGTTTAAAGTACAGCTTCATACACATTGCACATTGTGGACTGAAGAAGAATGAGCTATACAACAATTATCAGATTACAAACGGATTATAAATTGAATATTAATCTTAACTTACTGTAATAAACAACCCTACCTTTTTCTCAGTCCTATGCCGTGAGGTTGGAGACCTACACAGAATTTAAAAAAGGGGAAAAAAAAAAAAAAAAAAAGACAACACAAAAGTTCTTGTTTAATATTGAAATGACACTGAGACAACCTGGGTCGCACAATCTACAAATGGTACAATGCAGTATCTATACTGTACCACACATGTTTGTGGCATCCAGAACAGAAGTATATAAGGTTTGAGTGCATAATGAGCAAGCCAGGAAGTCCAAATTATATGAAAAGAATGCCATACTGCATATGTACCTTGCTTCATCTTCTGACACCTCACTTAAAGTACTATCATCAAACACAGACACGGGACCTCCATTACGGTGGTTCGCAGGGCTGGGATGTCTAGATTGCTTTGAGGCAGGGACATGTAGCAGGTTCCCCTGGCTACTCACAGCTTTGTTCTCCTCAACATCAAGTAGCAGTGTCCTCCTGTTAGTATTGGGAATTACAAATCTCATCATTCATTGTGAGGCTGAAAAGATTTCGCTGCCCACCACCAGCCTTCATTCAAACATGCTACGATAAATTATGAAGTGAAGTGTTTCCAATGAAGTAACAGCAGGGTCACAGACCAAAGAACACAATTGTTAAGTATTACATTTAACAGTGTTTAATTTATGTATAGAGTGAAACATTTTTGTTTTTTCCATTGTTAAAAACCCCTGATTTCATTCATTATGAAATCCCTGATTTCATACAAATGGCAACTGACTAGTCGCTGAAATAAAATCCCATTGTGCCACATTGACCGTAAGTGGAGACTAAGTAATCTTGTTTATGCATAAAAATGTAAACATTTGCTTATATTTAGCCCCCATCTTCAAACTTTATACCTCCTTGGTAAAGGTTTTTAAAAAAATAATAATAATCTTACCTCCTTGGGCTCCTTGTCGGCCATTTTGGTGAAATATGATCCCTTTTCTTTAAAGCATCATCCTGCTGAGATCCACTATCACATGTCCCTTCCTGTTTAGGGTTAGGCTTGTCAGGATTGGTGTCTGCTTTCTTGCCTTTTCCTTGGTCAACATCAGTTTGTTTTGCAGCACCACGAGTCCTCCATAAGGCACTGGACTTAAGTTCTGCTCTCATGACACCAGCCTCTGTCACACCACCCTAAAAACAAAAGTATATGCAATTTGTTTAGTTTAAATGAACTTAGTATTTGTGTATACATAAAGTGACAAATTACTTAAATACTAACAACAATAAAAAACAAGAATCAACAAGACAGAAGTCTTCTTTTAAACATTTTAAAAGAAGCACTAATAATGAAAAATGATTAATGCACACACAGACACACAATGTATACTACTCAGGAAAGATGAGATGTGATCTTCAAGTAGATGAAGGAAATTGTGAGTGACACAAACACTGAAGTGTAAGGAGAGGCCCTTAAGACGGTACAAGGTGTGCAATTTGATAACCGGACACCTGGTCAAAAAAATCAGGCTTTCAATTTTTAATGGCTGAGCCGTTTGAGCCAGATGGGGAATAAGGCATGAGCAGTTTGACTCTGCTATTTAAATAATTAGGCAGGAAGGAACTGGGGATGCACAAATAAATACTTGTTGTGCATCGCATAGATCAGGGCTTTTGCAAAAGCCACAAACAACAAATTATACTTTGCAGATTCACTGCTGTTTTATTGTCTTTAGGAATGACTAGTAATAAACAATCATTGGTGTATGTACAGTATTCTGCAAAGCACATGTAAGCTGCGACAGCAACCTGGATAACTGTAAAGATTACAACAGAATCTGTCCAGAACCAAATCTGTCCTGCTCATAGTTACAGTATTAGTGAAGGAAAGAAATGGAAAAAAGACAAAAATGACAGAGGAGATTACTGCTACTTAGTTGAGATTTCCTTCTTCACCATTTCCCTACCTCAGTTATGGACCTCTGTAGGTCCTCCTCAACCAACTCATCGGAGTTGCAAGAACCTGCATCTGGCACAGAGGGAAGGACCACTGACTCTTTAACTAAATGCATCGGACAAATCCAGGCTTCCTGAGAAGATTCTTGGTTAACACCAAATGACGTTTCGAGTTTACCCAATTTTATGTTCTCCTTATTTTCACCTTTACTAGAGAAAGTGTCTGCACTCCGAGCAACCCATTGGTTGGAGCTGCTTTCTGCTTCTTGAGACATTTTATTCTGAGTTTCTGAAAAATTTTGCTGAATATCTTTGTTTTTGGCAAAATCGTTATTGGGAAGCTCCTCAGAGTAGGATTCCTCTTGTCCAGACTCTCTCTGCTCAGGAATAGTCAGCAGCCTGGCACCTCTAGCTCGTGTAGCGGGTCGCACTATCAACTCTTCCTCATCTTCACTGGAGTCTTCCTCGGATGCACCCTCAGGAATGTCTGTATCTTTCTTTATACCTTCGGTTGCTTCTTCTTTCTCTTCTTTGGCCTCTTTGTCCTTGGCAGTCTCACTTTGCTCCTTATGCTCAAGCTCACCAAATCTTTCTTTAAGCTCAGCGGCTACATTTTTGTATTGGCATTTTGTTTCCTTTTTCTCAATTTCCACCCAGATTTTCTCATAGCGTTGCTCCCAGGTAGTCTCATGGAAAGGTGTATTTTCTATATCGTCTTCCTTCTCTTCTACCTCAGTGTTCTGGGTTTCAGAGGGGGCTAGATGATATGAACTACTCAGCGCTATCTTAAGTGCATCTAATGTGTTTCTCTCCTTCGACAGCACAAGTGGACAAAAAAAAATACGATTAGCATTAAAAATAAAACAATCGGAATAACGGTGCTTTAAACAAATTTACTTTTGCAGGATATACAATAATTTGCCTTGGGAAGCTTATAACATACAGTTTCAACTCCACAAACACTGATCACATTTTTGTTTATCCACATCAACTACAGGTAATACAAACCGGATTCCAAAAAAGTTGGGACACTAAACAAATTGTGAATAAAAACCGGATGCAATGATGTGGAGATGGCAAATGTCAATATTTTATTCAGAATAGAACGCGGATGACAGATCAAAAGTTTAATCCTAGAGAATTTATCATTTTAAAGGAAAAATATGTTGATTCCAAATTTCACGGTGTCAACAAATCCCAAAAAAGTTGGGACAAGTAGCAATAAGAGGCTGGAAAAAGTAAATTTGAGCATAACGAAGAGCTGGAAGACCAATTAACAGTAATTAGGTTACCCAACATGATTGGGTATAAAAAGAGCTTCTCAGAGTGGCAGTGTCTCTCAGAAGCCAAGATGGGTAGAGGATCACCAATTCCCACAATGTTGCGCAGAAAGATAGTGGAGCAATATCAGAAAGGTGTTACCCAGCGAAAAATTGCAAAGACTTTGCAGTTATCATCATCAACTGTGCATAATATCATCCGAAGATTCAGAGAATCTGGAACAATCTCTGTGCGTAAGGGTCAAGGGCGTAAAACCATACTGGATGCCCGTGATCTCCGGGCCCTTAAACGACACTGCACCACAAACAGGAATGCTACTGTAAAGGAAATCACAGAATGGGCTCAGGAATACTTCCAGAAACCATTGTCAGTGAACACAATCCACCGTGCCATCCGCCGTTGCCAGCTGAAACTCTACAGCGCAAAGAAGAAGCCATTTCTAAGCAAGATCCACAAGCACAGGTGTTTTCATTGGGCCAGGGATCATTTAAAATGGAGTGTGGCAAAATGGAAGACTGTTCTGTGGTCAGACGAGTCACGATTCGAAGTTCTTGTTGGAAATGTGGGACGCCATGTCATCCGGACCAAAGAGGACAAGGACAACCCAAGTTGTTATCAACGCTCAGTTCAGAAGCCTGCATCTCTGATGGTATGGGGTTGCATGAGTGCGTGTGGCATGGGCAGCTTGCATGTCTGGAAAGGCACCATCAATGCAGAAAAATATATTCAGGTTCTAGAACAACATATGCTCCCATCCAGACGTCATCTCTTTCAGGGAAGACCCTGCATTTTTCAACAAGATAATGCCAGACCACATTCTGCATCAATCACAACATCATGGCTGCGTAGGAGAAGGATCCGGGTACTGAAATGGCCAGTCTGCAGTCCAGATCTTTCCCCTATAAAGAACATTTGGCGCATCATAAAGAGGAAGGTGCGACAAAGAAGGCCCAAGACGATTGAACAGTTAGAGGCCTGTATTAGACAAGAATGGGAGAGCATTCCTATTTCTAAACTTGAGAAACTGGTCTCCTCGGTCCCCAGACGTCTGTTGAGTGTTGTAAGAAGAAGGGGAGATGCCACACAGTGGTGAAAATGGCCTTGTCCCAACTTTTTTGGGATTTGTTGACACCGTGAAATTTGGAATCAACATATTTTTCCTTTAAAATGATACATTTTCTCGGATTTATGTTCTATTCTGAATAAAATATTGACATTTGCCATCTCCACATCATTGCATTCAGTTTTTATTCACAATTTGTTTAGTGTCCCAACTTTTTTGGAATCCGGTTTGTACATAAAGACTGTGTGTGTGTATAAGCTATAGACCCTGAAATCTGCTCACCACTTCTGGATGTTCATTAGCCTGTGAGCTAATATCACTCTCTGCATCTTCCTCGGGTGGTGACACTGGTACAACAGAAGAAATTATATTTCAACAACATCATTGTCTAATATTATTAGTGTTGATGAAGTTTATGTAAAGTTGACATGAATTTTTTAACATTTGGTTGACCTGCATACCTTTTTCTGTCTTGCCGATATTTGGCAGTGGAGTGGGCATCTTTGCAGGACTGGAGGTGTTGTCTGTGTCCCAGTCTGAGTCTGCAACATAATTTGAAAATTAATAAGTTTGGTTTGACTGATGATTCAAACATCTTTGTATACATCGCACAAATGAACATTTACACAGGCAAAATTATCTTTCCCCGACTTTGGATAAGCGGTTGAAGATGGATGGATGGATGGATGGAAAATTCTCTCTCACCTTCATCACTTATTGGTTTCTTAACAGCCTCCATGCAAGCGACTTTTTGAAGTTGAGGTTCAGGCTGTATACTGGTAAGAGGTTTGAATGAGCGTGGACTTGGCATTGGACGGGTTTTTAAAACGGGAGATTCTTTTCCTTCCTCCTTTTTTGTCTTGGAAGCTCCAACAGATGGATGCAGTTCCTGCTCTTGGACAACTGGCAGAGGCACTGGTGGTTCATTTACTAACTCTTCCTCGTATTTGTAGACAGGCAGGTTTTTACTGGCTTTACTGGTGGTACTTGCGGAGTCCCAGTCTGAAGCATCTGTGATAAGAATAAACTCTTTTTAGTCTGGGTCTACACATTGCAGTATTAATGTTTTAGCATTTACAGCAAAAACAAAATAATAATCCTAACTACAAAGCGCAGAGCAGAGAGAAATACAGAGCATCTGACCTGCTGGGATTTGGTGATTTTCTTTTAGGTAAGATAAAAATACACAATTTTAATCCTTACAAAAAAACCTGATTGAGAATACCATGAATGCTTCAACAAGATTAAAAATTACTGTACCTTCAAGGTCACCAACATCCCCTAAACCAAGTTCCTCCATTACATCTGTAAGCAAAGACATGTTAGGAATGTTTAAATAACAGCATAAAACCAGGCTAAAATATACACACCACTGTTATTACCCGTCTTTTTTCCAGCATCTTTTGACTCCAGTAGCTTATTCAGCAATGATAATGGCTTCGTATTAAGCAGTTTTTGCTGAGCAAACACAAAAGAAAGCATTCATAAGCATCGTTGAGCAAAGGACACAAATCCTGTTCTTGAGGATTCAATTCAATTCAATTCAATTTTATATATATCGTGCTTTTAACAATGGTCACTGTCTCAAAGCAGCGTCACAAAAGGAAAAGAAAATTAATAAATGTATCTATAAAAGTAGAGTTATCCCTTGTAAAATATTTCTGTCTCTCTCTCTCAACTGTGAATGAGCTGCTGTTTGGAACCATCTTTGCTTCTGATTTTAAAACCTACTAATGTATATGATTGAGGTTTTTTACATGAGAAAACTGTACTTAAGTACAAAGTAAATGTACTTGATTTCCATATATCTCTGTTTATAAATGTACTAATTAAATTAAATAAAATGATGAAAAATAAAGAAAAATACACAGTCATACTGAAAGCTTACCTGCTTTTCTGATTTCTCTTCATCACTTTTATCCTCTTCTTTCTGACCAGTCCTTAAAGCTGCAAAAGGAAAGATGTTTGAACTCTTGACACATTAAAGGTAAAACAACACACACATTTACCAAAAACATATGAAAAGACAGAAACAATGAATAAATAAACCTCTAGAGCAGCTACATTGCAGGCATGCACATGCAAAATGGCAATTTCCTTAATGCATGTGAGCTTTTAGTGAGCAGGCAAAGCACGGGAGATACTGCAGTCGTTTTATTTACATTTATATCTACAAATCACACAGTGCCATAGCATGTGTGTATGTAAATATATTTACTTATACACTTTTTGATACCACCTCATACAACACACGAGGTGGTATCCAAAAGTTTCAAGACTAGTTTTGTAACACACCAACAGATGGCAGCACAAGGCTGCACCCACAGTGATAGGGAACACCAATCTTCATAAGTCAGTGTGCCAAAAGACATTGACTTGTGTACATTGGGAGTTGTTTCACTGCTGCTATTCCGACCCAATGCATTACTACATTTGTTATTTTATCATGGACAGCAAGTTAGAACAAAGAGCAAACATGAAATTCTGAAACTGGGCAATTCTGCCACAGAGACATTAGACATGATTCTGCAAGTTAACGGCAATGCTGCAATAAATCGTTCATGTTGTTTGGTGTGGCATACGGACTTCAAGTGTGGAAAACGTTAAAGGAAGACGATGAGAGATCAGGAAGACCTTCAACCGAAAATGTCGAAACCATTCAACAACTTGTGCATGATGATCGTCGGAAAAACACTCCACAACATTGCTGCCATTGTCTGTGTCATACGGAACAGTCCGGGCAATCCTCACGTGTGGTTTGAACATGCGCTGTGTTGCTGCAAAGTTAATTCCCAAGGCCCAGGATCAGAAGGTACATGGCTTTGAAGTCTGCCAAGAACTTAATCAGCATGCTGTAGATGGCTGTCCTTCATGTTGAGGATCATTAAAGCAAACTAAAGTTGGGTGTATGGGTACGACCCTGAGTCAAAGCAACAGTTAAGTTAAGCCGACCAAGTGCATGCTCATCATCTTTTTCGACATTCCCAGCATTGTGCATAGAGAATTTGTCCCCATGGGCCAATAATTAATTCTATTGCCAGGTTCTGAGGGAGTATGTACAGTCGTGGCCAAAAGTTTTGAGAATGACACAAATATTAGTTTTCACCAAGTTTGCTGCCAAACTGCTTTTAGATCTTTATTTCAGTTGTTTCTGTGATGTACTGAAATATAATTACAAGCACTTCATACGTTTCAAAGGCTTTTATCGACAATTACATGACATTTATGCAAAGAGTCAGTATTTGCAGTGTTGGCCCTTCTTTTTCAGGACCTCTGCAATTCGACTGGGCTCTCAATCAACTTCTGGGCCAAATCCTGACTGATAGCAACCCATTCTTTCATAATCACGTCTTGGAGTTTGTCAGAATTAGTGGGTTTTTGTTTGTCCACCCGCCTCTTGAGGATTGACCACAAGTTCTCAATGGGATTAAGATCTGGGGAGTTTACAAGCCATGGACCCAAAATTTCAACGTTTTGGTCTCCGAGCCACTTAGTTCCTTTAGGCACGGTGCTCCATCGTGCTGGAAAACGCATTGTTCTTCACCAAACTGTTGTTGGAAGAAGTTGCTGTTGGAGGGTGTTTTGGTACCATTCTTTATTCATGGCTGTGTTTTTGGGCAAAATTGTGAGTGACCCCACTCCCTTAGAAGAGAAGCAGCCCCACACATGAATGGTCTCAGGATGCTTTACAGGACTGATGGTAGCGCTCACCTTTTCTTCTCCGGACAAGCCTTTTTCCAGATGCCCCAAACAATCGGAAAGCGGCTTCATACATATATACATATACATATACATATATACAGTGGTGTGAAAAACTATTTGCCCCCTTCCTGATTTCTTATTCTTTTGCATGTTTGTCACACTTAAATGTTTCTGCTCATCAAAAACCGTTAACTATTAGTCAAAGATAACATAATTGAACACACAATGCAGTTTTTAAATGAAGGTTTACGTTATTCAGGGAGAAAAAAAACTCCAAATCTACATGGCCCTGTGTGAAAAAGTGATTGCCCCCCTTGTTAAAAAAATAACTTAACTGTGGTTTATCACACCTGAGTTCAATTTCTGTAGTCACCTCAGGCCTGATTACTGCCACACCTGTTTCAATCAAGAAATCACTTAAATAGGAGCTACCTGACACAGAGAAGTAGACCAAAAGCACCTCAAAAGCTAGACATCATGCCAAGATCCAAAGAAATTCAGGAACAAATGAGAACAAAAGTAATTGAGATCTATCAGTCTGGTAAAGGTTATAAAGCCATTTCTAAAGCTTTGGGACTCCAGCGAACCACAGTGAGAGCCATTATCCACAAATGGCAAAAACATGGAACAGTGGTGAACCTTCCCAGGAGTGGCCGGCCGACCAAAATTACCCCAAGAGCGCAGAGACAACTCATCCGAGAGGCCACAAAAGACCCCAGGACAACATCTAAAGAACTGCAGGCCTCACTTGTCTCAATTAAGGTCAGTGTTCACGACTCCACCATAAGAAAGACACTGGGCAAAAACGGCCTGCATGGCAGATTTCCAAGGCGCAAACCACTTTTAAGCAAAAAGAACATTAAGGCTCGTCTCAATTTTGCTAAAAAACATCTCAATGATTGCCAAGACTTTTGGGAAAATACCTTGTGGACCGACGAGACAAAAGTTGAACTTTTTGGAAGGTGCGTGTCCCGTTACATCTGGCGTAAAAGTAACACAGCATTTCAGAAAAAGAACATCATACCAACAGTAAAATATGGTGGTGGTAGTGTGATGGTCTGGGGTTGTTTTGTTGCTTCAGGACCTGGAAGGCTTGCTGTGATAGATGGAACCATGAATTCTACTGTCTACCAAAAAATCCTGAAGGAGAATGTCCGGCCATCTGTTGGTCAACTCAAGCTGAAGCGATCTTGGGTGCTGCAGCAGGACAATGACCCAAAACACACCAGCAAATCCACCTCTGAATGGCTGAAGAAAAACAAAATGAAGACTTTGGAGTGGCCTAGTCAAAGTCCTGACCTGAATCCTATTGAGATGTTGTGGCATGACCTTAAAAAGGCGGTTCATGCTAGAAAACCCTCAAATAAAGCTGCATTACAACAATTCTGCAAAGATGAGTGGGCCAAAATTCCTCCAGAGCGCTGTAAAAGACTCGTTGCAAGTTATCGGAAACGCTTGATTGCAGTTATTGCTGCTAAGGGTGGCCCAACCAGTTATTAGGTTCAGGGGGCAATTACTTTTTCACACAGGGCCATGTAGGTTTGGAATTTTTTTCTCCCTAAATAATAAAACCCCTCATTTAAAAACTGCATTTTGTGTTTACTTGTGTTATCTTTGATTAATAGTTAAATGTGTTTGATGATCAGAAACATTTTGTGTGACAAACATGCAAAAGAATAAGAAATCAGGAGGGGGGCAAATAGTTTTTCACACCACTGTGTATATATATATATATATATATACAGTGGCGTGAAAAACTATTTGCGCAAATCAAACTTTGCGGCAGTTTACCATGGCTCTGCCCTTTTTTTTTCTTTTTCTTTTTTTATCTTGCTTTTGTGTGTATATATATATACACACACACATACATTGTATATCTCCTGTAGTCACTGTCAATGTCAATTCCCTTAGACCACATCTTCATGACATTTCATGAAGAATCACAGGCAAACATTGATGGTGTGAGATTCTTAGACTCTTATATTACTTCATAACTGTCAAAGTCATTGTCCTAAAGTTTAGTGTTATGATAATACTCTGACTTAGCGTTCCTGTGTGTCTTTTAAATTAGTACTCTGCTCAATTGTAATTAACTACACCTTAAAACTTGATGAGGTGGCTGTTATAGCTTGATATTAAGCATCAATATGTGTAACACAGCCAACCTATCATAACTGCCCATGTAAATGAGGATGCAAGCCACACACACCACCATGTTCAACATAGACACGGACAACAGATATGCAGAAAAAACAAATTAACCTTTATGGACAAAGACGTGTAACAGATAAAAGAGAATAATCTAACGTGATGTGATGGTGAAATGGCATAAGCAGGGGGGTTATGAGCTATATTAAGTCCTGGAGAAAAACAGGACGTCATGCAGCAATTTAATTGGCATACCCACTGCCCTCTGGCCTCCAGACTGAGAAACACTCCTGAATACCCTACCGTGCCTCGATCCTCTTAAGAAAGATGGAATATAATGCAGGGCTAAAAAAGGAATTGATTACATATTTTTTAAAAGTAGTATCGTGCTCAACTGTCCTTTACAACATCTATATTGTATTATTTAAATTAAAAAGCTCCTACACGGATATCAGATAATATAATATAACACGTATCTGATAACCTGTTATCAGTCGTCCATAAAAAGTCCAAAGTGAAATGCTTGGATGGCATCAATTAATAGAAAGCAAAAAGCAACGAACCACAATAAATATGCATTTTTAGCTTTAAATGTTTTTTAAGGCATGGAATGGCTGCAGAGATGGCTTACTAAAGCAAAGCTTGTCCTGGTTAAAACTCTTCTCTAGCTCTAAGCATGAGAGTAGCAAAAGCTTACATACCTTCGTTGCTCTCCTCACAAATACTAGACATGGGTTTATGTGACTTGGTTGGGGAGTTCTGCCCACTTTGCTCCTTCTTGCTCGGACTATCTGAGCCAGACTAAGAGAAAAGAGTAGCACTCAGCTTGAAAAGATGAACACTTACTCGCCATGGTCATGTCTGTGTTACAATTCAGTTTAAATGGGTTTTGCACATAGAACTATATATTATTTTTAAATATATGGAGTGCCACCATACTAACCTCTGAATCCCAAGGCGAATCCCCTTCTTCATCTTCCTTTTCGATTCCTAACTCTGACAAAAAATCTGAAATAGTGTTTACACCTCCATGAAACACATAAACATTCTTTCATATTCAAGCTTTACATGGTTTGATAAGATTTTAAGTCATACCCCTTTTTTTAGAAGTTTGTAGATGCTCATCCGCTGTTATTTCATTTTGTACTTCATCACATTCTTCTTCTTCTTCTTCTTCATCGTCCTCTTCATCATATTCATCTTCTGAAAATGACTTTTCCTCTTTTTCCTGAGAACAATGTTTTGTTAAAAGTGGTGCGTACATTATAGACAAGTTCAACAAATAATCAACAGCTAAATTATATCATTTGTACAATAATTATACAACTTTAGATTGAACTTAAGAAGAGTTAAGTTCTTCTTTAGAAGAGCTTAAAGAACATAGAATCGAAGGAATGAATAATTATCACCACCTTAATGCACCAAAACAGTGTAAGGCCTTAAGTACACCATCCCTCAATCTAAAGCTATGTGAGGCTTCCCCTTACCTGCAATGTTCCTTGCTTTGGAATAGAATGGTTTACGTGCTCTTCTACCTTTGAATTTCCATTTTTTCCATCTTTATCATCATTATCAGAATGAGAAGAAACATCAATATCATCAATAACTGTCTGTGGGATTTCTTCATGACATACAAGATCACCATCCTTAGCAACAGTTTCCGCAGGCAACCTGTTAGTAGTTTCTGGATCTTCTAAGTCATCAACGCCAATGATCATGGACACTGGCAAATTCTCCTCCTCATCATCATCATCATCATCATCTTTTTCATCATGTAATGCTGTCCAGTGCTCAGTTCTCATAATTTCGCGCTCAGATACAAGAAGATTTCCTGGTTCAGTGTCTGAAGGTTCGCCTTCCACTGAACCTCCTTTCTCATTATCTGAGACAGGTCCCCAGGTGTCTATAGAGCATTCAGGTTCATCTTTATGTCTCAGAAAGTTAAAAAATAATTTTGATGGCTTTGTTTCATCAGTTACATTTTCTTCATTATCATTACCTGCTTTGTCCTGTTTCGGGGACAACGGGTAGAGTGATTGTGAAACAGTACAACAAGCCTTCATGTCATTAATAATGTGTTTATCACCTATTTCATGAGGTTGCTTAGATACCATGCCATCAATCTTACTTTGTTTAAATTTGATATTTGATTCAACTATCAAAGTATTTTCTTCAAATTTCGAAACATTAAAATTACTGTGTTTACCAGCCCTGATCAATGCACTGTTTTCGTCCTCATCCCAGTTCTCCCCATCACCATCACCTTTATAATTCTTCTCAGTTCCTGGGGTAGTGCCTGAAATCTGGAGAGGCATTCTGAAAGCATTTAAGGTACCTGTGTTACTGTACTCATTTTCCATTTCATCAGAGACAGCAGACTTAACCCTAATGGCTGTTAAAAGACAGTCATTTTCTATACTTGGACCTTTCTTCCCCACGGAATCATCTCTGATCACTGAAATCATTATTTCTTGTCTCTCTGTATCCTCTGATTCTACCTTCTCTATAAGATCATTGGATTCTGAGGCTTTTGATTTCATCAAACTAAAGTGCTCCTTAGTGTCATCATTTTTATTAATCAAAGTGTTTGATGGCTTGAGCTGTACTGTAACTTCTGAGTTTATATCAGCCTGCATGTGAACATCACAGCTGTCCTTAATTCTCTCCATAGCTGTGATCTCTGACATCTCAGGAACTTCTCCCACATTGTAACCTTCTCGTGTTTTTACAACCCTGGTTTCCTCCTCTTGTTCATTTTCACCTTCACTTTCTTCATCATCTTCTTCACTGTCCTCTTCATCACTTCCTTCATTGTCCTCTTCGTCATCTTCTTCACCTTCATCTTCATTATCATCGTCTTCATCTTCACTGTCTTCCACATCTTCACCTTCCACTGAGTCTTCTTCCGGACTTTCACTGGTTTCTACATCCAATTTTCTGCCACAGGGCAACTTGTCACCTACCCCCAAAAAGATGGGATGGAATGCATAGACAAAAGGATAGAAAAGCAGAATTTAGAAGAAGGTCACACTAAAAGACTCACTGGTGAGATTACCTTTTGGGAGCTGATAAAGGGGGTGGAGGTCATCAGGGGCAGGTTGGAAAAGGAGCTAGATTTAGGGGTTATAGGAGGCTGGGTGGAGGTACTGCTACCAGGGAAAGCCATGCGTCCTACTGCATTGCCTTCACTTATCGGGTCAGACTCAGTGCCACTCCAGGATTTATCCTGATCGTGATCAACTGCGACTACAGAGCAAGGGTTTCAGGTTAAAGCACAATCACAATCTAAAAGAAGAGGTTCTAAACATTCGACCTGGCACTTACATCCTTTTCCCTCAATTTTGGAGGCACTCATGAGTTTCTTCAAGTTTAGCTTTGGCTGCTTCTATAACAAGAGAACAGGTATTATCTTATGCAATGATATTTTGTATAAAATGCCAGGGACCCCTCAAACATAATGGGACAATATTTTTCCATTACTGTACATAATTTTTAGCCAGTTATAATATACTGGGATGATGATTGTGTGTCTGAAGGTTAGCTAACTTGAGTTTCCTTGGATCCTTTAAAGGAATAATTACCGCACCATTTATGTAACTACAATCAGGTTGGTACTTGCAGAATACATAATAATACACCATCCCTTTAAAACCTACTGTATAAGTTTTCAAACCAAACATCTTTATAGCAGAACATAGCCGTATGTCTCCAGTATATATATCAGGGTTTGACATTGGCACCCGCCCACCTGCCAAATGCGGGTAAAATTCGGCTGTGGCGGGTAATAACTTTAGTCTCACTAGCCACTTTGGCGGGTCGTTTATTCTTTGGTATGACAATATATTTTTGTTGTAGTTTTCTCTAAAGTCATCCGATATAATAAACGCATTGCAACGTAATATTACACGCATGAATGTAATGAGGACATTTAATACCTCTCTTTACACATGTTCACACATGCATTGCGCGCGCGCGCGCGCACACACACACACACACACACACACACTTTTACTTCCTGTTTGGAAGTCCTTTCATTTCCTTAAAGGGCTATTGCTTCTCAACAGGATGAGAATGTTTTATTACCTCACACTATAAAGAGGCGACACAACAAGATAGACCAGCGTCCATTATCCTAACTCAGAATTCTGATACAATAATACATAATGAATAATAATACCTGATAATAGTACACAACACACTAAAATGATAAATGTTCTGAGTTGCTGTATAATATCAGAATGAGTTCAGTTGTACTGAATCTGTTATTTTTCAATTTCATGTGGTACGAGGCTTGAATTTAAGTTCAATAATCATAATATATTGTTCATGGTTGCATGTTTTTATATTGGGATCTTAACAGTACTGAATACTTGACTATATACTATATATATACTATAGTGATACAGTGTATGCTGTCATTTATAAGTAAATCTAGATATAACAAACATTAACGTATCATGGTGAAGAAAAAAAATGAGATTTTCTGGTAACAAAATTGTGGCTAGAAATAAGGCTGAATGGCTAGTGACTCCAGAAATCCACTAGCCACATTGGCCAGTGAGCAAAAAAGTTAATGTCAAACCCTGATATGAATCTCTGCGCACTACCAATAATTACCTTCGGGCCCAGATCAAGCTCTTCACTGTCATCATCATCATCTGTAGGGGGCCAGGAATCAGCAGCACCACTTCTTGATGCTCTAAAATTTTTATTTATTAGGAAGATTATTGCATACTTAAACAGCTTGAAGCACAGAATTCTAGTTGGAACATTTTCTTACCTACTGATGGAGTCTGCATGTGAATTGTCCTCTGTATCTAGAAACCACAATTTACATTTTCATTGATTATTTTGTTATATTTATGTTTTTTCCATGCAAAACAGATTTGTAATAGAGTCAGAGCAGAACAGAAGATTTGGGTTGTATTAGTATGAAACTTAATCATTTGACTATTTCAGGTGGTTTCACTATCTTAGGCAAAATAAATTCAGTGGGGTCTGAAAGGCTAAGACCACCAAAATGCTTCTTTAAAAAATTTTTTTTTACACAGAATACAATCTTATTTGTTCTATTATCAAGAATCATTCTGTGGTAAAAGATAGAATTACAATTTCTTGAGTATGTAGCCTTTTACTTTAATAACAGCATGAATTCAAGCTTGGCATGGACTCCATAAGATTATCCAATCCATCAGAGTGTCTTTTGAACACATGCTTCAATGGAAGAGATAAGACTAAAGACAAATCAAAAGTATACAACATATTAAACATAAATTTTTAGATAGTAATTTATAAATGATGTAGAATCTTAAATAATAAGTAAGTAAAAAACTGATTTTATAATGACTGAAAAAAATGTCAGATTTCCAAGTGGTCTTAGACTTTTGGACCTCACTGTATATTAAATAGCTGACTGATGGTAAACAGTGAATGTCTGCACTGTGGCATATCCTCATTTTTGTTCATACTTGTTATACCTTTCCCTTCTTTTGCACTTCCTCCTGCAGTTATCCATTGACATGCAAATGTAAGCAGTATGAATGAGAGGAAAATAAAAGGACTTCAGATAGAATGTTGCACTGTACAATGATATAAGCATTCTGGAGCACAGATGCGGTGGCAAAAACAGTAGGAAATGTTTAAATATACTGTAGGAATGCAACATCTAAGACGAGTTCCAACAATCTCAAAGCTAAATCTTGCAAAAACTACCTGAACATCTTTAGAAGTCTATTCATTCATTCTGAACCTTATGTATTATGTGAAACACTAAATCTTAGGAAAACTCTGTATCTTTATCACTAACAGATGTGACGTGATGCTCAGCACTCACCATCTTTGCCTAGAGTTGGACCTCCAAGAGCAAAGCCAGCCTTTGGACTGGCCAGTAGTGAAGTCTGCTTGGTTTTACTGAAGGGAAGATGGGAGGGTGACTGCAAAGGCTTCCTCTTTGCCCCATGCTCAATGATTAGATGTGAACAACTAAAAATAAAATCATTTGCAATATGGATTAGGACTCTGTATTGTTTCGGAAAATACAGAGAAATGCAGAGAAAACAAACAAAGCACTTACGCGTGATGCCCATTCATCACAGCATAGTCATCGGATGACCATCCTTTATTATCCTTCACAGTGATATCGGCATTATACTGCAAGAGCAGTCGCAACATACTGATTTGGCCATTGCAAGCAGCAATAAGTAAAGGGGTTCTAGTTGGCAAAAAGACATGCAAAAGATCTAAATGAGGTCCTAGCAATTCAATGTAGTTGCATATGTATTATTTATAATATCAAGCAACTGTTGTGTGTGAAGAAGCTGATCTTAATATTTAAGATCTACTTAAGATTTAAATTTAAAAACTAGCATCATTACCGTTGTTCCTGGTTCTGGAGATTAACATCTGCGCCCTCCTTTAGTAAAAATTCAGCCATCTCGGCATGATTTTCTTCGACTGACAATATCAAAGGAGTATTTCCTTCCTATAAATAAATTAAACATAATGTTTAACCACAGAATAATCTTACTTCCATTTGTAAATAATTATCACCTGAATATATTTTATGGATCTATCTAAAACCTAAACCCTAGAAAAAAGGAAAATGTAATTATATTATCCACTGAAAGCAGGGACCTTTCAGAAAAAAAACTAAGTTCTCCTTGTTCTTTCAGCTGGTTTGTGAGAGTACAATTTCTTATCACCACTAGGATCCACTAAAAGGCTTCACCTTGTTCTGGGCATTGATGTTCGCCTCATGTTCAAGGAGCTTCAGCGCCACAGGCACCGAGGGTATGCGGGCAGCCAAATGCAATGCTGTGTTCCCATTGATATCTACCAAGTTTGGATCTGCCTCGCGCTCCAGGAGGATGGACACACAGCGATCCTGCTGACACTGCACTGCCTAATAAAACCCAACAAAAACTTTCAAGGAGGCACATGGAGTAAAGCGAATATACAAGGATTTTGCTCGTTGTTAAACGTAATGCTTTTGAAGAAAAACAGAATTAATCATTAGCTTTTAGTTAGAACAACGGCTGCCACTTGTACACAAGGACATCTGGTCGTACCTTCATTAAAGCAGAGCGGTTTTGATTGTCACATAGGTTGAGCTTAACTTTGTTTTCCACCAAGTACTGAACCACTTCTGTGTGTCCATGAACGCAGGCTACATGTAGTGCAGTTCTGCAAGCCCAAAGACACAGTAACAAATACAGCGATTGCATACAATGTTAAAAAAGCAGCACTGCAGCCATGAACCATGGTTAATGGTATACATACATTACTGTGCAAATGTCATGAGCCACACAACATTTCTTCATATTTTGCTTTCAAAGAGGCAAAATTTCTTGTATTTTCTTGTAAATGTAGTTTAGAACTACAGGATTCTTGAAGGATTTTATTGGCCCTCATTATAAGTCCAGTCCCTGTACCTGACCAGTTTCAGACGAATGTTTTTTGTTTTGTTAAGCCACACAATGATCACTGCATCTTTAAAACATAAAAACAACACACATCTAACTTAAGTCACTTAAGAACCATTGATAAACAGATGCAAATGATCAAGTGATTAGTCTAATGGTGATGCTGAATGTTGAGTGGTTAGAACAGACGACAGGAGAAATGAGGTTGCTGCTGAGGTTTGTTACATAAACAACCAATTTTTAAATTGTATAATTCAGCACTTTGCATTCTGTTACAGTAAAACATTTACTACAGTTTCTTTAATGTAATCTGCTTCTTTTAATTTAATATGAAGAAATGAAGTGTGGCTCAAAACACAGTATGGTATTACACAAAACTATGCAGGTCTCAAAGCTAACAACAGTAAGGCACTTTAATTTCACAACACAGTTCTAACAATAGTGATGACCGTAATACATATCACAGGTTTATATTAATGCACTCATTCAATAAGTTATTGTTTCTCACACACAGGGGCTTGTGTAGCCAGAAGAGCATTATTGAGGTCAGGCACTGATAACAGACAAAAAAGGCCTGGGGTGCAGTTAGAGGTACGGTCATGCTGGAACATGTTTGGGTCCTGGAGTTCCTTATCTGAGGCCAGATGTTATCCTCATGCAGGTGTTTAACTGAAAGCTACAAAAGTTTACTAATGTAATATTAAATTTTTTCACATAGTATGGCTGGAGGAGGGATGTCACAAAGCTAAGCGCATGGGGATACGGTACATATTTGGATCATGGTGAATACTGAAAATGTTATTTGTCTAAATACATTTTTGTTACTGCTCAAAGAAAGAAAAATCACATGTAATACAGAATTTGAACTCTTGTTTCTCTTCAGATTGTATAAGAACGCCATACAGGTGTCCACATAGGTTGGGTCTACATCTGTTGTGTATCATTTGTATATGTAACGTTTATGGAAGGACTCTCAGGTTATCAGAAATCTTCAGGACTCTCCAACAGAACTTTCTTAGAAGCAACCAAAAAAAGTAAATTATCAAAGTCAGAGGGGAAATTTATAATGTGGAGAAGCACAAAACAACAATGGCAACAAAAGTTGAATAAGGAATCAAAAGCAAGACATTTGCACAAATTAAATGTGATGTGTAGTGGGGGGGCAAAAGAGAAAGTATTAATTAGCACATTAAGAACTGGACACAGCAACCTTAACAGCACTTACAGTAAAGTCAACACCCAACAGAACTCTGTGAGGAATGCCTTAATATGCCATGCATGTACTGCTCTTATGCGGGAAATATATGGTATACAGCTCCAAGAACTAGGGAGAGTAGAAGGCAATTTTAAAAAACTTTTACAATGGGGAAGAAAGCATTTAATGTTTTTTTTAGGAAGACTAGGCTGGAAAGTCAGCTTTAAATGAAGATGATGATGAGGGAGAATGATATCTATAGATGGCAGTGATGCAACTTACAGAACTCCAACCAAATGCACAAAGCGGTACTAAGAACGAACATAGAGAGAAGATAAAGTGTGTGGAAGATAAAAGCAGACGAAGAGATTGGAACACAGAACAAGACTAGATAAAATCAGGGAAGGAAGCATTTAATGTTTTTTTTTTTTTTAGGAAGACTGAGCCAGAAAGTCAGCTTTAAAGGACTGCAAAGATGAAGGAGAGTGAGACTTATAGGTGGTGGTAGTGCAACTTACAGTACTCCAACCAAAGACACAGAGTGTGTGGAACACAGAGAATGTGGAAATGCCAGATAAAAGCAAACAAAGAGTTTGAATCACAGAACAAGACAAGATAAGACAAGATCAGGGAAGAAAGCATTTGATGTTTGTTTTTTTAAGGAAGGCTATTTTGCCTTTAAGAGGCTGGGAAGATTGGTGGTAATAAACTTAAAAAAACAGAAAAATTAGAGCCCGTTAAGTGAAGGACAGTTTCCTTCTGCTTGGACTGCAAACAGTGTTACTATACGTGTAACCATAAATGGTTAAAAAGCAGGACACAGTCATTAACCTCCTGAGTCCCGGACTCGACTATTGTACACCTTGTATCTTCTGTTCACTGTTCCTGTTTAGTAGCACCTGATAACTATGAACATAATCATAAAGATGTTTGGCAAAAGAGTAATACGAAACTGTGCTCATATGACAATCTTACAAGAATATACCTAGGGCTGGACCAGAATATTCGGATATTCATTTGGAGGGATGGCATTCGATTTTTCATTTATAGATTCAAATATTCGAAAAGAAAAAAAAACACGTGACATCAATCCCTTCGAAACGGTTCACATTCGCGCTTAAATGACTATCCCTGTGCTGTTCTGTCATTTATTAAAGTTTTATTCATTCTGAAAGTGTTGCGACTTGCCTGTATCCATATTACACAAAAATACGACTTTGCCCTCCCTTGCGTCCGCAGCAGTTGGATGAACAGTTCTCGACATAAAAATGCAACAGACACACACACACACACAGAGATTTCTGCCTTTATTAGAGATAAGAATATATTCAGCCCCCTCCCAACGAAGCTTCGAATATTCGATGTTGATCATTACCGCATACTCGAAGCTCAAAAAGTGGTATTCGGACCAGCCCTAATATACACACAATGGTGTTTGGAGAAAATGTATTCTTCTAATATCAGGGGCCAGGTAGATAAGGCTTTCAGACTACAGATCAGATGGTTCAAACCCCAGCACCAACAAATTGCCACTGCTGTACCCTTGACCAAGGCCATTAACCCACAGATGTATAAGGAGATAATAATGTAACTCGCTCTGGATAAGGGCATCTGCCAAATGTCGTAAATGAAAATTAAAATTTATAACATAAAAAAAAAAATGGTTGACAAGTTGCTGTTGTATAAGATACTTCAGGGCATGCTGTTATTGGAAATTAATCAACTTTTTGGTAGTAAAGTCTTAACATCATGTGGGTGTTTCATTCCTGTTTAACTAATTATCTGTCTTTGAGTAAATGCTGAGCTTGAAACTGAAACCAAAAAAATTAAAATTTATCACACGCAGTATTGTTATAACATCTTTAATGATGGGTTATATACCCACAACTCACCTGTTCTCTTTATCAAGTTGGTTTAAATCATTCTTTTTGGCGAGCTGTTTGAGTTTAGCCACATCTCCATTGAATGCAGCCTTGTGCACCTTGCCCAAGTCTTTCTCCTTCAGGTCATAGCCTACAGAAAGCACACTGGCTGTTTCTGAAGCACTTGGAGAGCCTTTCCTTCTTTTGGTGAAACTGAATATTTTCTTCATCTTATACAGCACTGCAGTTCACAGGAACAATACTGCATTCTCCTTACAGCTTTACCTCAAGCTCAGGCTCATCGCGTTTTCTCTTTTATGCCTTACTAAAAATAAAACATTTAAGAGGATTCACTTTAAACCATTTAAAGCACAAGGACATTATGCATTAGTGAGCAGAGTGCAAGCAAGTAGGATTTCTTAAACCAAGTCTTAGTACAAGGTTTTTTATAAACTCTATGTGAGACATGATGTTCATGAAAAGAAAAGCTTTCCTCGTCTAAAGTGATATTTGAAATAAATTGGCATGACACTGTATTAGTGGCTAATCAATAAGCAGAATGCCAACCCAGCAGGCTAATGAACTAGATAGCTGCAGGCGTCAATGTTATCATTCACACGTAACAAATAACTTGTCAGTGGATATTTGGTTAACCTACTCAGTTTGTTGCCGGGTTAAACTGGCTTGTTAGATTATCTTTCAATGAATCCACCGGCTAGTTCAGATAGAGTTAGCTAGCATTAATATTCTTTTCTGACCAAACAGCTCTTAACTCACCCTGCTGATCAACAGGCAACACTGGAAGGGTGTTCATTACAAAGTCTCACGGGTCGAATAAATATAAAGAACTAAATGCGTTACGTTTTCGGATTAACTAACCGAATCTATACAGCTAGAATTCTCCCACTTTAGCTAAACAGCTAGCAGATTCCAACCAAGAGGACGCTGAATCCACGCTAGGCTAGTTCGGTAACCAAGGCAACGCAACAGCGCCTGAACATTTGATTCTTATCTGCTGCTAGTGTGAAGCGGATTCAAATCGGTTTGAACTTGGCAATAAACGGTCACTCATTTCAGGATGCAGTTGACTTGGTCACGACAATAACAATTAACCAAAAAGAAAAAAACCTTTTCAAATTTGTCCCTGAAGAGAATTTGATATTCAACGCGTTCACAACTGCGAACTGGTTTATCAGTATGTAGATATGAAAAATGTCCGCGTTTTGATAGCCATTTCTGCTTAGTGTTATCTAGTGTAAAAGTTCAGTTTTTTCACACTGAAAATACAGAAGGAGGAGCCGACCGTTTCATTTTCTCTTTGATTGGGTGGTTTGAATCAATGAATGACGTCCAGGCTGTCCAATCAAATGACATGATTTTACACTTCCTCCAAGAGGACCTCCTATTTTGTGCCGGCTTGTTTCTCTCGCGTTTTATTGGGCGTATTGATACTGACGGACAGGAACATCGACCAATCGCATGGCGCGTAGCCTTTGATTGGTGTTCTCAGAATTTTAAACTACTTAAACCGTTTTGAGCGGGTGGCTCGAAAAGACGACTTCGTATATATCGGAGAGGGATTTGCAATTTGTTTTTTCTTTTAGGGCAGTCGGATTTGGATGTTGAGGATAAAAGCGAACACGGAGTCAGAAGAAGACGTCAAGTGAACTGCTGGATTTATAGTTTTTTTTATTTTTTAAGGAAAAGGTAGAATGGCTTCAAGGTTTCTTTGCAGTTGATAGTGTGTTAGCTTTTTGTTGGTAGTAGTGCTAGCAAATCTTTCACGTTTTGCAATTTAATTTTAGTAGTTTAAAGTGAATGGTTGCATAGTAAAAATATCGAAATGCTATTTCAATTGGATATATACATTTTATTTGTAATCTATCAATGATTGATTGCTATGCTGCTGGTGACCTTGTTTAAACACCATGCTAAACTTTTTGCTAGCTCCTGTCAGCTAACTAGCTAACTAAAATCCGGTAAACAAAAAAAAATCTGAATAATCAGAAACAAGTGTTTTCGTTTATATGACTTCATCTTACTTAGCCATTAGAACAAGATTTGCAGCATCCAGAACGAGATAAACTGATAGATTTGAGATTAACCTTAAACTCCGTTCTAAGCAAAGGTGTAGTTAAAACTAGGAGGAGGATACAGTGCTGTGGTGTCATGGTCATCATCGAGGAAGAAAATAATAAATCCTGATCTTCGTCAAGTCAAATGCTTGACACTTTATGTTGACAGTTTAGATAAATGTTTTTTTTTTACATACACACTGGTGCACGTCATTTTCATTGTGCAGCTTCCTAATTTGTAGATACTGTTGATGTTTAGCAGTTAGCACTGTGGCCTCGCACCTTCAGTGTCTGGGTTTGATTCCCACCTCGGATCTGTGTGCGTGGAGTTTTCATGTTCTCCCTGTGCTTGGTGGGTTTCCTCCTACAGTGCAGAGGCATGCAGATTAGGCTAACTAGTGTTCATACATTGCCCATGGTGTGTGTGTGTGTGTATATATATATATATATATATATATATATGTATATATATATATATATATATATATATATATATATATAGGTCCTTCTAAAAAAAATTAGCATATTGTGATAAAGTTCATTACCAGTACATTACAGAAAATAAACATTAGACTTTCATATATTTTAGATTCATTACACACACCTGAAGTAGTTCAAGCCTTTTATTGTTTTAATATTGATGATTGTGGCATATAATTCATGAAAACCCAAAATCCCTATCTAAAAAAATTAGCATATTTCATCCGACCAATAAAAGTGTTTTTAATACAAAAAAAGTTAACCTTCAAATAATTATGTTCAGTTATACACTCAATACTTGGTCGGGAATCCTTTTGCAGATTCTTGTGTCTCTCAACTTTCTCTTCACAATATCCCACAGATTCTCTATGGGGTTCAGGTCAGGAGAGTTGGCAGGCCAATTGAGCACAGTAATACCATGGTCAGTAAACCATTTACCAGTGGTTTTGGCACTGTGAGCAGGTGCCAGGTCGTGCTGAAAAATGAAATCTTCATCTCCATAAAGCTTTTCAGCAGATGGAAGCATGAAGTGCTCCAAAATCTCCTGATAGCTAGCTGCATTGACCCTGTCCTTGATAAAACACAGTGGACCAACACCAGCAGCTGACATGGCACCCCAGACCATCACTGACTGCGGGTACTTGACACTGGACTTCAGGCATTTTGGCATTTCCCTCTCCCCAGTCTTCCTCCAGACTCTGGCCCCTTGATTTCCGAATGACATGCAAAATTTGCCACCTGTAGCCCATTTCCTGCACACGCCTGTACACGGTGGCTCTGGATGTTTCTACTCCAGACTCAGTCCACTGCTTCCGCAGGTCCCCCAAGGTCTGGAATCGGTCCTTCTCCACAATCTTCCTCAGGGCCCGGTCACCTCTTCTCATTGTGCAGCGTTTCTGCCACACTTTTTCCTTCCCACAGACTTCCCACTGAGGTGCCTTGATACAGCACTCTGGGAACAGCCTATTCGTTCAGAAATTTCTTTGTCTTGCCCTCTTGCTTGAGGGTGTCAATGATGGCCTTCTGGACAGCAGTCAGGTCGGCAGTCTTACCCATGATTGCGGCTTTGAGTAATGAACCAGGCTGGGAGTTTTTAAAAGCCTCAGGAATCTTTTGCAGGTGTTTGGAGTTAATTAGTTGATTCAGATGATTAGGTTAATAGCTCGTTTAGAGAACCGTTTCATGATATGCAAATTTTTTGAGATAGGGATTTTGGGTTTTCATGAGCTGTATGCCACAATCAATATTAAAACAATAAAAGGCTTGAACTACTTCAGTTGTGTGTAATGAATCTAAAATATATGAAAGTCTAATGTTTATCAGTACATTACAGAAAATAATGAACTTTATCACAATATGCTAATTATTTTTAGAAGGACATGTGTGTGATTATATTATATATATATATATATATATATATATATATATTACACACATCTCAGGGCTGTGCAATTAATTGAAGTCATATCGAAATTGCAGTGTGAGTGTGTGATTTTGAAATTGCATTACAGCACGATTTTTTGCGCACTCCCAACTCCCAAACATACACACATTCAGTTTTTGCCGTAGGTCTGTTCTAGAGAAATTTTGTTACACCTATACTAGATTTTATTTATTTTTTGGCCCATGTTACAGGTCTTTGATAAAGATCTAATTGTTTTCCTTTGGAAAAATGTTTCATTCACACTGTAAAACATGTCTGTGTGTGTCAAAATCGTGATTAAAATCAAAATCGCAATATCTTGATGGGTTTCTTTTGTCCATATCACACAGCCCTAATAGATAGATTATATCTTTTATTCAATTTTTTTTTTAAAGGGACGCAGCCATGAGTTCCCTGCCGGAGGCCACACGTTCCCTCGTGCAGGTGTTCAATGGGAAGCTGCAGGAGTTCACCAATGAGATTGAAAGCATTCACATGGTATGGCTGCAGGAGATTCAGCAGGAGGCCAAGCGCATGTTCTCCAGGTATACAGTACAGATTTGAGTCGCAAAATCTGTAAATGTTGATATGTCTGTTGTAACTAAATAGGTCTTGTTATTTGTCAGACTGATCTTTGTCGTTATGTGAAGATTAACTAAATCTCCTGATTTGCATTGCAGTGACTTTAGCACCGAGCCTGAGCTCATGCCAAAAACCCCATCACAGAAAAAGACAAACCGCAGGAAAAGGGTGTCCACAGAGCTCAGTGATGCTCGGAGCAAAAGACGGTGAGGGTGATGAGATTATATAACTGATGCAGACATTATACAGTACAAGTAAAAAACAGTTTACCCTAGGGCTGCACGATATATCGAAAAAAAATCATTATCGCGATAATGGCATGCGCAATAACCATATCGCAAAGAGTTGCGATAAATACTTTGTAATAAATGTAAATAAATATATTATTTATATCTTTATACTTAATTCTGTCGCGAACTAACCCCGGATGATCAGAAGACTTAGCGATTAGCTGTTAGCCTTTTGTAGCGTGGACGGTAAACCCAAACGCAGAAGCAAGCGAGTAGGCAGGATAACCACGCGAATTAGCGGGTTGCTCCCCTTCTCTCACAGAAGGGGAGCAAGGGAAAAACACAAATTTAACCCGCGTCCTATAAACACACACTCGAATCAGAAAGTAAACAATCTGAACCGACATGCGCGAACTCAGTGACTAAGCATGTGGCGGTTTGTTTACTCCTCTTATACTTCCTAGTTCGCGCCCGCATTACTTCCGGGTCCTAGTGCCGGTCGCGGAGCGAGTGTGTGTGTGTGTGTGTGTGTGTGTGACACATAGTATTTTTTAATTTTTGTTTAATAATAATAAAAAGTCATGTTTGAAAGTAATTCATATTGTATAGGCAGGTTTATAGTAACAGCAAATCAGAATATCTGCTGAGGGTTTTAAGTCATTCATAGTGTTTTGAAGTCTAAATATTTGCAACTTCCTTGACATATAGTTTCTTTTTAGCCTGAATTAGATTTAATTACATCAGACGTATATCTATTACCTGCTTATTTTAGTATGATCATTACAAAAATAGGCAATAATAAAAAATGCATTTCTCTAGGGAAATGTTATATCGCAAGAAATATCGTTATCACAATATTCAACAATATCGCATATTTTCCTAATATCGTGCAGCCCTAGTTTAGCCACACCTTCTAATTCCAGGATATTTTCAAATTTTTATGTCTTTCTACTTTGTAACACAACAGTGAAGGTACTGAAAATATGCAATAATCTGCTTTGAACAGTTGATCTTCAGATGTCTGCTATGTATGCTCTGTAAGATGAGTTGTTAGTTATTTCTGAGGCTGGTAACTCTTACTGAACTCCTCTGCAGCAGAGAGGTTTTTGGTCTGTAAAAATGAAATGAAATGAAACAAATAAACCTGCATCTTACCTTTTGAAAAGAATTGTCTAAAGTAAGACGAGAGAAGGAGAAAGAGGTGGGCTACTGTGTAGGATGACTTGCACACTAACGGGATACACACACTGGAATCTTTAACAAGAAGCAACTCTCATGACTTGCTTTTGCCTCCTTTTAAGGATTTCGCGAAATGTGACATTGCATTGTTACAGTTTCATCTCCTGTACTGCTACAGTCTTTTTAACAATACCTTGTTGCAGTACGTTTACTAAAGAACAATCATTACACTTGGACACACACAAAAATGTGCACACACCTAGTCACAATGTTATCGGAAACAGTACACGTACACACGGATGTTGACCATAAGAGTGACGCACGTGCACTGAGACTAGGCATGGGAGATGATTACCCATAATCCCGCAGCACAAGAGAGAGAGGGAAGAACCATTAGCTCAGTTGTGATCACATGACGCTCAGCAGACAAAGCACATACGTACTATTCACATTTCAAGACCTCGCTCTTTTATTTAACGTGTCAAGTTAAAATTTATTAATTCATTTTGCTCATCTTGCAAAATATTTGCAGACCACTCGTAATCCAAGTTGCAGGACTCGCAATCCAAGGTTCCAGTGTATGTTCATTTTATTTTGATAACTTTTGGAATATATTAAGGACAATTTTCCAGTTGTTGGAGCTCAACCAGTAAAAATTCCTACCTTGTTTGTGTATGGTATTTCTACAATCTATACAACACGCATGTATCTAATTTTATTTTAAAGAGCATCTAAGGAGGTACCAAAATATAAATACTGGACTAATGCATAATGTCAGCTGTAACAAGCTTTTTTTTTTTTTTCTCCACTCTCTTTTCTTTTCAGTTTCTCTAAAGGGAAACGCAGTAACCTTCGTCGTTCCTCCGTTCAGCTCACTCTAAATTCAATCTCTGAGTTGGTTACTACACATGACCCAAGTAACAGTAACAACAGCGGGGCTGAGGAACCTGCTCGCCGCACACGCCGTAATAAAGCCACTGTAGCTGCAGACACAGAGCCGGTCAAGCGCAGCACGCGCAACAGAGCAGCTGCTAAGGCGAAGGAGCAGCCCGAGAAGGTGGAGGAGGAGCTGGAAGCCACTCCACAGCCACCTGAGGATGTGTCGCAGGAAAAGGAGTATGAGGTAGAGGAGTCGAGCAGCTCTTCATCCCCTGTCCAGGCACTGATGTCTGAGGTTGTGGTGAAAATCCCCTCAGCTGAACGTCTTTGTGCTGATAAGCTGCTTCAGTGCTCTCCTTCTCCAGTCCGCTCTGTACAGAAGATTACCATTACAGCTGCAAGTGGTCAGGCATCGACACGAAGCTCGACTCGACACTCACTGGTGATGCGGCACTCTCTGGCAGGCCTCAGGCACAGCATGACTCAGGAAGCAGTGCGCCGTGCTTCTCGTCGCTCGTTCCTGAAGAAGAAAGCCAGGCTGGGCAACTCGACATGCAGCAGCACCATCAGTGGTAAACCTACGCAGTCAGAAATTATTGTATTTTAGTAATATTTAAAGTGATGCTAAGTTTACAAATAGAAATGTGGCTTATTGGAAAGATTCAAATTTTCATTTAAAAAAAACTTATCATTCTGTCAAGTCAAAATCTTAACAGTTTGAGTTGTAGGTGATGGTAACAGTACATTTGGCCGATTACAAATTATTTCACTAATAAAAAGAATATTAAACATTTTTAAAGAAAACTGCAATTGTTTTAACTAATGGCCTACAGCCTATTAAAAGGGCAGTCTGTAGGGTTTTTTATTTTTATTAATTTTTATTTTTTTTTAATTCAGTGTGACCCCAGTCTCTGCACATATGTGCAAGTTGATATAGATTTTTAGATTTTACCAGATACTCATAGGGAATATATCACCTGATGTTATATTCCAGGGGTAGCTCAGTGGTTAAGGCATTGGGCTACAGTTCGGAAGATCCCAGGTTCAAACCCCACAACCACCAACTTGCCACTGTTGGGCCCTTGAGCAAGGCCCTTAACGCTCAACTGCTTAGATGTATAATGAGAAAAATGTAAGTGGCTCTGGATAAGAGCGTCTGCCAAATGCCTAAATGTTGATCTGTGGTCTCATTTGCATCAGGTGGTGAGAGTAAAAGGGCAGCAAAGTTAACAACATTCTTAGTGGACAAACATGACCACTGATTGCTGCAGTATGTAACATCACTGCTTAAAGCATATTTGTAAAAAAAATCGCCCTTTTGATGGAAATGAGCACCTCGAAGAAACAAAGCATTTTGTCACTTCCATGTTTTGTCTAAACCAGTGGTTCTCAAACTTTTTCTGTCATTCCCCACTTAAGGGGGTGAGCGAATTTTCAAGCCCCACTTGTCAACAAAATAATAACGAAATCGTCCAAGTTTACTGTTTTATTGAAATATCAATTTCTAAACCAATAAGATCAAACAAGTTAAAAACAGATAAAATACATGTGCAATTGTTATAAAAGGCTTACATTGTCACTTATCTTTGCGTAATTGACCCCATGTTTATTAGCTGCTCAGCAATCGTTTGTAGTTTTTTTGCACTGGCCAATTCTGTATGCAACTTTGAATGAAGCCATTTGTGCTTTGCTGTCCACTGATTCAGATGTTACCATGCGATTCTCCTACTGTATGTATTCTGCCTGCTTTCTTTGAAAGAAATCGAGTGGCTTATTAACGTGACTGGAGTGTGTTGTCTCTAAGTGTCTTCCTAATTTGTTGGGTCTCATGCGGTCTGCTGCCAGCAGTTTAAGACACAAAGCACACACGAGCCTCTACTCTGCCTCCACCATCCCCACCATGAATCCAAGCTCAAGATAAACTTCATTAGGGGTGGGCGATATAGCCAAAATCTTCTAACACAGGAGAAGCAATTTTCTACCTCTAACGATCACAATCGCAATTGCTATATCACAATATAGCAATTTGTATCTGAAAATACATAAATAAAAATTCAAACACAAAGAAGCTGTTTTGCATAATGTAATTTTATATAAACTGTGAATTGCTGAGGTTTGCCGCATTTTTTTTACTTTAGCCATATTCGCTTGGATGCTTGGATTTCAGATGATAGAAAAGGTCTGCACTTGCGTACCTTCTAAATCACGTTCATCTCATTCGTATCACTTTTCTTATACCCGAAAAATTCCACACCACAGACGATGCAGCATTTTTCTTTACAATCTCCTCGTTGTTGGTTTCGTCACATGTAAGCAAACTCGCTGCTGCACCGTCTTCTTCCATTGTCGAAGTGGATGTGAAGCCAAACACGTCAAAAGTGGGACGAAACCGCGGCACCCGATTGAACCGAATATCTGCGCAAATACAGCGCAGCGCGACTATCTGAATAGCGCAGTGGTGATCTGGTTTATTTGCGCAGCCCGGTGGATCACGCAGCGCCGCTCGAATCACAAACCTGCACGACCCACTGTGTTTTTATTTAAAAACAATTTAAAATGTCAGGACTGTTTAATATTGTTTCCGCCTTGCCATGCCTGGTTTGTACGTGCGCATCCCAGCGGGGTAAAATGTATTTTGATGGTCGGCGTGGTTTATTTCTGTCAGAGTCGCGCAGCGCTGCCCAGTGGGTCGTGCAGGTTTGTGATTCGAGCAGCGCTGCTCAAGTTGGCCCGACGTTAAACCGTTATTGTTGCACTATGGTTCCACTTTTTCTCCCGGCCCACAACTGATGTTATTTTAAATGTACTTGTATTAATGATCCATTTATTTGTGTGTGATTGTTTAGTTTTTTCCTATTATTTTCCACTAATTTCCTCTCGTTCAATTGTCATGTCTGTATTCCCCACTAGTGGGGCCCCACACTTTGAGAACCACTGGTCTAAAGCCAGTGAGAGTTTAACTATTTAAATTTTGTAATGATCATTATATGACTTACAGAAATGGCAGCATCAATTCATAGCCATGCTTGTGGTTTAAAGGGTGATTTTGTGTTTAATGTAAAATTGTGTATATACAGTATAGATGTGTGTGTGTGTGTGTGTGTGTGTGTGTGTATACACAGTACTGAGAAGTCCCCTCATTTCTTCACATATTAAATAAAATGTTTAAATTAATGGCAACACGTTTTACTGCACCAGGCTGCAAAGTGCCTGAAGATTATTTTAAAAATTGAGCATCCTTCGCCACATCCTCAATTCTCTGACATTCTCTTCCTTTTCAACCATTCAGCGTCAGCAGTATACTAATCACTGACCTGATCATCTTTCATCCTCTGCACCTGTTTCTCACTGGTTCATGCCTTAAGTTAGATATTTTTTTAATGCTTGGATGATTCATAGGACACTTTATGGCTTAACAACCAAGACATTTCTCTTAATATGAAAATTGAGTGGCTCAAGACTTTTGCACAGTAATGTGTACATATGAATATGTAATTAATTTATTTTCCTGTGTGTAGGGGACGTGTCTGTGGATTTAGAACCAGAGGAAAATGAAGTGGTGGAGGACAGGATGGAGGAGTAAGTTGAAATATTTTCCGTTTGTTCTGATTTATGACTAGACGTTGCAGAGTGAACAGAGCTGATGTATCAGATTAATGACCGCTTATGTCGTAGGATGGTTACTGAGGAAGAGCCCTCAGCAGAATCGAACGGTGAAACGGCGCCAACCCAGCCTGAGGTAAAGACGTCCATTAGTACTTGCAGTCTAAATGACCCTCATTAATTTATTAAACCAAATATTTTAAACAGTTGATAAATATTTGTTTAAACCGTTCTTGGCAATTAGCTTTTTTTTTTTTTTTTTTTTTTTTTTTTTTAATCCTTGAATGATTTGCAGAATTTTTCTTTATTTTTTTGCTTAAACAGGAGTCTGAGCCCACAAAGCCAGTAGAGGAGGATGTTCCCTTACTGGTGAATGAAGGCGTGACGGCCTCTCCCAGTGTCCAGGAAAACTGCCGCTTCACACGCTCCATGGCTCGGCTTTCAGGATCAGGTACTGCTAGGTCTCAACCTTTTATATTCAAAAACTGCTGCTGGATCACACAGTAATGCATATCTATTACAAAAGGCATTTCTTTAGGCCTGTAGTTTAACTGTCTGTAAATTAAATTTCTGAAATGGGTGTAACAGTTTTTATTTATTTATTTTTTCTTTGTTTTAGATGATGGTGGGAAAAACCCCCAGGATGATGTTCGGTGAGTTTGCTTTGCTTGTGTTTAGTTTTGGTCATTTTTAGAGTGTGTTTTCTAATGATGGTTTGTTTTCAGGGCCTCTCGCTCGGCTGTGAAACGTGCAGCTGCAGAAGCAGCAACAGAAGCACTCAGCACCCCCAAGAAGAAGCACTCACCTCCTAAGAAGTGCCTGACTGTAAGATACCTCCCATAATTAAACAATTATTACACATGTGGGGGGAATTATCAGTAAAGCCTGAACAGTTTCTGTAAATGTCTTTTTTGACAATGTTAATTTTGACTTTATATGTTGGCCGTTACAGGGCATCACACCCGGCATGCGCTCCTTCCTGCACACGGTGCAGAAGAACCAGCTGCTGATGATGACTCCAAGTTCACTCGGCCGTACCTCGGTCATGAAGTCCTTCATTAAACAGAGTGGAAAACTTGACGTTAAGGTAACTGTCTGCTTGCCTTGCACTACCATCACTGCTAAAATCAACAATGGTAATCAAGGAGTGGATTAGAATTGTTTCAGTTGAAGATATTTGATGACTGTTAATCAGCTAAAAGTAGAAACCGCATGCTTGCTGAGCTAGTAATCCTGCTCTTCTCTGTTCCCCCAGTTGAGCACTGGCTCAGTGGTAAGTGCAAACCTCCGCGTAATTCATTGCAACTTCATCTCCCTAAGTATGTGTACATGTAATCGGGTGCTTTTACATTTTGTCATGCAACATGGGTGTGTAACGGTTCTGTTTAGTCCTCAGTCAGTGTTGTTAGTCTGGTTGGGTTTTTGTGTTGTGGCTCGCATGTCGACCCTTCCCAGATTCTGCACAGTTCGGTTTCTTTCTGTATCAGATTCTGTACACCACGCTACTCATCACACTACATTACTGCTTTTGCACGATCAGAAGTGGGTGTGAGCTCAGGTGGTTTATCATCAAACGTGCCTGGGCTAGCGGACCTGTGGTTTCCTGTTCACTTTACAGTGCTGCATGGCTTAATGCCAACATTTCCATTTAAGCCATAATACTTTATATACATGGTTAAAGTGCAAAGTAAGTCTTCTAGGACCATGCAGATGGACCTAAAAATCATACGTTTATGGTCACAGTGGTCATCCTTATGGTGTCCAGAAGCACTTTTCTCTAATAGTAGTAAATATCCGGCAAAGTTTCCACTTGTCAAGTTTTGACGTGTAGTGTGTTAACGTTTAACATTTCTAACTAGGGATGCTCAATTCGATTAATTTTCCCAACCGACAACCATCGTTCGTTATCCCAACATTAACTGATCCGATTAGAATTAAATTAAAATAGAACTGAGGAGTGTCTGATTTAAATATACAAACTTTTTTTTTTTTTTTTCAGTTTTTATTTTAACATGTGCGAACAATAGCACACAGAACATATCAAGAACATAATCTAGATTCACACATCGTCAAATTTTCACGCACCTGCAGTGTTTCCGACAGCAGAGAAAAACAAAGTACTATAAATAAAAAGAATTAAATACATCTGCACTATATATTATAAACATGTCAACGTGCTATGGGGTTAGTCTGGAGCGCAACCTAAACACCCGCGGCAGAAAACACCCTCTCAGATGGCACAGGAATGCAGCGATAACACCGCGCTAGAATGGTCTGTCTCGGGAAGTGCTGTTCATTTGCTTTCCACCAGTCTAGAGCATGAATATCCAAAGAGGACAGATTGTCTCTCATATAAATGTCCACCTCTGCTCCAAAATCAGTGACTTCTTTTCTCTCGCTTCATTTTGCTTGCCAGGCAAAATACATAACGCCCAATGAGTTAACAAATAGCGTATGTTTATATTTATGCCGCAAAACTTTATACTACTAATAAAAGTGATTATTATTATGATTATTAAGTTTTTATTAAGAAATTTTAAATGTGCCTATGCCGCTGTCTGGTCACTTCTAATGTGTTGCGGCATCATAGACGGAACTATGATGTCATAGCTGATGCAGGTCTCAAAGCCTGGTGTACGGGACATTTTTGTGTGGTTTTCGGGGATCTGTGGGAAAACCATGCGACGAATCCCCACCAATAGTGATGGCACACCATTCCCGATTGAGCCGCACGAAACGGTGTCGTCGTCTCAAAGCTGCGGGGCGAGAAACAGTCCAAATTTTTAGGCGGAAGAATAATAAATGGATTTCGGTGGCATTTCTGGGGGAAGAATAATGGGTGCGCCTAGGCACACTTAATTAATATCTAAAATTTTTTATTTTTTTTATTTAAACCGTTAACCTGATTCGGTCAAAATTCATTCTTTTGGGTAAACGGTTAATATGAGCATCCCTATTTCTAACCTTAACATCAATATTTAACATCAGTTTTAACATGTGTTGAATAACTTACCTAGTGCACTAAATCTATAGTATAGAATACCAAAACCTTAGCCACATGTGTATTTCTGAAACTGAAAGCCTCTTCATTCTGTGCATCATTAAACCAAGATTGCTCCACTTTTACATGACCTCTAAGAAAGCAATTTATTTGGCCTGGGTACAGATTATAAAGCGTCCTGATTTATCAGATGTGCTGCACTGCTCAGTGAAAAGATGCTATTAATTGAAATTCCAGTGCCTAAAGCTGTACTAATGAATCTTATCCCATTCCAAATGGGTTATGTAAATGCTTTAAGCTAATCTAGGCACTAGAATCTTAACCAGTGTTTTGGTTCAAGGGCCTTTCCTCATGTTTCTAGACCTTAGCGAAAGATTGACGTATACACGGCTGTGCTTTACTACTCAAACACGTGGCTGCGAATTTTAAATTCTACAAAAAAAAACTTGCACTTGGTGGGGAACCGTTTACTTGTTAATCATTCTTATTTCCAACCCAACTAACATCTCACTAAAGTCACCCATGGCTGTTAGATATGAAGCGATGTGTATCTGTTGTTCATTACTTTCACTGGTCTGCCTTCTCTTTATCAGGAGCGGGAGAAACAGAAATGGGATGCTCTTAACAAGAAGATCGAACAAGAAAATGAAAGAAAGAAAAAGTTGGAAGAGGAGCGGAGGAAGAAACAAGAAGAACTTAAAAAGTATGGAAGTCCTGTGTGTTTTGAGAAGTTTAAGCAGTTTAACTAAAATATATATATATATATATATATATATATATATATATATATATAATGTATATGTGTTTATTTGTTTTATTAGGAAGCGGGATGAGCGTTTGAAGCGAGTAGTGGAGGCCCGGGTGAAGGGAGAAAAGGAGAAGGAGCTGGAAAAGAAAAAGAAAATAGAAGAGAAAATGGCACAAATCGAGAAGAAAAATGACATGGTTTGTTGTTCAATATAAAGTTAAAGTAGTTTTGTTATTAATGCCCAAAGTGTACAGCTTGTAGTTTTAATCGTTAAATTTTCTTTTGAGGAGTTCTGAACAGTTTGTGTGAATCTGGATTATAACCTTTTATCATGTTACGCTGTCAGTTGCGTGTGGAGCGTCTTGCTGAGGAGAAGGCTAAAAAGAAGGTCGCAACTAAGCGTCAAGAGGATTTAGAACTTCGCAGGAAACAGGAAGAAGCAGCACGGAAGAAAAAGCAGCAGCAAGCTGTGAGTACTTCCATAGATTTTTATTTGGTCTTGGCCAACACTGACCACCAGTGCCGTATTTCTAATTGGACTAATAGTGATGCCATAAAGCTGCTTTATGCTGCCCTCCAATGGGCTTTATTGGTACTGCTGAGCTGTCAATATTTGTATTGTACAAAAAAAATTTGTGACTAATAGCATATCTTGCATTTGCTTGCATAATGTAATTTTACATTTGTAGGTTTTGTGAAGGGCAGGATACGTAGCCTTTTATCTAATCAAGATGAGGTCTTTTTATAGCTTTTAAAGGCCCTTAGTTCATCAGTGCTCATGTAGCAAATCTGTAATTGAATTTTTCAATTGTGGATTGGTAAACCTGAAATTAATACTGGGTCCAACGATTCCACCTAACCACATTCCACTCAAGTCCACAATGTACGAATGTATCGGACACAAAGAAAGAGCGGGTCTCTCAGGAGGTCCTGCAGGATATGAGGTGGGGCCTCCGTGGACCACTGGTCCAGCACTTTCCACAGATTCTTACTCCGATTGAGATGTTGAACTGTCATGTTCTTCAAACCATTCCTGAGCAATTTTTGTAGTGTGGCAGAGCACATTGTCTTGCAGGAGTCCACTGTCATCAGGGAATAATGTTCCCATGAAGGAACCAGGGTCCTCCCGATTCGTATGATGCCATCAGTTTACCAGTTTTTCTTCCTTTTCACTTTTGGTATGCACTACTAACCAGTGAATACCAGGAACACCCCACAAAACCTGCTGGTTTGGAGTTGCTCTGGCCCAGTCATCTCGCCTTGCCAGAATTTATTTGGTGATCAAAGCTGGCAGTTTATGCTGCGTTTGCTTTTCTGTGCGATTGGGCCGGGCTGTCTAGCCTTTGGTCCCCGTGGGGATGAAGGGTTTTGGTGTCTATGATCCACTTGTCATTTTACTGTAATATAATTTGTAATCAATTTAATTGACTTGGTGTCAGTGTGTGAATCCTAGTGTCTGGGTAATGTTTAGTATACTAATTGATATTGAAAATGGAACAAATAAACGTGTTTTTTTGTTTGTTTGTTTTTTTTTAGATGCATCACATTCATTGCAATATTGGTGTCCCAATACAGTATTAGTCTTTGTGTAAGCAATCTTTTTCCCCAACTTTCTAAAATGAAGAGCTCTCCTTATTCCCCAGGAAGAGGAAGAGAGGCGACACCAGGAGTTGCTGGCCAAGCGTAAAGCGGAGGAGGAGCGGGAGAAGGCACGCAAACAAGCCGAGGCTGCTCGAGCTCTGGAGCTCAAGAAGGAGCAAGAGAGGGAGCGAGAGAAGGAGCGAGAGCGACAGGCTGCTGCTGAAAGGTTTGTGCTGAAAACCTGCTGAGGTTTCTCACTTTTGGTTGGAAATGTAAGGAGCATATAATAAAAAAAATTTAACTGTCTTTCAGGGAGCGGTTGGAGCGTGAGAGAATCGAGAAGGAGAAGGCCATAGCTCTTCAGAAAGAACTGGAGAGAGCAGCCAAGGAGAGGAGAGAGCTAGAGGAGAAGAGGAGGAAAGTAAGTGAACTTCACTCATGTAATTCAGAGGCTTCTTTTGTGTGGCCGTTTATTTACTGAGCCTATACACCTCGTTCTGTAGTTTCAACAAAGAAGGCTTTTATAAGATTGTGTTTGTATACCAAATTATCCATATAACCAGCAGATCTGATTTGATTTTAGAATCAGTTCAGGCAGGGTCAATGTCAGCGCAAGGTCAAATGTCTGAAATTGTCTTTCCTCAAAAGTTACCCTTACAGTTTTAAGGCCTAAAAAATGAATAAATCAGTCCTTGCTGGTGTGCATTTATAGAATTTTTTTATTTTTTCTTGTCAAGGAAGAGGAGCAGAAAAGGGCTGAGGAGGAGAGAATGGCCCAAAAGAAACTTGCTGCTGTACCCCCTACAGTCACTGTACGAATACTCGTTTACAAATACTTTTTTGGAAACTATTCCTTCATGCTGCCTTGCCATTATTTGTGTTCTAATAAAACGTTTTATCCATTTTTTTCAGACCGTTGTAAACCTTCCTGTCAGCAAAGCATTTAACACCACAATTACACACAGTCCTGCACTAAATGTTACTGTAGATATTGAGGTAAGATTCTCATCCTTTTCTACATACAATGCATTCCCTTATCAGCTTATTTTTACATTCTGCTGGTACTCTTTCTTTAGCGATCAGTCATGAATACTCCTGCAAGCAAGGGGACCCCTCATAAGACGATGGATACAGCGTCAGGACTGAATGTTACTGTAGATGTAGAGGTAAGATTAACGCTTATTTATTAATGTGTCAAAGGTCATCTCATGACGAGAATTTCACAAAACCCAAAAGACTGCTAATAACACCTGAAAGCTGAATTATTTATTTTTTTCCCCCCCAGCAGTTAACGGTTTTAATTATGGAATTCAAGTTTAATAAGATGACGTTTTTACGCAGCTATTCTATTTTGAATAGAATGTCAAATTATTCTGTATACCTCATCATAGCAGGACTATACTGATCTATTACAGCTGTTACTGGGTAAAATGGGTCCTTCATGAGAATGAGAGCTTGGTCCTCATGTGTTCATTGTCAACTTTCCTTAAATTTATGTTTTTGTGGCTAATCTATGTTAAAGGTATGCGTCTGGTTGCACTGCTCTGAAAGATAACATGTTTATTGCTTATACCCCACAGAAGTCTCCTCAGTCCTACCAGATTACTCCTAAAGGCAAGAAGGTTGATGTTTTGGTCAATCCAGAAGACTATGGCATGGATCAGAACAGTGATGACTCAACTGACGATGAGTCTGCACCCAGGAAACCCATCCCTTCATGGGCTGAGGGTAAGACATCAGCACCTGAGTGTAATTTATTGGAAGATTATAGCACTATTTGCCCATCATTAGGACCCAAGCACTATGGGGTGTGCAGGACCCTCTTGCACCCGATGGATTTTGATTTACTCCTCCTAGGGAATTTATAAGATCGTCACCAAACCAGGCAGATGTGATCTAAAAACACTGAGGATTCAAAATTGTAGAGGGATTTTTGATATCTCAAATGGGTCAGCCGTGACGATGCCTTAAACTTGCGCTGAAAATGATTTAATAACTTTGTGTGACCTTATATTCAGAGTAACATCATAGTGTGATGCTTATTTACCAGAATCTGTGGCCTATTCTACACATGTTAACACTCACACAGTCACACTCATCTCTCTCACTCACACACGCTAATGCACACATTACAAATGTTAACAGAGTTAACATGATGTATATTTAGGGTTGCCGGTTGTGCGGTGCACCCGTGTGGCGATGGCTTTTTGTAGGTCTTAACACGCTCAAATGCCAAATAGGTTGTGCTGCGCGCCTAGAGTGGCGAAGGGTGCTTGGGCCCGTTCATCGTTGCTTTATTTTCAATTGATTTCTCTAACGCAGTTAGATATTAAGCATTTCTTTTTCGCATACAGGCATGCAGCTTCAGCAAGCTATTATGAAGCAGTATTATGACCCACTGGATCTACACTCCTACTTTGGGGACGTTGAGCAGCCCAAACTGGAGAAGATTTTTCAAAGGAGCAAACCACGCTTCTTTAAGCGCACAAGCTCTGCTGTCTGGCACTCCCCTCCACGCACGGGTGCCATGCACAACTAAATGGAAACTGTCTGAGCATTGTCTATTTTTTAGATTTTGTTTTTTATATAAAACATGGATTTCACTTAAATAAAGTGCTGTATAAAGTGTATCAGAAGTAGAGTAATACAAGATCACAAGGGTTTTGCTTTAAAATGCTGTGTACACCCTCATACCTTTTTTTTTTTTCTTTTTTTTTTTTTCTACTTTTATTTTAATTTACAGTATTTATTAATACTGTTTGTAAGGAGGCCTTCACACATTCCGTGTGAAGGGATACAGTCTTTGGGATACTATCTTATGGATTACCAAACATCACTATATATGTAATGTAAACTCTGCTTAACTTTTTTTCTTCCTTTTTTAATGTTGAAATTAAGCAATTTAATTGCTCAGTTTGTCTTTTTTACTTTCAGACTTTCTTTCTGATCTTTCCAATATATTTAAATTGTTCACATTTCTCTCAGTGATCTAGGGGAAAAGGTTATGGTAAAAGGTAATTTTTTGAGGTTTTTTTTTTTTTTTTTGTTAAATGCTTAGTAAAATACATAACTGCTGGCTAAATATTTCAGCAATGTGCTGTTTTACTGTGTGCTGGCTTTTTTTTTTTTGTTTGTTTGTTTGTTTGTTTGTTTGTTTTTTTAAGAATTGACCATCCCCACAAGTTATAGTATGAATAAAATTGACTTTTTCAAAGGGTACAGTTTTCCTCATATGAGGTAGTTAATTCTGGAATTAGGCTTTTTAAAAAAAATTGTATGTAGAAATCCATATTGAAGTGAAAATAATATTGGTTTGTAAGTTGTTTTGCAGTCGTCATAAACTTCAGTTTATCTGGGTTATGTGCTCACATCATTTTATTAGGAACATTTATGCACCTACTCTGTCATTCATGCAATTATCTAATCTGTCAATTATTTGGTTGCAGTGTATATAGCTGATGCAGGTGCAACATAGGTTAATGTTCGTATCACCTATCAAAATAAGGAAACGTGAGGGACGCATGAGTTTGACTGTGGTATAATTGCTGTGCCACACAGGATGGTTTGAATATTTCTATAACAGTTGGTCCTTTGACATTTTCAGAGTGCAGTAATAAACCTGCCAGGTATACAGTAGAAACCATCATTAAGAGGCATTTCAAAAGACACATGTCCTTTGAGATGTTTTTGGAGATTAGTTATAGCCTTTCTGTCAGCCTGTCCACTCAGCTAACCACTCTATAGTTGTGGTGAGCAAAAAAGCATTTCAGAATGCACAAATGTTCGCACAAAATTGTCAGGTTCCACTTCTACCAGCCAGGAATAAAACAGTGTACAGACTTACAAAAACTGGACGGATGACAACCAAGAGAAATGTATCCTGATCCGATGGATCCATTTGAAAGTGGATCCTTCAGATCAGGCTACATTTTTGCTGATGATGTGCATCCCTTCATGGCCACAATTTAGTCATCATCTAATAGTTTCTTTGATCATAATCGTGTACCCTATGATCCAAAGCAAAATGTATCCACAGCTGGTTTAAATGAACAGGAACAAGTCCAGTTCTGCATGTGCACCTGAGAAATCTGTGGGCTTGCATGATGCAATCAAGTCAACGTGAAATTATTTCTTGGCTTTGGTTAGTGCATTTATTTAAGTACATGCAGACAACTTCAGTCACCTCCCCAGGCTAGACCGTTCTATTGTTCTATGAAATTTCCCTTCTTTGGAAACATATTCAGTGTGATGATTTCCCCCGTTTATGGAAAAAAAAGGTTGAGTGAGGGAACTTGTCATGCACATAACCTTGAACTCAACACTATTGTCCATGCCGTGGGAGGAACAGGAACAACTACTGTACCCTAGTACCCTGCTGGCTCTTGTAGCTGAAGACTATGGATGGGATGATCAGGTCGCCACAAAGTTGTTGGCATCAATTATAGGCAAGTCTATGATAAGAGAGGTGAGCAAACTTTTTAAACTGTAGAATAATAATGCATTAACCTTCTATACCACTTATCCTGTGTACAGGGTCACAGGGGAAACTTACGGCACAAGACGTCCATCGCAGGACATGCATGCGCACACTACGGACAATTTGAGAACGTCAAGTAACCTAATTTGTATGTCTTTGGACGGTGTGAGGAAACCCACAAAGCACAGGGAGAACATGTAAACTCCATGCACACTGAATTGAATTGAATTGGTAGAATATGCCTCGTTATTTGTACGTAATATGTGGCAAAATTTTGTAAGCTACTTAAACAGTTAAAGCTGATACTACTGCATGCCACTGGTGTCATTACTTCACTAAACACATTTTTATCTTGTGTGATTATGAAATGTTCAAGTGGTTACTGCAGGTATTAATAGCAGAATGGACCAGAAGACCGATTAGGAGCATCACCGCCTCCGACGCCCCTAGTGGTAGAAACAAGACACTACACTAAAATGTAAAATGTAAGGCTGCCTCTTGCAATACAATGGGATTGTTTAAAACATTGACGTCGTTAATGGAACTAGTTTTTTTGTCTTATTTATTACAATATAAGTAGTATAACTTTAATATGAGTTTTAATGCATGAATGCAAGATAAGACAAATTAATGATTCAGTGTCGTGGTGAGCTGCTTTGTCGCTCTGGATAAGAGCGTCTGCCAAATGCCTAAATGTAAGATTTGGCAACCCTGTACTGTATGCCTGGCACGGGGATATTTAACTTTTACTTAAAAATTTTCCCCGTCCCTGCTTGCCTCACGTGACCGCGTCCGAGGCGGCGGATGGAAAAGTATACGTCACAGCACGATCACGTGACTCCGGCGCATGTTTAGTTGCCTGAAATCTCAGCTCTTTCTGAAAGACTTGCATTTTATCATAGTTTTAATGAACTATGATACAAAACTAATATTTAATGCTACAGCAGCTGGCTGTTTAACATATATATATATATATAGAGAGAGAGAGAGAGAGACTGTGTGTATGATCCATCGATTAGTTAACTACATGGGTTCATGCCCATATAATGACAGGTGAGTCAGCGGTGGAATATGGGCCCGACTCCTGTTCCAAGAGCCGGGAATCGATGGAGTCAGTTCAAAGAATCGATTCCACAAACTGTACAGTACTGAGGAAATGTTTTATGCAAGGCAAAGGACTTCATCAAAATTGCCTTCGACAAAAATCAAATGAACTGTCTCTACATAAGAGCTACAAAAAAAATAAGTTTTTGGGGTGACAATCCTTTTTGTTTTGTTTCTTAGCAGTCTAATGTACACCTTGTGTAGTTTTATAAGAAAATCAGCTTGTGAGTTTTACTCAGCATCTTGGACAGTCAGCCACAGATGTTTGGGAGACTTTGTGGCATTTGTGTTTTGTTTTTTTTCTCTCTTTTTTGCCATCATTATTATGTTTTTTTTAGATTTGAAATATGGTGATTTCCTTACTGACATACAAAGACTTTTTTTATACCTGTTTGTCTGTCTCAATCCTGAAAAAAAGTCATAAAATAAACATGTAAAAGGGGTGTTTAAAAATCAAACCAGAACTTTTTGATTGTGCAGAATAACAGAACACAATTATGTGAGTAAAAATACCTTTATTTCTCTATACTGTATATTGCCCTACTACACGTATGCACTTATCCCAGCATTTTACTCGTGCATGGATACCAACAACGTGAAAAGTTTTCTCAGTATGCCAGAGGCATGATCGCACTGCCTGCTTCACTTCTGAAACGCTGGCCTCCCAGGAGCTCCTTTAATGACCCAAACATGTGGAAATGTCCGGGAATTGAACCCGGACCCTGGAGGTGCAGGGCGACAGGGCAACCACTACATAAATAGAATTATCAGAACGATTGCTATGACATAGTCATAGTGTTTGGGCATTAATGAATGTCGCAGACACTTCTGGAACACGAGTCATATAAAACGCGGCGGAATCGACTGATTTGTACAATATCTGAAAGCAGTGAATCGACTCTTTTGGGAATCGGATCCCAGCCCCTAGCCGTGTTGGTAGTCGTGCAGTGGTCGAGTGACTGTTGACACACCATCCTTTCGGGTGAACATAGAGCATACATTACAAGGTAGCTATACGCCTATATGTTTATATTATTTATTTCTAATAACGCTGACACTGATTTCCAAGCATGATACATGTTTATAATAAATTTTAAACAGGTTACGTGTTTGTTCAGAGGTAAGACGTTATTATCTAGCTAGCCTTACGCCGTTACTCGCTTTATGAGCTTAGCGAGCTAGCTAAGAGTGTTAATGCGCAGTTCCGTTAGCTACCGGCTGGTAAACCCACGCACATAACAAATAATCTCTCTTACTGCGTATTAGCTGTTGTACAGTCGTTTGGTTATTGAGTTACACAGGTAGCTGATTATTATCGGTCTGTTGATGTAGAACTAGCTAAACAGCTAGCCACTTGTGGAATAGCAAGCAAGGGCAATTTTACATTACATGATGTGTAATACTTTGTTTACCGTCTCCAGTGATTACATTAATTTTGTTCAAATAACAATAACAAATAATTTTACAATAATAATGACATTTATTAATACAGAAGGGTTTTAAACGGCTAAAAGGGATAAGTAGGTAGGGCACGTGATGTCCTTATGGGTGTGTAAGTCCCTAGGAAGAATTGATTACCTCACCACGTCTAGAAGAAGATGCTCACCCTGTTTTGTTTTTCTCTTTCTTTTACTTCAACTAAACAAGACAATTTTTAAGTCGTGACGTGTGTACATATAGACAAGTAAAAATATTTCAATTACTGGAATGTTCCAGACCAAATTAGAAGAAAAAAAATTACTCATCACTAACAACAGCTGCTCCGCCTCAGGCTCAATTCTTTGAAGCATGGATTCACAAAATATTTTTTAAATAAATCAAGATGGTTCTAACTTTCTCAAATAATGGTTTAAGATCAGCTTTGTATGTTGGAGCCATGTCATGGACATTTTTTTTTCAATTACCTCTGTTAATGTCACTGAAGAAATGCTTCAACATGCTTTTTGTGGCAAGATACATTATTATTCTGATAAATTACTTTACCATCACTAAACCTATTTTCTATCAGTGAAATGAGAAAAATTTCCATGTACATTTGCATATTGATAGTGGAAGCAGTGTCTGTGATCAGCCCTGGTTCTTTAATTCCAATCCAACTCACTCTAGTTCTTTCCCCAATGTACAACCCCAGACCACTGAGTGGCAATAATCTTTAATGTTTTGTAAGAGCAGTACCAGACAAATGTTCCAGCAGATGTTTGTGGTCAGTGCATTTACATTTACACTTAACATTTCTTGTATCCAGTAAGCCGCACACCATGATTGCTTTCCTACAGCCCAAAATATTCATGTTTTTTTCTTTATAGGCATTAGTTGTTACTTTGGCTTGTCTGTAAATCATTCAGCTGATTTCTTAAGATTTTGTAGCAAGCATTGACTCCTATTTCTGCCCATTATTTTGTCTTCAGTTTTATATTCGCATTTAAAGGTATATTGCTGTGATTGTTCTAGCCCAGGGGTACTCAAATTTAAATTTGAAAGGTCCACCTGACAAATTTCTATTCAGTCCGAGGTCCGGAATAATGACAGTCCAATTTCAACTACAAAAAAAGTAAAACCCCAAATTTTCGAACAATACCCAAAAATGACATGGTAGTCCTTTTAGTGTGGAAAAAGTGACATCATCTTTTTGCCACCAGTTGTTTGAACTTGGGCATAAAAGGTGTGAGAACCAGGTGGAGGCTGGTTTAAATGATTTACCTGATGTAAATGTTCATTGGTGAGGGAGCTGCAATATGTGTTTTTCACCATGCTCATAGTTGAAACGGCAGATTCATAGCAGTACGTTGAGGAAAACATTGTGAGAATTTAAAGGGCCATTTTCTGCAGGACAGGAACAGTAACCATCTTTGTCCAGAAGGTGAGAAGGTGACCACTTTTAATTGCTAGATTAAGCACATTGGTTTTCTGCTTCCCACGTGGAGCACGAATGTATATTTTTCTGTCCACTCACTCTTAAATTTGCTGTTTCAATGCTGTTTCCTGTACATAACCTATTGAGGTTTTGCAATGATTTGCACATGTGTGCCCAGTAGAAAATGAACGAATCACTCTCGGAGACGACTCGTTCTTCTGAGTCACGTTAAAGATTCGTTCAAAAAGAACGAAACATTCATGAACGACCCATCACTAGACGACTCAAAAGATGTATCGCGCGGAAACACAGTTGCGCACTTCATTGAGAACTCATTTGGATTATGATTAAATTAGCATGTTTGTTTTGGCGTCGGTCCAGATTTAACCGTATTTAGTCCGCCTATTGAGTACCCCGGTTCTAGCCTGACACTTTGACATTTTACTTGGTTTACCCGCATGTTTTCCTTTTATAACCTTCACATTTTGCTTGTACTTACACCAAACTTTTAACACAGCAGCCTTTGAGCAATCAGTATCTTTTGCTACAGCTTTTGTTGAATTTCCTTCTTGAACAAGGTTTATAAATCTTTCCATTGTTTCAAGAGAGAGTTGTATCAACAACTCTTTTAAATTAGGTTTCTTTTAAATTAGCAGTTTAGCAGTATGTTAGGGTTTGTAAGCACTCTACTTTATCTGCAGGCTAATTTGCATTTTTTGACCTGTGCCAGTATATGTTTTGGAAATCCAAATAACCATGTGATTCCATATTTTTACTCAACATTAAATGATTTCATAAGTCTTCCCTCTTGACCTGGAAAAATATGCCATTAATTAAAATAATTACTTTGTTTCATAAATGTTATTGAGCTATTGAACAAATATAGTTTCATGCGTGTCATATTTCACAAGCCGTGTGAACATGCTCTAAGTGTGATTAAATTTTTTACAAGCCAGGGGGTGTAGCTGGCTCGTAGTTTCAATCTTGGTTATTTTAGGCATAATTTCCAACAGCCTTTTGTCACTTCAGCCTAATAGTTCCCGTTAACGTTTTGTTTTTCTTCCAGTTTATTTAGAGATGAATCGAGTTGCAGTGGTGTGGGTGTGTCTGGCTTTGGTGGCGTGTGTGGTGGCCAGACGAGGAGGTGGTATTAAAGGGGGTTTCAGCTGGGGCAAGGGAAGCAACACAGGTAGCAAAGGGACCAGCACAGGAAATCGTGGAGGCAGTAACACCAGAGGGTCCTCATCTGGAGGAACACACTCCCGGCCAGCCAATTATCCTCGCCAGCCTCAAGTACCAAACCAAAATCCTCCACCATATCCTGGCACTGGTGGAGGACATGCAGGCTCTTATCCAGGCAGAGGAGGTGCTGGAGGATACCCTAATCAAGCGGGATACCCTAATCAAGCGGGATACCCTAATCAAGCGGGATACCCTAATCAAGCGGGATTCCCTAACCATGGGGGATTCCCTAACCAAGGGGGATTCCCTAATCAAGGGGGGTATCCTAATCAAGGACGCTATCCAGGTCATGGATCATATGGTGGAGCAGGTTCATATCCCAATAGCTACCCAGGAAGAAGTGGAGGGTACCCTTATCCTCAAGGTGGTTCTTACCCTGGGTACCCAGTCCGAGGAGCATCTTATCCTGGTTCCAATCCCAGCCAGTATGGTGCAGCAGGAGGATATCCTGGAGCAGCACAATACCCCTACTGGAATCCCAACAATAAAATCATCAGTCCTCGGTATGGAGGTAACTATGGATATGGTGGTTATGGAGCAGGAGGTTCTCCATTCGCCCAGTCTGTGCACAATATGGGCATGAAGCCCTCTATCCAATCGAAGGGATTCGGTAAGCAGGCGCTGGTGGCTGCTGGAGTTGGTGCTATGGCTGGCATGGCAGTAGGTTATGGCCTGGGCAGTTTTCCACGCCCACACTTTATGTTTCACAGCCCACAAGAAGAATATTATTATAACCATTACATGTACCGACGCTATGGTACCAGACCTTCTGACAGTAACACAAACCCCAGCTCAGCAGGTGCAGGGCCAGGTGACACTGGATCAAGTTCAACTAACAATGTTCACGACATTTTTGAAAATCCTCCACCGCAGTCCTATGATAGGTACATGGACAGTTGTATGAAGAGGACGGATTTGTTGAGAGAGGAGCAGGGCAGAAATAAGAGAGCTGCTGAGGACTCATGGGTACCGGAGGTAAAGGATAGTGAAAAGATTCGCACTGAAAATGATACAAATGAGCGACTGGGTGAAGCAGAGGCTCAAGAATCGGACTTTATTACAAAAAATGAGAAAAGCGGAGAAAGAAATGAAACTAGCAATGCCACAGATAACCCTCTGCCATATGCTGCCAAGCTGACTGGTGCTACAGAGCCACCCACTGAGCCTCAGGAGGAGAAGAATGATCAGATGAAAGAGGAAGATGATGATACTGTAAGCATATTGGAGATTGGTTATCCTGCACTAATTGAGCAGCTGAAAGCTCGACGTTGTGTTGAGCTTTACATGGTTTATGCTGAGCAACATGCTGAGAAACAGGCTCAAATGCGCAGCGATAATAATGGCGGTGAACAGCTCATGCCCTTTAGCCATGGGCTCATGGTCTGCTCTTTGCTTATGAGCTCCTTGTTATTCTACTGAACATAGTGAGCTTTTCTGAATTAATGTAAACCCTTTTTAGTCATGGTAAGACATATCAAATGAACTAGAAGTGAAAAAAATGTAATGTCTGTCATGGAGTTAACTATAATCCATGTTTTGGTAAGGATTTCTGCCTCAACATTATGGTTGTTACTAATCCTATACATTAAGAAAAAACAAAGGACATTAGCTGTTACTGAATCTAAAAAAGGACTGTCATTATGAAATGACTTCTGTTATCGTCGTTACACTGAATGAAGATCAATTTCTTGATTTCATTATCTCACTGCATGAGTGTGTACAGCACTACACTCTTTAGTCCTCAACGTGTTGCATCTTTTCTGCAAACAAAAATACACACAATGTTTTATTTATTTCTGATAACTTGTAGATATCACACCCACAACTTTGACACATGCAGCAACATTTCAGCACATTGACTTAGACAGTTAAATAATTTTTAAAGTAGCCTGCTTGGTGCGCATGATTGCTTGGGTACAGTGTAATTTTTTTCTTTCAGATTTATTTTTTCCTCTACAGTTACTCTCAGATACTTTTTCATTGTTCTTTTTTTTTTTTTTACATAAAAGTATGATAAAAGACCCTCAATTTCTGCATTTCTGCCTTTACCTACCCATTTAATAGTGGTTTAGTGATTTCAGCTTTCTGTGCGCTTGAAAATTTTGTGCATATCATTATGTATAAACAAGCTGCATCAGGCACGATCTGTGCACTTTTTCACACTCAACATACTGGTTGATCAATGAGGCTCAGTGTCCTGTTTGTAGTGTTTAGTGGATTTATTATTAACTTTGGAAATGGCTCAGATGGCATTTATGGCTCAGTACTCTAATGTAGTTTCTGAAGTCGATATAAAATAATGATTCAGTAGGCTGTTTGAATGTACTTTTAGTTCACTGCCCTGTTCTTAAGGATTTTTATAAAACCCATAGACCGGGAAATTATTTTGAAATGTTTAATTTTTAGATGTGCTTTTATTTAATCTTTATTTATGTTTTCAGCAAGACTTGAGTTTTTTGTCAGTCATTTCAGTTTAAGCATTGGAGTTTAGCTCTGCCTAGCTCTGGCCTTTAAATTAATATCTGTACTCGTATGCAACTACAGGATTCATAGTGTGTGTTCACTAAATGGTTTGGTGAAGGGCAATATTGCATCAAGCATTGCATCAAAAAGCAAAGTGCAACATATAAAGATGGAAATGTGGATTTTTGTCTATTTATTTCTGAAGACTGCACTGACATAAATTTAATGTACTCTGTAATTGTTTTAGTAATGTTTTTAACTCATAACTGTTCACATTTCTCTGTCTATGTATAATCTTAAATTAAATGCTGTGTGTCATGCTCAGACATTTGTCTTTTTTTTATTTATTTCAGTTTAGTTTGTAAGCAACACAGTAAGGGTAAGTTAATTTATGAAGAAAATCAGTCTGTAGGACTTAGACAAAATATTTTTGGTATTTATGAAAATTTCAGATAAAAATGTTCATGCCCTGCTTGTGTTAGTGTGTGTAAATTTATGTATAAGATTAATATGAACCTCCATTGTTAAGCTTTGAAGCATGTACCTTCTGATCAGATAATATACTTTTATTAATTGGATTTAATAAATAATTTTAATACTCTGTATTCAAAAAATGTGTATGTATGTATATTTTCTGAATACACATTTTTTTGAATACTCTGTGAACCTTGTTTTATTTCAAAGATACTGACTAAATAAACGTTCATCTGTTTACTCTCATTTTAGCACTTAGTGATTTGACCTCAAAAGATTTTAATCAATCATAAATAAAAACCGTCTTGTCTTGTAACCATTTATAAAACATAAGGCAGGATTTCCTAAACTTTACACAAACTTCCTTACTGAACACTTTTAAATGTAACTTCCAATGAAATGATAAACATAGATTACTTCTAAAACCAGCCAGTTCAAATCATAGCCAGTTCAAATGTGATTACTCATCTTCATATTGTTCTTGTCTTAATATCAAAGTACAGTTTGCATGATTGCAAAACCATTTTTTAAAGTTTCTTTTAAGAAAGCAATAACTGCCGAATAAACTTGTCTGTTAAGCTGGAGACTAGTGCTTCTGCAATTATTAATGGTGTTTTTTTAAATGTACAAATTAAACTGAATTGCGGTTACTTAAGTATTGAGACACTTGTTAAAGGAAATGTATAGTTCCACTGAGTCTTTGTTGTCCATGAGATGAGTTCTGTCTCTTAAGGATAACGGGGAAATCTTATCCTCTTGTAGATAACTCATGCAGTGAAAATGATGTGCTCTAACATAATATATTTATTTGTTTATTTGTTTGCTTATTATAAAAGCACTTAATATTAAACTATAGAACATATGGACTGTCAAACAATATCTGGTAAATGTTCACCTTTTTTATATTACCTCTCAGTGTTATAGAATTATCAAACCATAGGTAATCAACAACCTCTGACCAATCAAAATTGAGCAATTAACAGAACTGTGGTATAAAATACAAAGGCATCTGCATGAGCTTCAGGACTAAAAACAAACTTAATCAACCCAATTCAGATATTAATGAACATCCTTTAGTACCTCTGTGTTACATGTTCTGTTAAATACCTTGATAATTTCTGTGTAAAGCCTCTAGGTTAATTATATTTTATTTACTTCAATTCATTATAGGCATACAATATAGCACAATAATGATTAATATTTGCTTGTTATTTGTATAATATATATATATTTTTTGTATAATAGCTCTTTCTTAAATAGGATGTCAAACACAAATTGACCTGAGCACCTCTGTGATATGGTGGATCAGTGCATACTAAACCATAATCAGAATAATCTATGCTTCTGCAAATGTGTCATGACAGAAAAGATAGAACAAGGATTTACTGAGGATTTATTGTTTAAAAATAAACAAATTAAATGAAACAAGCTCAGCATGATGACGATACTAAGGCTACTGAGTGCAAACTAAAAATATTAACTGAGGCACTGATCTGTTTCATCTTATCTTGGATCCCTCCACTCTATGATGAGAACATGGCTCAATTACTTTTTACTAATATTCAATTCAATTTTATTTGTATAGCACTTTTAACAATTGACATTGTCTCAAAACAGCTTTACACAATCAAAAGAATTATTTAAGTTTGTATGGAATGTGAATGTGTATGAATCAAAATGTTCAGATATTCCCTGGTGAACAAGCCGCTGGCGACAGTGGCAAGGAAAAACTCCCTGAGATGGTAATAGGAAGAAACCTTGAGAGGAACCAGACTCAACAGGGAACCCATCCTCATCTGGGTGAAACAGATAGCAGGAAATGATCTGCATTTATACAGTGTTAGGTGGCAGGCAGTTCAGCTATAATAGTTGATGTTAATTGATGTTAGAATGGAGTCCAGTAGTTATTGGAGTCTCAGATAGACTTGTAGAAAGTTCCAGTCCTGAACTATCGAACTGTCAAGTCCTCAGAGAAACAGCTGACAACACCAGTCGAGGCCAGAACCGTCTTCTAAGTAGATAGAATCATCCCCAGACACCAGACGCATCCCAAAGAGACACACGGGGCATCCATGCGACGAGACCTCCAACCAGAAATGGGGCACCAGGATGGATCAGACAGGTCCGGACGGCAGAGGGAGTCTGGATCACTGGCAGCTCAGGAACCACATATGTAGCTCGACAGAGAGGGAGAAAGAGTGAAAGGGGGTGTCACGTTTCCCTCTCTGTCTGTGTCGGCCGTGCTTTCGAGGCATGATCGCGGAGGCAAGCTGACGGTTAACAAAGTTCTTTATTTCTTTAAATCAAACAAAACATAAACACTCCAACACAGATTAACGTAAAATGAACGGTTGCCAGACGCCTGACTGGAGTCCAGCCAGGCTATTTATAGCAAAACAAGCATAATTAAACTCATTAATTTCCCTCGGTTCAGGTGAGCTTCTACGTCACCTGACTGAGGGGCAAACTGGGAAATGAAGTCCAAATGAAACTAAAAACAAACTACAACACAAAAACCAACATAAATATAAATGGCGCTCTGGCGCCATCTAGGGGTTAACCGTTACATTACCCCCCCTCCCAAAAATGCTCCTCCGGAGCATCACCGGAGGCCCCGGACACCCAACCCAATGTTCTACCTTTAGCCTCCTATCCAGGAGGCTGGGTGACGGGGCTGGAGGCCTGCTCTGCGGCTGCTGGGCTGGACGCGTGCTCGGCGGCTGCAGAGCTGGACGCGTGCTCGGCGGCTGCAGAGCTGGAAAAGTGCTCGGCGGCTGCAGAGCTGGAAGCGTGCTCGGCGGCGGCAGAGCTGGAGAAGTGCTCGGCGGCGGCAGAGCTGGAGAAGTGCTCGGCGGCGGCAGAGCTGGAGAAGTGCTCGGCGGCGGCAGAGCTGGAGAAGCGCTCGGCGGCGGCAGAGCTGGAGAAGCGCTCGGCGGCGGCAGAGCTGGAGAAGCGCTCGGCGGCGGCAGAGCTGGAGAAGCGCTCGGCGGCTGCAGAGCTGGAGAAGCGCTCGGCTGCTGCAGAGCTGGAGAAGCGCTCGGCTGCTGCAGATCTGGAGAAACGCTCGGCGGCGGCAGGGCTGGAGAAGCGCTCGGCTGCTGCAGAGCTGGAGAAGCGCTCGGCTGCTGCAGAGCTGGAGAAGCGCTCGGCTGCTGCAGAGCTGGAGAAGCGCTCGGCTGCTGCAGATCTGGAGAAACGCTCGGCGGCGGCAGGGCTGGAGAAGCGCTCGGCGGCGGCAGGGCTGGAAGCGTGCTCGGCTGCTGCCGAGCTGGAGAAGCGCTCGGCGGCGGCAGGGCTGGAGAAGCGCTCGGCTGCGGCAGAGCTGGAAGCGTGCTCGGCGGCGGCTGAGCTGGAGAAGCGCTCGACGCAGGCGTTGGAGCGGTCACTGCGCTCGACGCAGGCGTTGGAGCGGTCACTGCGCTCGACGCAGGCGTTGGAGCGGTCACTGCGCTCGACGCAGGCGTTGGAGCGGTCACTGCGCTCGACGCAGGCGTTGGAGCGGTCACTGCGCTCGACGCAGGCGTTGGAGCGGTCACTGCGCTCGACGCAGGCGTGGGAGCGTGCACTGCGCTCGACGCAGGCGTTGGAGCGTGCACTGCGCTCTCCTGCAGCGTTGGAGCGGTCACTGCGCTCGACGCAGGCGTTGGAGCGGTCACTGCGCTCGACGCAGGCGTTGGAGCGGTCACTGCGCTCGACGCAGGCGTTGGAGCGGTCACTGCGCTCGACGCAGGCGTTGGAGCGGTCACTGCGCTCGACGCAGGCGTGGGAGCGGTCACTGCGCTCGACGCAGGCTTTGGAGCATGCACGGCGCTCTCCTGCAGCGTTGGAGCGGTCACTGCGCTCGACGCAGGCGTTGGAGCGGTCACTGCGCTCGACGCAGGCGTTGGAGCGGTCACTGCGCTCGACGCAGGCGTGGGAGCGGTCACTGCGCTCGTAGACGGCGTGGGAGCGGCCACTGCGCTCGTAGACGGCGTGGGAGCGGCCACTGCGCTCGTAGACGGCGTGGGAGCGGCCACTGCGCTCGTAGACGGCGTGGGAGCGGCCACTGCGCTCGTAGACGGCGTGGGAGCGGTCACTGCGCTCGACGACGGCGTGGGAGCGGTCACTGCGCTCGACGACGGCCCTGGAGCGTGCAGTGCGCTCGACGACGGCCCTGGAGCGTGCAGTGCGCTCGACGACGGCCCTGGAGCGTGCAGTGCGCTCGACGACGGCCCTGGAGCGTGCAGTGCGCTCGACGACGGCCCTGGAGCGTGCAGTGCGCTCGACGACGGCCCTGGAGCGTGCAGTGCGCTCGACGACGGCCCTGGAGCGTGCAGTGCGCTCGACGACGGCCCTGGAGCGTGCAGTGCGCTCGACGACGGCCCTGGAGCGTGCAGTGCGCTCGACGACGGCCCTGGAGCGTGCAGTGCGCTCGACGACGCCCCTGGAGCGTCCTCAAAGCCGGGAGGCGGCGGCAGAACATGTGCGTGGGACAGCGGCTGCTGACATGCTGGCTCGCTGTCCTCGAAGCCGGGAGGTGGCGTTGGAGCGTGCACGGCGCTCTCCTGCAGCGTTGGAGCGTGCACGGCGCTCGCCTGCAGCGTTGGAGCGTGCACGGCGCTCGCCTGCAGCGTTGGAGCGTGCACGGCGCTCTCCTGCAGCGTTGGAGCGTGCACGGCGCTCTCCTGCAGCGTTGGAGCGTGCACGGCGCTCTCCTGCAGCGTTGGAGCGTGCACGGCGCTCGCCTGCAGCGTTGGAGCGTGCACGGCGCTCGCCTGCAGCGTGGGAGCGTGCACGGAGCTCGTCTGCAGCGTTGGAGCGTGCACGGCGCTCGCCTGCAGCGTTGGAGCGTGCACGGCGCTCGCCTGCAGCGTGGGAGCGTGCACGGAGCTCGCCTGCAGCGTGGGAGCGTGCACGGAGCTCGCCTGCAGCGTGGGAGCGTGCACGGCGCTCAACGACGGCCCAACGTCGTTCTCAAAGCCGGGAGGCGGTGGTAAAACGGGTGCGTCGGACAGCAGCTGTTTACACGCTGGCTCGCTGTCCTCAAAGCCGAAAGGCGGCGGTAAGACGGGTGCGTTGGACAGTAGCTGCTGACACGCTGGCTCGCTGTCCTCGAAGCTGGAAGGTGGCGGTGCGTCGGGCAGCAGCTGCTGACATGCTAGCTCGCTGCTGAGTGTCTGCGAGAGAGGAGAAAGCTCCGAGCCCGCTTCGCGGTTCTCCTGGAAGTGGAGGATCATCTGCTGGAGCTCCTTTACATGCTCCAGCATTTCACTCACCCGCTCCGGCTCCGGAATCCACCACATGAGCTCCTCCTCTCTTTGCTGCTGCTCTGCCTGGGGTTTTCTTTCCCCCTCCTCACCGCCGTACTTGGGCTTCCTCGCCCTTCTCTTCCGGCCAGTGCGGGGAACCACGTGACCCCGTGCCGCGTCGCCCCTGAATGGCGTCCGCCGAATGGCGAGCCTGCAGCCCTCCCAGCTTTGTGGTGTCTCTCTCTCTCTCTCCTCGCTGCTCTCTCGCAGGTGCTCCTGCTCCTCCAGCAATCTGTACTCGCTGCTGCGGTACATCTCCTCCTCGTCCTCTACCAGCCCGATGTTATAGTCCCAGCCGTAGTACTCCTCTTCGCTGTCCCGCCAGTTCGTCAGCTCGGGCAAGATGGCCACTGCGCCCCCCCCAAAAAACTTCAGGAGGGGATCCTCCGCCATGCCTCTTGGTAGGTCTGGCAATCTGTCACGTTTCTCTCTCTGTCTGTGTCGGCCGTGCTTTCGAGGCATGATCGCGGAGGCAAGCTGACGGTTAACAAAGTTCTTTATTTCTTTAAATCAAACAAAACATAAACACTCCAACACAGATTAACGTAAAATGAACGGTTGCCAGACGCCTGACTGGAGTCCAGCCAGGCTATTTATAGCAAAACAAACATAATTAAACTCATTAATTTCCCTCGGTTCAGGTGAGCTTCTACGTCACCTGACCGAGGGGCAAACTGGGAAATGAAGTCCAAATGAAACTAAAAACAAACTACAACACAAAAACCAACATAAATATAAATGGCGCTCTGGCGCCATCTAGGGGTTAACCGTTACAGGGGGAGACAGGGGGAGAGAGGAAAGAGAAAGGGGGAGAAAGAGAAGAGGAGGAGAGATGGCAATTAGGTATGGTCACAGTCACAATGTAGAGTGCAAGCAGGGACTCCGGCAGGACTAACTATGACAGCATAACTAAAAGGGAGATAATATCATCAACAGCAAGAAAGAAAAAAAAAATCTTAAAATCTAACCTTTATTCCTCTGCTCACTATTTTGTCCTAGTACTGTAAAAGAAACACATTCTTCATAACTCTAAATACATTTGAAGATAACAATTCACTGTTAATATTTTGATCGAAATCCACATTGATTCCAAATCTCTTGCCTTATACAATGGGTTGATTTGGTTGATTCCTAATGTTAACTTTCACATTATTTAAAGAAATCATTCAGGCTGAGAAAAGTACCATTTTATTGTCTGGGCACAACAATTGATGTTTCTTCTCTGGAAGGAGGTCCTAAATTTCAAAAGCTGTTTCAGTAACCTACATACAGTACTGTGCACTGCAGCATATTTTAACTTTCAGTAGTCACTGCTGTTTACTAAATCTGAGGGAGTGCTCCCTTTTCTTACCAGTTACGGTTTGGTTGTATGTTTAATGGCCACACTCCAGATGTGCACCTATTGTACACAGAGCAAAATTCTGCAAAAATTACAATAATTATATATATATATTAGTATATATATATTATATTATATTAAGGATTATATGAAAGGTACTTACCTCTGCAAAAATGTTTCGGCACTGTTACCTGTTACGTAGCTTGTAATTTGGGCCTCTTATTTAAAACATGTAGTCTGAAATGACTTTTTTTTTGTGAAGGTATGACAAATTTTTTCATGAGTATTTATAACAAATTAAAGGGGTTCTTAGTAGTACTCGTTTTATCCTACTTAAATAATTAGCAGGTTGGATTAAAGCAGTGGTTCTCAAAGTGTGGGGCGCGCCCCACTAGTGGGGAATACAGACATGACAATGAACAGGAGGAAATTAGTGGAAAATAACAGGAAAGTACCTATTCTAATTCATGCTTTTCTTTATTGATAATGAAGAGCGTACGCTCAAAACTAAACAAGCACACATAAATAAATGGATCATTAATACAAGTAATAACATCAGTTGTGGGCCGGGAGAAAAAGTGGAACCATAGTGGAACAATAACGGTTTAACGTCGGACAAACTTGAGCTGCGCTGCTCGAATCACAAACCTGCGCGACCCACTGGGCAGCACTGTGACAGAAATAAACCGCGCCGACCATCAAAATACATTTTACCCCGCTGGGATGCGCACGTACAAAACAGGCTTGGCAAGGCGGAAACAATATTAAACAGTCCTGACATTTTAAATAAATTGTTTTTAAATAAAACACAGTGGGTCGCGCAGGTTTGTGATTCGAGCGGCGCTGCGTGATCCACCGGGCTGCGCAAATAAACCAGATCATCACTGCGCTATTCAGATAGTCGCGCTGCGCTGTATTTGCGCAGATATTTGGTTCAATCGGGTGCCGCGGTTTCGTCCCACCTTTGATGTGTTTGGCTTCACATACACTTCGACACTGGAAGAAGTGCAGCAGCAGTGAGGTTACTTACATGTGACGAAACCAACAACGAGGAGATTGTAAAGAAAAAAGCTGCATAGTCTGTGGTGTGGAATTGGTTTGGGTATAAGAAAAGTGATACGAATGAGATGAACGTGATTTGTGAGGTACACAAGTGCACTGTTTTAACAAGTGGTGGAAACACATTAAACCTTTTCTATCATCTGAAATCCAAGCATCCAAACGAATATGGCCAAAGTAAAAAAATGCGGCAAACCTCAGCAATTCACAGTTTAAATTAAATTACATAAAAAAAATGAAATTATGTAAAACAATTTCTTTGTGTTTTCATTTTTATTTATGCATTTTCAGATACAAATTGCTATATTGTGATGTATATCGTTATTGAGTTAGAAAATTGCTTCTACCATGATATTTTGGATGTTGGTTATATCACCCACCCCTAATGCAGCCTATCTTCAGCTTGGATTCATGGTGGGGATGGTGGGGGCAGAAGAGAGACCCGTGTGTGTTTTGTGTCTTAAACTGCTGGCAGCAGACCGCATGAGACCCAACAAATTAGGAAGACACTTAGAGACAACACACTCTAGTCACGTTAATAAACCACTGGACGTCTTTGAAAGAAAGCTGGCAGAATACAGACAGCAGGAGAATCGCATGGTAAAATCTGAATCAGTGGACAGCAAAGCACAAATGGCTTCATTCAAAGTTTCATACAGAATTGGCCAGTGCAAAAAAACTACAAACGATTGCTGAGCAGCTAATAAACATGGGGTCAATTATGCAAAGATAAGTGACAACGTAAGCCTTTTATAACAATTGCACGTGTATTTTATCTTTTTTTAACTTGGTGGTGTTTGATCGTATTGGTTTAGGAATTGATATTTCAATAAACAGTAAACTTGGCCGATTTCGTTATTATTTTGTTGACAAGTGGGGCTTGAAAATTCGCTCACCCCCTTAAGTGGGGAATGACAGAAAAAGTTTGAGAACTACTGGATTAAAGGATTATTAAATTCATCTCCAATTATTTTTCATGAATCTATTTATGATTTTACTGATCTCCACTTGCATTTGTTTACATCCATTTCTATCGTGACAGAATACTTTGTCTCTATCATGAATGCAACAGAAGTAACTTCTCCGAGTTTGGAGTAGAGAAGTATCTGTGTGGAGCTTCTCATTCAATCTGTTACAAATCATCAGGTGACAAGCTGTTCCGGTCGCCAAGATTGACTGTCCGTATCAAAATCGTATATGCGTGTGACCTCGGCACAAGTTTATTCCCCATGAATCACCCAGCCTCAAAGTTGCGCAACAGCCAAACGGCAGGTTATTCTTGGATACCCCTGGATGCAGCTTCATTATCCTCTGTTTTCCTGGCGTCAGAGATCCATCACAAAGTGGTCCACTTTCTGTCATGTTCAGTGTCTTCATCTACCAGTTCTGCAGATGGCCACAACTACTATTGAGAGCCCTGAATAACCTACCACAGTTACAATCCCTCCTGTATAAGATACAAGGAAGTCTTCAGCAAGACCAGTGGTCTTTCTCCATGTCGAGACTACGATTGTGTAATCAACCTGCTGCCAGGTACGTATCCACCATGAAATCATAATTTATCCCCAGTCTCTGACTAAACAATCAGCCATAGATCAACACAACAAGGAAGCCCTGCAGCAGGGCTATATTCCTTCTTATATGTCACCTGCTTTAGATGGATTTTTCCTTGTTGGAAAAAAAGGTGGAGGCCTCAGTGTTCTTGGATCCTGGTCACGAGGGAAAACCACAATATTAGTGCTGTTGTTTAAGATCTTGTATTCAGATATTTTGGATTTCCTGAGGACATTGTAAGTGTCACAAAAGGGAAACACCCCTGTATCAACCTGGAGATCGAGTCTGGCTCTCCACACAGGATGAGGCTGTAAGAAGCTTAATTGGCAAATATATTGGAACATATAAAATCATCAGTAAAATCAATGATGTAACATATTGTATAAGTTAGAGCTTGCTGCAGAATTGTACCGTCGACACGGACAATCCACCCAACTCACTGCCTGAACCAATGCTCATCGATAGGCAATTTGCTTGCAGTATGAACAAGGTGCAGTGTCGTTCACTTCCTGCTAATTTAAGTCTTTAAAAAGGGTTTGATATTTAATATTTATTACTTTGGGTAATAACTATGACCTCAGGAGTGAAACTCTATTAAACTGTTTTGCATCAGATAAGTATTTATCACATTAAAAAAGTATTTCCTTTTACATCAGGGTGATCAAAACCCATTTTCGATCCCAAAGAATTTTCCAAGTCTCTGACAAAGTCAACTGTAAGCCCTGACCACCACCTTTCCCTTGCACTCTACTGGCAATATGGCTCCATCAACAAAATGATGTCACTTATCAATTCACTTGTACAAACTATATAGGCATAAGCTTTGACTGCTGAGCCTGTCCTGTTTTGTGTACCCTGCACCATTATCACATATATAAATTCAGAGATTTTCAATGGATTCGTAAATCTAATGGTAGCAAAAGCACTATTTCTATGCATCTAAGTATGTTGTTAAACTGGCACACAGCAAAATTCCCAGTGTTAAATCACCACAACAGATTTTATATACAGTAATTCCAGTTGTACCCAAATGAACTATATTGTAAAATTATCACAATTACAATTACTAAGGCTGGGATTCAAAGTCCAGACATCAGTCTAGAGCCAGACTGGATCGCAAGTCAATCTGAACCCACACCTTGTATAAGTAATCCAATAATACACTGTAATAAAGGTTGTTTTTCATAGTTATTAATATTTTATTAGTTTTTTTAGAATATAGTCTAATCAGAGATTATTACAACGATCCTGACTGAGATTAAAGCTAAATGTAATCGTTTCCTTGTTTGACATCATTGTCATGGCAGCCGGCAAGGGTATAGTGTTTAATGTCAGCAATTACAGAGTACAAGGGTTGGCTAACTGGCACCTGTTCAAAATGAGCAAAATAGCTAACTACTAACAGGTTTTCGCGTTCTGTCCCTCAGGCACGGAAAAGCGAGACTTTGGTGTCTTCTGTCAGTGTACATCACCAATGCAGAGGGTGTCACAATCCAAATGTACAATGAAAAGATTATTGTCTCCCTCTAGTGACCACACCTTTTTGTGCCAAGGTTCAGGCAGCTTATTTAAGGCAAACAGTGCCATTTCTCACTTTGTGACTGACTAGACTGCTTTGTAATTTGAGCACCTGGTCTTTGGGCACCATAAAGTTAACCATAACTTTAAAATAATGATTACATCACATTGTCTTTTTTGTAATTTGTTTAATCAGTTTATTCAGGCATCAAATATAGTATATAGTTATAAAAAAAAATACATTTATTGTAATTAAACTATATGTCACCTATTTGAGGATTGTTTCCTTTTGAGTCTTTTTTTCTTTTTAAACCCGTCTTGCTCATTAGAGATAAAGTAAAAATTTAAACACTGAAAAAAAAACCTCATGTATCACTCACTCTCTTATTCTTTATAACCCCTATCCTGTACAGGGATGCAGGAGGCACAAGCTTGCACATACTCACTCCCACAGCACGGGCAATTAGGGAATACCAATTAGCCCAACCTTTATGTCTTTGGTCAGTGGGAGGAAACCTGAGTACCTGGAGGAAACCCACCAAGCACGGGGAGAACATGCAAACTCCATGCCCACAGAGGCAGGAATCGAACCTGACCGGGAATCGAACCCAGACCCTGGAGGTGTCAAAAAGTTGAATAAATCAAACACAAAATCATGTAACTAAAATTGTTAAAATGATACTGGTCTACTGTTAAATCCCTAAACCAGGCTTTAGTATGCTTCACACAGGCAAATAATTAAAAAAAGAAAGAAAGAGACAAATGTATATGCATATATCAAATACTGATGACTTACTGTATTGATGACTACTGTATGTGTCAACCTGTAAGACAAAATCTAAATAAATCACTATAACATTAGTTCGAAAGTTGAGGGAAAAATAAAGTAGGCATACCAACATAGACAAATTTATTGGTACCATCTATGAAAGAATAAACAAAAACACGCACAAAAAATTTAAACTGACAAAAGTGATAAAACATAATAATTCAATGAATATCAGCTAATAAAATTTTATTTGAATTGTGATTCAACAGAATAATAATAAAAAAATAATAATAATAATCAACTGGACAAATTAGTCGGTATCCCTTGAAAATACTGATAATTATTTGACCATAGTGACATATGCAACTAAATTGTGTCCTGTAACTAGCATGACAGGTGATGTCAATCTTGCAATCAGTTAGTCAGCCTATTTAAATTATGAAAAGTAGTCACTCTGTTGTTAGGTGTCAAGGTCACCACAGTGGACCTGGACCTGAAAGAGCAGAGAAGTGGAATAGTTTGAGGAGATCATTAAAAATCTATGCTAAGTGTGCTGTAAAACACTGGAACCACCCTCCTCTAAATATTAATTATTTATTGATTCAGTCATCTTCTATACCACATATCCTGTACTTGGTCACGGGGTACTAGAGCCTATCCCAGGAATCTTTGGGACAATTTAGGAACACCAATTAACCTAATGGAGACTCTGGACACACAGACCCGAGATGGGAATCAAGCCCTCAACCCTTGAGGTGCGAGGTCACTGTGCTAACCACTGTGTGCCACCATGCTACTATTTAACTTTATAAAATCTCAAATATAATATTTTTAATAAAATATTAATACATATTCAAAGTCATAGCAATTAATAATATTCAATGACATGTACAGTAGCTGGTAGTATGGTGGTGTAGTGGTTAGCACAGTCGTCTTGCACCTCAAGGGTCTGTCTGGGTTTGATTCCCGGCCAGGCTTGATTCCCGTCTCTGAGTGCATGGAGTTTGCATGGTCTCCCCTTGGTGGGTTTCCTCCGGGTACACTGGTTTTCTCCCACAGTCCAAAGATATGCAGGTTAGGCTAATTGGCGTTTCCAAGTAGAGTGTGTGTGCCCTGCAATGGATTGGCACCCTGTCCAGGATGTACCCTGCCTTGTGCCCTAAGCCTCCTGGGATAGTCTCCAAGTCCCTGCGACCCTGAATGCAGGTTTAAAGTGGTATAGAAGACGAGTGAGTGAGTGAGTGAGTGAGAGACATGTACTGCAAAATTCAGAACAGAAATGCAAACAGTCATAATATTTAATCATATTCAGTAAAAAAGGAGTGTGTCCAAGTCACAGGTTTTAAGATTAGAATGAGTTGTATTTCATTAACCTAAAGATGGCCTCTAACTTAGTAATGATGATAAGTATTTCGTTAGTCTTGTTTTTGTTTTTAAAATTAAACCATTTAATAAATGAAAATTGAAAAAAGATCCAGTATTCCCACCAGTCTTAGCTGCAAAGGTAAGTTGGTTTACTTTTAAATATATTTAAGATATGATATTAATTTGGAAAAGAAACGAAATATATCTAGTTACACTTTGTAAAATATTAGAATTTATTTTAAATTTATTACAATCTAGTTTTTGCACATTTATGCTATCTTAGCTCCAAATTTGATCCAGTAACATCAGCTCAGGCAGAAAGATAAATTCATTGCCCAAGACACCTCCATTTTGTCGTTTTTTATCTTGTTTTAAATCTTTTTTTTATCTTTCTTGTTCTTTTTTCTTTCAGATAAAATCTGGACAGAATATTATGTAAATATGAAAAGCATGAAAAGCTCAGCAATCTGGGCTCGACATTAACACTCGCTCACAAAAAAAATCAGAAACAGTTTTTTAAGATACCTATTTCTTGTGTCCACTATGCCAAAACCTATAAACATTATTATTTTGGTCAGATCTTGAGATCATGATTTTTTTAACACATTTAAAATTAACATAATTCAGTTCAGATTGTATGATGGTTTTTGAGTCATGGATCATATTTTTTTCTGACCAGGAAGCATTCAAGATGTTCAGTAATTTATAAAAAAAAAAAAGAAATATTAAATATTCCTATAAGCAATTGTTAACAATAATAATAATAATAATAATAATAATAATATCATAATCATGGCTGGAAAATAAATTTTCCATTGGTCAGGTAATAAAAATATAGCACAATTTCATTTCTAAACAAAGTTTGTGCATATATAATTAAGCTACAGTATGTTTTATTATTGATATTATTTGGCTGAGTGGGCAGTGTTTCATTATCTGGAACCTATGCCTGTTATCTGAGCCCACAGAGCAATATTAGTTGAATATAAATACAAAGAGCGAAAAAAATATATTTCGCTTCTTAATAATAATAAACATGTTACTGTACGTTGTTGTATTTGCATTTGCCTGATCGGACAACTACTTTTGAAATAAACTTGCCTGGACCCATTTTGTCGCTTTTTCACCACCCTCAGATGAACTAACCAGCACTGATCACCAACTTTACACCAGCAAACTGGTGACAGGGTCATGGACACCCAAGTCTCACTCATTCCCAAGGGGACCATGTCTGGTCCAATCCCACAGACAAGCCAATGCAGCACAAATTGCCACCCAATTGCCACCCAAAAAACCATTGCTGGCCACGAGTGACACAAAACACCCCATGAACCACAGCCCAGCAGGCCAAGTGCCTAAGACCACTAACACAGCCTCAAATCTCCCCACATCCCAGTCCCATCAAGCACCCATAGAATACGCCAGACAGACAAGTCTGAACACGGTGGCCCCAACATGCAACTCACAGCACATAAAGTGGACTATCAGAGACTATCTGACCATTTTGATTCATACACATTCACATTCCATACAAACTTAAATAATTCTTTTGATTGTGTAAAGCTGTTTTGAGACAATGTCAATTGTTAAAAGCGCTATACAAATAAAATTGAATTGAATTGAATAAAGTAGCTGGTGCCAGCATCTTCCTGCCAGACACCACAGCACAGAGGCCCTGCGGAGCCATGCCCTGAGGGGATAAAGCGGCTCTGGTGGCACAAGATGTTTTTTTTTTTTTTTATGTTATGGGTGATCCATGTATAAACACACAGATGAGTCATATATATATACAGTTTTATACAGTATGGGATAATAACTCTTTCACACATGCATGTATGTCAAAATCTTTAACATGTAACATTGTGTCTAGTCTAGCTGTGTTATGGAATTATAGCTTCAGATAGAGCAGAATCTTTGGAACTCGGCACAAAGATTAGTGTTGGTTGCTGGCTGTAGTATGACCAGCAAGAAGGCAACAAAAATCAAGCTGCACAAGCTCAATAGTATTTTGTTTTAAAAGAGCAGCTACATCATTTCCTGTATGGATATCCAGGGTTTTGGATATACACATTTTATAGACCTGGAAATGTAAGAGAAAATAAAAAATATAACAGAAAGTTTTGGAAAAAATCATGTTTTTTAAAAAAAATAAGACTTTAATTAACATTTTGAGTTTAATAATGACGATTGCTTGTGTGTTTGTGAGTAATGTTCTGCATGTTAGCACCCACATAAATATTAATATTTATCTTTACCTTAAGGTAGCACAGTGGCATAGTGGTTAGCACTGTGGCCTCACGCCTCCAGGACCGAGGGCTCAATTCCTGCCTCGGGTCCTGGAGTTTGCATGTTTTCAAAAGCACATACAGTGAAACCTCGGATTGCGAGAAACGCGGTTTGTTAGTGTTCCGTAAGAAGAGCAAAGATTTTTAATAAATTTTGACTTGAAAAACGAGCAAGTCTTGGTTTACAAGTACCGATTATCATGTATTCACGCATGCGCTTCTTGTTTTGACGCCGAGCATCACGTGATCACAACTGAGCCAACGGTTTTTCTCTCTCTTGTGCTGTGGAATTATGGTTAAATCATCTCCCCTGCTGGGTGTTAGTGCTCGTCTCTTACTGGTATAATCAACATCCGTGCACGTGTGTACTGTTTACTATAACACTGTGACCACGAGTGTGTAAAACATATTTAATTTTGTGTTTGTAAGCGCTTGTGTACAGCGCGCGTGTACTGTTTCTTATAACACACGTGTGTGTGCGCGTGTAAAGCAAAAGAGAGTCTCATCAGGTCCTCATCAGGTCCTTGTCATCGATGTCGAGGTCAGTTGCAGAGTTTATGTCCAGCAATGGATGTGTTGCCCCTTGGAGATTTTATAATCCTCAAGCTAAGGCATTTTCCTTTTTTTCCCCCCCCAAGTTCATCAGTCATATTCTCGCATTGATTATTTTTTTATAGATACTTATTACTTTCGAAAGTAATATCAGTTTCATACCACGCTATAGTTATTTCTGATCATGCTCCTCTCAGCGTTGATATGCAGTTATCTGTACAACCTCCATATTCTTCATCGTGGAGGTTTAATACTCTGCTTTTGTCTGAAGAAAAATGTATAGATTTCATTACAACATCAATTGATGATTTTATGGCTACAAACCAGGATGGCACAGTTTCTTATTCCTTACTGTGGGAGACACTTAAGGCATACCTCCGAGGGCAGATTATATCTTACTCTGCAAATGTAAATAGACATCGCACTGCAAGAGTACGTTAGCTTACTTCTGCTATTTTCCACGTTGTCCAACAGTTGGCTAGCTTCCCTTCACAAGTCCTGTTTAAACAGCGCCTGCATCTGCAGGCTGAACTTGATATAATTTTAACAACTGATGCTGAACGGCTCCGGTTGCATACTCGTAGTTCTTATTATGAATATGGTGATAAAGCTAGTCGGCTCTTGGCACATCAGTTAAGACGCCAGGCAGGTAGTCGCTTAATTCCACAGATTCAGGACTCATCAGGTAATTTGATATTTACATTTAGGCATTTGGCAGACGCTCTTATCCAGAGCGACTTACAGTACATTCTTATCTCATTACACATCTGAGCAATTGAGGGCCTCGCTCAAGGGCCCAACAGTGGCAACTTGGTGGTTGTGGGATTTGAACCTGGGATCTTCCGAACTGTAATAAAGCACCTGGGCCTGATGGCTTCCCAGTTGAGTTTTTTTAAGAAATTTCAAAGTAAATTGGCCCCATTACTTTTGGATGTGTATGTGGAATCCTTAGAGAAAGGTTTCCTACCAGAGACACTAACACAAGCATCCATAATTCTGCTCTTAAAGAAGGATAAGGATCTCAAGTCGTGTAGCTCCTATAGACCTCTGTCTTTACAAAATGTAGATGCCAAGATTTTGGCCAAAGTGTTGGCTCATCACCTGGAAAACATACTTCCAAAGGTCATATGTGAAGAACAAACGGGTTTCATTAGGGGTAGACAGTTATATTTTAATGTTCGCACTCTTCTAAATGTAATTCACTCCAAACATTCTGCTGTAACACCTGAGCGTCGTGATTACATTTGATGCTGAGAAAGCATTTGACCGAGTGGAGTGGGAATATCTTTTTGCAGTGCTTCAAAAATTTGGATTTAGGAATAATTTTATCTCTTGGATACGCCTTTTATATGCCTCTCCCCAGGCTAGCATACATACCAATAATGTAAGATCCAGCTATTTCAATCTGAGATGGGGAACAAGGCAGGGGTGTCCACTTTCCCCATTGCTGTTTGCATTGGCCATTGAACCATTGTCGATTGCTTTGAGGTCGTCATCTTTGTTCCGGGGCGTGGTCGGTGCGGGTATTGATATTAAATTGTCACTTTATGCTGATGATTTGCTATTATATATCTCTAATCCAATATTGAATCTGGCAAATATATTATCCATTATAGAAAATTTTGGATCATTTTCTGGGTAGCCTTGGCATTGGGACTCTTGCAGACAAACATTCCAGTTAAAATAAGTAAAACAGGATTTAGGTATCTTGGCATTAATATTACCAGATCCAGACCCTCTCTGTTATCCGCCAATTTTTCTCCTCTGTTAGAGTAGACTAAGTCTGACTTTCAGAGATGGAGAAACCTATATTTATCATTGATTGGTCGAATCAATGCAGTTAAAATTAATATCTTACCTAAATTTCTCTTTGTTTTTTAGTGCATTCCTTTATTTCTTCCTAAGTGCTTCTTTAAATCTATCGACCAGATTGTTACCCACTTTCTGTGGGGTGGTAAAGTGCCCAGAATTCGGAAATCATTACTTCATAGATGTCGGCTTAGTGGTGGGCTAGCTCTTCCCAACTTTATGTTTTACTACTGGTCAGCAAATGTTCATAAATTAATACTTCGGCTCAATCCATCCAGTGCTCTATGGTGCAGATTGGAGGCAAGTTCATGTATATCTACCTCATTATTGGCATTGGTTACTTCACCCCTATCTTGTAACATTACTTCTTTAACACATAGCCCGGTAGTCATATCCACCCTTCGGATCTGGGGTCAATTCAGGCAACACTTCAAATTTATCTCTGCCTCAGCATTAATGCCGTTACAGGACAATCACATGTTTCCACCATCTATTAATGACCCTGTTTTTAAGCAATGGTACAGAAAAGGCATTAGTTGCTTTCAAGACCTATATAAAGAAGGTACCTTTTGCAATTATCTACAGTTGTCCTCAGAACTGGGGCTGTCTGATTCTCATCTGGTTCGGTTCTTACAGGTTAGACATTGTGCTGCCACTCTGTTTCCTGGCTACCCCTCTTTACCTCCTATGCAAGAATGGGAAGAATTTTTGAAGTTTAACCCTCATCATAAGTCACAAATTTCAAGAATTTATGGTCGATTATTATCTTTAGATGGCAGTGTTATTGATAAAATTAAAAGAGCCTGGGAGGGGAAGCTTGGAGAGGATTTTGAAGAGGAATGGTGGGCCGCTGCATTGGACAGAATACGTTCTAGTACAATATGTGCTCGTCTGAGCCTTATACAATTTAAAGTACTACACAGAATTCATTTCTCTAAGGCCCGCCTATCTGCAATATATTCTACTGTAGAGGACAGATGTGACAGATGTCAAGCATCTCAGTGCAATTTAAGTCACATGTTTTTCACTTGTTCTAAACTGCAAACTTACTGGATTAACTACTTTACAGTGATGTCCAAGGTGCTCTAGGTTGATATTGATGTTTGCCCTGCTATTGCAATTTTTGGGGTTCCACGAGTCTGGTCTCAGTTTAGTTCCAAACAACTGGATATTTTGGCATTTACCTCTTTAATGGCTAGAAGGTACCAAGGCAGTTATTCCTTGTTCCTTGCAAATTTTTCCGACCAAACAGTCCTTCCGTTAATTTGTGTTTATGTGAAATTCAAATAAGAAAGGAGAAAAGTTTACTGTGTAAGAGAGACATTAGAAGGTTAAAAATAAATTTTCTTCCTCAGCCCCTCTTATGTGTGTGCGCGCCGTAATTTGACACCATGCCGGTTCACACACTCTCTCTCAGGACGGGAGGGGCTTCACACACACACACACACACACACACACACACACAGCACCTGTGCGCATAAACAGAAAGATTTATCTGTCAGGATTTATTTTTACTTTTTTTAAAGGTAAAGTGCACGTTAATTTGTTTAAATTTTACTTTATATATATATTTTTTATTATATTTATTAATATTACATTATTAACAACCAACATTTTGAAACATAACTACACATTTACTACACACAGTACCTGAAAAATAACAAAAAAAAAACACCAAAACCTATAATTAAATAGGCTACACCAGTGGTTCTCAAACTTTTTCTGTCATTCCCCACTTAAAGGGGTGAGCGAATTTTCAAGCCCCACTTGTCAACAAAATAATAACGAAATCGGCCAAGTTTACTGTTTATTGAAATATAAATTTCTAAACCAATAAGATCAAACAACACTAAGTTAAAAACAGATAAAATACACGTGCAATTGTTATAAAAGGCTTACGTTGTCACATATCATTGCTTGATTGACCCCATGTTTATTAGCTGCTCAACAATCGTTTGTAGTTTTTTGCACTAGCCAATTCTGTATGCAACTTTGAATGAAGCCATTTGTGCTTTGCTGTCCACTGATTCAGATTTTACCATGCGATTATCCTGCTGTCTGTATTCTGCCAGCTTTCTTTGAAAGAAATCGAGTGGCTTATTAACGTGACTGTGAGTGTGTTGTCTCTAATGGCGCTTTTCCACTGCATAATACGACACGACACGGCTCAGTTCTACTCACTTTTGGGGGGTTATCCACTGGGACCAGTACATAGTACCTGGTCCTTTTTTCAGTACCACCTCGGCCGAGGTTCCAAGCGCGCCGAACCATTACCAAAACGTGACGTGTAAACACACTGGTCACTGATTAGCCGGAGAAAATCGTCATTACTGCGTCACCGAACTTGCGACACGAGACATAACAGAACCGATATATTTAGAAACAGCCAGAGAAGGATCGCACGCACCTTTTTGTATTAACCGTCGGCCTCTTTTGAAACAAACTCCTTCGTCTCGCTGTTAAAAACATCCACATGCCGAGAATGAAGAACACCATGCCGTCGATATGCTCCATTGTTGTGTGTTTGTTTGTGGCGCGTTTACGATGACGTCACGGCAGTAGCGGCGCCGCACGCGTGAGTAATCCCGCCCACGCTAAAGTGTTACTACACTGCAGTGGAAGCGCAAACCGAGCCAAACTGCGCCGAACCGAAGTGAGTTGAACTGAACCGTGTCGTGCCGTTCTATGCAGTGGAAAAGAGGCATAAGTGTCTTCCTAATTTGTTGGGTCTCTTGCGGTCTGCTGCCAGCGGTTTAAGACACAAAACACACACGAGCCTCTACTCTGCCCCCACCATCCCCACCATGAATCCAAGCTCAAGATAGGCTTCATTAGGGGTGGGCGATATAACCAAAATCTTCTAACACAGGAGAAGCAATTTTCTACCTCGATAACGATCACAATCGCTATATCACAATATCAACACTTATACATCAAAAGTCAAAAGTCAACACATCAAAAGTGGGACGAAACTGCGGCACCCGATTGAACCGAATATCTGCGCAAATACAGCGCAGCGCGACTATCTGAATAGCGCAGAGTTGATCTGGTTTATTTGCGCAGCCCGGTGGTGGATCGCGCAGCGCCGCTCGAATTACAAACCTACGCAACTCTGTGTTTTATTTAAAAACAATTTAAAATGTCAGGACTGTTTAATATTGTTTCCGCCTTGCCATGCCTGTTTTGTACGTGCGCATCCCAGCGCGGTAAAATGTATTTTGATGGTCGGCGCGGTTTATTTCTGTCAGAGTCGCACAGCGCTGCCCAGTGGGTCGCGCAGGTTTGTGATTCGAGCAGCGCTGCTCAAGTTGGCCCGACGTTAAACCATTATTGTTGCACTATGGTTCCACTTTTTCTCCCGGCCCACAACTGATGTTATTTTAAATTTACTTGTATTAATGATCCATTTATTTGTGTGTGATTGTTTAGTTTTTTCCTATTATTTTCCACTAATTTCCTCCCGTTCATTGCGCCGCACCTGTCATGTCTGTATTCCCCACTAATGGGGCGCGCCCCACACTTTGAGAACCACTGGGCTACACTAACAATTAAATACACCCTAAATACACAATTAAATACACTTAAAAATAAATAAATAAATAAAACTTAAAAATAAATAACTAAGCTACCGGGGGGGGGGGGGGGGGGTACAGTAAATGTACAACATGCATCAGTAGGCTATGAATTGTTAAATATGAACAGTATTCCTGTCTTTGTCATTATCCAGATAGGCAAGAAACAGACCCCAAATATCTAAAACTTTATCCAAGGATTTGGATCGTGTGTACCTTAATTTTTCCATCCGGATAATAGACACCATTTCCAAAATCCACCTTTGAAAAGATGGCGGAGAGTGAGATTTCCAGTCTGTTAAAATTAGCCTTTTGGCTGTGTTCATACCAAGCATCAAAGATTTCTGTAAGGATTTGTGTGGATGCAGCGTTGATTCTGAACAACCAAAGATTGCTAGTTCAGCATGTGGACTAATATCTTTGCCATATGCTTTGGAAAACCAAAAAAAAAATGTCTGACCAATATCCTGTAAGTGTATAACAATGCCAGAAAATGTGTGACAAGGTACCCTTTGAAATTTTACACCTGTCACATTGAGCTGAAACAGATTGATAAATCTTGTGCAGTTTAGAATTAGAGTAGTGAAGACGGTGTATGACTTTAAACTGAATTAAATGGTGTCTACTGTTAATGGAACAAGAATGTATTCTGGCCATGATTTAAATTTTTACTTTATATTTTGTATTAATTATTTTTATGTATTTATTCTTTTGGGCTGTGGAATGAATAATTTGAGTTTCCATTATTTGTTATGGTAAAATTTTATTTAGTTTACGAGTGTTTTGGAATACGAGCCCACTTCCAGAACGAATTATGCTCGTAATCCAAGGTTCCACTGTATATTAGTTCAAAAAAGATCTACTAAATTTGTCCATCTAATGGAAGGAAAAGGGTTAAATCAACACAATGGATTTTATATACAGTAATTTCAGTTGGACCCAAATGAACTATACAATAAAATTATCACTCTTAAAAAATCCCCCTAAGGCTGGGATTTTCAAAGTCCAGACTTCAGTCTGGAGCCAGACTGAATGGCAAGTCAGTCTGAACTCAGCCCACATGTTGTATTAGGAATGCAATAATACAATGTAATAAAGTGTGTTTATCAATATTTTGTTAGTTTTGTAGAATATAGTCTATTTGTAGACTGTTACCACAATCCTGACCCGAGATGAGATGGTAATAGGAAGAAACCTTGAGAGGAACCAGACTCAACAGGGAACCCATCCTCATCTGGGTGAAACAGATAGCAGGAAATTATCTGCATTTATACAGTGTTAAGTGTTAGGTTCAGCTATAATAGTTGATGTTAATTGATGTTAAAATGGAGTCCAGTAGTTATTGGAGACTCAGATAGACTTGTAGAAAGTTCCAGTCCTGAACTATCGAATTGTCAAGTCCTTAGAGAAACAGCTGACAACACCAGTCGAGGCCAGAACCATCTTCTAAGTAGAGAGAATCATCCCCAGACACCAGACGCATCCCAAACAGACACACAGGGCATCCATGCGACGAGACCTCCAACCAGAAACGGGGCACCAGGATGGATCAGACAGGTCCGGAGGGCAGAGGGAGTCTGGATCACTGGCAGCTCAGGAATGACATGTGTAGCTCGACAGAGAGAGAAAGAGTGAAAGGGGGAGACAGGGGGAGAGAGGAAAGAGAAAGAGGGGGAGAAAGGAAGAAGAGGAGAGATGGCAATTAGGTATGGTCACAGTCACAATGTATAATATGAATGTATATTTACTGTAGAGTGCAAGCAGGGACTCCGGCAGGACTAACTATGACAGCATAACTAAAAGGGAGAGCCAGAAGGAAACACAAACATGACGGCTCCCTGAGATGTAAAGCAAACAATCACCTCACAGTCAACAAACCTGAGTGATCAAATGAGAGTGAGGAAGACAGCATCTAAACATACCAGTTCACCATAATACTCTACGTCTATGAGTCCCCCAGATCTGCTCCTTTACCTATGGCAAATCTATTTATAAAAATGCTTGGCTAAATAAATAGGTTTTTAGCCTAGACTTAAACACTGAGACTGTGTCTGAGTCCCAAACAATATTTGGAAGATTATTCCATAATATTCGGGCTTTGTAAGAAAAAGCTCTGCCCCCTGCTGTAGTTTTCATAATACGCGGTACTGACAAGCAGCCTGCATCCTTTGACCGAAGTAGGCGTGGCGGATCGTAAGACACTAGCAGTTCGCTCAGATACTGCGGCACGAGACCATTTAATGCTTTATATGTCAAGAGTAGCATTTTAAAATCAATGTGAAATTTCACAGGGAGCCAATGTAGTGAAGATAGGATAGGGGTGTTGTGCTCATATCTTCTGGTTCTAGTGAGGACTCTCGCTGCTGCATTCTGGACTAGCTGAAGCTTGTTTATGCACCTAACAGAACAACCAGACAGTAAGGCATTACAATAGTCCAACCTAGAAGTGATAAAAGCATGAACTAGTTTTTCTGCATCGTTTACCGACAATATATTTCTTATCTGGGCAATATTTCTGAGGTGAAAGAATGCTATCCTGATGATATTATCTACATGAGCTTCAAATGAAAGGCTGGAATCTATAATCACGCCGAGGTCTTTTACTGTTGCACTTGATGGAACAGAAAGGCCATCTAAAGTTACGGTGTGATCTAAGATTTTACTTCTAGCTGTATGCTGTCCTATGACTAGAACTTCTGTCTTATCCGGATTAAGCAGAAGGAAGTTAATTAGCATCCAATTTCTTATGTCCTGCACACATTGCTCAGCTTTAGTAAGCTGGTTTTTCTCATCAGGTTTTGTTGAGACGTATAGCTGTGTGTCATCAGCATAACAATGAAAACTAATACCATGCTTACAGATTATGTTGCCCAGAGGAAGCATGTAAAGGGAGAAAAGCAGTGGGCCTAAAACTGAACCCTGCGGAACGCCAAACTTCACTAGAGAACATGCAGAATAATCACCATTTAAGTCTACATACTGATAACGATCGGTCAAATAGGATCTGAGCCAGGAGAGGGCTGCACCCTTAATTCCTACTACATTTTCTAATCTGTGAAGAAGAATAGCATGATCAATGGTGTCAAAAGCTGCACTGAGGTCGAGTAATACAAGCATAGTTACACAACCCTGATCAGAGGCCAATAGGAGGTCATTTACTACTTTAACGAGTGCTGTTTCTGTGCTGTGATGAGGCCTAAATCCTGACTGATACAGTTCATGTATGCCATTTCTATGTAGATATGAGCATAGCTGCTTCGCTACTATCTTTTCCAGAATCTTAGAGATAAAGGGGAGGTTTGATATTGGCCTGTAATTGGACAGCTGACAGGGGTCGAGGTCAGGTTTCTTAATTATTGGTTTGATAACTGCTAATTTAAAAGATTTTGGAACATAACCAATGCTGAGTGAGGAATTAATTATTCTCAACAGCGGTTCTGTTATTACTGGTACTATCTGTTTAAGAAAATGTGTCGGTATAGGATCTAATATACAGGTTGATGAATTTGCAGAAGAGATGAGTGAAATTAGTTCATTCTCTTCAAGGGGAGTAAAGTATTCTAGGTTTGAATCTGACATGGCTAGGTTAACATCTGTATCAATTACATTGTTCGGTTTCAAAGCCTCAATTTTATGCCTGAATTTTACAATTTTATTATTAAAAAAGTTCATGAAGTCCTCACTATTGCAAGATGTTGTTGTGGAGATTTCTGTAGTGGTCTTATTTCTGGTTAATTTGGCTACGGTATTAAATAAAAATCTAGGATTATTTTTATTTTCTTCTATAAGAGTGGAGAGATACGTTGATCTACTGTAGCTGCACTAAGAGCTTTCCTATAGTCCAGGATGCTCTCTTTCCATGCTATTTGAAATACTAACAATTTAGTTTGACGCCATTTACGCTCTAATTTCCGAGCAGTCTGTTTTAAAGTGCGCGTGTGATCGTTATACTAGGGAGCGAGTTTCTTATCTCTAATAATTTTTCTTTTTGCTGGAGCTACATTATAAGGTACAACGAAATGACGACTCTAAATATTCAGTCGCCTGATTGAGTTCTGTGGGGTCAGACGGTGACCTAATCGAAGTTGGTAAGTTTATGACTTCATTATTAAGTCAGTAAAAAAAAAAAAATTTTTGATTTCTAAACATTAGTATTCCAGCAAAAGAATTTCATCTTACAGGAAAATATGTGTCGGCCAGAAACAGAAGCAGCACATTATGTGAAAGATCGTTTTTCAGACAGATAACAAAATGAAAACTTCTGTTTTTTTTCCTGAAAAAAGAAGCTGGTGCGACAAAATGCTCACAAAGACTGTGGTTGGTTCTGCAGGATGTTCAGTAAAATTAAGCAATTAATTTCCTTGTAAAAACTGTTTGTACCTGAGATGAAGCAATGTGTTGTCACACCAATTATTTACTTTTTTTCATTAATTACTGTTTGATGCTTTTTATAGTCTTTTGTTGAATGTAGAAACTTTTTTCGAAGACAACCTTCTACATTCGTTATTTGCATCTGCCTTGCATCTTGCATCTAATGCCTCTTTTCCACTGCATAGTATGGCACAGCACGGTTCAGTACAGCTCACTTCGGTTCGGCTCAGTTCGGCTCGGTTTGCGCTTCCACTGCAGTTTAGTAACGCTTTAGAGTGGGCGGGATTATTCACGTGTCGTTTAAGTTGCGGCGCTTCTACTGCCGTGACATCATCGTAAACGCGCCACAAACACACACACACAACAATGGAGCATATCGACGGCATGGTGTTCTTCATTCTCGGCATGTGGATGTTTTTAACAGCGAGACGAAGGAGTTTGTTTCAAAAGAGGCTGATGGCAGCCAAAGAAAAATTTTGGTTAATACAAAAAGGTGCGTCTGATCCTTCGCTGGCTGTTCTAAATATAGCGGTTCTGTTGTGTCTCGTGTCGCAAGCTCAGTGACGCAGTACTGACGATTTTCTCCGGCCAATCAGTGACCAGCAGAGTTTACACGTCACGTTTTGGTAACGGTTCGGCGCGCTTGGAACCTCGGCTGAGGTGGTACTAAAAAAAGGACTAGGTACCATGTACTGTTCCCAGTGGAAAACCCCTCAAAAGTGAGTTGAACTGAACTGTGTCGTGCCGTACTATGCAGTGGAAAAGCGCCATAAGACTTTTGCACAGTCCTGCATTTGAGAACTCAAGTATTTACAAAAATATTATAAATTCATAGAAAAAAAATAAGCAGTTCCTTTTAGGATAGTGGGAGAAATACTAGATTGTATTTTTCGCATTACTGATTTTTTTTTCTTCTCACTTTAGATGAACAAGAACAACATGCCAGCAAGTGCTCTCAGTTTTCAAAAACAGACTCTAGAGAGATCATATCACTGCTCAGAGTGTGGAAGGAGTTTTACTCAGCAGAGTAGTCTCCAAAGGCACCAGCTCATTCACACTGGCCAGAGGCCATATCACTGTTCACAATGTGGAAAGAATTTTACTCAAAAGGATGCTCTTGAAATACACCAACGTGTTCACACAGGAGTAAAGCCATACTGTATGTCTGCACACAATGTGAAAAATGTTTCGCTTCTTCATCTTCACTAAAACAGCACCAGAACATTCACACCAGATAAAGGGTTTTTTTCAATTGAATGTTTTGTATTAAGGTTGAAATGTTCTGTGTAAATAGATAAATAAAAGTGTTACTTTGTTCCTACCTAACAGTGGATTTTAATGCTGTGATATAATTAAGAGATTAGTAAGCACATTGTACTGGTGAAAAACACATTTTATTAGTAGATATGCTTATTCAATGTAAACTTAATTGTTTTAACAGACTTACAGGGCTGCATCTTTTTTTTTTTTTTGGTTTTGTTCTGATTAGAACTCCAGTCTTTCTGTGTTTATGATTATGTGTTATGTGTGAAAAGTTACATGCCAGAGGTGGCAACAGAGGTAGAAATGATCTCCAAATCATTCAACATTTTAATACTGTAGAGTTTAAGTCACAATCAGAAATTACTTTGATGCTCATAGACAACCTCCTTTTCAACACATTTAGTACTGTGTGACTATAGTATACAGTTATTAAAGAGAAATTTGTTATAATGAAACTATCTGGTGTCTCCTATTTAAGGATGTGTTTTCCTTTTTGACCCTGTCTTGCTCATTAGAGATAAAGTAAAATTTTCTCTTTAAAAATCTCTCTTATTCTTTATAACCCCTATCCTGTACAGGGATGCAGGAGCCTCAAACTTGCACATATTCACTCCCACAGTACGGGCAATTAGGGAATGCCAATTAGCCCAATCTTCATGTCCTTGGACAGTGGGAGGAAACCTGAGTACCTGGAGGAAACCCACCAAGCACGGGGAGAACATGCAAACTTCATATACACAGAATAATCGGCAGGCCTCTAACCCACAACCCTGCAGGTATTTAAGTATCAGCATATTTGAAATTCGGAATTTGCACTAAAGTAAAATATGTAAGTAAATAAAGTTAATAAGTTAATAAAGAGTATAAAATTATTTAAAAAATAAATAATGTAAATTCTGGTCATGGTATGTTAAGGGTAAACTAACTAAATAGAATTAAGTACATCACAAACTTAATTCATTTTAGTGAAGTTGACACAATAATATTGTGCAAAAGCTACACAAGGCCGAAATTTTTTTTTGAGTGTTTCTGCAAAGTTGTATGTAGGTATAAACACTGTATATAACCAATGAAATCTTTCTGAAAATCAAACACAGCTATATTATTCTACACCAATGTGATTCCCTCAATGACAGTTGTTTTAACATGGCTAGGTTACTGTATGTTAAGGGTATGATTTTCCCCCCCAAAATGCAGAATACCAACAATGCATTGCTGCAATATAATTTTTTTTTACAATCTTCTGTACATTTACGTTTCTTTTTTCAAACCCCTTAAAATTACAGTTCACTCACTTATCTGTCCTCTATACTGCTTAATCCTGTATACAGGGTCATGGGGGGCCGGAGCCTATTCCAGGAGACTTAGGGCAGACCCTGGACAGGGTGCCAATCCATCGCAGGGGACACACACATACACTACGGGCAATTTGGGAACCCAAATTAGCTTAATGTTATAGGACTCTGGGAGGAAACCCACAAAGCACGGGGAGAACACACAAACTCCTTACACACAGAGGCGGGAATCAGTCCCGGACCCTGGAGGTGCAAGGCGACAGTGCTAAACGCTAAGCCACCCTATCTGGACAAATTAGTTGGTACCTCTAGAAAACTCAGAAATGATTTGACCATAGTGCCATATGCAACTAAAGTGTGCCCTGTAACAAGCATGACAGGTGATGTCAATGTTGCAATCAGTTAGTCAGCCTATTTAAATAGTGAAAAGTAGTCAGTCTATTGTTTGGTGTCATGATGTGTACCACAGTGGACCTGGACCTGAGAAAGCAGAGGAGATAGTTGTTTGAGGAGATCATTAAAAAAAATCAATGCTAAGTGCACTGTAAAACACTGGAACCTCCCTCCTCTAAATGTTAATTAGTTATACCTTTAACTTTATTTATTCATTCAATCATTTTCTATACCAAACATCCTGTACTTGCTCACAGGGGACTGGAGCCTATCCCAGGGACCTTTGGGGCAATTTAGGAACGCAAATTAATCTAATAGAAACTCGGGAATCAAACCCTCAAACCTGGAAGTGCGAGGTCACTGTGCTGCCATTTAACTTCATAAAATCTCAAATCTAACATTTTAAATAAAATAATAACATATTCATACACATTCATATATAAGTCATAGCAATTAATAATATTCAATGACATGTACGTAGCTGCAAATTTCAGAACAGAAACCAATCATGACAGTCAATTATTTAAATATTAACATTTTTCTTAAGATTTTAAAACAAAGTCATAATATTTAATCATATCCAGTAAAAAGGAGTGTGTCCTTAGTAAGAAGCACAGGTTTTAAAATTAAAGTTTAGAGGTAGAGTTGTATTTCAGTAACCTACAGATGGTCTCTAACTCAATGAGATCAGTGTAGTGATGAGGTCCTGTTGCCAGACTCTGTTAGCCAAGAACCATCACCAATCGATGACCAGAGGTACAGTGGTGTGAAAAACTATTTGCCCCCTTCCTGATTTCTTATTCTTTTGCATGTTTGTCACACTTAAATGTTTCTGCTCATCAAAAACCATTAACTATTAGTGAAAGATAACATATTTGAACACAAAATGCAGTTTTTAAATGAAGGTTTACATTATTAAGGGAGAAAAAAACTCCAAATCTACATGGCCCTGTGTGAAAAAGTGATTGCCCCCCTTGTTAAAAAATAACTTAACTGTGGTTTATCACACCTGAGTTCAATTTCTGTAGTCACCCCCAGGCCTGATTACTGCCACACCTGTTTCAATCAAGAAATCACTTAAATAGGAGCTACCTGACACAGAGAAGTAGACCAAAAGCACCTCAAAAGCTAGACATCATGCCAAGATCCAAAGAAATTCAGGAACAAATGAGAACAAAAGTAATTGAGATCTATCAGTCTGGTAAAGGTTATAAAGCCATTTCTAAAGCTTTGGGACTCCAGCGAACCACAGTGAGAGCCATTATCCACAAATGGCAAAAACATGGAACAGTGGTGAACCTTCCCAGGAGTGGCCGGCCGACTAAAATTACCCCAAGAGCGCAGAGACAACTCATCCGAGAGGCCACAAAAGACCCCAGGACAACATCTAAAGAACTGCAGGTCTCACTTGCCTCAATTAAGGTCAGTGTTCACAACTCCACCATAAGAAAGAGACTGGGCAAAAACGGCCTGCGTGGCAGATTTCCAAGGCGCAAACCACTTTTAAGCAAAAAGAACATTAAGGCTCGTCTCAATCTTGCTAAAAAACATCTCAATGATTGCCAAGACTTTTGGGAAAATACCTTGTGGACCGACGAGACAAAAGTTGAACTTTTTGGAAGGTGCGTGTCCTGTTACATCTGGCGTAAAAGTAACACAGCATTTCAGAAAAAGAACATCATACCAACAGTAAAATATGGTGGTGGTAGTGTGATGGTCTGGGGTTGTTTTGCTGCTTCAGGACCTGGAAGGCTTGCTGTGATAGATGGAACCATGAATTCTACTGTCTACCAAAAAATCCTGAAGGAGAATGTCCGGCCATCTGTTCGTCAACTCAAGCTGAAGCGATCTTGGATGCTGCAGCAGGATAATGACCCAAAACACACCAGCAAATCCACCTCTGAATGGCTGAAGAAAAACAAAATGAAGACTTTGGAGTGGCCTAGTCAAAGTCCTGACCTGAATCCTATTGAGATATTGTGACATGACCTTAAAAAGGCGGTTCATGCTAGAAAACCCTCAAATAAAGCTGAATTACAACAATTCTGCAAAGATGAGTGGGCCAAAATTCCTCCAGAGCGCTGTAAAAGACTCGTTGCAAGTTATCGCAAACGCTTGATTGCAGTTATTGCTGCTAAGGGTGGCCCAACCAGTTATTAGTTTCAGGGGGCAATTACTTTTTCACACAGGGCCATGTAGGTTTGGATTTTTTTTCTCCCTAAATAATAAAACCCCTCATTTAAAAACTGCATTTTGTGTTTACTTGTGTTATCTTTGACTAATAGTTAAATGTGTTTGATGATCAGAAACATTTTGTGTGACAAACATGCAAAAGAATAAGAAATCAGGAGGGGGGCAAATAGTTTTTCACACCACTGTATGTCCTTTTTTCTTTATCAGTGTCAGGACAGCTGTTTGTAAAGTTTTGTAATGATGTGATCTTTCCCATCCCTCTATGCCCATAAAACAGCACAGCAATCAGTGTGCTTCCTGATTCTTTACACTTTACGTTTCTTTACAGTCTTACTCCTGGTAACACTTCCTACAGCCTGTGGTCAGATGAAAATACATATTAACAGTTTGTGTCTGCTGGAACCTATTTGTTTAACCAGAAAATACTAATGTACTTCCTTTGTTTTGATGTACAGGATGTATGTAACACACGGCACTTGGCCAGAAGCTTAAATATGCAAGCTTTGCTGATAATAAACAAAGATCTTCAGACATAATGCATGTGTTTGTCCATATCTTGTACTCCGGAACACCAGGAAGAAATGCGACAGACACAACAAGCAATAATTCTTCTTTTTTTTTCATTTATCTTAAAACTTAACAATCCAGGCATTCTTCTTAAACCTAAAATCATTAGCCTTATCCAGAACGGTGACGAGTCTGCATATAGAAGTGAGGTTGAGCAGCCGGCTGTCTGGTGCAGTCACAACCACCTGGAGCTAAACACGTTCAAAACAATGGATTTCAGAAAGGAGAAACCCCCCTGCAATTCCCCACTCACCATCAGGAACAGCACGGTGGCAGCAGAGGAGTCATTCCAGTTCCTGGGCACCACCATCTCTCAGGACATGTAGTGGACAATCACATTGACTCCATTGTTAAAAAGGGCTATCAGAGATTGTTTTTCCTTCTCCAGCTGAGGAAGTTCAACCTGCCTCTGCTCACACACCCTCACGGAAAAAAAAAAAAGACAATATATTGTAAAATAATGCATTTCCATAAATAGGAAACTAGTGCTTATATTTATTAATACAGTATATTGCAAAATATGAATGGACTGTGTATGGCAAAAACCTTTATATTTATACTTAGAATTGTTATATTGAAACATTATTGAAACGTTATGCATGTTTAAGAATTACACACACTTTTACTTTGTCAGTGTGCTCTGTTTAATGGCTGTAAAATCTATTTGGTTCAAACTACATTAACATATAAGTGTATTGAAAAAATATAAAGAAATAGATATATTCAATCAAATTCAATATATCATGAAGTACAGTGGTGTGAAAAACTATTTGCCCCCTTCCTGATTTCTTATTCTTTTGCATGTTTGTCACACTTAAATGTTTCTGCTCATCAAAAACCGTTAACTATTAGTCAAAGATAACATAATTGAACACAAAATGCAGTTTGTAAATGAAGGTTTACGTTATTAAGGGAGAAAAAAAAGTCCAAATCTACATGGCCCTGTGTGAAAAAGTGATTGCCCCCCTTGTTAAAACATAAATTAACTGTGGTTTATCACACCTGAGTTCAATTTCTGTAGTCACCCCCAGGCCTGATTACTGCCACACCTGTTTCAATCAAGAAATCACTTAAATAGGAGCTACCTGACACAGAGAAGTAGACCAAAAGCACCTCAAAAGCTAGACATCATGCCAAGATCCAAAGAAATTCAGGAACAAATGAGAACAAAAGTAATTGAGATCTATCAGTCTGGTAAAGGTTATAAAGCCATTTCTAAAGCTTTGGGACTCCAGCGAACCACAGTGAGAGCCATTATCCACAAATGACAAAAACATGGAACAGTGGTGAACCTTCCCAGGAGTGGCCGGCCGACCAAAATTACCCCAAGAGTGCAGAGACAACTCATCCGAGAGGCCACAAAAGACCCCAGGACAACATCTAAAGAACTGCAGGCCTCACTTGCCTCAATTAAGGTCAGTGTTCACGACTCCACCATAAGAAAGAGACTGGGCAAAAACGGCCTGCATGGCAGATTTCCAAGGCGCAAACCACTTTTAAGCAAAAAGAACATTAAGGCTTGTCTCAATTTTGCTAAAAAACATCTCAATGATTGCCAAGACTTTTGGGAAAATACCTTGTGGACCGATGAGACAAAAGTTGAACTTTTTGGAAGGTGCGTGTCCCGTTACATCTGGCGTAAAAGTAACACAGCATTTCAGAAAAAGAACATCATACCAACAGTAAAATATGGTGGTGGTAGTGTGATGGTCTGGGGTTGTTTTGCTGCTTCAGGACCTGGAAGGCTTGCTGTGATAGATGGAACCATGAATTCTACTGTCTACCAAAAACTCCTGAAGGAGAATGTCCGGCCATCTGTTCGTCAACTCAAGCTGAAGCGATCTTGGGTGCTGCAGCAGGACAATGACCCAAAACACACCAGCAAATCCACCTCTGAATGGCTGAAGAAAAACTAAATGAAGACTTTGGAGTGGCCTAGTCAAAGTCCTGACCTGAATCCTATTGAGATGTTGTGGCATGACCTTAAAAAGACGGTTCATGCTAGAAAACCCTCAAATAAAGCTGAATTACAACAATTCTGCAAAGATGAGTGGGCCAAAATTCCTCCAGAGCGCTGTAAAAGACTCGTTGCAAGTTATCGCAAACGCTTGATTGCAGTTATTGCTGCTAAGGGCGGCCCAACCAGTTATTAGGTTCAGGGGGCAATTACTTTTTCACACAGGGCCATGTAGGTTTGGATTTTTTTTCTCCCTAAATAATAAAACCCCTCATTTAAAAACTGCATTTTGTGTTTACTTGTGTTATCTTTGACTAATAGTTAAATGTGTTTGATGATCAGAAACATTTTGTGTGACAAACATGCAAAAGAATAAGAAATCAGGAGGGGGGCAAATAGTTTTTCACACCACTGTATATTGTTGAATATAAAATTACATACATTAATTACATACATAATTAAATACATTACAATTACATACAATATATAAAAAATGCCAATTCCTTATGTATTTTTCAGTTTTTTTGTGAATATATTTATGAATATGAAAATTTTTTCCCTGTTAATTATTAGTTAGTGTCAGTTAGTGTAGCAACGAGGAATATTAACATTATGAAATCTTTTCAATTTACCAGTAGATCAGAATAAAAGCTTAGTATATTGACAATTAATATATAGAGAAATGTATTTTCTTTGCAAAAGGGCAGTTTTACTTGGCCGTCATATAATCTGTTCTGTGCACTTCAATAACTGTCTGGTTTGGCTTAGCTACAAAATCAGACACCAGAAGTCTACAAAGAACGGTTCAAACACCTGAAAGGATTATCAGTGCTCCCCTGCCCACCCTTCAAGACCTGTATATATTCAGAGTGAACAAAAATCACTTTGGACCCCTCACATCCAAGCCATCTTCTTTTTGAACTTTTGCCATCTGGTTGGCTCCAGAGCCACTGATACCACCAATACCACTGATATTTATTTGATAATACTAGACCATTTCTTGTTAATTTTTTTTCTTTCATGTTGTGTGTATTGTCTCTGAAAGCTTCTGTCACCAAAACCTTGTATGGGCAATAAAGCTCATTCTGATTCTAATTGCTTTTATATTTGTGCTCTATAAATTGTAGAGCCACAAACATCATGCATTTGAAGGGGTACGATAAACTAAATTCTATAAAACAAACACAAAAATTCCCTCAGAATAACAGTCAATTTAATCAATTATCTAATAACTGGAAAGATTTAAGCCAGCAGACACCCAGGAAGCAACAGGAAACATCATATATTTGTCTCCAAAAGGCTTGCTTTTAATTTGTGTAGTAAAAGTTGTTTAATACTCCTGCTGTGTGGCCTGTTTTTCCGCCAGTTCAGTACGACTAATTTACTTGGTTTGACATATGCACATAAACACCCACACACTGAACTCTAATGATCAATGACCAGCAATACTAATTGATCTCTTGGCATGAATCACCAGGTTTCCTGGTCTACCTGGGTTCCAAGGCATGTTATTAAACGTCTTCCAAATGTGCACAAAAGCACAACCTTGTCACTGCTGTTTATCTTAATTTGCCTGTTATGAAGAAACATTAACACCTTGGAGAGGAGTCATGATGTCACGGGTATCATTAACACGGTGAATTAAGCTAAACGAAAGTGAAATTCAGGCCACAGGGATTTGACTTCTGCTAATGTCACAAGTGTATTGAGATAACGAGCCCCACAGCCTCCAAATATTATTGCACAACATGTCTCAGTGAGGACTGTACCTGTGGAGTTTCTACACTTGTACTTAATTCACTGACATTATAATTTACTGCTGAAGTGTACATTTGCCTGAGGTTTTAATGGAGTGATAAGGGTATTCAGTAGCCTTTCCAAGCACTTCTTGACCTTAAGTACTTACCAATGACTCACATGGGATTTGTTTGTTTTAATGTTAAATGAAACACTAATACAGTCATTTGAAAAAAATTAGGACACCCTACAAAAATCTGGGTATTTTGTAGCATTTTTAATATATGGATATTTAATCTCAATGTAAACAATACTGATAGATTGAAATAATTAAACAATTCAAATAGAAGAAAAGACTTTTCAAGATCTTCTGTAAATTTTATTCTACAAAATGCATATTCTAACTGAGGAAAAAGTTAGACACCCTACCCCTTAACAGCTAGTGTGATCTGGGCTTTGACTCGGCCATGGCATTTTCCGCCAGTTGATTTACTGGTGTGTTTTGGGTCAATGTCATGTTGCATGGCCCAGTTCTGCTTCAGCTTTAATTTTCTGACAGATGATCTCACATGTTCCTCAAGCACTCTCTGATACACAGTAGAATTCATGGTGGATTCTATGATGGTGAGCTGGTCAGGTCCTGCTGCAGCAAAGCAACCCCAAACCATCACATTTCCACCTCCATGCTTCACAATTGGTATGAGGTTCTTTTCCTGAAAGGCCAAAGATGGTTTACGCCTAAGATGTCCTCGGTTCTGGTGTCCAAATAATTCAATTTTGTACTCATTTATCCAAAGAACATTAGTCCAGAAGTCCTGGTCTTTGTCAACATTCTCTCTGGAAAACTTCAGTCTGGCCTTGATGTTTCTCTTTGAGAGCAAAGGTTTTCTCCTTGCACACCTCCCATGGAAGTTAAACTTGTGCCAGTCTCTTTCTAATTGTAGAGGCATGCACATTCACATCAACAGTAGTCAGAGCCTGGTGTAGGTCCCATGATGACATTTTATGGTTTTTGGTGACCTCTTTTAGCATCTTGCGGTCTGCTTTTGGTTTGAACTTGCTGGGATGACCAGACCTGGCCATGTTGTTTTAAAAGCCCTCCACTTATAGACTATTTTCCGGACAGTGGAATGACTGATTTTACAGTCTTTTGAGATCTTTTTAAAACCCTTACCAGACTCATAGGCTTTTATAAAAAAAATTCTAAAGGTCTCAGGGAGCTCTTTTGCTCTCACTTTGGTGCTCACTCTCACTTCAGCAATAAGGGGCACTATAGCAATATAAATGTCTGAGAATTAAATAGGACAAGCTTCATTTAAAATGCTGAGTAATGATCTACTAATCATGTGCACCTGTTGTGATCCACCTGTGTGTGATTTGAGCCATTTTAATTGGGAATAAATGTGAATAAATTTCCCCATAAGAAATAATGGAAACTTTGTTCCACAACCCAAAATATTTATATAAAAATCATTAATACTTATTCAATTTAAGGTCATACACAGGGCACATTTTTCTATGTCTAGACTTTCAGAAATGTATCCGGAAGTGGAAAACAAATGTGATAAATGCCATGGCTCTCCTTGTCATCTTAGCCACATGTTTTTTCAATGTCCTGAGCTGGAAGGTTTCTGGACAGGTTATTTTGCCATTATGTCCACTGTTCTTGGGGTAACTCTCCAACCTTGCCCTCTGATTGCTATATTTGGGATTCCTGATCGCTCACTTACACTTAATTCTACACAAAAGGATATCATAGCTTTCACATCCTTATTAGCAAGACGTCTATTGTTGTTGCTTTTGTTATTTGAGTGTTTTTGTTTAGTGTTTTTATGTGTGTGTGTGGGTATATATGTATGTGTGTATGTGTATTTGTTTATTTAGAAAAATGAAAAGGTAAATTGGATTTCTGTAAATGCAAGTACTGTATTGTTTTCCTTTTTTCAATAAAAAATATTTGCAAAAGAAATAAATAAAAAAATCATTAATACAAAATATAAAGTGAAAATAAAACAAATTAACCTGCACTTTACCTTTGAAAAAAATCGTAGATGTAGTAATTGAGACCATAGAGAGGAGTGAGGGAGGAAGTGGGCTGCTGTGACGACTTTCACACACACACATATACACACACACACACACACACACGTACACACCACAAGTTTACAGACTCTCACTCACACGAGCGAGCACAAACAAACACACACACAAACACAAAATAAAAAATGCTTTATGCGCAAACACACGCAGATGTTTACTATACGAGTGACGCACACGCACTGAGACTGAGCATGGAAGACAATTACCCAAATACTGCTCGTATTTCAAAACCTCGCTTATATATGTATTTTTTGCTCGTCTTGGGAAACACTCACAGACCAAGGCACTCGCAATCCAAGGTTCCACTGTATTAAGAAGACAAACTGTTTTTAAGATGACATAATGTTATCAGATGTGTTTTATTTTTTTTTTATTAAACTGCTTCTGTGACTGGTTTTGAATGTGGGTTTTGGCAGATGCTCTCTACTCAGTACGGCAGGCCGTGCTGACCTTTCACCCATGCTGCGACTGACAGATAGCGATTGACTGTTAGCGTATTAGTGTTGGCTGCAGCTGGACTTGCTGGACATGCAAGCAGGCTGTCTCATGGCCCAATGCAGACTTTATGTCATTGTCGACATAATCTGAATGATTGAATTCTGGTGCTGATGGACACAGATTTTTGTATAAAATCAATCTTTCATTTATTTGACAAAAATTAATTTTAGCCTATACATTGTTTCTTTTATCAATGAGTATACATCTTGATAACCTGTTTTGTAGGATATAAAAGCAGCAACAAACTGGATTATTGATTGTAAGGAGCCAGGTTCAAACCCTAGTACCACAAAGTTGCTGTTGTTGGAGCCTTGAGCAAGGTCCTTACCCCTCACCTGCTTAGATGTACAGTACAGTATATAATAAGATAAAATGTAAGTCACTGTGGAGAAGGGTGTCTGGTAAATGCTGTACATACAGTATTGTAAGTGCAAAGTATTTCACAGAGGATTAAAGCAAACTTTATTAATAAACCTTATGTTGTAATTAAGGAAAAATTAAGCTAACAACCGATAGAATTATTAGCCAATATTATCAAAAACATTCAATCTTTTTTATGATAATGTAACCTATGAATGCTGGAATATTTTCCAGATGTTTACAATGTTTTGACCAAATGTAACAACATTTTTAAAAAAGCGAGATAGCCTGTGGTATGCCTAAAGATATTTTAATAAGCTGTAGTATCACTCTTTACACCATGTTCCAAATTATTACGCAAATGATATCTTTCTCTGATTTTCATAATTAGTAAATGTAAATGACAGTCAGTATAATTTACAAGTTATCAACCATTAGGGTGTAATTTGAATTTTATTGAACAAACCTCCTAATGATAAAAATATTTATTTAAAAAAAATATTTAAAATGCACTGTTCCAAATTATTATGCACAGAGTTAAAACATTTTATAGGTTGTAAAGAACTAAAAATAGGCTTTTGTTGAATTTGCAGCATTAGGAGGTCATATTTACTGAAATATTTACTAGGTCCCCCCTTGTGGTTGTGGGATTTTTGCTCACAGTTCTTGTGATCTTTTTGACCCCACGAGGTGAGATTTTGCGTGGAGCCCCAGATTCGATGGAGATTATCAGTGGTCTTGTATATCCATTTTCTAATAATTGCTCCCACAGTTGATTTCTTTACACCAAGCTGCTTACCTATTGCAGATTCAGTCTTCCCAGCCTGGTGCAGGTCTACAATCCTAACCCTAGATCTCCTTTGACAGCTCTTTGGTCTTGGCCATAGTGGAGTTTGGAGTGTGACTGTTTGAGGTTGTGTGTCTTTTATACTGATAACAGATGCAATTAATACAGGTAACGAGTGGAGGACACAGGAGCCACTTAAAGAAGAAGTTACAGGTCTGTGAGAGCCAGAAATCTTGCTTGTTTGTAGGTGACAAAATACTTATTTTCTACCATAATTTGCAAATAAATTCTTTAAAAATCCTACAATGTGATTTTCTGGATTTTTTTCCGTATTTTGTCTCTCATAGTTGAGGTATACCAATGATGAAAATTACAGGTCTCTCTCATCTTTTTAACTGGGAAAACTTGCACAATTGGTGGCTGACTAAATTTTTTTTTGCCCCACTGTACATTTATTATATTTACAGTATAATACAAATACAAATTACACAGCAAAACTAGAAAAATGCAGTAGTAGGCCAGTCAAAAAGAAGTTAATATTTTATTATGTAATTTGACATCTTTCATGGTATCAGAGCTCTGCCTTGTGATGAACGCATGGCTGTTCAGGTGAACCTATTGCTTCATAATTTTAAAGTACAGTAGAATGAGGGTTGGAATTAGCCTCAGACTCTTGCTTTCAACACAAATCTCATACAAAATAATGAAAGCAAGAACAAATCATGTAATTACAATAGCTAAGTACTGATGTGATGTCAGCACCATTTTCATTATTCCTAATATTAGTCCAAAGACATTTTTATTATGTTTGACTTGTTCTTCTATGTTTTGCACACCATGGAAACAGATTGGACATTGGGTGCAACAAACCTCGCCCGAAACCCCGGATAAACTCTATGGAGGAAAAAGATAGAAGATAAAATTAATGACATTTAGGATGCAGATAAATTGATTTCCATGATGCATTCATGCGAGTAAAATAACAACAGTGAAACAGTATAATTCACATTAGTGTTTTAACTCACAACACCTGATCTCACACATTTATGTATGGCCATTTTCCGTTTATATGATTTAGGTTAGAAGTAATTCACCAGTATAACACTGACCTAAGGTAACATGAACTATAATTAAGTAATATCACATGAAGGGGAGTGCTTTTGGAATGAATACCATGATATATGGTATGCATGATATCACGTGCAACAGCATGAAGTATTATATTGCTTTTATACTGTATAACAGGTCTGTTAATAAACAGATTATGATTTGTTTATTTAACCAGTTATTCTTCTCCACCAACACTTACTCTATATCCTACTGTATGCAACTGGTGGAACTATCTAACTAACTGGCCAAGCTGGCAACCTACTGCTCTCTCCCCAGTACTGCGGACCATACTGACCTACTTTTACCCGTTCTGTGACTGACAGGTTGTAGCGTTATACATGGGACGCAGAGTGATGCATAGAGTTAAATGTCCCAGTTTTGTTACATCTATATTGATAACTTTTGAAAAGCCTCTTGTTCAGTCAGATTACTCAGTTTAAATCAACTGTTGTATAATTCTAGTTATCTTTATCTTATATACAGGGTCATGTGGGTCCTGGAGCATAGCCAATGAGACTTTGGGGATGAGGTGCAGTACAGGGTGGCTGTCCATTGCAGGGCGCACACACACACACACACACACACACACACTATGGGCAATTTTGGGAACGTAATCTTCATGTCTTTGGACAGTGGGAGGAAACCATAGTACCCAGAGGAAATCCATCCAGCATGGGGGCAAAATCCACGAACACAGACCCATGGTAAGAATCAAACCCTCCATAAGCCACCATGCCACTCTTACCCTAATTATTTTACATTTCGTGGGAAATGCTAAAGCATACAACAGTGTTTTGCCAAACACAGTTTGAAAAGTCAACTTTAAGAAATAAAGTACATTATCATTTCTTAAAAACAAGCTCAGGTCTGTTTTTGATTATATCTGTATATATATATATATATATATTTATATATATATATTTTTTTTTACTGTGTCCCTGTATGGCCTACATAAAAAGTCCTGTCCTTTTCCATGTAATACTGAAACCGGAACCTATTATTTTGTCATAGGCCTATTGTGTGTATAGCTGCATGTTAATTCGGTTGTAGCCTATTTATCATACTTAAAACCAGAGTTTGTTGGTTTAAATACTAAGAAATAATAACAGCAACATAAATGACTTTCACAAACTCGATTTGTTAATTCAAAAATATAACTCAGCATATTAATTACTTACAGGCAGGATACATTCATCATTCTTGACTTATGGGGCACAGTTAATAAACTGAGTGTCAGTTTTATTGTTTGGACCTGCAGCCTCCTTCTGATCATTTGGAAATTCATTTCTGGACTCCTTAGTGTTATGGCAAATAATTTTGACACCCCTTATCATCGAAATTTGACATTTGTGCCAAGTATATAGCACTGAAACATGAAGAGGATTTGTAATGGTTGTTACATGATTAGTGATATGTGGAGAGCTCTCGGATTCATATCTGATTATAAAAGTACAAATCACAACAACATGTGGTTTTGGTTATGGATCATAAAAGTGAGGATCATATGGTACACTGGTAGAAAGAAAGGTAGCCACCTCTACATTACCTCATTTTAAGGACTACATCTTACAAAAAATTATAAAAAATAAAAAATTAGTTACATAATAGGACTTTCCAATTATAGAGTAAACCACATGCACCAGATGCACGTGTACACTCTGGTAAAATATGTATAATCAATGTACAAAAGGTGGTGCATGTCTTACAACTGATGGCACCTTATTTGTGAGTGTATGGTGCATTAAAAAATTGTTGATAATTTTAGGTGTGGTATGCAGAGAGAGAGAGAGAGAGAGAGAGAGAGAGTTGTGATTTACCCCATGAGTTTGGAGCACACTCTCCACACCTGGGTGAACAGTGTGGCTCGGAGCCCCGCGCAGCCCCTGATGTACAGCATGGGGGTGAGGGTGGCGTTTACGCGCGGCAGGATGCGCAGCGGGTCCGAGCCTTCGTTTCGGAACGAGTAGCACTGGATGCCAGAGAAATTGCACACGATGATGTGCAAGAATATCGGCAGCCAGGATACAAGAAAGCACACGGCCACGACCACTATGAGGTAGACGGACTCGCGCTTGTTTTCCCGCTTCGCGCTGGCCGGCTCGCGCTCCAGCTGGTACCTGGCGATTAGGAACAGGCGCACGTTCAGCCCGATCATGATGATCAGCGTGAAAATGTTGCCCACGAAAGTGCCGAAGCTCGTGACCTGCTTCGCAACGCCCATCGGCACGAGGTCATTGACGGCCACAATGACGAACGCGTACAGCCAGTAGGCAGCGATCACAGCCAGCGTCCGGCCGCGGGTCATGCGCTGGGAGTACTTGAATGGCGCGGACACGGCGTGGTAGCGGTCTGCTTGGGCCGCTAAAATGGCCATGTAGGACAGACCCAGGAAGGTGGGCGCTACGTAGTAAGTGCGAGTGGGAGAGTCGTAGCTGTCGCGCACGTCCAGCACGCCGCAGTAGTAGTACGACACTCCGGAGCACACGTCGCTCAGACACGTGCTCAGCATGTACATGAAGCGGTTCTCCCCGCGCAGCGACCTGTTCAGCAGGATGGACACGAACACCGACACGTTAAGAAAGATTATCGCCGTCGCCAGGATGATATTGAAAAGGAACAACAGAACGTTCTGGAAGCTGTTGAGGGGCAGCACCGGGCCGAGACCCAAAGCACTGACTAAAGCAGAGGAGTTGGGTTTAATCGAGGTGGCCATGCGGGAACAAAGCCATCAGAGGAGTAATCATACACATGTGGACATCTCATTAGGGCTGTCAGTTTGCACTGAGCTTTTAAAGCGACTCGTGGATTTCCTCTGCGGTCTCCGAAATCTGTCAAAACAATCTGAAAACACTTGAAGTCCGCCGGGAGCCGCCGGACCGGAGAGGGACTGACATTCAGCCCGGGAGTTACAGCAGCTCGTAAACAAAGCTCGCTTAATTGCGCTCATGTCCAGCCGCATTTACATCAAAAGCATGTGAGAGAAGAAACCATGCGGAAAATCCTGCATTGCCAATCTGGCCTAATCACTTCATGTACAGAGTGAACACAAAGGATTTCCCTGATTTCAAACATAGAACTGAACCTAATTACAAATATACACAAAACCTAGGTAAAACATAGAGTTTATTTCAGATTGTATTAAAAATGATCCAATTTGTGTTTTTATTTAGCATCATTTTGCAAATTGTACCTAATCCGAGAGGAACTTTATCTCCACTGTGAATTTCGAATCTATTGTTTCTAATGTATTTCAAAGCTGTTCCTCATTAATGGGCATAAAAACAACAATCACAACATTCGGATTGATCCAACTAACCCTGAATTACACATGAGTGACACATTTCATAATAGTCTAAATTAGTCAGCAGCTCAATGTAAACACATTAGCTATTAAAAGTGACTTCAATGATATATATATATAAATATATATATATACTCTCTCTCTCTCTATATATATATATATATATATATATATATATATATATATACACACACTGGAGATCAAAATTAGAGAACAATTTATAAACAATTGAACAATTCTGAAATAATGTAATAATTCACTGCTCAACAGTTGAAGGAGTTTTTGTCCTGACTATACCATGCTACCAGAACACCTTTTCCACAAAATAACTAAGGCATTTCAACAAAAAAACATTATTTTGCAGAAAACACACTGATCAAAATTAGAGAACATCTTCAGATACCTCCCAATTATTGGTGTTAATCTGGAACCTGGTGCTAATTTCCTTGATTACCTGCCAACCCCTATTTAACTGGCAGCCTAACTTCCAGTTTCACTGACTCTGCAAGATGGTGGGCCGTTCTAAAGTGACTGAAAGCCTCCGGCATGACCCTATCAACCATAGCAAGACAAGTTGCTCATTCCAAATCTGTGATTTCAAGAATATTGAATCTGTACAACATCACAAACTCATTCAAGTCCCCCAATAAGGCTGGTCGTCTACAGAAGACAAATACAAGAGAGGACAGGATACTGCGGATGATCTCAATGGACAATCGTTTCCACACTGCACTGCAACTTGCTCACCAGTTCAGCGCTGAACAGGGTATGGATGTCTCGTCATACAGGGTCTCGACGTTTAAGAGCATTTGGTCTGAAAGCCCACTCTGCAATGACCATTTTACATTACCAATGTACATTTACATTTAGGCATTTAGCAGACGCTCTTATCCAGAGCGACTTACATTTTTTTTATCTCATTACACATCTGAGCAGTTGAGGGTTAAGGGCCTTGCTCAAGGGCCCAACAGTGGCAACTTGGTGGTTGTGGGGTTTGAACCTGGGATCTTCCGAACTGTAGTCCAATGCCTTAACCACTGAGCTACCCCTACCCCGACCAAACCTCTCATTAGCAGAAAGAATCAAAAGGCTAGACTAAGCTTTACTGAGGAGCATGTTGTGTGGACACAGGAGAACTGGTCCAAAGTTCACTTCAGTGATGAAAGCAAGTTTAATTTATTCGGGTCCGATGGGAAACATTATGTTCGGCAACCAAGTGGAGAAAGACTGAACCCAAAGTGTGTAAAGAAGTCAGTGAAAAGTAGAGGAGGAAGTGTCATGGTTTGGGGCATGTTTTCTGCAGCAGGAGTTGGGCCTCTTATACAGCTACATGGCAGAGTGAATGCAAATGTTTATCAGAACCTTCTTCAACAACATATGGTTCCTTCCCTGCGTTCATCACCCAATCAGCCCCCAGTGTTCATGCAGGACAACGCTCCATGTCACACATGTCACACAGCAAAACGTCACACAGCAAAACGGTTAAAGCAGGTCCTTGAAACTGAAAACATAGAAATAATGACATGGCCTGCCCAGAGTCCTGATCTCAACCCAATAGAGAACCTCTGTAAAATCCTTGGCGACAAAGTTATGGCCAAGAAACCCACTACGGTCACCAAACTGTGGAGGAGACTGAAGAAGAGTGGACCAAAATCACACCAGAGCAGTGTGAGAGACTAGTGCTGTACTGTGGCTGCAGATGTGCTGAAGTCATTCAGAGCAGAGACCTGTACACTTCCCACTAATTGCTGACTGTTGTAACCTTCAGAAAATTTTGTTGTAATCTTTTTCCATGCTACAATCATTGTTGTTCTCTAATTTTAATCAGTGTATTTTCTGCAAAATAATGTTTGTTTTTGTTGAAATGTCTTAGTTATTTTGTGGAAAAGGTGTTCTGGTAGCATGGTATAGACAGGAGAAAAACTCCTTCAACTGTTGAGCAGTGAAGATGACATTATTTCAGAATTGTTCAATTGTTTATACATTGTTCTCTAATTTTGATCTCCAGTGTATATATATAATACACATTTTTATTTTCTGTAATGACTTTTCATAACAATACACAAGTTGTGTTTATGGTACAGTATATTACTATATATAATATACTGCATGCTGAAAAATGTTCTGACATGTCTACATCTGAATCACAGGCCTCACAGAGCAGTAGCAAAACTGCTGTAACAATAGCTGATGGATTTTTCCTTTCCAAAAAAAAACTTGGCACATTACATGACACAATTATGATGTACTGTATATTTTTGTTACATTTACACAGTTGTTGTTCTTGTTGCAACTGCTCCTGTCATGGGGTAGTCACGATGGACCCTTTGATCTGCATACTACTTGGCATAGGTTGGATATCAGATGCCCTTCCTGCTATCCAGGGTTGGGAATGGCCGTGCATCCAATTACTGAGGTTTGGGCATTGGGAGAGATTAGAACTCAGGCCTACTGCATAGCAGGTGAGAAACCAAACACAATCACACACAACTGTAAACTCACCTGTAAGTCTTGAGCTGGGGGCTGGTCACCCTTTTCTTTAATTTTAATTCTCACTTTTTTTTTCCTGAAATGTTACTTGATTATTTAATAATTATCAGCCCAGATTTAAGTAATTTAAGTACAATTTTATTTACAAAGTGTTTTGTGGAAATTTCCATTTGGATCAATAAAGAAAACTTTAATTAAATTTTAAAAGAAAATGAGGGAAATTTGTGAGAAGAATAAAATTGGTAAAATATGTTTGAATCAGAATGATCAGATTGTACATAACAACTCTTACACGTTTAGCAGGTGATGGCTGCTCTCATGTGGCATTTGGCACAATCATTTGTTGAAGATTTGACTGTGAATTCCCCAGGTGTGTACTACACAGAGCTCATATAGACCTACACCCCCGTGTCCCCTACTCGTGGAGGGCGAGAGGGTCTCCTCGCCTTCTGTTAAAAAAAATGTCTAGTCATAATTTCAGCATTTCTCTCTCGGTTGACTTTAGCACTGCGGGGGATTTTTTCCTTTTCCTTTACCACCTGCTGTTCGCCACGTGCGCGGCTCTGCTCGCGGGCTCCGTGGTTCTGGGGATCCTGTGCACGCGCGCGCTGCGGCAGCAGAACCGCTTCATCTTCATGCTGAACACCAGCATTAGCGACACCCTCACCGGCTGCTCCGTCTATTACCTCGGCCTTTTCGACGTGCAGGAGGGTTATCCGTCCAGAAACGGGACGTTTTACATCCTTCCCTCGTTTTTAGGTGTGAACGTGATGACGTTCCTGTTCGCGCAGTTCGACCGCTACCTGGCCGTGGCGCACCCGTTCTTCTACAACCGCTTCATTACGCGCTGGTTCGTCATCGCGTGCTGTGCGTTCTGCTGGGTGTACACCTACTTAATCTTGGCCATTCAGAACGTGCTCCCAGTCGCACAAGCTGTCAAACTGAGCGCCTTCGGTGTCATGACGTTGCAGATAATAGTTGTGATCAAAGTCCTGATGACCATCAAGTTATACATCATCGCCAAACACCAGCTCGGCCGCGAGGCGCTCAGCCCGGAGAGAGACAGCAAGAAAGAGTCACTGCGGCTCATCGTGTTCGTAGTCATTTGTTTTTTGTCGCTCTGGTGTCCCTCCTTCGTGAATATCATGATCAAATATCTGTCAAACAACGGGCTGCGCTTTAGGAACGAAGCGACCAACGCGTTCGCCATCATGGCGCGCTTTAACGCACTCAGCACTCCTGCGCTTTACATATGGGGCAGTCCGGCTCTGCGCACTGCGGTGTGGCGCACGGTGTGGAGAAGAGTGTGTCCATGGTGCCACATCACGACTATAAGGTTCCTAACACTAATCTTCTTGCACAAACCCTGTCACATCATTTGCACAGAAACCCTAGGGCGTTCTAGGAACCTACTGCATTTTTTTTTTAATACAAGCATTAATGCATTCTGTAGTTAAAAGTCTGAAAGCGCATTAATAATTAAAGGCACCAGTTTTTCGACATGATTATAAACGAGTGCACAGCTTTAGCTCAGGTATACATCTATGGTACATAAATGCACGAATGCTGATTGTTCTAAAAAAAAAATCTACCTGAACACCAAAAAGCTCTGGGAAACGTGTACTTTTATTTAACTCCATAGGTCATGTATCCGTTTATTTATCACTAGAATGTGTGTTAATTCGCCTTTCAGTAGTCGTGTTAAGACTGTTTATTAGCATTAAGTGCTGAGTTTGCTTATCATGACCCATACTGACTTGTGACATATGAAAGGTTATTTTAAATATGTATAAATCTATCTTGAACCTACCTAAATAACCTACATTCATGTTTTATGGAAGAGTAAACGTTTACACAGTCACTTTTTGGGCCTTTGGATGCTGCCACCAGATGATACGTGACATAAGTGGAAAAAGACATGGAGCTCATAATATATTATAATATATTGCGTATGCTTGTTTAATAATTAAATTAAACGATGTCAACGGATTTTTGTACCACTTTCTGAAATCTTTTTTTATACCCAGGACAAAATTATTGGACTGTAAGTATGTAAGGTATAGTGAGGTTTAACAGATGCACTAAAAGTAAGATTGCCCTGTTTTAGGTTCAGTTAAGAAAGTTAGCCTTGCTGACACCTAGATTGAAACCTTACTGGGAGTGAATTCAGAAAGAAATATGTATTATCTTGAGCATAGACTTAACATAAAACCCACTGTTTATCACTGGAGCTTTTTAATGGTCAGGAAGATGAAAATTTTACTCAAAGTATTGCCACCTTCCTTACATCAATGGCAGGATTGCTTAATGCAAGAGTATGCAATGAAAAACATAACAGCAAAACTGCATGTAAAGGTGGCCTTATTTATAACTAGGTGGGCTGCTGTAATAAATAATTTTGGATTACCATTGCGATTATACCAGTGTATTATACAAGATTATTTACTGTAACTAGCTCAAGAGTACCCAGGTCTATTCATTCGCCGAGTTGTAAATATTTTTTGCTGTTTACTTTGAAATTTTGTTTATTAGTTTATTTATTTTTGTATCACTTCATTTTCTTGAGTAACGAAAACGTGTTAATGTGAAGTGAACAAAAGCATTACAAAATATTCTGTAAAAAAAAAAAAACAAGTAGCCAAGCACATTGTAGGTATTGTAGTAAAGTTAGTCTGTATTAAAAAAAAAAAAAAAAAGTTGAAATATAGGTGGTTCCTCATAATTATGCATTTCATGCTTTCTTGTCTGTCTTAGAGTATTCAGCTTGAACACGAAACCAGCAAAAGAGAGTGCAGAGCATCTCACAGATCTCAAGGGACATATGAACAACGAAGCTCATCATTGCCCAGCCAGACCTGGACTAAACTGGTTTGCCTAAAATAGGTCAAATGAAATATTCAACTGATCAATGTTCGAGTTTGTTTTATACAGAAAGGCACTTGATTCCACTACTCGTTGTTGAATACATTATGTCAAGCGAAGGTTTATGTACAGCTATATTACACTAAACCCATTGTGAATATTTGTAAATATTTGTAAATAAAAATTTAAAATAAGAACCCTTAATAATTCTTTAGGAATCCCTCTGGAGAAACCTGAAAGATTAGGTAAGACCGTACAACAAAGTCTTTCTTTATTAGAAACTGGTCCACACTAGAATCTTTTTTAAAAAAGGATAATTAGAATACCATGACATTGTACATTTTCAAGAACGTTTCATTAAAAATGTCTCTCTTTTTCTAATCAATACAGTTACAGCAGAATATGTGTACAATCTGAACATGAGACTTTTGCAGTGTTGCTGAAGGTAAATATCAAGGTAAAGGCCAACTTTAAAGTAAATGTAAATACAAAAAAAGAGAAGATATATAAAATGTTTAACACATTAGGCACATGCCTATTTCTTAAAAGAAAAGATTTTGACAATATTAACACCTTAACTAAGAAACAACTCGGGGAACAGTCTTGTGTCAGTTTATTCCCCCCCAAGATACTGTGCAATTAATGAATATGTAATTTATATGTAATAAATGTAAATTAAGTAATAAGTCGAATCATGTCTGCAAATATTAATGTGAATGTTCTTGTACAGTAATCATATGTAATATTTTAAGCCTATTTTGATCTTGCTAAAATAAACAACAAAGGAAATACCCAATACAGTTGTGTAAAATGTTTTCCTCTTCAGCTGCATATGTAATTTTCCATCAGACTATTATCCTTTGCCACTTCCACTGTGGTGTGTTAGTACCACTTCACACCCTAAGTAGGCAAAGTGCTTTAAACTTACACACCTAAAACAAGATTTACTGATTTAGGGTATTGGGAGCAATGCTGAATGACACTGAACGAATGTGTAAAAAGTAAGATTATATATTTGAATTATATACCATCATGTTTAAAATAATAGATTCTAGGAGAAACAACAATACTTCATAAACATCCTAATTTTTTTTTATTGGAACATTTTCTTAAAAGTGTTTAAAAAATATACTTGTATATAAAGAAGGTGACCAAATGTTGTGAGCCATGGGGTAAACCATTATGAACTTATTCAAAAAGAAATTAAAATAAAGAGTCCTGGACGCCACGCTAATGCTTGCAAAACCCACAAGAACAAAAAAGAGCAGGGGCTGAACATAAAAGTTACAGTAATATCATTTCCAAACAGACTTATCTATCAGAGTATTGTTTCTCTCTCTTAATGCTGCAAGGTCATACTGGGACCAAAAACTAAATGATTCTTATAGGTAGAGCAATATAAAGAGAGAGAGGCTAGTGTCCGTGTGTTGTAAAAGACGTGAAGCATGTAAGCTCCTTTGGTCAAAGCTCAAAATATATGCATCATAAGTTATCTGCATGGGGGAAAAATAAGTCGTCAGAACGTCTTGTGAAAATACTGCTTGCACAAGTCTAATTTTAGGCTGGAACATATAACGGAACTGCTGCGACCTTTGACCAGTCAACACAAGAGTATGGAAGAACAAAGGAGAAATCAGAAGAGAAGATACACTGAAATAAACACAGGAAGAGATGTAGAAAGCACTGGAGTGTCTCACTCGCCCTTAGTGACCAGGTCCTCTATGTAGGCATCTAGCTCATCATCACTGCTGATCTCAATGTCCTGGGGGGGGGGGGGGGGGGGGAGAAAAGAAAGGAAAAGACAAGTATGATGATATGTGTGTTATATATGTTATTATATACAGTAAATAATCATACAGTGGAACCTTGGATTACGAGTAACGCAGTTTGCGAGTGTTCCGCGAGACGAGCAAAGATTTTTTTAATAAATTTTGACTTGATAAACGAGCAAGTCTTGGTTTACGAGCACCGAGCATTATGTATCACACATGCGCTTTTTGTTTTGACGCCGGGCGTCACGTGATCACAACTGAGTCAACGGTTTTTCTCTCTTGCGCTGCGGAATTGTGGGTAATCGTCTTTCCTGCTGGGTCATAGTGCGCGTCTCTTACTGGTATAATCAACATCCGTGCACACTTGTACTGTTTACTACAACACTGTGACCATGTGTGCGTGTAAAACATATTTTATTTTGTGTTTGTAATCGTGTGTGTATAGCACACGTGTACTGTTTCTTATAACACACGTGTGCATGCGTATAAAGCAAAAGAAAGTCTCATTAGAGGGTAAAGATCCATTTTTTTCTCTCCCCATCTGTAGTTAGTCGATGTGTGTGCGCGGGTAATTTGACACCTTGATCCTGCACTCACACCAACACACACACACTCTCGCCTTTACAGACCCCCACCCACCCCCACCTCCTCTTGGCTTCCCACACACCTACAGACTCACACTCTCTGTCCTACACACAAACACTGCTCTGTTGCGATTCTTTTCAAAGGTAAAGTGCAGGATCATTTGTTTGTTTGTTTTACTTTACAGCAGTGATTTCGTTAGTACACACACACACACACACACACACACACACACACACACACACACACACACACACACACACACAGCGCCTGCGCGAATAAATTGAAACTTATCTGTCGGGATTTATTTTTACGTTTTTTAAAGCTAATGTGCAGGTTAATTTGTTTTATTTTTACTTTATATTTTGTATTAATTATTTTGTATGTATTTTACAAAATAAATTTGGTTTACGAGTTTTGGAATACGAGCAGCTTCCGAAACGAAATATGCTCGTAATCCGAGGTTCCACTGTACATACTGAATCGATTCTTAATACTTTTGTTAGTCTGTGCAAATATATATATATATATATATATATATATATATATATATATATATATATATATATATATATATATATATATATAGAGAGAGAGACACAGAGTTTGGAGTCATGTTAAAGTATCCTAAATGTTAGAGTGTGTGTGTGTGTGTGTGTGTGTGTGTGAGAGCGTGAAAATCTCAGACCTCCTGGACTTTCTGCAGCAGTGCAACTATATTTGTTCTGAGTTTGCGTAGTTTTTCTTCCGACTCTCTGAGTTTAGCCTCTGCTCCGCTGCTCTTTTCCTCCACTGCCCGAGCTCTAGACTCAGCACGGCTCTGGTAAGAGTTACACAGCTTCTGCAGTCCTGCCTCATACTGCTGAAAATACTCTTTCTGCAACACATGCACGGCTTGTGTTAGTTAATATTTAACAAGTGTTCACAGATGGGCATCAACTGAAGACTTTAAAAATGCACAGATGTTTAGATATTTCCCACATTTCATGGAGACTCTATGACTACTGAGTAAACTAACCCAGATCACCGGGCCACACAACAGTAAGAAAGTACTCACTATGGGGAAAGCCACAAGGTCTTCAGCACTCATAGTGTTGACAGAATCTTTTGGAATTCGGAAATCAGGTGGGAAAAAGTACCGCAGCAATGTCCTAGAATTAACACAAAATAATTCAAACAAACGTTAAATAATTTAAAAGAAATATGTACACTTAGCACACTAGTTATACTAGTATATATTATCACGGCGTGCGTAGGGCCTCAAAAAAGCCTCAATTCTTTATTTCATGGATTCCACAAAGATGTTGGAAACATCTTGCCGGTGTTCCTAATAAAGTGGATGTGTGTATCTCATCAGTGCAAACATGCACACCCACCTCATCATACTGACGAGGCCTTCTGTCGTTTCTCTGCTCGGGCCACTCTGGGTCGTATCAGGCTCTGCTGCGGTGGGCGGAGTTACAGACCGTGCTGGGCCCTGATTGGTGTCTGGACTCCGTGACTCTGGTGAGGCAGGCCGCATAAGACGGACATCCTCGCTGCCTTTAAATACCCTTCGCAAAGAAGAAATAAAACAAACAAAAAGTAGTTTAAACAGCAGAATTTAATTTGTCAAAATGCTCATAATGCAAATCTCATTTTCAAATGGAGTGATCATCCAGTGATCATAATTTGTTGCCCACATGTCTAATGTCACAGTAAATCACAAGTGGTGGCTAGTTCATAAATTTGTGATAGGGTTGAGGCTCCAAAAAGCTTTATTTATTCCACAACCAAATTAAGTGTGTATTTGGAGTGATTGAAACTTGAACAGAATTAAATGTTCTAACAGCACAATCATCTAGCTGATGATTTGAGGTTATGTTGAAGATTTCAGAGGTAGTTCTTCTCCTTCATTATTCTGTGCCCATTGTGCAATTCATCTTGCCATCGCTCTCGAATCCTCTTTGGACAAATTCTATTTGTCGCAGTTGATGATGGACTCCCACTGAATGATGAAATGATGAAAAAGTTATGCCCATTTTTGCATTACTTTTTCATGTACTTTTCCAGTTCAGAGAAATTACAGAAAGCCCAATATTGCCATGACAATCATGTTCATGATGAGTGCTTGTGAAGTAAATAAACGGTATTACAGTATGAAGTACAATGTGCGAACAAGACCAGATTCTGCAAAGTTTGTGACAGTATCAATTACGGTTTAGTTATTTTAAAAAAAGTATACAAAACATTGAACATGCATACTAATCACCAAAAAAACCTTTTTTTAAATGAAGAGAACATGGCACACCCATGCCTATGTCTGTGCTTAGAGGAGGCTGTCCACCAAAAGTCTGTGATAAGGTAGGCATTAGTAACAGAAGCGATAAAAAAACTAGGCTTTAGGGAAAAGTGTCAAGCCATGAAGACTATGAAATCCCATTGGGAGTTTACCAAAAAGACATAGAGACTCAGCAAACTGGTGGAAAATGATATCAAGCCAAAGGAAGAACAAAACTGACATTTTGCCTGCACTCACCATGCTCATTGCCAACATTAGGATTATCACTCATATAATTAACTTAACTGGGTTGTTTGTTGCTAATGCTACTTGATATTGTCCCACATTTATTGCTGTACACTCCAAATTGTTGCATGAACGATTTACATTTGCTACATCTGAACAGTATCAATCTGAGCTGTAACTATTAAAGAGCCATTAAATTAACTTTTCATAATCTTCACATGCATAAGCTGTCATGTATGTAAATCCATACCAGCGGTCTCGTGGAGTGTTCATGGGGACGTAATCAAATTTTACTTTCCAGCGCACACTCTCTTTTCCTGTTTCTACTGCAGTCACCCGGCCAGTAAACCATTCTCCATTGACTTTTGCCTCCACCTGTAACCCTTTATCTGTGAAACACACACACACACACACATATATATATATATATACATATATACACATACTTGATTCCACCATGCCATACAAACATTAACAACAAAATAAGTAAGTGAATGTGTATTCACATAGAGTTTGTACCTTTATGTGCATTTTTCAGTGCATCTTCTTCGGTGCTATTGCTGATTGGCTAAGAAAGTAGCCTAGTGTTATTACTTTTTTTAAATTAATGAAACATGTTTATGTAGTATAACATTAGCAATAGAGTGCTGAAGAGTATGGTATCACAGTTAATATACCTCTGTGCTGTTAGCCTGTTTAGTTGGCAGGACCTTTTTTTCTCCTGTTCCTTTGCCACGAGGCTGAGTGGATGCTGCCAGTTTGGATTTCTTGGGTTGTGGTTCTTCTTCCTCCTCACTCTCTTCTTCTTCTTCCTCCTCCTCTTCCTGTTCATCCTCCTCTTCCTCTTCATCACTTTCTTCCTCATCATCATCTTTTTGTGCTTTACCCTTCTTGGCATTTCCTCTCTTGCTGACTGATGTTTGCTTGGCCGTCTTTGTGGAGGATGGCTAGAACCATTTACAGAGATAACATCTGAATTTGTCTCAAAAAAAGGAAAAGGCTCATGTGTGTACTGATTTATGATCATAAACTTCAAATAAATCTTCAAAAGCACTACTAACTCCTGGCTAATGCCGATTCATGTTTGTGCATACTCACTGTTGCACTGCGCGTTTGTGTTAGACTCCTGCGAGCTGATGCTTTTGAAGGAGGAGGTGTGGGTGCGGTTTTAGCGGTGGCTTTTGCTGATTTGGGGGATGGGGTCGGGGCTGGCTTGGCTTTGGCAGTAGTAGTAGCAGCGGGTGGAGTTCTAGTAGGACGCGAAGATCCTGTAGATTTAGGAGGTGCAGTTTTAGCTGCAGCTGAATGACTGACAGCATTTTTGACCACAGCAGGCAGTGGGGGTGAACGAGGACGAACTGCTGCACGCTGTGATGACCGTAGAGCAGTCTAATAAATAATAACACACAAATGCCATCAATACAAACAAGCAAATATGCACGCAGACAGACACAAAGACAATTGTCTCACTAACCCTGTTAGGATGTGAACAGTTATTAATGCAGCTATGTTACACCTACATTGAACCCTTATCTTAACAGAAGGTAAAAAACATTCTGACTCTTTGTAGACTTAAAAAAAAAAAACTGTGGACATACACACACTAATTAGACTTAATAATAATTAAAAATATAGTTAGAAGTAGGGCTGCACGATATTAGGAAAATATGCGATACGCGATATTGTTGAATATTACGATAATGAATTTCTTGCGATATAACATTTCTCTAGAGAAATGTATTTTTTATTATTATTGCCTATTTTTGAAAAAGTATTTATTTATATGTAATGATCATACTAAAATAAACAGGTAATAGATATTCGTCTGATGTAATTAAATCTAATTCAGGCTAAAAAGAAACTATATGTCAAGGAAGTTGCAAATATTTAGACTTCAAAACACTATGAATTAGGGCTGCAACAACTAATTGATAAAATCGATAATTATCGATAATGAAATTCGTTGTCAACGAATGCCGTTATCGATTAGTTGGGCTGCTCACATTACTGAGGAGCGCAACCACAAGATGCACAAATACACACACAGATACACAGTCGCTCGCGCAATGGAGTTTACAGGAAAAAGCGCGGCGCCCCAAGTCCTCCAAGGTATGGGAGCAGTTTACATTAAACGCCTCTTATCGGGTGTTAAAATCGAGCGGTTTTCTGCCGGTCATAGTGTCTGGTGAGCGCGGATGAAGTGCCGAGGGTTTTCTACACATAGGAGTCAGTGAGAGAGTTCACACGGGCTTTGGTGACGTGCGTTTGTCCGGCTGCGCGGTTATACGGTGTAAAAATAAAAAAAACGTTGCATGCAGCTTTTTCTCGCCGTTCAAATCCCAAAGAACGCAAGGAAAACACTTCTAGTGCGTTTTCTTTACGTTCATTTGACACTTCGGAGAACCGGATATATCCCATGATCCTACATGCTATACAGAGGGAAATGCGGAAAAAGGGCAAAATAAGGAGAGTGAATCCAGTAGCGGCCATTTTTTCTCTCTCCTTACGTCGCCGTATTACGAGAATGTCTAGTATAGCAAAATGGTCTATATATATATTTATTTTATTGAGACAACAAAAAAAAAAAAGGATAAAATACACGAGAGGATCGAAATAATGTATAAACCGTGAAAAGGATGTAGTAGACACTTCAATTAAAAATAATATCAAAATCTAGAAGTCTATTATTCTTATTAAGTTGAATTAATTTAAGAGAATTTAAAATTGAGGTCATTCTTAACAATTGAATATGTCAGTGTATTTTTTTTAGCTATATATATATATATATATATATATATATATATATATATATATATATATATATATATATATATATATATATATATAGCCGTTTTCTTAAAAATAAATATTATTAAACAAAAGTTTTATTTAAAAAAATACTATTTGTCACACACACACACTCGCTCCACGACCGGTACTAAGACCCGGAAGTAATGCGGTCGCGAACCAGGAAGTATAAGAGGAGTAAACAAACCACCACATAGAGCTTAGTCACTGAGTTTGCGCATGTTGGTTCAGATTGTTTACTTTCTGATTCAAGTGTGTGTTTATAGGACGCGGGTTAAATGTGTGTTTTTCCCTTGCTCCCCTTCTGTGATAGTCCTTAAACTAATTCGCGTGGTTATCCTGCCTACTCGCTTGCTTCCGCGTTTGGGTTTACCGTCCACGCTACAAAGAGCTAACGGCTAGTCGCCAAGTCTTCTGATCATCCGGGGTTAGTTCACGACAGAATTAAGTATAAAGATATATATATATATATATAAAAAAAAAAGATATAAGCGGGTATAAACATAGTAAGGGCCCATCTGATTGGTCAAATTTGGACACACAAATGATTGGCACATAAATTATCACATTATGGCACATTATTATAAACAAAATATCCGCAATCTAGATCTAGATTGCGGATATTTTGCGATGACGGAGAAAATCGTCATTACTGCGTCACCGAAGTTGCGACACGAGGCACAACAGAACCGCTATATTTAGAACAGCCAGAGAAGGATCGGACGCACCTTTTTGTATTAACCAAAATTTTTCTTTGGCTGCCATCAGCCTCTTTTGAAACAAACTCCTTCGTCTCGCTGTTAAAAACATCCACATGCCGAGAATGAACAACACCATGCCGTCGATATGCTCCATTGTTGTGCGTTTGTTTGTGGCGCGTTTACGATGATGTCACGGCAGTAGAGGCGCCGCAACTATAACGACACGTGAGTAATGACTCTAAAGCGTTACTACACTGCAGTGGAAGCGCAAACCGAGCCGAACTGAGCCGAACCGAAGTGAGTTGAACTGAACCGTGTTGTGCCGTACTATGCAGTGGAATGTAGTGTATGTATTTAATAGTGGTGATGTCATAAATGTGCATTTTGCAAATGTCCCAAAATATGTGACCTCATGTTAAGTTGCCAGGGGTAGCTCAGTGGTTAAGGCATTGGACTACGGTTCGGAAGATCCCAGGTTCAAACCCCACAACCACCAAAAGTTGCCACTGTTGGGCCCTTGAGCAAGGCCATTAACCCTCAACTGCTCATATGTGTAATGAGATAAAAATGTAAGTCGCTCTGGATAAGAGCGTCTGCCAAATGCCTAAATGTTAATGTAAGTTGACCCCATGACATGCGTAGTGAAAACTATGAGAGATCTAGAAGTGTACCAGGTTTGACATGTATACGTGCAAGTGTGTATGAGCAATACACGAAATCTTCTGTGAAGGCCCTTTAGGACACCAGACTCGCCGTCTTAGCGTCCTAATGGCAGCAGATTCCAAACTTTATGCTGATTTTGTGTGTGACGGGTAAATGTGTCTGTGCATATTTGTGTGTGTGGTGTGAGAGTATGTGTGTTAAAATTTGTGATGTTTATGCGTGATGTTTAACGTGAGTTTCGTTAGCATACGTGCAAGTGTGTATGAGCAATGCAGCAAAATCTCTTGTGAGGGCCCCTGAGGGCTCCGGGCCATGCCCATTGCCCAGACTCTCAGACATCCTAATGGCGGCAGATTCCAACCTGTCTGCCTGTTTTCAAGACCCCCCCCCCCCCCAAAAAGGGTGAAAAAAAGATAAAAGAATCCTTAGAAAAACAAGAGGGTCCTGTGCACCCTATAGTGCTTGGGCCCTAAAAAAAAAAAAAAAACAATGATTCTTAAAAGGTGGTACCTGTGATGTACGCTCCTCTGCATTCTTTGCACTGACATCTAGTGGGAGCCGTTTTACATCTGCCGCTGATTTAACAGTTGTGTTTTTCTGTAACGGAGGTTAATGGGTTACATTAAGATACACAGATAACTTATAGCAAGCAATAATTGAATTTAATTTTCAATTTAATAGGATGAATCAGTACCTGTAGAACCTCTAACTTCTCCTGCTGCTGGCGGATTTTTTCAGAAAGCTCTTTTTGTTTGTCTTCTGAGGTTTTGGAGTCTTTCTTTAAAACACCAACTGGTAAATTCTGCTTCTGTTCAGGGGCATCACACCTGGGAGTCATTAATGGTGTGAGACAAAAACAATGGAAAAGGATAATTTAAGAGCAGTGAGAGACAGAGCAGAGAGTGTACAACTAATGGGGAAAAGAGGGGATCAATCAAACTCTTATTGTCTATATTTTCTGTACCTATCCTGCTTTCCATCAGGATTCATGAGACAGACCCAGCTATCTGGGTAGCGCTTATCCACAGCATCCATCTGAAATGGCAATGTGCGCCACTTCAGACATTTATCTGAGAACAGAAATTGGGGTTGAAATGTTATTAAAAGCAAATAACTGTAAATATACAAAAAAAACATGTTTAGGACATTATCAGTGTGTGTGTTAGATTAAAAAGGCCCGTTCTCTTACCACACTGTATCGTCACAGGAATCTCCATGGCTCTGCGCCGGCGAAACCTGAGATCATTTGAAGGTATGGCATTCCAGTTGGCCGACAGGTAGCCAAACTCATCCCAGAACTTCACTATGCCTTTCTGAGCTGTTTGGTAAAATAAAAACATTTAATTTCAGCAATTTGTTTTGGACAAAAAAAGTAAATATTACTTGTTACATCACATACTCACCTATACCAATGTCTTTCCAATATTGGGCAAGATATTCTCCCATAGCTCTGAGTAAATGTCTGTACTCTTTGGCATCTGCGAAATCTTGCTTATTATGTGTTGGCTCTAATACAAGATAGGGTACATCTACCACCCCTACTACTCCTCCACATGCCCTGCAATATGCACAAAAATAGTAATCAATCTCCTACTACAGCCAACACCAGTCCTTGATATTTCAGATTTCAAAGTAACTGCTTAAACATACAATACTTTTAAAATTTATATAAACATTAGGATACTTCTGGGTCAGTTAAGCCTTAAACAACAAATTAAGTCTAGTAACAACTAAATAATATAAACTATTACAACTAGTATAATATTATACGAGGTGGTATCAAAAAGTTTCGAGATTTCGTGGTTTTGTAACACGCGAACAGACAAGGCTGCACGCACAGTCACTGCCACTTGCATTACCACATCTGCTATTTCATCACGGACAGCAAGTTGGAGCAAAAAGCAAACGTGAAATTCTGTGTGAAACTGGGCAAATCTAACACAGAGACGTTTGATATGATTCAGCGAGTTTATGGTAATGCTGCAATGAGTCTTTTGAGGACTTTTAAATGGCACAGTCACTTCAAAAGGGGAAGAATATCACTAGTAGACGATTAGAGATCAGAAAGTCCCATCCTTCATGTCGTGGTTGAACCAATGACGAAACTTCGGTGTATAGGTACGACCCTGAGATGAAGAAACAGTTATCACAGTGGAAGAGCCCATCGTCTCCACGACCAAAAAAGGAAGTGAGGAAGTGAATGCTTATTTTCATCCCAGGGGCCAGAATGTCAATAGTGAATTCTACTGCCAGGTTTTAAGGTGTCTCAGGGAGGACATGGACCAAATAAACAGAGCGTGTAAACAGAGCTAATCTCGAATCTCTTTTATATATGTATATATAAAAAAATACACATACATACTGCGACAAGAAAAGTCTAATCTCTTTGCTTTGTTACTACTATACAAGATAACAACTACACTGCTAACATGTCTACATGTTTATTTAAAGTACTTACATTCCTCCATCCAGCTGTGGCCCAGTCTTCTCATACATCTTAATGAGTCGACTACAGTTATAGATAAACATGCCATCTTGGTCTCGCTTTTCGATGTTCACACCAAAGATGAAATTCAGCTCTTTGGGCTCCTTCAGTGCCCTGCCACATGAACATAAGCAGTCTGAGTGTTAATGGTTTGCAAAACTGCAAAAATATTTCTTGTTTGCTTCTTTCCTTGCCAAGTGCTAATAGCAAAGTCATCAACTTGTCAACAGGACCAAATGTTGGTAACTTAAGAAACTAAACTGATGCATTACATTTTTCCTCTTTCTGACACTATGGCTCATGTGAGATGCATCTTCAACACAGGGCACCGCTGCTCTTGACTTTTAATGAAACAATGGTAACAAGTACATATACAACTGGTGCAATGAGTGGGAGATAGATGGGCTCTATAGCTGTTAGATTACAGGGTTGAAGCTGTGATTGCTAAAGCTAAAGTGTATTTTAATGTGGTTTATGAGGTGCCTTCTTCCACTAAATGGTATTCAACAGACACTGTGACTGCCTCCTAGATGGCACCATGAGTAACATCACCTGCAGGCCTTTCTGAAACGGCAAGATAGAGCTTACAGTCTACCTAGACACACAATGTTGCTTTACTGCAATTCATGTGCTTTGTAGAGAGGCCGATTCATTCTTTACTTTCATAGAGTGCGGTATCAGCATTTATCTTTTCTTTTTTTTAACGCCATGCCAGCTTAGCTTCTACAGCTATATTCATGGTTAGAGTGAGTTTATGTTATTTGATGTTAAAACTAGATAAGATGTTAAAGCTTAAGTTTTTCTAAGAACTTTAAAACAAAATTTGGAATTACTTGTTTTTCAAAAGTTCAACAGAATAAAAGAATTAGTCAAATAAAATATGTTTGATGAACAGAAGTGTTTTACAGTACATGATGAAAATGTGGTGAAATTTTACCGTGGCGAAAATGTGTGTAGCTTTTGAGTGTGCTTTCTGCATCTTCTAAAAATGACTTGATCCCAACGATTATCAAAAGGAAATGTATATTTTGTTCCAACATCAGGATTTATTTTATGTAGTTTATTATTTAGGTGCTGAACCCATTCTGATTGATGTTTATTTTTAATGTGTACATTTAAAATTGGGTTCAAATCTGTGAAAAGTATAGAGCATTTAATTTTTTTTTAGATAATGCTTCTTTGGCGGTTTTGTCTGCTTTCTCATTACCAGGGATTCCTGAGTGTTCAGGTATCCAACAGAAACTAATCTTAAAATGATAACTTGGTTAGGATTTCCATGATCGGTGGATAAACTGTTTTTATATTTTCTAATGCTTAGAGATAGGATTTTGAGTCTATTATTATTAGAAAGTAATTTTGTGATGTGGATTCAATGAACTTTAAAGCCATAAGCAAAGCATTTGCCTCTGCAGTAAAAATTTAACTTTGGTCTGGAATGTGGAGACCATGCTGCAGTAGATTTGTTGCAAAAGTTGCCACCACTTTTTTTTCTCAGATTTTGACCCGTCTGTGCATACTGGGTTATGCTGTGGTAATTTTTCTCTTATGTCCAGAAATTGCTGATGGTATCAGCAATTAAAACTGATAGTATACGCACTATTTATGAGTGGTGACAGAACTTCCATTAGCTCAGAGGAAACTGCCACAGTAGTACAAATTGTGAAGAAGCGGCAGAAATTGTAGATCTATAAATAAAAGAGAATTCTAGGTCACCTGGATCACTTGGATTTCATGAGAATGACTAGAAGACAGAGGAAATGTTGCAGGGTTCATAGTTAAATTCATGACCTTGGGGTTTAGGACTTCTATCATTTTTTTATTAGTATTCAGCTTGCAGCTAATGCTAACACCTTGACAGTTCTTTGACAACTGAGAACTGCATCAGAATATTCCTGGCTGACACAAGGCTAGATTTTGACAGGGCTTTTGCCAGATGTTTATCAGTGTTTATAGAATTGCATGTGTGTGTGTATGCAGTACTTCTGTTTAGATCCATAAATTGCTTGTTTTCGTGTAGCTTCTGCCCGCAATGCTGTAGCTGAATCTTGTGCTTTTCTCAAGGCAATCTGAAAACAATTGAAACAAGGATGAACTATATTAAAAGTTAAGACCATAAGATGTATTGCTGTTAAGTATAAAGAAATGTTACAAGACTGATCTATATTTTATGGCCAAAAGTATGCAGACACTTGACCATCATACTCATATTTGTATCTTTGTATGCTATAGTATTGAGATTTTTATTTTACTAGGACAAAGGGGCCCAAATCTGCCCCAACATGACAATGCCCATGTGCACACACAGAGCCCCAATGAAGACATGGTTGGCCAAAATTGGAGTGGAAGAACTTTAGAGTTCTGCACAGAGCCGTGACCCTCTGAATCACGTCTCCTCGCCCAACATCGATGTCTGACCTTGGTTATCCTGGGATTATTGTATTATGCTCTAGATGGCGTTGCATGACCCTCCATATACTTTGAATTGCTGCTAAGCAAATTAAGTTGTTAAGTGCAATCTGCTTCCATTGTGTCTTTGATGATTAGAAAATACTGATGTCTGGACAAACACGACAGACCCCACTCAGGCTGGTCACACCCCAAAATCTATTGGAAAGCCTTCCCAGAAGAGTGGAGGTTGTTATAACAGTAACTGGAGATCAACTGAATGTCAGTGATCAGAGTTTTGAAACAGTAATAACGTTTTCACCTACTTTTGACCATCCAGTGTATACATGTGCAATAAGATGCAGGTGGTTGTGAGTTCTCACCCTGGCCTCTTTAGATAAATCATTTTCCAGTTTCAATTCCAGAGCACGAGCTTTACTCTCTGCTTCTCTTGCCTTCTCCTCCGCTTTAGAATAAAAAGTAAACAGAATAACTAGTTGCAGTTATCACACGCACATTATAAATCCAAACACCAAACAGTATTATGTATGGCTGGCTTTGGATGCATCTCCAGTGCCTCTGTGAAGTACAGGTGTGTTTTAACGCACTCACCAAGTTTTGCAAGGTGATCGGCTTTCTTCACTTCTTGCTCTGCACGGGTTTTAAAGCGTGTTGATGTGTATTTATACATCCTGCAAGAAGACAAACACTATCTGAGCATGGCTCAATACTTGATGTACCAACAGAATAGTGAACATCCAACAATATAAAACACTAGATTGGAATTGGATCAAATTTTATATATTTTTTTCTGACCCACTAATGGATTTCATCCTGCAAACGTGTTAATAGAACATAACACACACCTCACACTAAACAGTCTTAAAGCATGTCACTACAAGAATGTGATGCTTCACCTTACTAAGCTTGTTGAGCAGCAGCTCTATGAGGATATTTGATACCAATACTGATCTAATGACTACATCTCATGTTGGCATAATAAAGGAAATGTGAAAATGGAAGAAGTGGGATGTATATGCATTCCTAATTAGGTTTCAGTCGCATCTTATTTGGAGGTCATGTAGATTATATAAATAATGTGAATAAAACAAGAGAAAAACTATTACCTGCATTTTCCCCAAAAGTTTTATAGAGATATAGCCACATACATATGATCTCTGTGTGTGTGTGTGTGTGTGTGTGTGTGTGTGTGTGTGTGTGTGTGTGTGTGTGTGTGTGTATATATATATACCTAGGATTATATAAGCAGCAGGAGAGCCTCTTGGTCCTGACTTTGTGTCCCTGAATAAAGATTCTCATCCTAGGATCGATGTACAGGACAGCTGCATAGGCACGAAATGACCGTCTTTCAGGCTTCCTGTTCAAAAAACAAGCATTTACTTTGAAAGAAAATAAACAGATCGGGCTGAACGATTCTCACCAAAATGTGAATCACAATTCTTGTCCATGGGAACCAAGATCCCAATTCTCCCTCTCTTCTCTTTTTTTTAAAAAAATGCTGTCTAGACAGAATATACTTTTAACAAAAAGGTCACTTATACTTATTTTATAACCCATAAAGTGAATAACCTAAAAGCTGTGCAACATGTATAAAATGTTAACTATAATCTCAACCTAATTCTTGTATAATTCCCGGTTTTTAACAACTAGAATTAACGTTTTTAATTAACTAATACAGTAAGTTATATCCCAGTTAGAACTGTACATGTCTCTCTTCGGGCAATAGCATATACAGTGAAACCTTGGATTGTTAGTAGCTTGGTCTGTGAGTGTTTCGAAAAACGAGCAAAATGTAAAAATAAATTTTAACTTGATACACGAAATACGAATTGTACGCATGCGCTTTGTCTGCCGAGCGTCACGTGATCACGACTGAGACAATGGTTCTTCTCTCTCTTGTGCTCTGGGACTGTGGGTCATTTTCTCTCATGCTCAGTGCGCGTACGTCACTCGTATAGTCAACATGCGTGTGCAAGTGTACTGTTTACTATAACATTGAGACCACGAATATATGTGTGTGTGTGTGCTCATAAAGCATTTATTTTTTTTTACTTTGTGTCCAAGTGTAGTGACTGTTCTTTATTAACTGTACTATAACAACGGAGGAAGAAAAAAAAAAGTTAAAAAGACTGTGGGGGGAGATGTATGGGAGATGAATCTGTTTAACCACAACGCAAAATCACATTTCTGCTAAAACTGCGGTTCCTTGTTGAATTCCAGTGAGCCGACAGATAGTCTCTTTCAAAGGACAATGATTCCATTAGTGTGTGTGTGTGTTTGTGAGAAATTTTTATCTGAATATGTTTGGGTTGTGGAACAAATCAGTTTCCATTATTTTTTTCTTTTCAACAACACCTTTATTGATTTTAAACAGGGATATAAAGTAAATATGTAGTGTTTCAATGCACACTTGTACCATCTGTGTTTATAAACCCCTTACAAACCCCTATACCACCCACCCATCCCTATCTCCAAGCCAGCCTTGCATGTCTAGAAAAGGCTAGACACTAGTGATGCGCTGGTCGTCTGGTAACCCGCGGACTCCGCGGGTCGGGTACAGAAATTGTCACTTTATTTGCGGGGCGGGGCAGGTCATTAAAAACAAAATTAAATAAAAAAATCCATGTATGTTGAGTGCAATCCCCTATAGCCCATATTAAATATTTGGGAATATCTATTTTCATATTTTATTAAGTTCTTTCATAAGGTTACGTCACGTGACAAGTCACGAAAGCGCCAAGCAGCTACCGCTGTAAGTCACAACAAAAACAAAAGTGAAGATGGAAGACGAGGTGCGGGAGAAACATCATTAAACTTCATTGAGGTCGGGAATTTACATCATTAAAAGAAAAAAGGTCAGGCTGCTACATCTAATGTTTGGGAGTCCAAAGTAGGTCTATTTAACGGTCGCGGGTGCGGGGCGGGTTGTAAAAATAGATACAGTGGTGCGGGGGCGGGCCAAATAATTTCATAAAAGCGGGACCCACGGGTTGGAAAAACACCCGACCCGCGCATCACTACTAGACACCATGCATATTTAAAGAAGGAAAAGAAAGAAACAAAAACATGGAGCTGGAAGTTTGAGTTTTGTGTGTAAAAAAAAAGAAAATAAAAAAAATAAAGAGAGGAAGAAAGAAAATACCATACACAGATGATAAAACATCAAATATGAAGGGGATTAAATTATAAATATATATAAAAAAAAGAGAAGGAAGGGCCCCCACACCTGTTAAAATTTCAAGTCTGAATTATATACTGAGTAATGACTTTTCTCCAGGGAGAAACGGGACTTAATATCTCAGAGCCATGGGGCGTGAGTGGGTGACAGAGGTGTCAAGTAACGAAGTACAAATACTTCGTTACCTTACTTAAGTAGAAATTTTGTGTATCTATACTTTACTGGAGTAATTATTTTTCAGCCGACTTTTTATTTCTACTCCTTACATTTTCACGCAATTATCTGTACTTTCTACTCCTTACATTTTAAAAATAGCCTCGTTACGCCTATTTTATTTCAGCTTGTCATTCAATAAACATACAAACATCCCGATAAATCGCGCCATCCGGATGGAGCAAATTTGATTGTGGTTGGATGATGTAATGTTTGCATGTAATTCTGTTCCAAGTTTTCTGTTCAGCACCTTACTCTGACGTAAGCACATCGAGCGGGACGAGGTAACTAAGCGTGTGCAATCTGTCAATCTGTAACAACTCCGTTTGTCTATGTGATCTTTATTTTCTTCTACACCGAAGGACGTTACAGATGAGAAGTATAAACATACCATTCCGACACCCTGTTGGTTGGTACGCGATCCATCGCACCTGCACATGACGGCACACACTCCAGCAAGGACGTTTGAATAAATTAGCATTTTCGGTTGATAAGGTTGTGATAAGTAGACGAAGCTGTCCGTGATAGTGACTCAAGATTCGAGCGAAATGTCACAACCAAGCACCAGCGAGGAAGGTAACAGCACCAGGAAAATAACAGGAATGATTTTTATATATATATATATATATATATATATATATATATATATATATATATATATATATATATATATATATATATATATATATATATACACACACACATATATATATATATATACATACACACATACACAAGCCTGCCCTGGGTACACTAATTTTCTTGTACGTCACCCTCACAGATTCCTGCAGCTAAGCTTGGATGTACATTTACATTCCAATAAAGGTTACCGATGACATGCCTCTGAATTTTGACTTTTTGCACCATTAAAATACTTAGTCATCATAAGATAGTCTTCTTCTCCATAAAACATGTTAATGCTCAGTAGTACACATATATGGTTCTTTAATGTATGTGCATTGTACTAAAATGCATTCTTTTTCAATTGCCATATACAGTATCCCAAATCACTATGGCCGTTAAAAAACAAACATTTTTCTTTTCTTTTTTTTTTTAATGAGGTATTAGTGTACAGTAGTATATAGGCCCGTGGCACAGCCTAAGCTTTTATCCTTAATGCTTTCCCCCCCCCTCACGTTACTTTTACTTTTATACTTTAAGTAGTTTTGAAACCAGTACTTTCACTTGAGTAAAAAGCTTGAGTTGATACTTCAACTTCTAAAGAAGTATTTTTAAACCCTAGTATCTATACTTCTACTCAAGTAATGAATGTGAATACTTTTGACACCACTGGTGGGTGACATGTGATTCTTTCACTTAAGTAAGGAAGCGGTTGTGGGATTCGTCGAGAAACTAACGGATGACACTGTGGAAAAAACAACTATCAAAACGTTTCCCAACCAGAAGCCGTGGATGGATATAAAACCATCCGCGACACTCCGAGTTCTCGCACTGGACTTGGATCGGGGGACATGGACCCGTACAAGGCTGCGTCATACAACATCCAGAAAGCCGTGAAGGAGGCGAAGCAGCGCTACGGAAGGAAACTAGAGTCACAACTCCAACAGAGTGACTCTAGTAGCCTGTGGCAAGGACTAAGAACGATAACTGACTATAAAGCACCAACATCCGATATGACAAACGCGGACGTGTCTCTGGCAGATGAGCGGAACACCTTCTTTACTCGCTTCAAGGCTATAGCTAAGGACGCTAGCAATGCTAATGCTAGCAGCGCTTACGGCTGCAGACAGGAAGACACTGCCAGCACCGGAAAACGCGTTCATCATCACCGAGCACGACGTGAGGAGAGCCTTCAAATGAGTAAACACCAGGAAAGCACCAGAACCAGATGGCATCTCAGGTCGAGTCCTCAGAGCCTGAGCAGACCAGCTTTCACCTGTGTTCACAGAGATATTCAACCTCTCCTTATCCCAGTCGGTGATCCCCACATGCTTCAAAGAGTCCATCATTGTTCCTGTTTCAAAGAAACCTCATCCTGCTTCCCTCAATGATTATCGCCTTGTAGCCCTCACCTCAGTAGTGATGAAGTGCTTTGAGTGGCTGATCAGAGACTTCATCATGGACTTCATAATTTCTTCACTACCGGTCACACTTGATCGACTACAATTCGCTTACCATCCAAACCGCTCTACAGATGATGCCATCCCTCACCTCCTCCACACATCACTCACTCACCTGGACACTAGAGGGGGAATTATGTTAAAATGCTCTTCATCGACTACAGCTCAGCATTTAATACCATAATTCCATCCACACTCATCACCAAGCTGGAGCACCTGGTGCCAGTGGATCTCTAATTTCCTAACTGGCAGACCACAGGCAGTAAGGATGGGTGGACATGTCTCAGTCTCCCTCACTCTCAGCACTGGAGCACCCCAAGGTTGTGTTCTGAGCCCCCTGCTGTACTCTTTGTACATATATGACTGTGTGGCCACTACCAGCTCCACCACCATCATCAAGTTTGCTGATGACACTGTCGTGGTGGGCTTGATCTCTAACAACAATGAGTCTGCCTACCTGAAGGAGATTGGGAATCTGGAGAACTGGTGCCAGAGGGACAACCTCCTTCTAAATGTCAGTAAGACAAAGAAGCTGATAGTGGACTTCAGCACTAAGCAGGAGAGGAACTACCAGACCCCCGTCATCAACGAGAGCCCAGTGGAGAGAGTGAACAGCTTCAGATACCTCGGTGTTCACATCACGCAGGACCTGTCATGGTCGTGTCACATCAACACCGTGGTGAAAAATGCCCTACAGCATCCCTACCACCTCAGGCACTTGAGAGACTTTAGACTGCCCAGGAACTTTTATTACTGCACCATAGAGAGTATCCTGACGGGAAACATCACAACCTGATTCGGGGGGTGGTGCGTTCAGGTGAGCGCATCATCTGCATTAAGCTCCCTGACCTGCACTTGATCTACAGCAAGCAGTGCTGGACCAAGGCCAGGAAGATCGCGAAGGACCTCAGTCACCCCAGCAATGGACTGTTCTCTCTGTTGCGGTTAGGAAAGCGCTTCTGCTTCCTGAAGGCTTCTTCCCGCAGGCGATACAGTCTCTAAACCAGATCACTACATAGGACTAATCATCTCTGCATTTTTGCACACCGCACAGAAATGGACAGTAATGGACATTATTCATCTGTTCACTCAGGCACACTTGCACATACCCCGGTATGCTGTAGACTGGACACTCATGGACATTGCACATTTGCACATACATGAACATTTACACACTTCCTGGACATTTCCATTTATTTCCATTTGCTATTTTGTACAGAAGTTTTTATATTTCTTATATATTTTTTGAAAGTTTTTATATTTTGTTCTATTTTCTTATGTTTCAGCTAAACTTACTATTATTTTATTCCACAATTTATTTCTTGTTAATAACTTTAAAATCTTTAAGGTCACGGGCGGTCGTATAAGCATTTCACTGCATATCGTACTGTGTATGTGACAAAATTTGAATTTTTTATTTGAATGACTGGCCTGGAGGGATGCTAAAGATAATAAACAGAGTTTATCTGAAGTAAGACTTCCTCCCCAGTAATTTCAAAAAGAGCAATCGGGGGGTCTGGTTCAAAATTGCAATTAAGTATATAAGACTTAAGGGACTTGTCTTTTTTGAAAGACATCCCTCCAGAATACATAATTTGGAACTTTTACATTTATGACAGCAAGGATCGACATCTGGGTATAAACGAGAAAGCTTAACTTTGGAGAAATGAGCCCTATGCAAAAACTTAAACTGTAATATTTCCATTATTTCTTATTGGGAATTTCACTTTGATATACAAGTGCTTCAAATTACAAGCACACTTCCGGAACGAATTATGGTTGCAATCCAAGATTTAACTGTATTTTTGTTTTTTTGTGCATGTAAGATGTCTACCTTCTGCTGACAAATATAACAGTCATTTAAACTAACATACGTGTTGATGAATGCAACATCAGAAGGAAATGGTAATAGCATGGTTTGACACATGCGCACTGAAGGACCATGCAAAGGTGCCAATCTGAAATAGGTTGTCAGAATGTACAGACAAAACAGAGTTTTACGCTCAGGTTTTTGGCACAAAAATAATGGCATACTGATTTGTTTGTCTGCCTCCTTGTTACACATTAGAACAGTTAACATTAGAATGATGGATAATAAGGCAATAATAATATGGATAATAATGCAGAGTGAGAGAAGTGATTGAGTTGTATGACGGACTTCTGGCCTGTTTGGTAAATTAAAAGTGTTTACACAGTGTGTGTGACCAACGAGGATGACTGATATAGAATCTGGGATTGTCGCTAAGTAAATAAGCGACCATGTGCATGTGTGGTCTGCATGCAGGGAAATACATGCAAACGAATTGCCATCATTCAGAAATAAGATTGCATGTAATTATGAACAGAGATTGTGAAGCTTATTCGATTAATCATGCAGCCCAACAAACAAGGGGAGAAATGTGGAAAGCCTTGATTAAATAAGACATCATAGATGAGTGGGGTGGTGCCCGAAATACTCACACTCCCTCTACAGGTGTCCCTGCCATTAGGATGTCTTGGTGATCTGTCTGTACATCTAGCTCAGGTTCTCTGTTGTCCATAAGTTTTAGATTATAAACTACAACTAGTGTCCCTAAAAAAAAAATAAAAATAAAACACACACACACACACACACACACACACACACACACACACACACACACACACACACACACACAGAGAGAAAAGTTAACAGAAATTCCGAGGCATACATCTTTAAGAATTTTCCAGACTGAACTGTGAGTCCTACCACTGGCTCCTTCAATTTTTTTGAACTGCTGGAAGAGCTGCTCTTCACTCTTGAAAGGCGAGTATTTGAAAATCAGCTCTGTCTCAATAGCGTATTTCTCTGGGTCTTGAGTAAGAGGCTGCTGTGTCTTCAGATCCCAACTGGGCAACGGAACAATAACCTACGAACAAGTGAAGGCGGGATGACAGAAAATGGTTTCCAAGAAGGTTTGTTTATTGTAAATTAAGAGTGATACATGAGAAAACATTCATCATGTTTTATTAATGTTTAATTAAGGAAAATGTTTTCTAGTAAAGAGCCAATTTTCTTATATTTAAGTATTTTATAATGTACTCAATCGCAAATTTTCGAATCCTAACAGGGCTCTATAACAAGATCACATGAAAAACAGAAAAACACCTCTACCTCACATCTTTAAGTTTGCTCCAGCTAATACTTACTCTTGGAGAATTTGGGTCAATTCAATTCAACTGATGACCAAAAGAAAGGTTAACCAGGGAGGCCTTTATATAAAAGTTAGACAAATAAATGTAGTAGTAATATAAATGTAGTGTGTAAGAACAGTGTTCAGGATCTAGACAGTGTAGTTGTTTCCAATAAAGATTCCCATTTAATTTATACTGGTCATATACCTTGACACTATTAAAATCAATCCATTACTTTTTTTTCAGCATTTAACTGAAAATGATACAAGACAACACTTAAAAACACAGAGATATGGTAGTTTTAGATGCACTGAAATAATCTCCTACCTCATCCAGCCCCTCCTCTTCATGAAACGTTCGGGACAAAAATAAACATGTTAACTTGTCATCTTTCTTTGTGAATAAGATGAAGTCTTTGCCAATACGCATTGAGCCACTAAAAAAGAAAAATAAATGAAATTACATGAAAAATAATAACTTGAAATGTGTAAATACAAGGCTTTAGGGAACATTTCACATATTTTTTTATTTCACGAGGACTTACGATTTAAGGCCATTTCCATACTGGCCAATATGGGTGGACTCAGGAAACCTCTTGCTAGACTTGCCGAACTGAATGACATGCGTTGCCTCACCTATGCAAACAAGATTCAATAACTACATGAGAGCTGCTGGAGTGTTGAGATTTGAAGGCGAGTGTACGTTAGATATTAAATGAACTCACCCGGGTCCATTCCAGTGCCATCGTCCAAGAAACAAAGCATGAAGCCTCCTCGAAGGTCTGGTCTTTTTTCTAAATTTGCAAGGCATGCAAATATGAATTGATATAAAATACACTGGATTAAAAAAAATAACATTTTGAATGATTCAGTACCTGTATATATGTCAATCCTTGTAGCATTTGCATCCCTGTAGATCAAAAACAGTAATTCAGTCATTTCTATATTTAAATCATTTATAGTGATTCTTACTTATCAGAGAGAAAGGAAAGGGAATAGAAGGCGGATACCTCGAGTTGTCAATAAGCTCTGCCAAAGCTCCGAAAAGAAACTCATGTGTTGTCCTGTTGGTTAAATAAAATACAACATACAAAAATCAAAATACTACTACTACTACAAATAAGAGGAAAAAGAAGAAAATAATGAATAAATTTCACTTTTGTTGCTCATTAGGATATGAATAAACAATTCCATATGTTGTAACTAAATACCATATAAAGAAAGTAAAACAAATGGGTAAAAAAAAAAAAAAAACACTGTTTTAATATAAATTCATTGTCTATACCACTTATCCTTTGAGGTCATGACAGGTCTGGATCCTAGCTCAGGAACGTCAGAGTACAAGGCCATGTACACCAGGGATACAGTGCCAGCCTAGTTATACGTTGTGCACAAGCACACACACTTGCACACCTAATGTAATACAGGCAATTTGGACCGTGATAAACCGCCGGCACTGGAGGTGTTAACCACTAAACCACCATGCCACACTGGTTCAATATCTCCAGCTTTCTGTTCTGCAATTGTGAGAATAGTGTTTGGAGTGGAGTGTAAACCCAAACAAAACAAAAAATTACAGTATTCCAGGGCAAACTGCGACCATAATTACTGAGATAAATGTAAAACAACAGAGGTGCTCTATTAAATGATTGAGGAGACAATTCAAAGAAAGCATTTGCTTGTTTAAAAAAAACTAAAAACTTCACAGAAACATTTCAGTCTGCCAGTTGGTTATCTGATCTAAGACATGCTCATTGGCTAAATATAGGTTATTATGTAAAACTTAATAAGCACTAAGTATGTTATGCTTTACGCCCAGAGGCTCCTAATCTGCACATCAAACCATTTCTGGAAAACCGCTATGACACTATGGCTATAGTGAGAATGCACACAATGAATATTTTTTTTTTAAATCTTTTGCCCCAGAAAACAGTGAGACGGAGTGGTGTGATTCTCACGGTAGAGGGGAAAATATACTTGTACTGTTTTTGCACGGATATATGAATACAATAACATATTTGGAAACTGGAAAATGCTTTACGTAATTCCAGTGTAATAAGGTGAGTATAAACACTTACCTTAAGTAAAAGTAACCAAGGACCGCATTTCATTAAAAGAAAAATGTAAACTTGCATAGATAGCATGATTAGCATCTAGAATTTTGAATGAGAATAAGGTGAGTTTGGGGGGGGGGGGGGGGGATCCACTTTCTATTAAAGCCAACATGCAGAGTCTTTTTGCAAGAATTTTTCACTTTCTCCTGTAAACAACACATGCAAAATCTTTGTCCTCCTGAGACCCGAAAGAAATAAAGATTTCATATTAATTTTTTAAATATAACATAAGTCTGTGAGATGTCAGAAACATATCTCACAGATTTTTTTTCAAAACTGTCATTTATTTATTAGTTATAACATGTCCCTTGTAATGGACACTGGGTCTTGCTTTGTCGATAGAAGTACAATAAACTTTAGTTCTATTTAGTAATATACAATTATAGTTATATAATATAATATAATATAAACAATGAGTGGGCCCAAGCACCCTGCGCCATCACCACCCCGGCAAAGCTATGATGTCACTAAACGTGATGTTACTTAATATGATTTTCCACAGAAGGTTCTTAACCGCTTTTCGGTGCATGTTCTTATGTTTGAGAAATAAAAAACTGCATCCTCAATGTCTTTCGATCAAATAGGCCCGGTTCAGCGTCGATTGCATAATTCCCTAGGAAGAGTGTATTGAATTCCTTCGGGTGTGTTTTGGCAGACAAAATAACATTTTGTCATGCAATGTGAAATTTGTTTAGCTCAATGAGCTGTCATTCGTGCAAGTGTGTAAGAGCTATGCAGCAAAATCTCATGTGAGGGCCCTGAGCCATGCCTGGGTCCCAGACTTTCTGCCATCCTAATGGCAGCAGATTTCAATGTCTGCCAATTTTCATATGTTTTTGAGCATGTTGATACCCCCAATAAGCTCAAAATGGTGAAAAACATAATTCCTAGGAAAACAATAGGGCTCTTCACACACTATGATGACATAGTGCTGATGTCATAGTGGTTGGGCCCTAATAAGATAACTATGTATACAAAATGTCTGGGGCCTCATGTATCAACGCTGCGTACGCACAAAAACTTTGCTTACGCCAGTTTTCACGCTCACGGTCGGATTTACTAACAGTGAAATTAACGTGAGAATGTGCGTTCTTCCACGCCAACTTCATGTCTGCCATACGTGTATTTCTTCTTGCGTGTGTTTGTTTTATTTCTGTTGGCGACTCCTAGAGGCACTTAAGTTAAATTGCACACTACAAAGTATCGCACCAACACATGTGAAAAACATTGCTATTAATTTATAATTGATAAAATGGGTTAATTGACAATATTTTTCTACCAATTATTTGATTTAGAACATATAAAAGCATTTTCAAATGTATACAACCCTTAGTCTATGGCAATGGCAGCGTTGGCCTTATTAGAGGACATTGTCAATGGCCGAACCCAAAGGGAACGCATTTTTAGGGTTTTCACAGTGATTTCTGGCCCACGATGATGACTGGCTTATTAGCCGTTTCAGATTTCCAAGAGCTATCCTCTTGGAGCTCTGTGCTGAGTTGGGTCCAAATTTGGAAAGAGAGACAGCGAGGAGCCACGCATAACCCGTTCCCTTACAGGTGCTGACAACGCTTGCTTTTCTGGCAACTGGTTCTTTCCAAAGGGAACTGGCAGACTGCTCGGGGTTAAGCCAGTCGTCTTTGAGCCGTGCAATGCCAGCTGTATGGGACGGGATAGGAGCACCTCCAATTCACATTCTGTGCATTCTCTCTTCTTGCTGGCTTTTGCCATTGCTTTTTCGTTTGGTTTTGCCAAAGTGGAGTCATTACCATATTTATACGGGGGAGGAGGCAGGGAGGGGTTTTGCGCTCGTGCAGGTGTGCTCAATTTTACGTTAATTCGGATGTACAAAGAGAATATGCGTGGGATTCCGCGTACGCAATGTTTTTACTGCGTACGCACATTTACAGCTTTGTCCGTACGCAATGTTTTAGTATGAATTCAACGCAAGTCTTTGTACATGAGGCCCCTGGTCTTTTGCCAGTTTCCCAGAGGTTTGGTGGTCTGATCTGTACTGGATCCAACTGTTTGTAGCAGCCAGATCAAAGCAACATGAGATGGTGCGGACAGTCCATTTCCTTGTGCAGCTTGATATTGGATAGAAGCTGATCATGTGGTCCACTCCGCCCATGTTTTTAATTAAACTCTGTTACAACAACAGGTATAGATGCAGTAACATGGCGCTTGTCTTTTGTTAACCATCTTGGGCAGATATCCTGAGGCTCTATTCCATGGATGGAAGATGCCAAAGGACCTTTCTTGTTGTCCAGCCATTTTGTTATAGCAATCTCTGAGTGTTTCCTGACTATCATCTCTGATAATCTCTCTCCTGTTCATTGTCACTTACTGTACAGATCTAAAAAAGATAAAGATTTGATTCTACGTAATAGTCCCTGTTGCCAAGAGAGCGTTTTTCTTTAAGTGATCCAGCACTTTGATAGAGGTGAAATACCGGTGTAAGTATAGGTGGGATCCTCCTTGTAGTGACCCTGCCATGCAAACAACAGAATTTCTTCCAATCCAAACCTGCTTATCTTGAAATGTGTTTTGACTCCAAAATTAAGCACCAAACCACTGGGACTGGCAAACACAAAGGCCCTGTAACCTGTGAGATTTGGTTTTCCAGGCTCACATTGGCACACAGGACACTGACCTGTAAAAGGAATCATTTGCTCATCTTTGCCAGCTTTGAGGGACCTTGATCAGTTGAGGCAGCCTTGTTGACTGTTGGTTTCAGTTTAAAAGAGACATGACCTTCCAAAGAGCTTCCTCTTTTTTCTGGTCATCCAGGATGGCAAGGTCATTTGATAGACTGGCGAAGTTTTAAAAAATCTGTTCCTAGTTATCACATTGGCAGTAATGGATTTTCTGTAATGGCATTGTCTTTCCTGCTCAATACATATGAAGCTTAATGTATTTGAGGGCAAGGGTTGAAACTGGGATAAAGCAAGTCCCACTTTCCCCTACAAAGGACATGGAGTAAAACATGTATTTTGAAAGGCTTAAAATTAACATGCCTTTATAAAATTGTAATACTGTATAATGTAGTTAAAATCTTAAATAAAAGAACAAATAAAAAACAATATCATAAGAAAAAATAACTACATACTGTATTTAAAAAACTGATCACCTAAGCTCCTTACTGCCATAGAGCGCTTGCTGCAATCACCGCCAATTTAGAAACTGTTGGCCACACCCCCACTTATGTGACATCAATAGAAAGCCCAATATGTACTCTTTCCAGTACATTAGGAAACAAACACACTGCATGCATAGTGTTTGAAATAAAGACCACAGTATCCTGTCCCCTACAGAGGACAAAAATTAATTGCCGGGTCTCAAGAGGATTTATAACAGCTTGAGTGGTGCAACATTAATGTTATTAATGTTATTGGGTTTACTTAGAATAATGGTAATGTTATTGGGTTTACTTAGAATAATGGTAATGTTATTGGGTTTACTTAGAATAATGGGGTCCTGTTGTCAACTAAAAACATGTTGACTTAATAGGTGTAAGTCAACATGTTTTTAGTTGACTTACACCTATTTAATATATGGTCTTGGTTAAGTATTTGGTGATCAGTCATAAATGTGAAAGTAACCCAGCCGCATTGTTCTACAAGCTATTGTTCAACTTTGTTTGACCATAAAAATAAAAAGGAGAGAATTACATTTCTAGATTATATTAAAGCACCAAAGAAAAAACATTAAAGTACTGTTTAAAAGCATGTAAGTGACAAAATTATTCAGCTTTAAATAATAATAATAATCTCAACATCATTACAGTTTTGAACGGCCAGGTCCCCTGTTTCAACCAAGATGTACCAACTGTGAATAATGACAGCTAGGAAATGCAAAGCCAGCTTGCCATACCAACGCACATAACGAAACTCACTTTCAAGAAAACGTGAACTACACTTTAGCCAATCGTGAGCATTTGTGAGCTCATGTATGTGGAATTGTCTCTCAGATGGACAGGCAAGAGAATAAACCACCGCTTTCACACCGACAGCCAAACCAGTGTAGTTCTGTTGAACTCTTGGGCAAAAATTGCTGTGGCATTGTCAGCACTCACAACCTCCTGGTTCTGTAACTAAATAATGGGGAATTGTTTCATTAATTCCAAATGTTGCAACACAAAAAATTTACATAACATCCAAAACAGACACAATCTGACAGAGAATTTTGCTGATTCCTTCCCCTCACGCACCTCAGCTCAGATCACTAATGAGATAAATAACCTGAAGTGGTTTTCACCGTCTTCTCACATGATAAACAACCAATTTCTTCTGTTCCCTTATAAGTGCTTATTCATCCTTTACAAGCAACCAGAAATAGGTCCTGAGTCACATACAACAAGAGCAACATTACTGGCATTATGTAATGCATCGCACTCAAGCACAAGTTCCTAGTCCTTGTAGTTAAACCTCTTAGTAGTCAAAGAATAAGTTTTTTTTTTCCTGCCCTCAGTCACGACTGACAGGATTTCACTCACTCAACTCAGCTATACTCACGAGTTAGTGTGCAGGTACTCGAAGGTGAGCTGTGCACGGTTCAAGCTGCTGTAATTTGAATAGGCCATGGTCTGAAGCGGTTAACAGAGATAAACACTCTCTCAGTCACTTCTCTTCTTTACATACTTTCAATGTGATGTGACTCTGCAGCACCTAAAAAAAAAAAAACACACACACACCAAAAAAAACACTTTTTAATGAACACTTATGACTGTCGTTTGTTTCTGTGCATGCATATATATAAATAATCATCTCTCTCTCTCCATCAATCGCTTACTAACTTTTTAATATACATCTACTACTTGGCATTCTGATCATATGCATGATGTATTTGACATTCTCACTACATGTCATGTGAGAAAATGACTGAGATACAGTGTGAGCATGCTGTCCAACCTTGGATGATCAGCTAACAGGATGAATGAAGTTTAGTGTAAGCTGCAGGGTGGCCAACCACGCTGAGACAGTGGTGAAGAGCTACGCGGCTCTGCTGCACACGCCTTCTGGCCGCAGCGCGAGGCTACCGCATGCAGCAGGGCCCACTCATTCAACTTCACATCACTATAGGGTTATATTTATATATATATATATTTACATATCACACAGCGCGGTCTCAGGACTCACACGTTACCAGCAGCACTTCAGCAGGAGCAGTGCTCTCTTCACCTGCAGTCACTCCTCCACAAACAACACCGAAAGCCTAGTAACCCTAAGGGGTGGTCAAGTTATGGTCTGCCATTGCTTGCTACACCTAGTAGTAAAGCCATGTCCTCGGCTGCTAGCTCGCTAACAGGCGCTAACTAGTACTGCAATGCCAGTAGTACAGTTAGATTTTCAGAAACGTCCATTCAATATTGCAAACCATTTAACCTTCCGGGAATTGCCGTCGGCTCTTTCTGTCCACTCTGTTTTCGGTTGTCAGAAGTTGGTCGTGTTTATTTCTTGTCCGGGTGCACAAGCCCGACTCTCCGAAGGCCGCGAAAATTTACCACACGAGCTTCCTTCGTTGTCCTGCGCAAAAAAAAAAAAAAAAGGCTCACGAACGAAAGTCACAGACCTGCCCCTTCGACCGAGGCGCAGCCAATCACAGCGCGCCGTGTTCATCCCTGCGTGTTCGATTGGCCACTATGATAGTCAATCAATAAGGAAACGATTGGGGTTTTCATGGCGGAGTCGCGTGTGGCATGGAAAAGAAGAGGCGAGGTTTGTCTTTTCCTGGTGCATCACGAATGTCTGTGTAAATGCTTTACGTAGTTAGATTCAGACATAATCATTGATGATCATAGACATTTAAATTGTTATTTATTAAGGTTACGCATTATAGATCAGGTGTTCTGTCCATCCATGCTACCATTACTATCATTATTTACCTACAGTTCTTCGCAGGCAAAGACTGACATGCTTGAGAACTTCAGTTATTTTGTTAATTGTGTACCGAGAGCATGACTTAATATGGGGTATTTGTCTGTCAGACTATGCTACCCCTAAATTCTCCACTTTAAGTATATGCTATAATAATGTATCAAATAATCTCCACTTATGACATATCTTTTGATAGAGCCGCAGAATTGGGCAGAACATCAGAGTACACCAGAGTGTTTGCAGCTTCTTCACTTTTCTTCTGGGGTATCTTGAAGTGACGCTGCTGCATGTACAGTAGATAAGATTTGGCGTTGTCGTTCCTAAAGAGGAAGGTTGGGGTGGAGACATGGACCTAACCTTGACCGTGCATGGTCGACTGAACCCTTACACGTCCTGAGCTTGATCAGCAGTGTAACACCTATAGTGTTAATCTTAACATTCCTGATGAATGCTGATGAAGTGCATCCGTTATCTTTACTTAATGCTGTAAAACATTCTGCTCATGTCTGTGTATATGCATTTTTTTTTTATCACAACCTGGTTGAGCAGAAATAAACATTTGAGGTTGTCGCAATATAAAACGTAAGTGCTGTGTGAAAGAGAAAAAGAATGAGCCTTTATTTATCGCATATACTGTACATTACAGCAGGGTAAGTTTCTTTTCTTTATTTTTCCTCCACATATCCCGAACGGTTAGGAAGATACGGTGCCCTAGAGTGGACACATCATATATTTTTTTTTCTAGTTCATTCACTCATTTTGCTAAATCATGCAGATAATTGAATAAAACAAGCAAACAAACTAGAAAGATGTGCAAATGTGATACTTAATTCAACAACCTTCCAACATACTCAAAGCAAAGGGAATAAAAGAAGTAAATTATGCTTTTGAAATTACTCAAACTGAGGAAATGATGTCAGTAGGTATACACTCTCTTAATGTCAGGTTCACAGAAAAGGTGCACATGAATTGCTTCGTGTCCTAAAACGGTTATAAAATCTATAAATGTAGCTTCTTATTGAAATTGCTCTTTCCTGTCCTTCTGATGCAATGATAATGACTAAGATGTTGATACAGTTCCTCAATGTACACATAGTTTATGCACGTAAATTAACCAAAATGTAAGACCAACTTGTACCTTGTGCATACAAGTACCCAAATCAGACTAATTGTATATTATGTTTGTGAATTAAAAGAAATAACATGGGAAAGAATTGTATCTAGTTCATACACACTTCAAGTGATGTAGTAAAACATGGCCTTGATGTGTTTTTCTCCTTTTGTTCACTTTGGGGCTCCATGGCCAGCCCGTAGAGAAGGGCCTTAGTCAAGGGCTCAGAAATAGTATGGTCATGCAGTGCTGGGGTTTGAACACCTGAACTTCTGATTAATAACCATAAGCCTTAATCCTTGAGTCACCACTGCACTAACTGCTCAATTAACCCTTGTTCGTGGTTATTGTTTGAATTTGAGCACTGACCAGAGAAGACTGAAAGAGTAAATTGATCACAAAGGACACTTAGTAGAAGGCTTTAATGTATAGTACACCTGCTTTACAGCAAATCCATTCAACATAAATATACATTTACAGTGATTGATAAACAATAAGTGTTGTGCACTGGCCTTGGTGCAGTCCTCATCCTCATCACTCCAGCAGAGTTTCCTGTGAGGTCAAAGTAGAAATGAATCTTTGACTCAACTAATAAAAGCACTGATGTGCACATAATAAAACAATGCACATTTAGTTTGCACATGGACATATACATCCAGGTTTATTCTTATTACCTTTTGAGGATCAATTGCAAGGTGACGGCGTGACTTGGAGCAGGTAAGAGTTCCAAAAAAACACATGATCATGCAGAGAGCCAACAGCACAATGCTGACCAACAACAGGTGGTATCTAGCTAGAGCTTTTTCTTCCTGGTAGAGTGGGGAAAAAAGTAAGACGATAATACAATAACCTGACTCCGTTATTAACAACAAAATACTCTGTCATTTTTCAAGACCTGCAGCATACAGATTGAATAAAATACTGCACAGCTGAATAGTTATTTAGGGGAAAATCACTGATGAAGAAAAGAAAACAAAAGAGTCAAAGGATGCAAGAGTGGTGGTAAATTATTGAGATATATACACTTTATGGCCAAAGGTTTGTGGACACCTGACCACCACACCCAAATATGGCTCTTCACCAAGCTGTTGCAAAATTGGAAGCATTACAGAAGAAGTAGCACTACAGTTTACCTCCTCTGGAACTTAGAGGCCAAAACCTGTCCCAGCCTGACAAGGCTCCTGTGCACAAAGTGAGCTCCATAATGACATAATTCTCGAGTTCTTCCACTCCAACCTTAAGTGGACTACATAGAGCTCTGACCTCAACCCCACTGAACGCCTTTGGGATGAACACTGATTGCACCCCAGCTCTCCTCACCTGATATAAGCTAAGCACCTGATCTCACTAATACTTTTGTGGTTGATTGAGCAAATGCACATAGCCACATTTTAAAATCTAGTGGAAAGCCTTCTCAGATGACTGAAGGTTAAGTAAAACCACATGGGTGTGACTGTCAGGTGTCCACATACTTTTGGAGAGATATTTAAATTTCGAGCCTCTATCATAGTCTGACAATCTAAATTCTTTGTTATACCTGGATTCTATTTTCATCAGTGTATGTTTTATTATTGTCATTACTAGTAGATGAGGCCCTTCTCATCTACTAGTTGTATTTTGTCTTCATAAGAGAGCTGCCAGTTTGGGAGGGAATTAACATATTTCTTCCTACTATATTTACTATTCACCATGAGCACATGAGCTCATTGGTCCCAGTGACTGGGTAATGTCACTCATTCAACAGGGGAGGAGAAAGTTATATTATTGAGATGGGTAATTTTAGACATTTGTGCCAAGTCCAAATAATGTGATTTTGGTACAACCAAAAACATGGATGCCCATATGGATGGACGATGGAACAACCTCAGGCAAATATATTTACAAATAAAAAAAACTGGCCATTTTGACAAAAAAGAGAGCTTATTAATGGTTTGATACAACACCAGAAAACCCAAGCACCCAACTCAATTATATAGAACATAGTGCATCTCAGAGTGCCGATGTAGGGCACACAAGCACAAAACTCACTCACACACTGTGGGCAATTTGGAAATGCCAATTAACCTACCCTGCATGTTTTTTACATATTCTAGTTTTATCCTTTTTATACAGATACTGGAGCGTTTATTTTCATGAAGCATAATCACTGAAATTCGAACAATAAAAAAAAGCTTTAAAAGCTTTCATTTGACATGTACTAATCTAGTGGAAAAAAATCTCTGTGCACTGATGCAGTTTTTGTTTTTTACTCATACATCCTCAGTAACCACTTTATCATGTTCAGGGTTGCACTGGATGCAGAACCTATCCCCTGAACACTGTGAGGTGCAATGCCAGTCCATGCACATACATTTTCTCAATTTTCTATCACCAGTTCGCCTACCATAGGAAATGGGGAAGAATTTTAAGTCAACCCACATGGACCCAGAAAGAAGATATTAGAACTCCAAACAGACAATAACACCGCATTCAGCCAGGGACACTGTAGCTGGAGCACTGGAGCAACATGTGTGATATTTTCAAATTATATGTTATTTGTCTGCCCTATTTTGTGGTGTAATTGAACAAACGCTCCTTACACGATTTATATTCATCATGTTATACTTTTTCAATTTAGCATTAAATAATTTTACATTTTGTCACACATGAAATTATGAAACTGAAAGTTTATGTTTTAAGTATTTATGCATATTGATTATTTGTATATTATTCTCCAACAATATTTACTACAACATGTACTACTACATACATATGTTGATATGTTTTACCTGTGTGAGGAGGACCGTCAGTTTGGGGTCAGGAGTGAACTCAAAGCTGAGGCACGCTGGCGCATTAGAGCTCTTCTTATTTGATCCTATAGCAAGTGCCTTTACAGGAGACATGTTCTCTGGGTGTTTATTAGGTGGGCATGGTTGTGGTGATCTAAAAATAACATCAACTCAGCCTATAAATGTATAATGATAAAATATCCATGATGTATAGCTACTGTCTTTCAGCAGTGTTCTCTTACGTAGTTTGAGGTAGAATGTGACGTGGTGCTGTAATCTTCAGACAGGAGTAGGACTGGGACGTAGTTTGCATGTTAGAGGGCTTAGGGGTAGGTGCAGAATCAGTGGATGGTATATGATTCTGTACATCCAACAACAACGATATATTTAATGACTGTTTTCCAGCAGATCCTATGGACAGAAAATTGATCAATTGAAAAGCATTAGCAAATCCCTGAACATACACTAGCACTAGTTTGCATTCTGTTAAAGTCAGTATACATACCTTTCAGGCCTAACTGGCTTCCCAGTAATGTGCTACTAATGCTGTTTTGATCTAGGTATTCTCCAACATGCATTAGGGGCACCAGCAGAAACCTGCTAATCACTTCACTTTTTTGTTGTGTATTGTTAATCGGTTCATCTACGTGATGTAACAGCGGAGGGGAGTTCATATCTGGTGTCTCATTTAAAAGCTCTGTATCGTTTAACTGTGTGCAGAACTTCAAACGTGCAAGAGAACCCAGCAACTGATTCCAGTCCTAAAACACACATACAACAATAAAGGGTTGCCAGCAAACTCAATCTACGACAACACATTTGGGTAGATATGTCTGAATCAATAAATACTAAGCATAACAGTACAGTTACCATGTTTATGTCTGGGTTCTTGACGTCATGGTTTTGTAAGTATATCCCAATGCTAATGAAAGCTCCAGCTAGGACCAGCACGCACATGAAAAAAACAGCAACAGGCGGATGCTGTATAATTCGATTCCTCAGGTTTGTGATGGGATGCCATCGAGCCATCATGCAGTCCGATGCCCTCACTAAAGCTTAATGCTAAAACACACAACGTCAGACTTAAACACTGTCATAGTTTTGCTTTAATACACACACTGTAGGGAATATTTAATTTCTGGTGTATTCCATGATATTACGTGTGCACGAGAACAGAGTGCTTTCTTTCTTTGACCTCGACACGCTGCACTATCAGCAAACACAATCCTTGTGTTTCCGGGACGCATAATCTATGTTCAGGTCGTAAAACCGTTGGAGGCTCCTAACGAAGAACAACTCCCAAGCTCCTGTTTTTCTCCATGATTATCTTTTATAAACATTATGGACCAGATATAACCACCTGCTCTTTCTTTTGATACTTTTGTGTGTGTGTGTGCATATATAGACTCCTGTTTTCCACAATAAACTTTGAACGTCTCACTGAGCACTGGTCTGTGTGATTCATTGAGGGGTTCCCTGGATCCAGGCGGGACAGCAGAATACAGGCGGAGCACTGAGTAGACAAAAAGGGGGTCTACCAAAAACCAATGAATCCTTACAATCTGGGGGCTCTGTCCGTGATACCTCTAATCAGGTGAGTGCTGCTTTTTATTTTTCTCTATAAGTATAGAGCAAGCACATTCTCCTGGTTTTTGGTATCGGGACCACGTACTGTAAAGGGGGAGGATTGTCTTGTGGCTTTGACGCCAGTATAGCGCGCGCTCGCTTCTGAACGGTTCCTTGAACTGAAGCATAGTGTGGAAGCTGTATTCTGCTGCCCGCTCTTTGTTGTTTTTATTGAATTATTGTGTGTTGTTTGTTGAAGATATTGGTTCTTTCTGTCGCGGGTTAATTCACATTTATAAAATGGTTAAAAAGACCACCACTACTTATCCAAAATCCTTTTGTGAGCTGCCCATCTGTGCCTATCTCCCCCGTACCCACAAAACCGTGCTCACCTTCGTCGGAAGTGTGTGCCTCAGGAAAGGGAAAGACTCCCAAGAGGGTGTTGGGACGATCTCCTGACAGCCCTCTTTCGGATGATCCCGAGGATACTGATGGTGAGGATTTTGATAACCCGGACGATGAAGGTCCGGATGAGAGGTCTCGCCCCAAACCTCGACAAGAAAACACTGCGCTTGTTTTCTCCATGGGACCAAAGGGTCCAAAAATCCTTCCACCATCCGTAAGCACGCTGAAGGACATTATTAAGATGCTCCCTTCTCCCAACAAATCTTTGCATTTTGTTGATATGCTGATAAAGGCTTCCAGTCATTGTCAGCTCGTGGGTGCGGATTATCGCTTTATTTTGCAATCAGTTTTGGGAGATGGGTACGATGAGGCTTGATAAAAACTGTTAAATGCTTAGACCCTAAAGCAGACAAATTGGCTGTAGTGAAAAAAATTTAAGACATAGACGAGGGAGGAGGATGAAAAAAGAAGGAATATGACTTTCTTTGGGGTAATTCTAATGAGGCTATGAAGCTTATAAAAAAACGAGCTAACTGCCTATCTTCTCAGACGTCAACAAGCTAGTCAAGATCTGTCACAGGTAACTAATTGTAGAAAAGAAAAGAGTGAGACTACATCCAAGTTTCTCGAGAGGTTCCGAGAGACCTGGACCCCTTTTGGTGGTATGCCCCTGCATGAGGTAGACCCTAACCCACTCTTCCTCACCACCTTCTTGAATAATTGTCGACCAGAAATCGTGAAAATTTTAAAGTTTCAATTGTCAGATCGTTCTACAACGACTATTAAAAGATTGGGCGAGCATGTGAGAACAATGGAAGGAGATGGTATTTTAGAAAATAAACAAGTGGCATGTTTGTCTGTGGAGAGTGAAGGATACAGAGGAGGCCGTGGAAAAGGTAGAGGACGTCTGCAGGGTCAGAGCGCACCCCGTAGATCTGGTCATTGTTATTATTGTAATAAAGAAGGTCATTGGTTTCATGAATGTCGCACTAGGGCCCGAGATGAGGGATATGGTGGACAAAATGTGTATAACCAATTGAATGATGGTCAGTGGCATGATTCTAATGAGGTGTTTTCTCCTAATCCTTCCCAGCAGCCGCCGCAGAGAGTGCAACAACAACAATATAGGCCCAATCCCTTCTCAGGGATGCAGGTGGGAGTTCCAGCCCCGCGATGTTACTTTGTACTTTCGAGTCACCTCAGGTTAATGAGTTGCCCTTCATTGAATTGTGTATAGATGGTTCTGTATTCTCTTTTTTGGTGGATACGGGAGCTACAATGTTGTCTTTGGGTCGTGATTATGAGGGTCCGCTCTCGAATAAAAGTATCAGCTCTGTGGGAATTGAAGGGGTTGCTCAACGAAATTATTTCACTCCTCAGTTAACTGTAACATGTCCTTTAGATAAGGGAATTCATTTCTCTCACTGTTTTGTCTGTATGCCTGATTGTCCTTTTAATCTGTTAGGTTGCAATTTAATGAGCAGGCTACATGTCTTTGACTTTTTCTGGCGCGAAACTCACTGTTGAAGTGCCCGATTCAGTTCCTTTCTCCCACCTCACAAATATGCGTGTAAAATAATTGTTTCCTTTCTTCACAGAACAGCTCTCTTCCTGCTGCCCTTGAATGTGTGCCGAGCAGTCTGTGGGCTGAGCATAAGGATGAGGTGGGGTTAGTACACTGCATTCCCTATGAAGCTAAATTAAAACATTCGCAACCTGTGTACATCAAACAGTATCCACACTCCGAGGCCAAGGTCTCAGGAATAGATGAAATTTTGAGCTCACTGCTCAAGCAGGGTGTTGTTAAAGCATGTGTAAGTTCTTACACACCTTACATGTGTAACACACCTGTTAATCCAGTACCAAAACCTGATGGTACGTGGAGATTTACACAAGATTTGAGGAAAATAAATGACATAATTATCCCTGTTGCACCCGTTGTGCCTGTTGTGCTGTCCATTGTCTCCTCTATACATTGTCATCATTCGCATTTCTCTGTTATTGACCTTTGCTCTGCCTTCTTCAGTGTTCCTGTGGAAGAGCAGACAACCATTGTTCACCTTCACACACAGGGGGCGTCAGTTCACCTGGTCTTGCGATTTTATTGACTCGCCTGCTGTTTTTTCGGCTGTAGGAAGAGATGCACTTGGTGATCTAACTCTCCCCACTGATTCTGTTGTCCTATTGCACGCAGATGACTAACTGGTGTCCGCCGCTTCGCCTGCCGTCTGCGAAGAAGCCACCATTTGTCTCCTGAAACACCTGGCACGGAAGGGTTTCAAGGTATCAAAGACTAAATTACAGTTTTGCAGAGACACTGTAAAGTACCTGGGTTTTGAACTCTCCCAAGGCCAAAGAAGGCTCTCAAAGGAACGAATCCAGGTTATTCTCGACACTAAACATCCCAGCACTAAACATGCTCTCATGGCTTTCCTGGGACTGGTCAACTACTGTTGTCAGTGGATTCCTGACTGCTCATTCTACGACAAACGCATCAGGACAGCCATCTCACACAAAGATCCGCTCCAACAGCCTCTGACATGGACTGCTGACATGATTGAGGCATACCAGGAACTGAAAAAGGCCCTGTGCTCCGCTCCAGCACTGGGCCTGCCTAACTATCAAAAACCGTTCCGTCTCTACGCCTGTGAGCATGGGGGCACCGCTTCTGCTGTATTGGCACAGGAGCATGGGGGGGGGGATGAGACCATGTGCTTTCTTATCTAAAACTTTAGATGCTGTGGCACAAGGTTTGCCTTCCTGTCTCAGGGCTGTGGCCGCCTGTGCGGTGATGGTACAAGATGCTGAGAAAATTGTTCTCTCTCATCCTTTAATTTTGTATTCTCCACATCAGGTTAAACAGGTGCTACAGAACCTTCAAACACAACACATGACGGCTCAGAGACGGTCTGGGTATGAGATTATCCTGTGTTCTACAAGTAACTTAGAGATAAAATCCACCTCTTCTTTTGACACCCTCGGATATGCTCTGACACGCTTAATCAATGCACAGGACGACACGCTAGTAGACACAGATCATGACTGTTGTTCAGAGATTATTCACTCCACTAGTATACGTCCTGATCTGTCTTCTACTCCATTAACAACTGGTGACACTTTGTAGATGGTTCTTGTTCAAAACCGTATGACGGGAAGTTTCTCTGTGGTTATGCTGTGTGTGCGCTGCCAGATATAACCATTGAAGCTTACTCTCTCCCTTTCTCATCTGCTCAGGCAGCTGAACTTTTTGCTCTAACCCGTGCGTGCGTTCTTTCTGAAGGAAAAGAGGTCACTATATACACTGATTCTCATTACGCTTTTGGTATCGCTCACGACTTTGGCCGCATCTGGCAATCCAGGGGTTTTCGTTCTGCTGAGGGTAAGCCTATTTCTCATTCTTCCCTTGTTCAGGATTTAATAGATGCATGCCATTTACCTAGTACTCTCGCTATTGTAAAAACTAAGGCTCATTCCTCTGGTGACTCTATGGAAGTGCGAGGTAATTCGCTAGCTGATCGTATTGCTAAAGAAGCGGCCCGAAAACAGATTTTCTTTCCTGATTCAAATTCTGATCTGATCAATACATCTCTTCTTGCTAGTTCTTTGATTCCCGATTTAGATTTACAGTGGTGTGAAAAACTATTTGCCCCCCTCCTGATTTCTTATTCTTTTGCATGTTTGTCACACAAAATGTTTCTGATCATCAAACACATTTAACTATTAGTCAAAGATAACACAAGTAAACACAAAATGCAGTTTTTAAATGGGGGGTTTTATTATTTAGGGAGAAAAAAAATCCAAACCTACATGGCCCTGTGTGAAAAAGTAATTGCCCCCTGAACCTAATAACTGGTTGGGCCACCCTTAGCAGCAATAACTGCAATCAAGCGTTTGCGATAACTTGCAACGAGTCTTTTACAGCGCTCTGGAGGAATTTTGGCCCACTCATCTTTGCAGAATTGTTGTAATTCAGCTTTATTTGAGGGTTTTCTAGCATGAACCGCCTTTTTAAGGTCATGCCACAACATCTCAATAGGATTCAGGTCAGGACTTTGACTAGGCCACTCCAAAGTCTTCATTTTGTTTTTCTTCAGCCATTCAGAGGTGGATTTGCTGGTGTGTTTTGGGTCATTGTCCTGCTGCAGCACCCAAGATCGCTTCAGCTTGAGTTGACGAACAGATGGCTGGACATTCTCCTTCAGGATTTTTTGGTAGACAGTAGAATTCATGGTTCCATCTATCACAGCAAGCCTTCCAGGTCCTGAAGCAGCAAAACAACCCCAGACCATCACACTACCACCACCATATTTTACTGTTGCTATGATGTTCTTTTTCTGAAATGCTGTGTTACTTTTACGCCACATGTAACGGGACACGCACCTTCCAAAAAGTTCAACTTTTGTCTCGTCGGTCCACAAGGTATTTTCCCAAAAGTCTTGGCAATCATTGAGATGTTTTTTAGCAAAATTGAGACGAGCCTTAATGTTCTTTTTGCTTAAAAGTGGTTTGCGCCTTGGAAATCTGCCATGCAGGCCGTTTTTGCCCAGTCTCTTTCTTATGGTGGAGTCGTGAACACTGACCTTAATTGAGGCAAGTGAGGCCTGCAGTTCTTTAGATGTTGTCCTGGGGTCTTTTGTGGCCTCTCGGATGAGTTGTCTCTGCGCTCTTGGGGTAATTTCGGTCGGCCGGCCACTCCTGGGAAGGTTCACCACTGTTCCATGTTTTTGCCATTTGTGGATAATGGCTCTCACTGTGGTTCGCTGGAGTCCCAAAGCTTTAGAAATGGCTTTATAACCTTTACCAGACTGATAGATCTCAATTACTTTTGTTCTCATTTGTTCCTGAATTTCTTTGGATCTTGGCATGATGTCTAGCTTTTGAGGTGCTTTTGGTCTACTTCTCTGTGTCAGGTAGCTCCTATTTAAGTGATTTCTTGATTGAAACAGGTGTGGCAGTAATCAGGCCTGGGGGTGACTACAGAAATTAAACTCAGGTGTGATAAACCACAGTTAAGTTATTTTTTAACAAGGGGGGCAATCACTTTTTCACACAGGGCCATGTAGATTTGGAGTTTTTTTTCTCCCTTAATAACGTAAACCTTAATTTAAAAACTGCATTTTGTGTTCAATTATGTTATCTTTGACTAATAGTTAATGGTTTTTGATGAGCAGAAACATTTAAGTGTGACAAACATGCAAAAGAATAAGAAATCAGGAAGGGGGCAAATAGTTTTTCACACCACTGTATTGTCTTTACAAGCTTCAGCCACGCCGAATGATTCCTCTTTTTGGCAAGCTCAGGGTGCCTACGTTGCTTCTGATGGTTTATGGTATTGTGCTGATGGCCGTTTGTGCCTGCCGTCTCATTGTCTTCCGTTCCTCATGCGCGAGTTCCACGGTGTTACACATCGCGCACGAAGGGGGGTTAAGGAAGATATGAAAAAACTCTTTTGCATAGCTAACATGCTTGGAACAATTGATTCATTAATATCTAGATGCTTAGTGTGTGCTCAGAATAATGTGACAAAGGGTTTAGGTAAACACAAAAATCGTCCTTTACCTACTGCCCCGTTTGCAGAGTGGCAAATTGATTTTACACATATGCCTGCATGTGGCCCATTCAAATCTTCTGGTTTTGGTAGACAAGTTTTCTAGGTGGGTGGAAGCTTTCCCGTGTGCTCGAGAGAATGCAAAGGTGGTGACCCGGGTCCTAGCGAAAGAAATAATACCTCGTTATGGCGTTCATGCTATTGACTCAGATAAAGGAACACCTTTTACATCACAGGTAACACAGAATTTGTGTAAATATCTTTCACTGTCCTGGCATTTTCACATTCCTTATCATCCACAGTCATCAGGTATAGTAGAAAGAACAAATAGGACACTTAAACAAAAATTGACTAAAGCAATGCAAACTATGGGGAGTAAAACCTGGGTTGATTTGTTATCTGCTGTTCTAGCTGAAATGAGAATGACACAGAGAAAAGATGTGCACATGTCACCTCATGAAATTATATTTGGCAGACCTTTTCCCGTGCCATGGAGGAAAGGTAAACCCGCGATAGGAACAACTGATCTTGATGTACATATTGCTGAATATTCTGCTGCTCTAATAGACACCCTAATTAAACATTATGAACAAATTGCTGATGTGACTCCAGTACCCTCAACAAAACCCACACATCCTTTTAATGTGGGAGATAATGTTCTGGTAAAATCTTTGACCCTGAGATTGTAAATATGACGGAGCAGCAGAGATAGTCGCAATCACTCGTACTGCTGTCCTAACTAATCTTTTTCCACAGTGGATCCATGCTACTAGGCTGAAGAGATGTCCTGTCGGCGTGAGATCAAAAGATGAATAAATGCTTGTGTATTATTATCTTTCTTTCTTTGTGATTTTTAGTTTTCTAGACTAGAAGACATGCTGCAGTGATGACCAACCGGTGACATGATACAGAGGGGAGGACGTGACACAGAGGGAACGTCTTCAATTGCCACGGGACGACTTCACATTAGTGTATCATTCCTGGTGGTGTCTTAGCGCCTCGTGAGGTGGGCGAGTGCAGATTGGGCGTGCCTGCACTCTGAGCACTGTAGCGTTAAGAAAGGCAATAGTTCACCACTAGTAGTTATTTATGTGTCAGACCTGTTGTCACTTTAGTCCATGCATTCTTCACTGTGTGCAAAATCTTTTGTACAGTATAAGTATGTTTCAGGTTATGTTCCTGTGCCACGTCCGACGACCTATTATCCGCCGGGGACTTCTGGAAAGCTCTGAGTTTTATTCAACGATGTTTCTTATGAATAAAAGGGGGGAATTGTAGGGAATATTTAATTTCTGGTGTATTTCATGATATTATGTGTGCACGAGAACAGAGTGCTTTCTTTCTTTGACCTCGACACGCTGCACTATCAGCAAACACAATCCTTAGTATAATCTATGTTCAGGTCGTAAAACCGTTGGAGGCTCCTAACGAAGGACAACTCCCAAGCTCCTGTTTTTCTCCATGGTTATCTTTTATAAACATTATGGACCAGATATAACCACCTGCTCTTTCTTTTGATACTTTTGTGTGTGTGTGTGTGTGCATATATATACTCCTGTTTTCCACAATAAACTTTGAACGTCTCACTGAGCACTGGTCTGTGTGGTTCATTGAGGGGTTCCCTGGATCCAGGCGGGACAGCAGAATACAGGCGGAGCACTGAGTAGACAAAAAGGGGGTCTACCAAAAACCAAGAAATCCTTACACACACACAAGGTTTTTTTCAGGAATTTGTTGAATATCAGGATAAGATTTCAAGGTACTTCATCTGCTAAAATGGTTCTACTTTGGAATCATTCTTCACATAACTTAAACTTATACATTTTTAAACAACAAATAAGTCGTCAACTAGACAAACCAACCAAACTGTACTCTGCTTTGCTTATGAATAGCCAGAGAAACATAAATATAATCTTTACCTGGAAGTGTGTGTTTTGTTCCCTACCATGGACACCGCTTCCAGAGTGTATCCTGTCTTGTGCCCTAAGTTCCTTGGAAGATCTCTATGATAGATCATGGATGAAAATAAAGAATCAGGACATAATGGTTCACACAGGTTGTGTAGATTAATGTGCATGTTCAAGAGTAGGTTTACAATCAATGTCTGCAAGTCTTCTAGTACCTGCCTTTGCTACAGTAAGATTTGAACAATGCATTTTAGGGAGTTTGGCACAGGTACAGGTGAGAGCGCTACAGATAATAATGACAAAAAATGATAGATAAATAGAAAAAAAATAGCCATAGGCAAACAAGCAAATGGTCTAAATTTTACCAAGGACTTCTCTGTATACTGTATAAGTGTGACACATGGGGAAAAAGTAAGTTTCAGGACTAATATTGTTATTCTGATGTTATAAACTTATGGCTCCTTAAAAATATGGATATCAAAATTTTCTAATTTAAGTAATTTAATATAGCTTATGTTTTAAAATTTTTATGTTTAGTGACTTATTCACTTAATGTACACAATCCAAGGTAATGGTTTGCTCACACACTTAATCCAATTGAAAAACTGGTCATGCATTTACAGTAAATACGTACAAATTCACTGAAACATTTTAGTACTGATTTTAGGGTTGTTAATGTAATTATTATGATGTTATGTATACAGTAGTACTGTGCAACCGTCTTCGGCACCCTTGTTTTTTCTTTCTTTTTTTCCCCTTAAGCATAGTTTGTTATGCATGTTTAATTTATGACTTACTTAATTCAGACCCAAAAAATTCTGATTTCCAATCATTAGCATTTCAGCAAAAAAAAAAAATAATAATTACTTTCCTGCAGGAAAATATGTGTAGGCCAGAAAATAAAACAGCATGTTATGTAAAAGACAATTTGTAAGACAAAAAAAAAACTATAAAAGAAAGCAGCTGGATTTTGCATGAAAAAAAGAATCAGGTGTAACAAAATCCTCAGAGGACTGTGACTGGTTCTGCAGGATATTCAGGAAAACTAAGCAGCTAATTTTATTATTAAACTGCACACATTTATATTTTAAGTAAAGGGTTGTCACACTAATTATTGACTTTGTTTCATTAATTACTGTTTACTGCTTATACAATATTTTTTTTAACTTTGTTTGAAGATGCCCTTGCTTTACTGCACTTATTTGTATGTCCGTAATATATATATATATATATATATATATATATATATATATATATATATATATTAATATAGTGTTTTTTCTTTATTGTATTTGATTGGAACACATTGATGAAAAAAGATTTTCATTAATTGCTTGCAAGTGGTATGAGTGAGATTTTAGTTTTCTATTCTGCTTCACCAGAATATGTATGCACATGAATGTGGCCAAATAATAGTTCCTCTTGGCTTCCAATCCTTCACTTATTGTTGTGCCAACACACCTTTTTATCGCCATCTTACAGTAGGTCCTGGAATTATGGGATAAGCATTTCCAACTATATGTATACTCTAGTAGATTCAATGCTGATTTACAATCTGGCATGAGGAATAGCACACTCCTACTGAATACATGCTTTGACTGAGAACACACTGCCACTGACTGAGACAGGAACTCTCTCTCTCTCTCTCTCTCTCTCTCTCTCTCTCTTCTGATGGTTTGTGCCTCTGCTCTTAGCACTCAGTATACAACACAGGGAAGTCCAGTATACTAACAACAACTGTTGACTCTTCAATACCAGAGGCATTTCACTTGATATCCTCACATTTGTTTACTTGATGACCCAACACCATGTACTCCATGACTAAACTAACTACAAGAAAAGTGCAGTCAGCTTTTTACTTATCCTCTGCTAAGGATAAGTAGATGAACGGCTAAGCATTTCGCTAGTAGTCTGAGAACAACATCCTAACAACATCCTAAAAATGTAACTTCATATACTTGCTTAAATGGTTGTCCATATACTGTAAGCTTGCCTTCAGCTGGTCTTTGCCTTAAAAAATATTCTCTACGTTGCATGTTCACTTCCTGATGCGGAAGAAGTCTTTAGTGCAAGTTTCAAAATAAAGGTCCCCCCCCCCCCAAGTTTTGGAGGCCAGTAGTGGGGTTCAGTAACCAGTTGATGTTAGCCAACATACTGGTTCGTTCTTTGTAAATGATGTTACAGAAAGAGTATCTTGAAAGTTCATTACATTTCTACCAGGGTTGAGGATTTGATTCCCACCTTGGGTCTGTGCACATGGAGTTTGCATATTCTCCCGTGCTCGGTGGATTTCCTCGATGTACTCCGGTTTCCTCTCATAGTCCAAAGACATGCGGATTAGCCTAATTGGTGTTCCCCTTTTTGTGGGTAATTGTGATGGAAAATTAGAACTAAATCTGGAACTTGATGTTTAAAAAACACATACGGATGTGATCGTTAGCTGTCTATTTTGAGGATTTGTCTTGGACACATAGATCAGTGGTGGGCGGCACAGTGGCTTAGTGGGGTTAGCACTGTCGCCTTGCACCTTTAGGGTCCAGGTTTGAGTCCTGCCTCAGAGTGGTGGGAATGGAGTTTGCATTTTCTCGCCATGCTTAGTGGGTTTCCGCCTCATAGTCCGGATTCCTCCCAATGCAAAAACATGCAGATACGGTTTATTTGCGTTCCCAAATTTCCCGTAGTGTGTGGATGAGCATGAGAGTCGAAATGAGAATTGGCATGCCGTCCAGGTTGTACCCCACCTCGTGCCCTAAGTCCCTCGGCCCCGTGACCCTGTGACAGGATAAAACGGTATAGATGATGAGTGAGTGAGTGAGTGAGTGAGATTAGTGGTTCCCAACTCGAGACCCACTGCTAGCAGTTTCTCAGCTCTCATCACACTAGTGATGGGTCGTTCATGAACGATTCGTTCTTTTTGAACGAACCTTTAACATGACTCAGATGAATGAGTCATCTAGGAGAGTGATTCATTTTCTATTGGGCGCACATGCGCAACGCATCGCACAAACTCCGTATGTTATATACAGGAAACAGTATTAAATGATTCTCAGCAATAAGTCTTCAAGTCTCGAGTCGTTCGTTCTTTTAACACGTGACACCCATAGACGCTATGCAGTACAGTACACAGGAAACAGTATTGAACGATTGTGCTAGTGTGTCTTCGAGTCTCGAGTCGTTCATTCTTTTGTCACATGACTCCCATTGATGCTATGTGGTGGTGCAATAGATTAAAAAGAACGAACGAGTCAGATTGGAAGGTTTAAGAGGTGAGTTAGTGATTCTGTTTATTATAATATGTCCTTAGTTACATTGTAATATTTTCATAACTGGAACTATAGCCAAAATTTGTGTATGTAGACGTATTGGGGGTATTTTTATTGAAAACGCAACATTTCAATATATTTCTGATCAAATGAACCAAATGAACGAAATGACTCAAAAAAAGATTAGTTAATTTTGATGAACGAGATTCAAAGAACCGAGTCACTAAAATGATTCGAACTTCCCATCACTACATCACACCTGATTTAACAGATTAATTATTTAACAGGCGGCACGGTGGTGTAGTGGTTAGCACTGTCGCCTTGCACCTCCAGGGTCCGGGTTCGATTCCCGGCCAGGCTCAATTCCCGTCTCTGTGTGCATGGAGTTTGCATGTTCTCCCCTTGGTGGGTTTCCTCCGGGTACTCTGGTTTCCTCCCACAGTCCAAAGACATGCAGATTAGGCTAACTGGCGTTCCTAAATTGACCATAGTGTGTGAATGTGTTCGTGTGTGTGTGTGTGTGCTCTGCGATGGATTGGCACGCTGTCCAGGGTGTACCCTGCCTCGTGCCCTGAGTCTCCTGGGATAGGCTCCAGGTCCCCGCGACCCTAAATACAGGATAAAGCGGTACAATTATTTAACAGCATTTACTTAAAAGAAGTGAGTGTGACAGAGCAGGGTACATGCGACGTGGTCCACCAGGAGCCAAAGATACAGGATTTGTGTTGCATTCACCTAGTGTTCATACTACAGAACAAAAAATGTAACCGTAACATTCCAAAAGTACCTAAAAAGCAAAAAGGCCTGAATAATAATAAGAGGTGCCATTGAAATGAGTGAAATAAACATTTTTGAAATTCAGACCCTTTATTTTGAAAAAGAATCGACATCCGGAAGTGCGAGTGTAGCTGCTTTCAACAAAGATCCCGGGTTCAGTTATTGGCTAAGAGTGTATAGTTGGAGCTACATAACCTAATTCAAGGTGAGGAATAATGATGTTAGTGAGCGGATTACATGTTGCATAGTTAGTAAAAAAAAAAAAAAAAAAAAAGCTTGTGCGAAATAGAGGATCTTGCGTGAATCTTGCAAACAGAACAATTGCCCCAGCTCGTCGCTCGCTAGCTAAAGTAGATACCGGGGATTAGCACTTAATGCTAAAGCCGCATGTTGTTTGTGTAAATACTGCGGTGTGCGTTACTGTGCTGGGTTTATATACTGTAACAAAGTGTAAAATGTAAAAATCTATTTTATTAATGTCAGGTTTATTACAGGTAGTGTTATTCGTGTCTATTTCTTGTTAACTTACTCCCTGTGTTGTTCACGGCGTTTAACCGCACTTCAGCACAGAGAGTAAAATCAGACAATGCAGATGAAGTGCATTATGACTGTGTTATTAATCTTACACTCTTCTGTCTCCAGACATGTCTTCTGACCCTCTGAAAAAGCGCAAGACTAAAGTGATCCGGAGTGATGGAGGCACTCCAGAACCTAAACGGGTTCGAGGTGAAGGAGACCAGGTCAGTGTTTAACTCTGTTTTAGAGACTCCATCATGCCAAAGTCTTTAAATGAAAAGCATGATTATTCCGGATGGACTGTAGTAGTAAACAGGGGTGAGAGTCACCAGGGATCACCCAATACGATATTATCACGATACCTCGGTGCCGATCTGATCTGCGGTGCAATTCTGTAAGTATCACAGTTTTATACATATCCCGATATTAAATCTCTTTTCAAATTTTGGTACAATTCTGTACATTATTTCACAAATTCAACTTTTGGGAACTATCGGATAGAACAATGTGCTTCCTGCCAAGGTGAGAATGTGAGGTGATATCAAAAGGTTTTCAGATTAGTTTTATAACACCCCAACAGATCGCAGCACAAGGCTGCACACACAGTCACAGGAAGCACCGACCTTTATAAGTCAATGTGCCAAAAGACATATCGCAAGTTGTGCAACTGGTCTTGTTCTGACCATCCGCGTTATCACGTCTGCTGTTTCATCATGGACAGCAAGCAGAACAAAGAGCAAACGTAAAATTCTGCGTGAAACTGGGTAAATCTACTACATTGATGTTTGACATGATTCTGCAAGTTTACAGCGATGCTGCAATGAGTCTTTTGAGGTGTTTTGAGGGGACGCGTGCTTCAAGAGCGGTAGAACATCACTGGAAGACGAGGTCAGGAAGATCTTCAACCAGCTCAATTCTAGAAAATGACAAAGCCATTCAGCAATTGCACGATGATTGTGGGAGAACAATTCACAACTCAGCTGCCATTGTCGATGTGTCATACGGAACAGTCCAGGCAGTCCTCACATGTGATTTGAACAATCGCCGTGTTGCTGTGAAGTTTATCCTCAGATTTTTTTCTGAGTTTGAAGAAAAAGGCTGATCAGAGGCTTTTTATTGTGCACAACCTTGGATAATATAACACTATAAAAATGCATTTCTGTTGCAAGGACCATATTGTAGAGCATTGGGTGCGTCCGTTTTTCTTTCTATAAATATTTAAAGACCAGTTTGCAAGATAATTTTAAATCATCAGTTTGGAAAAAAACTGGCAATATTTATACTTTTGTTCCCAAGTATGCACATTTTAAAGCAAAAATGTAACTTTCATGTTTTTTTTTGTTTAGTTTTTTTATGTCTTTACAGTACCCAAAATCTCAACCAAATACATCTTTAGGTTATCAGTTTTGCTCTGTAACTGTGATTTATCTGTTGCTTGTAAAGATCCTAGCTAGAAACATAATCAAGACACTAATGCAGTCGCCTCAACTTGCTACTACAGTACATCCGGAATCAGACAAATCAATAAAATGTTTTATGATGCATGTTACTAAGATATCTAAGAGAAGTTCTTATATGTTAGAAACAGGTTGCTAAGATTCCAGACTTATTTTATGTTAACTGTTATTGATAGGCAGGGGTTCCAGTTCTGCTCGGCCCTGTTGGCCAGAAGAAGCTGTTGTCAGTGAGGACTCAGGCTCATGTAGTATGAAATACTTCAGTCTCTAAACCACTCTCACTTTTCTCTCTATACATACACTCGGTGAGAGAAGGGTGTAACTGCACAAGATGGTTCTCTGCATCTGACTAGACCGGAAATAGACCGGCTTGTGGATAGGAAGGAATGCGCACACACTGTCTATTCACATTGTCCATGCATCTCTGACTAAATGTGCCTTCATTAGGATGTGCGAACATATAATGAAGAGGTGGAACTGGAGGGTCGAGACCCTGAACAGGATTACGCCCTGTATAAGAACACATGTGAGGCGCTGGCTACACTAATGGGGGAAATCCAAGAACTGAAAGCCAGTGGAGCAAAAGAAGGGGTGAGTACTTGAACAACTATTTTGAGTGAAAGAGTATAACTCAAGCAAACGTTCCACTGATTGTGTGTGCATCCAGAGTGTAGAGGTCGAAGCAAAACGCAGGCAGGGATGTGTTCACTTTATAACCTTGAAGAAGCTGAATCGTCTGTCACACATGAGGCTGAAGAAAGCACGGGATCAGACACATGAGGTACACACACACACACACTGCTCTGTCTTTTCATTTTTGTCTAATTTCTAGTGCACCTACAGTATATGGAGGTGTGTTTATTTGTTTTGTAGGCGAAGCAGAAAGTGGACGTGTTACACCTACAGCTTCAGAACCTTCTCTATGAAGTCATGCATCTTCAGAAAGAAATCGGCAAATGCCTCGAGTTCAAGTAAGTAACAAGGTCGTTGTTTATCTTGATTGAACGTAGGTTTCTTAAATAGCATGTTAACATCAGCCATGCTGCATGATTGGGCTGAATTTCTTTTAAAATAACAAAAAAAATGTAATTAGTGTAGCAGTGTGTGCAGTAAGGAATATGTCAAAATGAAATACAATGAAATTGCTTTGTTTTTGTGCAAGCCAAGAGTGTTAAAAAGTTAAAAGTACTGACAGGATTAAAATTCCTAAATAGGAAAACAGTTTATTGAACATGTATCTGTTGGACAGATGATCAATTGGAGGGTGTTATCTTTTATTCTTTCCATGGAATTAATGTATACAGAAGAAGATTTATACATATATTTTTGCATTTTATTAAAGGTAATCCTAAAATGAAAACTGTAAAACTCCTTACCTTTAAACAACTTATTTAAAAATTTTTTTTTAATTGTTCTTTTTTTTTTTCTAATTCTTTTGAATATGTGCATGTGTAGGTCCCAGCATGAAGAGATCGATTTAGTCAGCGTTGATGAGTTTTTTAAGGAGGCCCCAGCTGAAATCTCCCGCCCTAATCTCACCAAAGACGACCCTCACCAGCTCACACTCGCTCGACTGGACTGGGAACTGGAGCAGAGAAAGAGGTGACAAACGAACAGAAATAACCACGCCCCCTACACAATCTGTCATCATGCACACATGTATACAGCGGAATTAGGACTGTTCAAGTTTTTGAACAAGTAAATCCAAATATGGTTTTAAAATTCTTAGAAAAAATACATTTGATCTAGTTTTTAACTAACAAAAATGCTTCTCGCCATGAATATAGCCATAGAAACTGGCATGGCGTTAAAAAAGAAAGAAAGAATTAGGACTGAGCACATCATCACAATTTTTTTTTTTTACTTGCAGTTATGTAAGTGTGATCACCTACAATAGAAATCTTTGTGTTATTGTTTTTATTGAATATGCATAATACAACATGCTTCATATTTACATGTTTTCGCTGAATTTGGTGTGTGTGTGTGTGCGTGTGTGTATGTCTAATCACGTTTAATCGTGGTCACGCATTTAAATCATTCATTAGATGACAGTGAATAGGAACTGACAAAAAAAAATCCTGTTTAGAATTTTAGCTGCTATCATGTAACCCTACAGTGTGGAGGGTTTTAAGAGCGACTTGATCGATTAGGATTTGGTTGTTGTTTGTATTTTAGGTTGGCTGAACAGTATAAAAGCTCACTGTGCTCTAAGGAAAAGATCTTGAAAGGAATTGAATTGAAGAAGGAGTACCTGGGCAGTCTTCAGCCAGGACTACAGGCCATCATGCAGGTAAGTCTCGGCAGATGCGAACAGGGATTAATCCCAGGTTTTAATAGCGTCCATAATTTGTTCTATTTCTAAAGGAATAAATCCAAACGTGTCCAGCTTGCTTGGACTAAGCTTGGTATTACATTTACACTGATTGTTGACTGAATGTATTAGCTATTCTGGAATTATTAGTGAATCTATTATGAGTGCTGAAGAAAAGAAAACCGATTGACCAACCTCTCTCACGCTTTCACTCTTTCTTTTTCTCAGGCGTCTTTGCCCGTGCAGGAGTACTTGTCCATGCCATTTGAGCGTGTGCAGAAACAGGTTGAAGTTGCACGGCACCTTCCTCCTCCTCTGTATGTGCTGTTTGTGCAGGCCGGTGCTTATGGACAAGCCTGTGGTAATGCAGATGTTTCTCTTACAGAAAACACACTTCCTTTTTTTCCCTCTTCTCCAGCTGTCAAGTAGTGATCTGAAAATCCTAAAAAGTGAAAAAATGGCAGAGCTGATTTTGTCCATTTGATAAATGTGGACATGTGTGTTTGTGTTTCAGATAAGAATCTGTCTGTGTCTATCAGTGGAGATGTGGATGAAGCCAAGGCGCTGTCTCGACCCCCCGAGGACTCTCAAGGTAAAAAATGTGCCGTTTGTAAAATGCTTTTGGTTTGCTCTTCTTAGCTCCTAACGATAAACTCTTATAAAAAGTCAAAATGATTTATTGGCTGTTTTTTTTTTTCCCTTAAGATGATGAGAGTGACTCTGATGCAGAGGAGGAGCAACAGAACACTGTAAGGACTCATTTTGCCCTTTCTGTTGCATTGTGCCCTCTAGCACTGATCTTATTCATTATAAACAAAAATGCAGCTACATTTGGAATAAATACTCATGAATTCCTGCTGCTGTTGTTGCACTGTTATCTCAGAAACGACGGCGTGGTACAGTTGGTGTTCAGCTTGATGACAAACGTAAAGAAATGCTGAAACGGCATCCTCTCTCATTGTGCGTCGACCTCAAGTGTAAAGGTCTGTGAGTGCACCGAGCAGACTTTATTTCAGTCATATTATTCATTCTGAAATGCACAAACCTGCATGACTGTGTGATTTCTGTTTTGTTTTCCCTGCTCTGGTGTAGATGGCAGTGTGCTGCATCTGTTTTTTTATTACCTGATGAACCTCAACATTCTTACTGTGAAAACTAAAGTTTCGGCCTGTGCGGACGTCTCGGCGGCCATCAGCGCAGGGTGAGTTGTCATGATCTTCTTCTTCTTCTTTGTCTTTCGGCTGTTCCCTTTCAGGGGTCGCCAAAGCGAATCATCTGCCTCCATCTAACCCTATCCTCTGCATCCTCATCTCTCACACCAACTAACTTCATGTCCTCTCTCACTGCATCCATGAATCTCCTCTTTGGTCTTCCTCTAGACCTCCTGCCTGGCAGTTCCAACCTCAGCATCCTTCTACCGATATATTCACAATCTCTCCTCTGAACATGTCCAAACCACCTCAATCTGGCCTCTCTGACTTTATCTCCAAAACATCTCACATGGGTTGTCCCTCTGATGAACTCATTCTTGATCCTATCCATCCTTGTCACTCCCAAAGAGAACCTCAACATCTTCAGCTCTGCTACCTCTAGCTCTGCCTCCTGTCTTTTCTTCAGTGCCACTGTCTCTAAGCCGTAGATCATCGCTGGTCTCACCACTGTCCTGTACACCTTTCCTTTCATTCTCGCTGATGCTCTTTTATCGCACAACACACCTGACACTTTTCTCCACCCATTCCAACCTGCCTGTACTCGTCTCTTCACCTCCTTTGAACACTCTCCGTTGCTCTCGACCGTTGACCCTAAGTACTTAAAATCCTGCACCTTCTTTACCTCTGCTACCTGTAGCCTCACCGTTCCTCTTGGGTCCCTCTCATTCACACACATGTATTCTGTCTTGCTGCGGCTAACCTTCATTCCTCTGCTTTCCAGAGCGTACCTCCACCTCTCCAAATTTTCCTCTACCTGTTCCCTGCTCTCGCTACAAAGCACAATGTCATCTGCAAACATCATAGACCATGGAGACTCCTGTCTAACTTCATCTGTAATCCTGTCCATCACTAGAGCAAACAAAAAGGGGCTTAGAGCCGATCCTTGATGCAGACCCACCTCCACCTTGAACTCTTCTGTCACACCTGCAGCACATCTCACCACTGTCTTACAACTCTCATACATGTCCTGCACCACTCTAACATACTTCTCTGCCACTCCAGACTTCCTCATACAACACCACAGCTCCTCTCTCGGCACCCTGTCGTACGCTTTCTCTAAATCTACAAAGACTATGGTGTCTAAAACAAAAATAAATCAAAAGTGTTTACAAGTGTAAGTAAAGAACTTCTCAGTTTTGGAGTTATTTTAGTTTTCCTAAACAACGCCTCTCTTCCTTTTGTAGGGAGCTTCTGAACGCTGAGTCTCTGTTGAACTGCCTGTATGCTAATGATGATGGCCAAGAAACCCCCAATCCTACCAACCGATACCAGTTTGACAAAGTGGGGTAAGGCAATTCACTCAGGCAGACTACAACTGCAGTTGCTTATGCATGTAGATTGGTAGTGTCTCATCTCGCTTTCTTTTTATATAGCATCTCAACTTTTGCTGATTATGTGTCTGAACTTGGACATCCGTACATCTGGGTGCAGAATCTTGGAGGATTACAATTTTCCAGTGACATACCGCAGGTATAATTGTGTTCCTCAATGTGTTTACTGCAGCACCTTGATGTCATTATGTGGTTTCCCTTTGTAAAATTAGTTATGAATAAGTTAGAAGGAAAACAAACCAATAAGGCTGGTGAAAATACTGCTCTTGTCTCTCTCTTCTCATTCAAAAGCGAGGCCCCATAAGATACATATTACTGTATATATGATTATACTGTATTGCATTCCTCCTGAATTGTAAGTGTGCCCTCTTGTGGTGAACAATTTAATAGCTACGTCCAAACATAATGCTATACAATAGTAATAAATACACATAATACACAAACATAAACACAATTTTTAATCGGATAAATGGTTAATGCAGATTAATTAACCATTTACATCTGACATTTTACTAAAAGGTGATAATTTGCCCTATATATGGAGCCTTTTGGTACTCCACATATTACTACTGTATTTATGTAACAGGTTTTACTATGATGCATATGTTAAGAGTTCAAAGAATAATTTTTGGAGTTGATGACATGCTGTCATATTTTGTCATAATTTGATATAATACAGAAAGTGACAGATTTGTGTGACTGTGATTGATTCATTGCAGGTGGAAGCGGCACGCAGTTCTCTCAGCGCCGGTCATATGGAGAAAACCATAAAGCTGCTGAGAGGACGTCTGCTGTCTCGACTGGCTTTGCACAAACAATTCAGCTCTCTAGGTTCACACTTTTTCTTGCCTTTAACATGCATGGTTTTGAGAATGCAGTTATATAAAAAAAAAAATAAAAGCTTAATAAGAAAACCTTGTGATGGTAGACCAGGAGCAGTTGTAGAAGTCTGTAATGCAAAATGAAAACGGCTGTTGCAATCTCTTCCTAAGCTGTAGTTTCTTCCTTATGAAAATGGGGAACATAAATTGAAGATAACTTTTAAAAATACCACTGACTGAAATGTTCATGGTAGTATTCCGCAAAAACATATTTTTCCATAAACGTTTTCTCCAACAACTGACCCATACATCCATTTTAGTGTAAATGTTGTTTATTAATTCATTCATGCATTAATTTCCTTTTTTATACGTTGTCAAGAGCTGATTATGTTGAAACCACTGAAATTGTCCTTTAACTCTGTTTTCAATTCCAAGTTTTGTTGATTGATTGTGTTCATTGTTACAGAGCACAGCATAATTCCTGTCTCCACTGAGTGCCAGCATCTCTTCCCAGCTAAAGTGGTCTCTCGCTTGGTTCGCTGGGCTATGATGAACTACCAGGATTTTCTGGTATGTCTGTCTGTTTACAAGGATGTTTCACATTGTCGAAGTAGAACTATAATTATTTTATGGTTTTGGCATTGTGTCTTAAATAGAAAGATTTTTGTGTTGCACTTTTGTCAGCAGAAGTGGAAGTTTGTTTGATTTGGTTCTCTGGGTTTGAGCTTTATACCTGGATGTCCTATAGTACAATACAAGCCACTTATTTAACTTAATATTCAGTTAATTTTTTTGATGTTTTAATGCAGGATGGAAGAAAAGCCATATGTTCATTAAATCCAGGGAATAAATTTATTGTGACTAAGAAATTATGTGTGTGTGTGTAGGAGTTGGGCTTTGTTCAGCATGTGGTGAAGGCTGGCCTGGTGAGGGAGACTGATCTGTTCTTCATGGCAGTAGTGGAAAGGGGAACAGGTGAGTAGGAATCGTATGTGATCCATTTTTACTGAAAACAAAATGGTGAACCGAGGATTGAATTTAAATCTCACAAACGTACAATTGCCTAAAAGGTCTAAATTGGTCTAATTTTGTGGCTCAGCTCGTCTTCAGGCTGCAGTGGTGTTGAATCCTCGCTATCCGGAGGTCACTCCTCTCTTCTCTCTGTCACTGCACTGGAAAGGAGAGCGCAGTGGTCGCACAGACGATAACCTGCGGGTAAGAGTGTAATTCTTTAAGAGGAAGAGATGTTCTACTTCAGAAAAAAAATTTACTGTTGTAGACTAACTATTGATTTTACAAGAGGCATTCGAGTCAGACCTGGATCTTTTTATTGTGCAGAAGCACGGAACACAATTATGAGGGTAAAACTTTATTTCTCTATATAATCCCCTGCTACACTAATCCACTTATCCCAGCCAGCTTTTCACTTGTTTTTAGATACCATCAATGTAGAAAGGTCTCTAAGTACCCCAAAGCCATGATCTGATCTTTAAGTTGAAACGCTCACCTCCCTGGAACTCCTTTAATGGCCCACATTTGACTGAGGTCAGGATTGTACAGGGATGAAACTCCCAGACGAGTTCCTGCAATGTGGTGTTCAAGAATGGTTGTGTGTACAGTTCCTGTAGAGAAATGTATCTCTTCCACAAGTTATCCTTCATTTTATTTAGGATCATGCGTTCCACATGCCGATCACTGCGGCTAAGAAGTCTTCTGTAAATATCAATTGGTTTTTACGCCTTAATTCACCAGAAATTTCATCACTAGTCCCGTTTGACTTGACAGTGCATCATAGTAATCAATGGAACCTTTAATTGTATTTTTTAAATGTACTTCATTCATTCATTAGGTTTTCAGTTTATATCCAGAATTTTTTATTCTGTAAATCTTGTTTGTAACATTATCCATTATTAAAAGTGCTATACAAATAATTTTTAATTTATAGGGTTTTTTTTTTTCAGGTCTGCTCTTGTCAATCAATGTTTGAAAGAGAATTCATCTCCGCTACCCATTTAATTTATTCTTTCCATCCTTACTTTTTGGATTATTTGTTGATTATATTCTTTGTTGTTGTTTGCTGGAAATCAACTGTATAAGCAATAGTATGTGTCTGTTTAAACGGTTATATACGCTATGACATTTTCTGATTGGTTCTCCTTTGGACAGGCATTGGAGAGCGAGGTAAATGTGTTTAGGTCTGAGCTCCTGGGACCCCGACCGGGGCTCCAGCTATTGACCAACCAGATCCAGCGTCTCTGTGTGTGTTTGGATGTTTATCTGGAGACCGAAAGTCAAGTGTGTGACGGCTCAGAGGGCCCGAGAGAATTCCCAAGAGAAAAGATGTGCTTACGCTCTGCCAGGTAAATACACACAGCAAACAGAACATCAACTGAGATCTTCTGCCAAAGTAATTACCTGATTTTTTAAAATTTATTTATTTGTCCACACACCTCAGCCACTGATGTAAATGTTTTGTTTTTACTTTCAGGGGGCCGAATCGACTGAAGCCTTTTAAATACAACCACCCTCAGGGCTTTTTCAGTCATCGTTAAATCTCAGTCGCTCCTATTCTCTACATTTTATCTTTTTTTTTTCTTTTTTCTTTTTTAAAAAAAGTTTGAATATTTTTTTCCAAGTGTTTGATTCTATATTGTAATGTTTCGCTGTGTAGAATAAAAAATAAAACACTTTGTGATACATTGGGTCTCACTTATGAATTCTTTGTCAAACCTCTACATTGAATTTGGTTTTAACTATATCAGGAAGCCTCATATCCAAGATGTGAGAACTTTCATAAATAAGTGGAACCTTCATGCTGTTTGCTGTTCTACTCTTTAAAAGGGCCTTTAACCCTGCATGTATAGTCACCTTTACAAGCAACATGTTATCTCAAAGAAGTAAATGGTCTAAAAAAGGCAATTGCAGGATTATTGCCATTTAATTAGCAAAAAATTAAAGACTGAAACAAGTGATATTTTAAGTTGAAGTTGTATAGCTGAAAAGTTTCATAGGTTTAAATTTTCAACCGGATGAAAAAAAGAAATCGTTCGTTTTATGAATTTCACCTCTCTATCTTTATTTCAGTTCTGGACAGCAGTATGGTCATGGGTTTTGTCTCTCTTGCTCTTTTTTGTTAAAATTCTTACAGAATTCAAAAATTCTTCAAAAACAAAGTTGCATTTTCCCTTTCTGTGGCGTTATGCAAACGAGGAGGTGTATAGGACTACGCCTCGCCAGAGGTGTCAAGTAACGAAGTACAAATACTTTGTTACCTTACTTAAGTAGAAATTTTGGGTATCTATACTTTACTGGAGTAATTATTTTTCAGCCGACTTTTTACTTCTACTCCTTACATTTTTAAGCAATTATCTGTACTTTCTACTCCTTACATTTTAAAAATAGCCTCGTTACTCAATTTTTATGATCAGAACGCGCAACCCCCCCGGTCGCATGATCAGAAAGCGAGACCTTACTGCTTTTTTCGCCCCTCACTGTCCTTTCACTTTTATACTTTAAGTAGTTTTGAAACCAGTACTTTTAAACTTTTACTTAAGTAAAAAGCTTGGGTTGATACTTCAACTTCTAAAGAATTATTTTTGAACCCTAGTATCTATACTTCTACTCAAGTAATGAATGTGAATACTTTTGACACCACTGCGCCTCGCACACTGGAGAACTTGGTGCACTGATTCAGGAGGTTCTCAGAAATATCCCAAATGACTTTCTCCAGAAATACATTCCATCCCTGACCTTTTGAGAAAACTGGTTTACACCATCAGTGCTTTCATTTTCCTGTATACGTGTACAAATTGTTTCACTAATTGGTATTAGAAATATGGACTTTATTAACAATTTTTAATGTCTAATTACATTTCACCCATCCTGTGGATTATGTGTATATGCAGTATACATAATTAAACAAAAAATTTAATTCAATTTTATTTGTATAGCGCTTTTGTCATTGTCGCAAAGCCGCCTTACACAATCAAATGAATTCAAAAGAATTTAAACTCTCAGTATTTCTAAGTGAAGAATTTAGTAAAACCATGTTTTCCAACTAGCCCAACTGCATAAATGTGTGCATGTGTGTGCTCCCTTCTGTTGTCTTTTTTTTTATCCATAAGACACTGTCATTTTTAGTACATTTAGATCTAACAGAGTTCACCTGGTCACCAAATGGATCTTTGTTAGGATACATAAATTCATGGACCCATGAAAGTTCCAAAACATCCCTGAAAATTCACTCTGAAATTATACAACCTTTTGAAACCATTATTCTATAATAGGGACTGATCCTTCTATAAGAGCTGATGTATATGTACACCGCATTTCAAATTATTACGCAAATGATCTCTTTCTCTGATTTTCATAAATAGTAAATGCAAATGACAGTCAGTATAATTTTCTAGTCATCAACTATTAGGGTATATTTCGAATTTTATTGAACCGACCTCCTAATGATAATATTTATTTTAAAAATAAAAAACTGAAAGTGTACCGTTCCAAATTATTAGCACAACAGAGTTAAAACATTTTATAGGTTGTAAAGAACTGAAAATGTGCTTTTGTTGAATCTGCAGCATTAGGAGGTCATATTTACTGAAATCAAAAACTATTTCAATCAAAAACATCCTAACAGGGCATGTTACATATTAACATAGGACCTCTTCTTTGAGATCACCTTCACAATTCTTGCATCCATTGAACTTGAGTTTTTGGACAGTTTCTGCTTGAATTTCTTTGCGGGATGTCAGAATAGCCTCCCAGAGCTGCTGTTTTGAATCAAACTGCCTCCCACCCTCATAGATCTTTTGAGGATTCTCCAAAGGTTCTCAATGGGGTTGAGGTCAGGGGAGGATGGTGGCCACACCATGAGTTTCTCATCTTTTATGCCCATAGCAGCCAATGACACAGAGGTATTCTTTGCAGCATGAGACGGTGCATTGTCGTCCATGAAGATGATTTTGCTACGGAAGCCACGGTTCTTCTTTTTGTACCATGGAAGAAAGTGGTCAGTCAATATACTTTGCAGAGGTCATTTTCACAACTTCAGGGACCCTAAAGTGGCCTACCAGCTCTCTCCCCATGATTCCGGCCCAAAACATGACTCCGGCACCTCCTTGTTGATGTCGCAGCCTTGGTGGGACATGGTGGCCATCCACCAACCATCCACTACTCCATCCATCTGGACCATCCATGGTTGCATGACACTCATCAATAAACAAGACTGTTTAAAAACTTCATGTACTGTATGCCTGGGTCCACTTGTGAGCATTGATTATGGGTGGCCGAATAGTAGGTTTATGCACAACTGCAAGCCTCTAAAGGATCCTACACCTTGAGGTTTGTGGGACTCTAGAGGCACCAGCAGCTTCAAATACCTGTTTCCTGCTTTGTAATGACATTTCAGCAACTGCTCGCTTAATCCGGTGAATTTGTCTTGCAGAAACCTTCATTCTGCCTTTATCTGCACGAACCTGTCTGTGCGCTGAATCAGCCACAAATGTCTTCACAGTACGATGATCACGCTACAGTTTTCAGGCATTGCAATATTTGATGCTTTTCGGCAGCAGAGAGATCCTTTTTCTTTCCCATATCGCTTGAAACCTGTGGCCTGCTTAATAATGTGGAACAACCTTCTTCAGTACTTGGGCTCATCTGGCAAACTAATTATCACACATGTCTGAGATTCATTTCAGTGATCCAAAGAGCCCTGAGATGCAATACCAACCATGAGTTTAATTTAAAAACTAACACTTACATCCAATTTGCATTTGGAACGCGGTGTGTGTGTGTGTATATATATATATATATATATATATATATATATATATATATATACAGTGGTGTGAAAAACTATTTGCCCCCTCCTGATTTCTTATTCTTTTGCATGTTTGTCACACAAAATGTTTCTGATCATCAAACACATTTAACTATTAGTCAAAGATAACACAAGTAAACACAAAATGCAGTTTTTAAATGAGGGGTTTTATTATTTAGGGAGAAAAAAAATCCAAACCTACATGGCCCTGTGTGAAAAAGTAATTGCCACCTGAACCTAATAACTGGTTGGGCCACCCTTAGCAGCAATAACTGCAATCAAGCGTTTGCGAGGAATTTTTACAGCGCTCTGGAGGAATTTTGGCCCACTCATCTTTTCAGAATTGTTGTAATTCAGCTTTATTTGAGGGTTTTCTAGCATGAACCGCCTTTTTAAGGTCATGCCACAACATCTCAATAGGATTCAGGTCAGGACTTTGACTAGGCCACTCCAAAGTCTTCATTTTGTTTTTCTTCAGCCATTCAGAGGTGGATTTGCTGGTGTGTTTTGGGTCATTGTCCTGCTGCAGCACCCAAGATCGCTTCAGCTTGAGTTGACGAACAGATGGCCGGACATTCTCCTTCAGGATTTTTTGGTAGACAGTAGAATTCATGGTTCCATCTATCACAGCAAGCCTTCCAGGTCCTGAAGCAGCAAAACAACCCCAGACCATCACACTACCACCACCATATTTTACTGTTGGTATGATGTTCTTTTTCTGAAATGCTGTGTTACTTTTACGCCAGATGTAACGGGACACGCACCTTCCAAAAAGTTCAACTTTTATCTCGTCGGTCCACAAGGTATTTTCCCAAAAGTCTTGGCAATCATTGAGATGTTTTTTAGCAAAATTGAGACGAGCCTTAATGTTCTTTTTGCTTAAAAGTGGTTTGCGCCTTGGAAATCTGCCATGCCGGCCGTTTTTGCCCAGTCTCTTTCTTATGGTGGAGTCGTGAACACTGACCTTAATTGAGGCAAGTGAGGCCTGCAGTTCTTTAGATGTTGTCTTGGGGTCTTTTGTGGCCTCTCGGATGAGTTGTCTCTGCACTCTTGGGGTAATTTTGGTCGGCTGGCCACTCCTGGGAAGGTTCACCACTGTTCCATGTTTTGGCCATTTGTGGATAATGGCTCTCACTGTGGTTCACTGGAGTCCCAAAGCTTTAGAAATGGCTTTATAACCTTTACCAGACTGATAGATCTCAATTACTTTTGTTCTCATTTGTTCCTGAATTTCTTTGGCTCTTGGCATGATGTCCAGCTTTTGAGGGGCTTTTGGTCTACTTCTCTGTGTCAGGTAGCTCCTATTTAAGTGATTTCTTGATTGAAACAGGTGTGGCAGTAATCAGGCCTGGGGGTGACTACAGAAATTGAACTCAGGTGTGATAAACCACAGTTAAGTTCTTTTTTAACAAGGGGGGCAATCACTTTTTCACACAGGGCCATGTAGATTTGGAGTTTTTTTTCTCCCTTAATAACGTAAACCTTCATTTAAAAACTGCATTTTGTGTTCAATTATGTTATCTTTGACTAATAGTTAACGGTTTTTGATGAGCAGAAACATTTAAGTGTGACAAACATGCAAAAGAATAAGAAATCAGGAAGGGGGCAAATAGTTTTTCACGCTACTGTATATTCAAGATTCTTTATTTGTCACATGCATAGTTATACATAGTTATTACAAGCAGTGAAATGTATCCTGAACCGCTCCTACTTTGTGCAAATAACAGACGAAACGTAAGAAATAATCTATAAATTGAAATAGAAACAACAAAAATATAGAAACAATTAAAAATATTCCTTTAGAAATTTACAAAAAAAAAATTTACAAAAAAAAAAAAAGGTACAGATACAGTATAAACATAATAATAAAGTGTGTATATGAGCAATATAAAATGTAGTGCAAGTAATGCCTATAGTCCAGACTAAAGTGCAGTGTGCAATGTCAGCACAACAGTGTGTGGGTGAACTGGTAAAGTCCTATGAATGGGAGAGTGGCCCATCATGGTTGAGGAGTCTAATCGCCTGTGGATAAAAACTCTTCCTGAGTCTCTCCGTTTTGGCCATAATGACCCGGAACCTTCTGCCTGAATGCAGAAGTTTGAACAGTCCGTTATTGGGGTGCGACAAGTCCTTAATGATCCGAGCTGCCCTGGTTTTACATCTCCTGGTGTAGATGTCCTGCATGGAGGGGAGAGTTAACCTGCAGCTGTCCGGATCACTCTCTGGAGGGCTTTTCTGTCCTGTGCACAGCTATTCCCAAACCAGGATGAAATGTTCTGCGAGAGTGCTACCCTTACGGCCGTTTCCGCCGAAGACCAGCCTGCGAAGTCGGCGGCTAGCTCCACTTGGGCGAAGAACGCGTAGGGTTTGACGGCGCCGTTGTAGGAGGGAAGGCGCAGCTGCAGCGCACATCGCCGGCACGGAGCTGTAGCTTGCTCCGGCACTTGCGCAGCGTCAACGTTGGGTTCCGCTCCGAGATCCAGTGCCGGGATCCTCATCTCGCCGCTCCGCTTTCGTCGTGCCGCCTTGCTGGCACTGATTCCGTCCGGGAGATGTTTTTTCTTCCAGGGTCGTGCTGCAACTCGGCGGCCCTCCTGAATCTTCCACAGGTCCTTCGCCGTTCGCTCCAACTCGAAAATCTCCATCCCACTTCTGACACCAATGTAGCGTTTTTCGACGCTAGCAGGGATCTTGGAGGACGAGTGAGCTTACTTGCTCCCCAATGCAAATGGCTGGGGAGTAGTTTATTAACTCAGCACAAGCACACATACACGCACCCAACTTCAGATGAAAGCAGGGGGACACGTCTGGTACTGCAGGATTTGAGTCCCTGGCGGCGCAGTGTCTTACTGATGGTAGCCTTTGTTACTTTGGTCCCAGCTCTCTGCAGGTCATTCACTAGGTCCCCCTGTGTGGTTCTGGGAATTTTGCTCCCAGTTCTTGTGATCATTTTGACCCCACGGAGTGAGATCTTGCCTGGAGCCCCAGATTGATGGAGATTATCAGTGGTCTTGTATGTCTTCCATTTTCTAATAATTGCTCCCATAGTTGATTTCTTCACACCAAGCTGCTTACCTATTGCAGATTCAGTCTTCCCATCCTGGTGCAGGTCTACAATTTTGTTTCTGGTGTCCTTTGACAGCTCTTTGGTTTGGCCATAGTGGAGTTTGGAGTGTGACTGTTTGAAGTTGTGGACAGGTGTCTTTTATACTGATAACAGATCCAATTAATACAGGTAATGAGTGGAGGACACAGGAGCCCCTTAAAGAAGAAGTTACAGTTCTGTGAGAGCCAGAAATCTTGCTTGCTTGTCGGTGACCAAATACTTATTTTACTGAGGAATTTACCAATTAATTCAATAAAAATCCTACAATGTGATTTTCTGGATTTTTCCCCCCTTATAGCCTGATATACTGCATATTTGGGTTTGACATTAAATAAATAATCAAATCAACCAAGACTGCAAGTGTATTTCTCCACTATTATCTTTCTCTATTTTAATACACATATATCCATCATGTGTGTACTGTGGGTTCTGTCTGTTAATTTGTCTTCTTTTCTCTGCATAGTCTGATAAAACTTTCATTTATCAGATTTATTGTAACCTGTCTATGTGATAAAATGTATTTGTTCCACTTTTCTTCTGACAGAGATGTGTACAGTTCTGCTCTGTGTTCTAGAGATTAATTTACTTTAGCACATGTTTTTGAGTCACATTAAGAAAAACAAAAAATTTATTAGATATAAAATATACAATACAATATTAAATTAATTATGTAAGAACATGTAACTCAGAAACTACAACTCAAGGTGTTTTGTTCATCCTACATTTCTTTATTTGTAAAGACACTATATTGCCAAAAGTATTCACTCACCCATTCGAATCATTGAATTCAGGCATTCTGATCACTTTCATGGTTACAGGTGTATAAAATCAAGCAGACCGTTTCTACAAACATTTGTGAAAGGATAGGTTGCTCTCAGGATGCCGCCTGTACAATAAGACCAGTCATGACATTTCCTTGCTACTAAATATTCCACAGTCAACTATTAGTGAGATTATAACAAAGTAGAAATGAAAGTAGAAGTGAAGTAGAAGTGGGAACAACAGCAACCTAGCCACGACGTGGTAGGCCATGTAAAAATCACAGAGCGGGGTCACCGGATGCTAAGCCAAATACAGTAGTGAACAAAGGGCGCCAACTTTCTACAGCGTCAATAGCTGCAGACCCCCAAACTTTATGTGGCCTTCAGATTAACTCAAGAACAGTGCAGAGAGAGCTTCATGAAGTGGGTTTCTATGGCCGAGCTGCTGCATCCAAGTTTTACATCATCAAGTGCAATGCAAAGCATGGATGGGGTCGTATAAAGCACACATCCACTAGACTCTAGAGCAGTGGAAATGTGTTCTCAGGAGTGATGAATCACACTTCTTTGTCTGGCAATCTGATGGACGAGTCTGAGTCTGGCCAAGTGTAAAGTTTGGAGGAGGAGGGGATTATAATGTGGGGTTGTTTTTCAGGAGTTGAGTTCGGCCCCTTTAGTTTCAGTGAATGGTTCATTCGTTAATGCTTCAGCATACCAAGACATTTTGGACAATTTCATGTTGCCAAGTTTGTGGGAACCGTTTGGTGATAGGCCCCTTCCTGTTCCAACATGACTGCGCACCAGTGCATACAGCAAGGTCCATAAAGACATGGATGAGCGAGTTTGGTATGGAAGAATTTGACTGGCCTGCACATGCAGATTAAGTGGGGGTGTGTGCCCTCTGATAGACTGGGTCCAGGGTGTACCCTGCTTCTATCACTAAGTCTGCTCCACGATCCTATTCACAGGATAAGCGGTATAAAAGATAAATGCATGAATCGTTCCCGGTACCACCTCTGCAATCGGTCCAGGGATTCGTTACCGAATTTGGAACGATTGCATGCTCACAGACAAAAATCAACTGGTCCCAGGGCAAAGTGTGCTCTGAAACGGTTTCCGGGCCCAGTGAGAAAACGCCCTAAATTTACATCTAAACTTTATGCTTCCAGTTCTCATACTGTCTCTTTCAGGTGAGATTTGATTTGAGACGCACCCGACAGGTTTCTGATCCTGCTTCGACACGGCTGAATCTGATTGGCTGAGCTCTCGGGGGGCGGGACCAAACCTTTTGAGTCCCTCTGCCTGTTTGACTGGCTAGTCAGGGTTAGATCCCCCTCTTAGACTACCACTGACATGTCACACTGTTTACTCTGCGCTATTTTTCTGCAAAACTATTGAATAATAATCAAACCATACAGAGAATAAGGTAAGTAATGATTGCTTATTTATTTTATTTTACAGCATATAGTAAGAGGAAGCCGGTGTCAGCGTTAGCTAAATCAATGTTTTGCTGGCTGTCTGCTTGACAAGCAGGGCCGTATCCCAATCAGATCTCTATTAGTTATGTTAGTGAACTACACATTGTGTTTTTAAACGCTGTGTATTGTACTATGGGTGTAAAAAGGTAGTCGTTTGAGACGCAGCCACTTTTCCCGGATTGTAGCTTGGTAGCTAAAGCTGTCAGAAACCGGTAGTTTAAACACAGAGGCAGGGCAGAGGGATTTGGAATTTCAATATTTCAATATAATTTTTTATATATTAAAATGTTTCTTAGTGAAAATTAACTTTATAGTCGCGTTTATGTTAAACACGAGCTAAACAGCTTGTGAATGAGTGTTTTCAGCCTTTCAGCAGTTTGTAGTATCCATTCACAAAACTCTGTTGAACTGTGGCTAAATAATTGAAAATTCTAAATATTACAAATTTAATTATGCAAAAGTTGTACAATTTTGTAAATGTGTATTTTTCTCCAGCAGCTAGAAGAGCAGAGTGAAATGAGAGCTGTTCTGTTGTTTCTCTACATCTCCACATCAGTCCCTGTGGTCAGAGGCACACTCTCAAAAACAGATGCCAAGAAACTCAACAAAGTGCCGGAGGCTGAGGTGAGGACACTTCTGACATGAAACAAGTGTGGTTTGTGGAAAAAATAATAATGTTACAAGAGGATTAAGTACAGCAATTGTAGTAATAAGGTTTAGTCCTTTCATCAGGTTCAGTAGATACAAAAGTCACTACCTTTTTAAAATGAAATTTTTCCTGTTTTCTTTCTCCTTTTCTAGACAACTGCTGTGGAGCAGCCGGTGCAGGAGAGGGGATTAGTAGTGACCGCTCCCATGTGGAGGGATGTAGTGAAAGAGGAGAAAAGATTTTGCCCTCAGACCATCTCAACACGTCACTTTCAGGGAGCAGTGCTGGGTTATGTCACACCGGTAACCTTCCTGTTCATATTGTGTCTTTTCTGCATTTCTGTACACTATATAACATGTTTTTTTTTTTTTTATTCAATTCAATTCCGTTTTATTTATATAACTTTTTTAACAAGGGTCATTGTCACAAAGCAGCTTTACAGAATCAAGAATAAAATTAGGGAAATAGGTTTGAAATGAGTGAGGTAATTTGTACAGTATAAACCAAATATACATATTCATGGTAAATTGAAACCGTCACCACACGCATTCCAAACAGACCACACTGGGCATCCATGCAACAAGATTTCCAACCAGGCCGAGTCAGACAGGTCCTGAAGGCAGAGGTGGTGTGCAGAAAAAGTACAAAGTTGGGTGTGTTCACAGTCACATAATGTACAGTATGATTTCTGAATTTATATGTAGTGCAGTGTGCAAGCAGGGACAGGCAGAGATCCATAAGGAAACACAGACATGAGAGCTTCCTGGGAAGTAAAGCAACCATTTCACCATCAACAAAACTATCAATGAGAGTGGGAAAGACAGCATCTAAACATATCAGTTCACCATAATCCTCCACATCCATGAGTCCCCCCTATCTGCTCCTTTACCCAAGGCAAATCTATTTACAAAAATGCTTGGTTAAGTAAATAGCTTTTTAGCCTAGATTTAAACACTGAGACTGTGTCTGAGTCCTGAACATTAATTGGAAGACTATTACATAACCTTGGGGCTCTGTAAGAAAAAGCTCTTCCTCCTGCCATAGTTTTCCATAAGACGAGGTACTGACAAGCAGCCTGCATCCTTTGATCGTAAGACACTAGCAGATACTGCGGCGCGAGACCATTTAATGCTTTACACATATTTTAAAGTAGTATTTTAAAATCGAAATTTCACAGGGAGGAAGCAGCGTGGATAAGATAGGGGTGATGCGCTCATATCTTTTGGTTCTAATTTTTTTCCCCACACTGTCAGAATTTCCTACCAGTAGCTAAAACATATAGTTATATACTTATAGTTATATCAGTCTGTGCTGCTTTATCAATATTTTCAAATTTTAGTTTGAATTGGTTGTAGGGCTGCATAAAAATCTAATACTTTTACTGAAGGTAGAACTTTGAACACACAACGTGTTTGTGTGACACATTGTTTTGAGGGCATAATCTCAATAGTTTTACAATAGTAGTTAATTATGGCATTTAATGATATCCATCGAGCCAATTACTAAATCGACTGCTAAATTAAAAACTTTCAAAACTAAGCTTCACCCCAAAAGTTGATGGCACAATGTAAACAGTGAAACATGACAAATTTTTGGTATGCTCAAGTGCAATAAGCACAGACTGGGTGGGCTGAATTTATAGTTGTTCCTCATTACATTTTGCATGGTCAACCTAAATCTGGGGGAATAAAAAAATAAAAAGTAATTTTTCTTTTGGAAACTGATAAAGAAGCAGCAGTGATCTATATACAGAGAGGGAGAAAGAGAGAGAAAGTACAAACTAATTAAATATGTTATTTAAAATACAAGCTCTCTGCTTTTTATACTTCAGTACATTTAAACGAAATATTTTTGTAATGCATAATATTTTACCTAGGGCGACATAATTTATTTACTTCGTCTCTCAATTATGATTTTCTTGTAGTCGCAGGATAAAAAACGCAAATTACAAAGGAATTATTTGGTTGTGAGTTGCGATCATCAGTCATAGAAACACATATTGTGATGTCCCTACCTGCAGCTGATTTTTACTTATTTGTTTGTTTGTGCCAAAGATGGGTTTGACCTCAAAAAATTTTTTGTCACAGAGCATAGTAATTGTCTTCAATCTTCGGTATTACATATCTTTCTTTTTTTTTATTTATTTATTTATTTTTTATCTTGTCTCCGATAGTGGAACTCACATGGGTATGATATTGCTAAGATTTTCGGGCCTAAGCTTACCTCTGTGTCTCCGGTGTGGCTCCAGCTCAGACGCAAAGGACCAGAAAGCTTTGATATCACCGGCCTGCATGACAATGACCAGGGTAGATAGGGTATTTTAATCTCCTACAGTGTTTATAACATAATATTAATCTACCATACCGAATTAACAACAATCTCTTGTAACAGGTTGGGTCAAGGCGGTAAAGAAAGCAAACAAAAAAAGTAAAGTATGTGAGTATGTTTAAGGCAACTTTCTGAATTCCTTGGAATTAAAAAAAATATATTTTTGAACATAAACAACAATGTGGTGTATGATACTATCGTATCTGTAACCTACATTCACATTGTTTTGTAGTACCTCGGTTATTGTTCGATGGCTGGTCTTATCAGGACTTCATGAGCGTTCTGGACAGTGAGGATGAGATTGAGGAGGTTGGTCGAGAAATTGTTGAAGTGGCAAAGGTACAGTTTGTGTTATTTACTAACTATTAATTAAAGGAACAATCCACCCTATTCTGAAGTAGCGCACAGGATATATATAATGATGTATTTTTTTTCATCTTTTGAAATTTCAGTCTATTTTTACTATTTGCTTAAAACAGCATGATGGGACTTCAGTTCTACCTAGGGAGAGTGATGCAGCAGAGCTTTAGTCCTTTGGTCTGTTCAGCTCTATCAACTTCTCATTTGTTAATTCTGCTCTAACAGAAAGGGTCAAAATCTTCTTTCATGCTAATGCCACCATCATCTCCTATGAATGTCATCTCGTAGATGTGCCGAGTCTCTGCTGTAGCTTAAGAAAATGTGTTTTATTACTGCACACCATGCTGAAACTTTCGAAACATTTGCCATTACCACTGCTTCTACTCCACTCCATCTGTTTGATTTTTCATTAAGTGAATGTCACTCAAAAATAGAAAATTAACTCTTGTTTATTGGCCATCAGAGAAACTTGAGGTTTAAGGTGGCTGAAATGTTTAATGCCACTGTAACTGTGTTAGCCAGAGGCAGAGGTGGAAAGAGTAATAAAATTTTGTACTCAAGTACAAGTACTGTTACTTCAGTGAAATTTTACTTAAGTACAAGTAAAGTTACCATTATAAAAATCTACTCAAGTAAAAGTAAAAAGTAGCTCATTAAAAAATTTACTCAGAGTAAAAGTTACCAAGTTACTTTTTTATTTTTTTAACAGCGGGGGTGGGATGAGGCATTCTAGCGTAGTTCAAAAAAGATGAGCAGATATAAAATATCAAACTAGTTGTTTTTAACTGAAGGAACACCTTTGCATAATAAAGCTGTTGTCTTTGTTGTGCTTGAAAATAAAAGTGGTCACTTAAATATGGTGTTACCTCCCAGTCTAGGGTCATACAGCAAAAGAATGGTTCAGGGTTCTATTTTAAACTGTATGGAAATGGTGGCATATGGCAGAAAGAACTAGATCCAATCATTAACTGATGAAAAAATGAGGTTTTTATACACACACACACACACCAGGAGGAGGATCAGATTCAGGTTGGACCCAGGCCAAAATAATAAACAAAATGGTATTTATATTTAGTAGCTAGATTACCTGCAAAAAAAAAAAACCACACAAACAAAAATACAGGTACCTTCCCGGACTCCCTAAACCTATATAAACTATATAAAATATAAACCTAAGCTAAACTATATAAAATACCTGGCTCAAAAAAGTCTCACAGTCTAATATTTCACTGGAAGGTTTTAGCTATGATTAAGCTGTGGGACTGCTTTGATAACCTTATATATATTATGTATATATAATTTGATCACCTCCCCCCCCCCCCCTCCCCATCATTCCGTACAATAAGGTAGTCAGCTATCTTTATTTTATTCCTGAGCAAAGAAATTCCCAAATAAATTCCCTCTTCCAAAAATAAATGGCAGCCACGCCCCTGCTACTAGTGAGTGCACAGACATACAGTGAAATTATCTATAAATATATACAAAGACCAACCAAACCAAAGGGACAAAGCAATAATCAAAGTCAATTGGAGGCAAAAAGTCAAACCAGAATACACAACCAAATGTCAAAACGCCCAAATCACAACCTCTTTCATCTTTCGCGCGTCTCTCTCCAGTCGCGTTAGTCGATGACGTCACTCAGGGCGGAAGCGGCCGTGTGGAAGGTCAGGTAGCTGCCGATGTCAGAAAACCTGGAGTGGAGTCTGGAGCGGCGCGCGACCAGGACATGATACACACACGCGAGCGCAACGGAGCATTTATACACAGCATAATATTTTTTTTATTGTTTTATCATTTTCATTCATTTATTTTTTACTCAGTAGCGAATATGATTTAAAATGTAGCGAATTACAATACTTCAAACAAAACGTACTTAAGTAAAAGTAAAATTACAGATTTTTAAAACTACTTTAAAAAGTAGAAATACACAAAAAAGCTACTCAATTACAGTAACGCGAGTAAATGTAATTCGTTACTTTCCACCTCTGGCCAGAGGTTATATGAACATATTTCATGTCTTATCTATTTATAATTAATTTAAAAATGGAATTTACCTTTAAAACATCTAAACATTTAAAACAGCTCCATGGCTATGAATGAATGTTGTATAGTACTTGGAGTGTAGTTTAAAGGTTTGTACAGTGCTTCATTCTATAGTCTTATCTCTCTTTTTGTTATATTTAGGCTGAAGGTTTTGATGGCTATACTCTGGAACTGTGGAGTCAGCTCGGAGGAAACAAGAGAACGTTAGTCTGTGTTTTTTTTGTCTACTTGCCCAATATACAAAGCAAAAGCAAAAAAAAAAGAGTAAATGTGTTAATGCATGATGTCAGCATTCTGTCAACGTCTTAAGCAGTATTTAACAGTGTTTACTGTGTACTTTGCCTCTTTTGTGTGATCCAGTGAGCTGATACACTTGGTTACACACTTGTGCAAGTACCTGAAGGCTGGGAAGCTTAACTGCATTCTTGTCATCCCTCCTGCTGTCATTCCTGGGTAAATAATAATCATATTGTCATGCATCATTAATGCATCTGTTCATACAAGAGCCAACACTGTGAAGTATTGTGCACGATGAGCTATACCAGTTTTTCTTTTATTCAGGTCAAAGCAACCAGGCATGTTTGGAAGGGAAGACTTTGAAAAACTGGCTCCTGTTGTCGATGCATTCAGTTTGATGACTTATGACTATTCCGGTCCGGGCAGGTTAGATACACAATACAGAAACATTACAATAATAGAGCTAGAGTGGGTTCATACACTCTTTGTAGGTTTTTTTTTCTTCTTCTGTTCAGTGGACATAAGTGACTTTTCGAAAAGAGTCAGTGAAACGGAGTGAGAAAGATATAATATTCTTAAATTATGGAAATTTATCAGCTGTAGCAAAGAAACATTCATACATGCTCTCCTACTGACTTTGAAATTTTATTGGTAATCTTTTATTTTTTTAAGTATGTATAAAGTATGTATGTAAGTAAGTAAGTATGGGCTAGTCTAGGCCAGAAGATGGAAATGTTGGATTTACACATTCTGCTCATTAGGTGGTTTATGTTTTGTGTGTGCTGTAGACCAGGCCCTAGTTCTCCGGTGCCCTGGATGCGAGATTGTGTGCTGCAGCTCGCACCACAGACCCAGGGGAGACACAAGATCCTGCTGGGCATCAACCTATACGGCCTTGACTTCACTGTCAATGGGGGAGCCGAGCCCCTGCTGGGAAACAGGTATGGCTTCAGTGTAAATACTAGCAAACCTAAATGAGTGTGAGAGAGAGAGAAGCAGAGCGAGAAAGAGGGAGAGATGAAAAAACCCACAGCATTTTCTAGTAGTAGTGAGCATTATTTCTCTTCTGGTCTCTTGTAGATACATTGAGCTTCTGAAGGAAGTTAAGCCAAAGCTTGTTTGGGACGAGTATGCAGGAGAACACTATTTTAATTATAAGAGGTTAGACACACACACACAAACACACAATAAACTTTCTTTTGAAATGGCTATTTATTTTTTTTATTTTGTTTCTGATCTTGTAATGCAGATGATTTTAGATTAAAATGTCATTCTAGTCGGCAGACCTGGGCCTCATTCTTCTGGCCGGACAGTGATTTGGTTTTAAAGGCTACATGAAGACTTTCAAAAAATAACCAGTCATGTCAAACACTCAGTTTGAATTTGATGTAAAACTACATAAACACTGTCTTGTTTAATTTTTCAGAAGTTCAGTGAAGCATGCGGTCTATTATCCAACTCTCAAGGTAAGAACCTCTATGTTTAGAAACAAATATTATGTTGTGTGATTAGAAGAGGATCTCACTTACATGTATGCATAATCTCTCCCTTTAGTCTCTCCAGTTACGAATTGCCCTGGCAACAGAACTTGGTACAGGACTTTCTCTGTGGGAGGTTGGACAAGGCTTGGACTATTTCTATGACCTTTTGTGAGACAAACTAATACATGTGGACACATACGTATAAGATGTAATTCCTTCTTCCAAACACTGATACGTTCTGGTACATTTATGACAATGCCACTGCTGAGCATGCCAAAAATATTTTTATTAATAAAAAACAAGAAGGATAAACAGCTAGTGCATTTTGTGGAATGTAATGAAACATTTGTATCAGTGTTACAAAAGATGCTAAATTTCATAACAAATCAATGGCAATACATGCTTTATTAGCATTCTTTAAATGTAAGCATATGTACAATACTGTAATTGATGCAATTTCAGTAATCAAATCACAACTAAAGGCAATGTGCAACCACCACAGATACAGGTTTTTCTGCTTATGAATGTTAGATACTGTACTGTGCGAAGCAGCCGTCTTCATCTATTCACGCCAACATAATCAGTGACATTCACAGAAACATGTCGAAAGGCGACTTCATGGAAAAAAATACGCCTCAGCATTTATTTCACGCCATGGCACTATTCAGGCCAACACTGAGGTCATTTAATGGAATGTGGACGATGTATTTATACTTTTGCCCATGTTTTACAGGACGATCACATGACGCCCTGGGAGAAACAAATGTACATGTGATACTGGTGAATTATTGCAACACTGTAGTTAAACAATAATAATAATGCTTTGTTGACACCAGGGTACAGTTGCTAAACTGTATATAAATTAGCACAAATTACTGGGCAACTCCACATTAACACTGCATCACTCTGAGGGGAATTTACAGGACACACTTGGTCAAGCAGTAATTGGTAAACTATAGATATGTACAGCTTGTTTGCAATTTCAAGTCTACATATACGGAATAAGAATTTAAAATTATCCATGATATCTCCATATTCTTTAAGTAGATCCACTGTAGATTATATTAACATGATTGGAATACCTTTGGGGAAAATCAGTGTCAGTAATACTCCCTGCTGTGCTCCTGAACAGGTGAGGGATTTTATCTGCTGTTAAACAGCAGGATCAGGTTGTTTACTGCAGCTGTGGTCGACTGAACATTCTGACCAGTCACTAGGTGGCGATCCAGGACCACATGCAGTGCGTCTTCTTGACTGGCTGCAAAGGAGATCAGCATTAATTAATGTATATTAAACATTACAACATTAGTTAGTGTAATAAAACAGAACCTTTTTGGAATTCGGGATGACTGTAACAACTCAATATGTGTGATGTACATTCAATGATGACGTTTCAGTAAAAGGGATCCTGCAAACTTACCTGTGTAGGATCCGCCATTATCTTTCACAAAGTCTTCTACAATTAGAGGAAGGTCAGCAAATTCTGGGGAGCGCACCAGCTCAAACACAGAGGGCTTTGAGAAAGAAAGGAAGTGAACAATGACTTGCAATGCAATGACTCAATTTAATCATTATGGCCTTCTGATAGCTCATTTGATGTTGAAGACTTACTCCAGTCATGCTGTATCCATTAAATATCCACTTCTGTCCCTCTGTGGCACAGCAAAGTGCAGACACACCCTGTCCTACAGCACACACCGGCTCTGAAAGACCCGAACACACATGCTTACTTGATGTGCTAATCTTAATATCCCAATTTCTCATCTTATTAAGCGATCATGTTGAATAATAACTGATACAACTACTTTTTTGAGAACTGAAGTGTGTGAGGATGCGTGCCAGTGAGCCACTGTGAGCAAGGTCCTTCAAAGCTCCTGGGCAATCTGGGATCAGGAGAGCCTGGTAGCGGGCACCTGCAGTGCAACACACACAAATCAGTGCTTGTGCAATAGCGAATCGGCCTGATGAACACTGTCGTAGTGCTTTACACTTTATATTCTTTTTATAGATCTTTTTTTTTATTTGTATTCTTTTTAATTGAGACTTAAAGAGAGTAAAACTCATTGACATTTACAGAAGACTTCAAACATGGTACTGCGATAAGACTCTTGTATATAATCATTCACGAGCACCACTTGCACATTTCATGAACTTGGCTGGAAGCTATTGCCACAATCCTAAACTTGCTTCAAGCCATGTTTGAGGCATTAAAGGAGTTCCCGGGGGACCAGGGTTTCAGACATGAAGCAGTCAGTCTGATCATCTCCGGTGTACTGAGAAAACCTTCTACCCAAATGGTATCCAAGCATTAGAGAAATGCTGTGCACTCGTGATAAGTGTAGCAGGGGCTTGTACAGAGAAATAAAGGTAGTTTTTAATCTCATAACTGTTCTGTTATGCTGCACAATCACAGTCCCAGTTTGACCCGAATGCCTGCAGTATTAAAGTGTGCATGAGTATTTAACTGTTTTAGCATTTTGTCAGTGCTACATAGATAAAATGAATACAATGAACTATAATCAATGTCACAAAAGTAATTTCAACCATCAATAGACTCCAGTTTGGCAGGAGTGGCATAGGGTTTGACGTTGAAATCCTGAACCCATCGTGCTGAGTTGTCATCAATCCCGACGAAATCAATAGTTTTCCCCTGTGGAGACAGAAGTATAAATATAAAAAAATTAATGTTAAGTATTTTATCTGAAATGATATTTGAATGTGTGCTGTAGGGGATGAGCAGTGTATCCTGCAGTGAACTCTCACCCCTGGTGTAGCTGTCTGTAGATTAAACACAGGACTACAGAGAGAGAAACACTGCTGGAAGGACCGGGCCGACACTCCTAACCGTAAAAACACACAATGTCATTCCAATTCCTTTCCAACGGAAACACCAGCACGTTAAACCTGTCCTACCTTGAGGCGCAGCACTGGCCACAATAAGGCACGTAGGCTTGGATGTCATTCTGTTTGTTCTGTAAAAACCTAACGACGTTTTAAAGATCTAACAGCAGTATAATTTTTTTAATTAACAGTCTCTAAAGTACATCAACAAAGCGAAAATCAAACGCTTATATCACAGTCTCATACTGTACACAACATAGATTATTAGAGGGCTTAATGACTGGACTTCCGCGCACTAAATGTTCCGTCTCGAAACTGGAGTCTTACATGTAGTTCCGCTCACACACGCCGAAGGGAAGCACGAGACGCACGCGCGCGCGTGTGTGTGTACGCACTGGGACTTTCAGCGAGTTCTAGTAAACTGTTAAAACCAGAACGTTGTACTAAATATGAGGTGTGAAAAACTGAACATTTTAGTACTCGCATTCGTTCTTTAAGCAGCGGACGATGTGGAGGCAACAGGTGGCGCTGTGGTGCACAGTTTTGTCAAACTGATGTATCAGGCCCCTCCAAACACCATTTAGTTCTTAAAGTGCCCCTATTATGCTTTTTCAAATATGATCTTTCATGCAGTGTGTCATGTAGCTGTATGTGAACATATACTATAATATTTCTCTGTTACAGATCCATGTCACTACGTAACATATTTGCATAATGTATATTGCATATATGCACTGTCGTATTTATATTTGTTTTAATAAAAGTGCGCTAGAACGTGTTCAACTTAGAATCAGGTATTTATTGTACATTGTTTGACGAGATTTTCTTGTCATACATTTCCGTGCAGCACAGCGCGTTAAACCCTCCTGAAGCCCAGCTTCACTGGATCTCTATGGGCAGCACAGAGGAGCTTTTTTCACTGCAGAAAAGCTGGACGGTAATTGGATAAATGCACCAAAATCGTCACTTCCAGAGTAGCTCAGCTTCTCTGGGAGTGAATGGAGCAGTGGGCGGGCCAGGACGCTGGGCTGCTGCATGATGATTGGAGGAGCTGTTTAAAGGGCGGAACCCCTTTTTTGATTGACAGCATGTCTTAAGTATACATCTGTGCTACAGAGATTCGAGTTAAATCCCATGCGGATTTGCAGGTGAAGTGGTACGACGAACTGCTGCACTCTGTATTGTTTGCTGGTGATATAAACCATTTTTGTTTGTAAAAAACATTATAGCGTTCGGCTGCGCGGTGGTGTAGTGGTTAGCACTGTCGCCTTGCACCTCCAGGGTCTGGGTTCGATTCCCTGGCCAGGCTCGATTCCCGTCTCTGTGTGCATGGAGTTCGCATGTTCTCCCCGTGCTTGGTGGGTTTCCTCCGGGTACTCCGGTTTCCTCCCACAGTCCAAAGACAGGTTAGGCTAATTGGCGTTCCCAAATTGCCCGTAGTGTGTGATTGGGTGTGTGTGTGAGTGTGTATGTGTGTGTGCCCTGCGATGGATTGGCACCCTGTCCAGGGTGTACCCCCCCTAGTGCCCGAAGTCTCCTGGGATAGGCTCCAGGTCCCCCGTGACTCTGAACACAGGATTAAGCGGTATAGAAAATGAATGAATTATAGCGTTCTGACTTTGCTCCTTGTTTCATTTACATTTAGGCATTTGGCAGACGCTCTTATCCAGAGCGACTTACAAAAAGTGCTTTAAAGTTTACATAACTGGATACATACTTACACTGGGTTAACTAGGTTAATTACTAAGTGCCATTAGTCCAACACAACTGGGAAGAGGGATTTTTTTTTGGGGGGTGGGGGGGGGGTGTTAGTCCAAGTACTGGAGAAACAGATGTGTCTTGAGTCGTCGTTTAAAGATAGTCAAAGTCTCTGCTGTCCGGACATCTAGAGGAAGTTCATTCCACCACCTAGGTGCCAGAACAGAAAAGAGCCTGGATTAATGCCGCCCTCGATCCCTGAGAGATGGTGGGATGAGGCGAGCAGTGCTGGAGGAACCGAGGGAAACGTGGTGCAGTGCGTGGTGTGATTAGAGCAGAGAGGTAAGTGGGTGCTGGGCCATTTTTAGCTTTGTAGGCAAGCATCAGTGTTTTGAATTTGATGCGGGCAGCTACAGGAAGCCAGTGCAGGGAGCGGAGGAGTGGGGTGGTGTGGGAGACATGCTGCTGCATTCTGGATCAGTTGCAGAGGACAAATCGTGGAAAGAGGCAGGCCTGCCAGGAGTGAGTTGCAGTCTTGAAATAACAAGGGACTGAACAAGCACCTGAGTAGCCTGTGAAGAAAGAAATGGGCGAATTCTTCTGATATTGTAAAGAAGAAATCTACAAGAGCGAGTAAGGTTAGCGATGTGTTGGGAAAATGACAGATGATTGTCCACGGTTACCCCAAGATTATGGGCAGTGGCTGAAGGAATGATTTGGTTGTTGTCCAGGGATATTACAAGGTCTTGACCTGGGGATGAGTCACAAGGAATGAACAACAGTTCAGTTTTACTCAGATTGAGCTTTAGCTGATGTGCAGCCATCCAGGATGAGATGTCTGCCAGACATGCTGAGATCCAGGTGGAAACCTGAGTGTCAGAGGGAGGAAAGGAGAGAGTAAGTTGGGTGTCATCTGCATAACAATGGTATGAAAATCCTTGCGATGGTATGACTTTACCAAGAGACTGGGTATAGAGGGAGAACAAGAGGACCAAGTACTGATCCCTGTGGGACACCAGTAGAGAGTCTACGTGGGGCAGATGTAGATCCCCTCCATGTTACCTCATATGACCTATCTTCTAGGTAAGAAGCAAACCATTGCCACGCTGTTCCACAAAGTCCAAGGCTTGTAAGAATAGATAATAGAATATTGTGGTTCACCGTGTGTTAAGTTTAAAATGTAGAAGAAGTGTGTTCGAGCTAAGTTTTAATCTAAGAGAATAAGAGTTATTTCTTGTTGTGTCCGCTGCACCTTGATAAACTTACCGGTCCGGGCCCGATTGACCGGGAGAGACAAACACACACGCAGGCATGATGTCTGAAGATCTCTGTTTATTCTCAGCAAAGGGAGCACATTTAAACGGTGCTACGTCCCGAACATCAAAAGAACCACTCATTAACATGTCAGTCATAGAGGGACCCGGAGACAGACAGGTGTGAGGAGATACATTTGCATTCTCCTGATTAAACAAAAGGGTTCTAGCAGACAAGAGCCATTTGGATGTATCCTCGTCTGGATACAGGATATAGAAAGTGTTACCACAGAAGGCAGGAGGAAGCACAGTGAGGGGTCTGTTCTCAAGGGACAGGAATCTTCTAATTATATTCCAGTGTCTTACAATATAAACCTATAAAAATAAAACCTTACATCGTGTCAAATGCAGCTGACAGGTCCAGGAGGATGAGAACAGATGACAGTTTAGCAGATCTAGCTGCATAGAGCTTCTCAGTGACTGACAGAAGGGCAGTCTCTGTGGAATGTGCCACTTTGAATCCAGATTGGTTGGGATCATTAAGATTGCTCTGTGAGAGATAAAGAGACATTTGGTTATAAACAGTTCTTTCGAGAATTTTGGAAATAAAAGAGAGAAGTGATACCGGCCGATAGTTGTTAACTTCTGATGGGTCCAGGCAGGGTTTCTTGAGGATGGGAATAACCCTTGCCTTCTTAAAAGCAGCAGGAACATGGCCAGATGATATTGAATGGTTGATGATGGTTGTGGTGAACAGAAGGAGGTCTCGTGAGATTGCCTGGAGCATTTTGGAGGGGATTGGGTCTAATGAACAGGTGGTGGGGTTAAATGACGAGATGATCTGCTGAATCTCATCAGATGACAAGTTGGAGAATTCTGTTAAAGGAGGGAAGGGAAGGTCCTGAGGTTCTGCCGTAGGAGTTTGGTTGGGAGCGAAGCACCGGCGGATTGCTGCAATTTTCCCATCGTAGAATGTGGCAAAATCGTCAGCAGTCAGAGAGGAAGGGGCAGGAGGAGTCGGTGGGTTGAGTAGTAAGGAGAAGATGTTGTGGAGTTTGCCAGGATCATGTGCAGAGGCTTCCAGCTTCTCTCTGAAGAAGGTAGTTTTGGCAAAAGTCACATCACATGAGAATTTCTAGAGAAGAGTCTGGTAAGAGATGAGATCTGCATCAAGTTGCGATTTCTTCCATCTTCTCTCTGCAGTTCTTATTCTCTCCTGTTGTTGCATAGTACATCAGATAGCCAAGGAGCAGGACAAGATGTCTTCCTTGGTTTAGATGACAGCGGGCAAAGGAGATCTATGGATGAGGAGAGAGAGGAGAGGAAAGTTTCAGTCGCAGTCTCTAGTGGTAGAGAGGAGAAGAAGTCTGGGTCTGGGAGGGATGATAGGATGCATGACGACACAGAGGAGGGGGAGACAGAGTGAAGGTTTCTGCGAGAAAAAGAGACATTTTGGTGGTTAGGTTTACATACAGTAGAATAGGAAGGGTTATGGTGAAGGATACCAGGTAATGATCAGATTTATGAAGAGGAATAGTAGTGATGTCCGTGACTGGGCAAGGGCGGCAAAAAACGAGATCGAGAGAATTCCTTGCATTGTGTGTGGGAGGGCAGCTGTTTAGAGTTAAAGAGAAGGAGTTAAGTAGAGGGAGAAGGAAAGAGGATTGGAGATTGTCAGATGGAAGGTTGAAATCTCCTAGAACAGTGAGAGGAGTGTTAGCAGAAGGAAAAAGACTAAGAAGAATGTCCATTTCATCTAGAAAGTTTCCTAGAGAGCCAGGAGGACGGTAAATAACTAAGATGTGGAGGTTAATTGGAGAGGTTACCTTAACTGCATGAAATTCAAACTGAGATGAGTGTCATACACACTCAATCTGCGCCCGGCACTAGGACCCGGAAGTAAGGCGGGCGCCAAACCAGGAAGTATAAAAGAGGTAAACAAACGTTGGCTTACCGCTCAGTCATTGAGTTCGGCCCATGTCGGTTCAGGTTGACGTTCATCAAACCGTGAGTACTCACTATCCTTTGGTTGTTGCTTCCTATCGTTGTGTGTGTATTTTAGGACGCGGGTTAAATTTGTGTTTTTCCCTTGCTCCGTTTTCGGGAGAGTCCTTAGAATAAATCGCGTGGTTATCCTGCCTGCTCGCTGTTACTCCGCGTTTGGGTTTACCATCCACGCTACATTGGGCTAACCGCTAAGCTACGTCTTCTGGTCACCGAGGTTAGTTCATGACAGAATGACTGAGCCCCTGACGGTGAACCCAGCGGATCACGTGCGCCTCTGCGGCGTGGTGGATCGGCATACCGTGCTGGTTAATAGACTAACCGAGGAGGTCGCTACTCTTCGCCGGAGCGTCCAAGACATCGCGGCCTTGCGCCGCGAGGTTGCGGATCTCAGGCGGGAGAACGCGGATCTTCGGGCGGCTGTTGCTAGCGCGGCTAACCGGCCTCCTGTCGTGGCGGCCGCGGCACCGCATCCCCCTTCCCCCCCCTCTTCTGACATCTTTATATCATTACCAGAGAAATGGAATGGCACGGACGGGAGGTGCAGTGTGTTTTTGACGGCGCTCGACCTGGTGTTTGAGTTCAGTCCCATCAAGTACTCCACCGATCGGATACGCATTGCTCTCCTCGTTTCGTTGCTCACAGGGCAGGCAGCTGAGTGGGCCACGGCAGTTCTCCAAGCAGACACAGACACTGCCCACTCATACAATGAGTTTACACATCAACTCCGGCTCACTTTTGAACACCCTGCGGGCGAGGTGGAGACCAACACCAAACTTTACCACCTGCGGCAGGGAAGATCGTCTGTAAGTTGCTACACCGCCGAGTTCCGCACTCTCGCCGTTCAGACCACCTGGGGCGACGCAGCGCTCCGGACCTCCTACTATGAGGGACTGACTTCAGAGATTAAGGACGAATTAGCCGGGCGAGAGCTTCCTGCCACGCTGGAGGGAGTGATCCAACTCGCCCTTCGGATCGACCAACGCCTCCTCTCTCGTCCGAAGCCGTCCCCTAGGACCCTGCCGCCAACACCCACTTTCACCCCCACCACTTCACGTCCACCGAAGTCAGCTACCTACACTACCCAGGGACATGTTGGTTCTCCACCTACTGCCGTGGTTTACACCGGAGCCGGGGAACCCATGCAATTAGGGCGCGCATCCCTGACCGCAGAAGAACGAGAACGACGCTTTAAAAAAGGACTTTGTGCTTATTGTGGGTCGGCAGAGCACCACAGAGCCATCTGCCCACGTCGCCAGGGAAACGCCCAGGCCCGGTGAGCGTTGGGAGCAGCTCACCGGGCCATCTCCACCTCTCTGCTACCACACCTAGCGTCTCTCGTCTCACGGTCCAGGTACACCTCCAGATTGGCCACAAACGGGTCAGAAGTACCGCATTCATCGACTCCGGGGCTGCAGGTAACTTCATTGACTCATCTTATGCCAAAAGTCTGGAGATGGAATTTGAAGCGTTATCCCAGCCTGTCAAAATTACATCAGTCGATGGTCGGCCTCTCTCCTCCAGCCCCATTACCACCCAAACTCAACCCATCACCCTCATCATTGGTCAGCATCACGAATCAATCCAGTTTCACCTCACCTCCGTCTCATCACCACCTATCATACTTGGACACCCGTGGCTTCTCCAGCACGATCCGCTTATTTCCTGGAACCAAAACAGGATCTTACAGTGGGGTCCGACCTGTTCAGAACTCTGCCTACGGGCTTCGGCTGGGACGTGCTCTAGGGAGTCCGAGGCCCCCGACGTCGACACCAACGCCATTCCCGCCGCCCCCCACCCCCCCAGCTCCTCCTCCCCGGACCATCGACGGCGGTCTCGCCTACACCGTACGCCGAATCCTCGACTCGCGCCCTCGGGGCAGAGGTACACAGTACCTTGTTGACTGGGAGGGCTACGGCCCCGAGGAGCGGTCTTGGATCCCGGCCCGGTTCATTCTCGACCCCGAACTGATTCGAGACTACCGTCGCCGGGTATCCTCCACCCCAGGACCGTCAGGAGCCAGTCCTGGACAGGGGGGTACTGTCATACACACTCAATCTGCGCCCGGCACTAGGACCCGGAAGTAAGGCGGGCGCCAAACCAGGAAGTATAAAAGAGGTAAACAAACGTTGGCTTACCGCTCAGTCATTGAGTTCGGCCCATGTCGGTTCAGGTTGACGTTCATCAAACCGTGAGTACTCACTATCCTTTGGTTGTTGCTTCCTATCGTTGTGTGTGTATTTTAGGACGCGGGTTAAATTTGTGTTTTTCCCTTGCTCCGTTTTCGGGAGAGTCCTTAGAATAAATCGCGTGGTTATCCTGCCTGCTCGCTGTTACTCCGCGTTTGGGTTTACCATCCACGCTACATTGGGCTAACCGCTAAGCTACGTCTTCCGGTCACCGAGGTTAGTTCATGACAATGAGACAGGAGGATTGGTGAGAAGGACCATCTCTTGGACACCAGGAGACCCGTACCACCACCTCTACCAGTTTCTCGTGGGGAGTGAGAGAATACATAGGCAGAGGATAGGGCAGCCGGTGTAGCAGAGTTCTTAGGAGATATCCAGGTCTCAGTTAGTGCCAGAAAGTCAAAAGAGTAATGGGTAGCTAGGGCAGAGATAAAATCTGCTTTCTTTACAGCAGATTGGCAGTTCCAGAGCCCACCTATCACCAGTGCAGGGCAATGAGACAGTACTGGAGGGTAGATGAGGTTTCTGGGAGATCTGCCTCTGCTGTGTGAGTAAAAGTTTTAGCATTGTAAAGTTAGTTCGTTCATATAATTAAAGTAGCTCGTGGAAGAGGAAACTAGCCAGAATTTACGTACAAATAACATACTGAATTTTATGATGAAGGCCTAATATGAGCTTCCCCTGTTTCAAAAGCTAGCAGCCGCCACTGATGTCCAGCAACGTTCTACGTCGCAAACAACAGGAAACAGGTATTTGAAGCTGTTGGTGCCTCTGGAGTCCCGCAAACCTCAAGGTGTAGGATCCTTTAGAGGCTTGCAGTTGTGCATAAACCTACTATTCAGCCACCCCTAACCAATGCTCACAAGCAGAAACGGTTGCAGTGGGCCCAGGCATACATGAAGACTAATTTTCAAACAGTCTTGTTTACTGATGAGTGTCGTGCAACCATGGATGGTCCAGATGGATGGAGTCTTGGAAAGTTGATGGATGGCCACCATGTCCCAACAAGGCTGCAACGTCAACAAGGAGGTGCCGGAGTCATGTTTTGGGCCGGAATCATGGGGAGAGAGCTGTTAGGCCGCTTTAGGGTCCCTGAAGGTGTGAAAATGACCTCTGCAAAGTATGTTGACTTAGATGTAGCAAAATCATCTTCATGCACGACAATGCACCATCTCATGCTGCAAAGAATACCTCTGTGTCATTGGCTGCTATGGGCATAAAAGATGAGAAACTCATGGTGTGGCCACCATCCTCCCCTGACCTCAACCCCATTGAGAACCTTTGGAGAATCCTCAAAAGATCTATGAGGGTGGGAGGCAGTTTGATTTAAAACAACAGCTCTGGGAGGCTATTCTGACAAGTTCAATGCATGCAAGAATTGTGAAGGTGATATCAAAGAATGGGTCCTATGTTAAGATCAGTGGCGGTTCTACACTGAATTGTTCCCTGGGCGAGACTCCCTCCCGCCCCCCCCCCCCAATCCCCCCCCACAAACAAACAAACAAACAAACAAACAAACAAACAAATAATTCACATTTTGCACACACCACACGTTTTATTAAACCACTCATAACTTAAATAAATATACTGTGTACAAACAAATATTATATAAATATAGAATAAATATAGAACAAATCACACTAAAGAAAAATAACTTATTTACTTTACTGCAAAACAGAAATCACAAACTGAAACTAAAATCTGACTTTTCTGGCCTTTCTAGATGCAAAGTTATCAATAATGGCATCATATGAGATATGCTCCCCTATTGCATGATTTATGCTTATGACAGAAAGGTATGTCTTGATTAATCTGAGTTACCAAGCTCCTCTATGCTTGAGCTACAGTCACTGGCAATGTAAAAGACATTTTCCATTTGCTATAACTCTGTTACGTGACAAAGCATACAGGTAAGTGTAATCCTGAGAGCAGTCCAAAAGTTGGGGTAGATCTCAGATAGATCCTTATCGTGCATAAAAGTGATAAGCTCAAAGAGGCTCATGGTTTTTGATGGCAGTCATTAGACACTTTATGAATCTAATATAATCTAATCTAAGGGAGGAACAATTAGCTCCTTGGTTAATTTACTGCCTCAAATTATATGCTTTGTCACGTAACAGAGTTATAGCAAATGGAAAATGTCTTTTAAACTATCTACACATATGTAAATTAAACTGGCTAGTTAAAGTATACTGTAAATATATTGTAAATATATTGGCTATAGCCAACATTAACATAATAACCAATGGAAATAAATAACTGTACTTGCAACAGTCTTGCTGCAAAGCATAATTTTGTGGTTACATTTTGTGGTATTTCATAGAAACCATTAGAATTTCTGTGATGGTTTGTAAATTAGGCTTTTATTGTGTGTGTGTTTTTTTAGCAAGGTAAGCATAGCAAGCATCATAAGCAAGAAGGCTAACAAACCTAAGAGTTAACGTTATACCACTAATTAACATGATGACATGAATAACTTAATCATACAGAGAGAACATTGTTGCATATCTTTATCTTTTGCCCGTTTCTCCTCATCTTCTTTTCTTTTTTTCCTAAATTGGGCCCCTGACAACTTTGGCCTTTTTTTTTCTCCATCGCTGTGTTTACCTTATAATCGACGATTCGCAGAGGTGTCAAGTAACGAAGTACAAATACTTCGTTACCTTACTTAAGTAGAAATTTTGGGTATCTATACTTTACTGGAGTAATTATTTTTCAGCCGACTTTTTACTTCTACTCCTTACATTTTTAAGCAATTATCTGTACTTTCTACTCCTTACATTTTAAAAATAGCCTCGTTACTCAATTTTTATGATCAGAACGTGCAACTCCCCCACCGGTCGCATGATAGGGACGCGCACAACTAACACCCCCCGTCACATGATCAGAAAGCGAGACCTTAATGCTTTTGTCGCGCCTCACGGTACTTTTACTTTTATACTTTAAGTAGTTTTGAAACCAGTACTTTTAAACTTTTACTTAAGTAAAAAGCTTGGATTGATACTTCAACTTCTAAAGAAGTATTTTTGACCCCTAGTATCTATACTTCTACTCAAGTAATGAATGTGAATACTTTTGACACCACTGACGATTCGACAATCAACAGAAATCCCCCAACGCTGTCACTCACGACCAGAAGTCAAAACTAAACCAATTCACCTCCACAGCATAATCGCTTTTATTACATATTCTTATTTGCCATTTCACACAATTAAATAAATGAAAAAAAGTGCAAATTACTGGTGTGTGTTTATAATATTTTTAATGAATTGTGCGTTATTTGTAGGAAAGTCAGGTAGAAATAATTTAGCCCCCTTCTTGTCCGCTTCATTTGGGAGAGATGAACTGTACTCTGCGTTTTTGATTCAAATAGTTTTTGATTTCAGTAGATATGACCTCCTAATTCTGCAAATTCAACAAAAGCCCATTTTCAGTTCTTCAGTTCTATAAAATGTTTTAACTCTGTTGTGTATAATAATTTGGAACAGTACGTTTTCAGTTTAAAAAAAATATATATATATTGTTATCATTAGGAGGTTTGTTGAATAAAATTCAAATTATACCCTAATAGTTGATGACTAGAAAATTATACTGACTGTCATTTGCATTTACTATTTATGAAAATCAGATAAAGATATCATTAAAAAATTGTACGAAATAAAAGTACAATTTAATTTATTTATATAACAAAAGCTTTTATACAGCCTGAAATAACTGACAGGATACAGTATACATGCTGTGAAATATATATATATTTTTAAATGTTTACTTTGTTATACAGTTTAAAGGTCAATTCAAAAATACATTATACAGTAATATAATACATTTCCGTAGCAGTGCAAAGCAATATCCTTGTATGAGAGCTTAATGTTCTCTTGAACTAAAATATAGTACTGTACACACACACACACACACACACACACACACATACAGTGGTGTGAAAAACTATTTGCCCCCTTCCTGATTTCTTATTCTTTTGCATGTTTGTCACACTTAAATGTTTCTGCTCATCAAAAACCGTTAACTATTAGTCAAAGATAACATAATTGAACACAAAATGCAGTTTTTAAATGAAGGTTTACGTTATTAAGGGAGAAAAAAAACTCCAAATCTACATGGCCATGTGTGAAAAAGTGATTGCCCCCCCTTGTTAAAAAATAACTTAACTGTGGTTTATCACACCTGAGTTCAATTTCTGTAGTCACCCCCAGGCCTGATTACTGCCACACCTGTTTCAATCAAGAAATCACTTAAATAGGAGCTACCTGACACAGAGAAGTAGACCAAAAGCACCTCAAAAGCTAGACATCATGCCAAGATCCAAAGAAATTCAGGAACAAATGAGAACAAAAGTAATTGAGATCTATCAGTCTGGTAAAGGTTATAAAGCCGTTTCTAAAGCTTTGGGACTCCAGCGAACCACAGTGAGAGCCATTATCCACAAATGGCAAAAACATGGAGCAGTGGTCAACCTTCCCAGGAGTGGCCGGCCGACCAAAATTACCCCAAGAGCGCAGAGACGACTCATCCGAGAGGCCACAAAAGACCCCAGGACAACATCTAAAGAACTGCAGGCCTCACTTGCCTCAATTAATGTCAGTGTTCACGACTCCACCATAAGAAAGAGACTGGGCAAAAACGGCCTGCATGGTAGATTTCCAAGGCGCAAAACACTTTTAAGCAAAAAGAACATTAAGGCTCGTCTCAATTTTGCTAAAAAACATCTCAATGATTGCCAAGACTTTTGGGAAAATACCTTGTGGACCTACGAGACAAAAGTTGAACTTTTTGGAAGGTGCGTGTCCCGTTACATCTGGCATAAAAGTAACACAGCATTTCAGAAAAAGAACATCATAGCAACAGTAAAATATGGTGGTGGTAGTGTGATGGTCTGGGGTTGTTTTGCTGCTTCAGGACCTGGAAGGCTTGCTGTGATAGATGGAACCATGAATTCTACTGTCTACCAAAAAATCCTGAAGGAGAATGTCCGGCCATCTGTTCGTCAACTCAAGCTGAAGCGATCTTGGGTGCTGCAGCAGGACAATGACCCAAAACACACCAGCAAATCCACCTCTGAATGGCTGAAGAAAAACAAAATGAAGACTTTGGAGTGGCCTAGTCAAAGTCCTGACCTGAATCCTATTGAGATGTTGTGGCATGACCTTAAAAAGGCGGTTCATGCTAGAAAACCCTCAAATAAAGCTGAATTACAACAATCCTGCAAGATGAGTGGGTCAAAATTCCTCCAGAGCGCTGTAAAAGACTCGTTGCAAGTTATCGCAAACGCTTGATTGCAGTTATTGCTGCTAAGGGTGGCCCAACCAGTTATTAGGTTCAGGGGGCAATTACTTTTTCACACAGGGCCATGTAAGTTTGGATTCTTTTTCTCCTTAAATAATAAAACCCCTCATTTAAATACTGCATTTTGTGTTTACTTGTGTTATCTTTGACTAATAGTTAAATGTGTTTGATGATCAGAAACATTTTGTGTGACAAACATGCAAAAGAATAAGAAATCAGGAGGGGGGCAAATAGTTTTTCACACCACTGTATATATATACTGGCAATTTGAAAACACCAATCGGCCTGTAGAATGTTTTTGGACTGTGGATAAAACTTAGGATGGACCAGCAGTGGAGGAAACCAACAGAGCACAGGGAGGATATGCAAACTCCACAGTTGCAGACTGGAGGTACATGGCAACAGAGTTAAACCTTGAACCTTTGAGCCACTATGCGTCTCACCCTAAAATCGCATGCATTAATTAATTTAGTGAAGTAATAGGGAACCTGGAACAGTAATTTATTATCAGGCAACGATGGTCTACCAGCTTTCCCTGTCTGATTGGTAGCTGGTCAGACCAAACAGCATTTTTTTCAGCAAGTGAATTTACCTGGAAGTAGAGATATGGGAACTGATACAGAAGTAATAATACATTACCTCTGAAGTGAAGAAACTGATGCAGGAATTACATATCCATTGACTATCAGGCACATGAATGCTTCAATCACATCAAGTCAGTTTCAATCATTCGTATGCTTTTCCTTTTTACGTAAATGACTGCCCTGCAGCCAAAATACTGTATATCACTATGGTCTACTTTCCTTCATTACTTTACAGAAAATATTTACACTGCATAGCAGCACATCAGAAAGATGAATGAAAAAGTAAAATGTGTGAGGACTCTATGTGTGTAGATTTGGTGTTTGAGTACAGGATGCATGGTCTTAGTAAGGCTCCTCTTTTAAACTTCGATACAGACAGCAGGTAAAGAGCATCCCAAAAATCTTTAAAAGATAACAAACAGATATTGGACAAAGAATTAGAATGCTGTATATGTGAAGTAGCAAAAGTGCATATTTAGAAAAGGTGTTGGGAATTCATACCTGTAGGAATGCAATTCCAACACCCACACTGCCTAATATCACCAGGTGTTGAAGAATAAACTCCTCTAATTTGGAGATGCAACCACCCTGAGGTAGAAAAAAAATCATTCTCAGAGACCTAGAAACAGAAGAAACTGACAGCAAATTTACTTAATGACGACCTGAAACACGAAACAAGGGCTCTGTAGGGGTTAATGTGGTCCTTCATACATTTGATGCAATAGTAAGAAATTTATAAAACAGCTAAATGTATGGGCAGTATTTTTGTAGAGAAATAATAATAATAATAATAATAATAATAATAATAATAATAAAAAACAGAAAACGACAAAAACATTAATGAATCTGCTTGTTGATTTTACATGTTTACATTACTCAACTATGTGGGAACAGTTTGGCATTTTTCTTGACTAAATACCAATAATTCTGATGCAGTCAGATACAAATGACTTGTTAACCAATAGATGACAATACGACAATAGATGTACGCCATTTCAGAAATGTCAAATTATGGGCCAAATTATGAACCAAGACATGAAAATATTAAAGTTACTGTAATTGTGATAAGAGATGTCCATAACATTATTAAAACCTAGAACTAATAATGCTGAAGTGTCAAATTCATGGAAGAATTGTGGTTGAAAAAAATTGGTGAACATGCACCACAGAAAATGGACAGTAGAAATGTTTCAATAGTTAATTAAATGTATTAATTTAATAGTAAGTTGTTTAATGTTTAATAGTTAAATTAAGGGAATGTTTAACATCCAAACCATGTTCTGCTATCTAGGTTTGCACCTAGCACTGAATTCCTATTGAAAGGAATTGAACAATTGTCTATATCAGCACAGAGGAACTATTTATTACTATTGTAACAGGAACTAACTAGTTTTGCAGATGTTTCATGATATTAAATTTAACTATAAAAATATGATGTGTCGATCTTTAATATAAAAACATATGTGGAATAGTTGCCAAATGTTTGTGGTATAAGCAGAATAATAACCATTCCATTGCTGATTATTTTTCAGTAACTGCATGCAGCAAAGGGTTTTTATTCATCATACATCCGCCCATTTTGTAGAAGAAAGAGCTGTGTATTAGTCGCACCTCAACTTTGTAGATATTTGATGGGTGGTCTCTCATTCCACAGTGATCAGTAGGGGTCTTACAGCAGCTGTCAGGTACGAGCCGCTTGTCAGCAAACGTGTGTATCCAGGCTCCCTCCTTCCAATCTGTCGAGCTGTTACTGCCACAGCACTTCAGCTGTTCCAAAGTGCAAAGAGTGCATGAGAAAACAGAGAGAATAGAGGCCGTTATACACTTCCTACCTTTCCTTCCTTAAATACAGAGTATTGTAAAAATGCACGCAATATGTTCAGGGTGAAACTGTATTCATATATTCCCCTTATGTGGACGGTCAATCCTCTTACATCCTGTTGGAGTTTGTCCACAGCTCTGGTGATATGCTCCTGGCCAGGCTGCTGGTATTTCTGCACCATGGTCTCTTTCAGGTCCGCTCTCAGTTCATTGTTCAGCTGTACAGAAACAAGTAAAGTCACTAAGCCAAATACAAAAAGTTGCAGCCCGACATTTATTATACCATTGATTTTATTTTCAGTGTGGAGTAGACGTGAGAAATGAGATGTTCCAGGATGAGTATAGTGTCATACAGAGAAAGAACGAGTGGTAATGGTTTACCTCATAGCAGAAAGGAAAACACTGCAGGAAGAATATGGAAAGGAGGAAAAGAGGGTTTGTAAATAGAAAAAAAATACTCAAAAGAAGGCAAGCAGACACACAGGTAAATTAAGAAGACTAGATGCAAACCATGCACGCATAACCAATGTGTTCATAAAGAAAGGAATGCTGTTAAAATGGCTGTTAATCATTTGGCATGTTAAACCGACATTGCAATAGTTGCTTGATCATACTATATAATATGATTTATGAAGTATGGCTAAATGTTAATACTTATTATCCTTAACAATTCAAACCTTTTGTATGTTAATAATAGGGGTCTGGTGTATCAAAATCAGAATGATTAAAAATTATATCAAATATCATTACTAGTAAGGTTTACCTAATAAAGTGGCCATACACTCACTGTAATGACTGTAATTACTAGTAATGAGTTGGATCAATTTTGCCTTTATACAGTAGCTTTATTAATCTTTTGTGGAATAGATTCAACATGATTGTATCAATCATTGTACACCTGTTCAATTGCTCTTTAACTCGAATATCTCAATCCAATAGATCACCTTCGTGATGTGATGAATCAGGATTGGTATCATGAATGGGATCACCAACAACCAAGCCATGTTTAATATCCCCTTTTCCCCGCATTCTGACGGTCAGTTTGAACTTCTACATGCCTAAATGTTCTGAATTGCTGCCATGTGATTGACTGATGAGGTATTTGAGTTTAAGCTCAATACGTTTTGTGGATACAATGTTGTACCTAATAAAGTGGCCAGTGACCCATATTTGTACTCTATGTCAAAACCAGAGGTGGAAAAAGTAATAAAATGTTGTGCTTAAGTAAAAGTACTGTTACTTTAGTGAACTTTTACCGAAGTACAAGTAAAGTAATGTTACCCTTATAAAAATCTACTCAAGTAAAAGTAAAAAGTAGCTCATTAAAAATTTACCCAGAGTAAAAGTTACTGAGTTACTTTTTATTTATTTTTTTAACAGCGGGGGTGGGGATGGGGGATGGAACACCCTTGCATAATAAATCTGTTCCCTTTGTTGTGCTTGAAATCAAAGTGGTCGCTTAAATATGACCTGGGGTTTGCTTCATAAGAATTTGTTGACATTTCACTTTCAGCTGTGTCTGCATCAGTGGCATCTGTTTTGTCCGTCTCCATCGTTCTTGTGAATTTAGTGCGTTTGTTCTCCACGCCCATTAATCAATCAGTGCAGTGGTTTCCGGAGTGCAATGTTTTTCCTTGCCCGTTGTATTATTTGTATTATTTTTCATTTTCATTCATAAATTTTTTTATGATTTAAAATGTAGTGAAGTACAATACTTTAAACAAAACATACTTAAGTAAAAGGAAAATTACTTAAATCTACTCAATTACAGTAATGCGAGTAAATGTAATTCATTACTTTCCACCTCTGATCAAAACCCTAAATTAATTTAACCTTTTAAATCTTGAAATTTGTTTAAAAAAATGAATAATATGGTAATAGGTTATTAGCTCATATACTGAAAGCAAAAAAACAAATAAACATGCTTTGGAGCTGGAAAAAACCCACACCCTTCTAAACTAAAGTTGTTCTTTGCTATCATTTCACTACAATGATTGATAATTTTCTTACAGTCTATATAAACATGTTAACCTTATAAAATAAAATAACTACAGTATAAGGTAACCACTTGTGATTCACACTTTGCTTTATAGAACCCATTTTGTGCTCATACTCAATGTCAGAAACACTCACCTAATATGAGAAATTATATCATACTGAAACTTTGTTCAATCAGATTAATGCAAATCACCATAAAATAGTAATAAGCTGAAGTATGCATTATGTTTCCTGTTATGCTGACATTCCAGAATCTACAATTATGAGTTAATCAAATGAATTCATGAGGTAGTATTTACATGCTCCTAGACCTCTGTTTTTTTTTTAGTCTTAGAAGGGTGGAGTCTAGCACACTTCCTAAAGACCTGATTCAGTTCAGCTTTCAAGGGTATGACAAAGCTTTGGAATCACAAAACTGCACTGGACGCTGGACCTCCAAGACCTGTGCACCCCATGGCCTTAAAGATATTTTTAGAAGTTAAGTGGAAAGATAAAGTTCAGAAACTTTATAGAAAATGTTATAGGGCACAGCTGTGGGAAGTAGAGAGAAAGCCTCCTAACTGGAGATGGTGAATTGATTCTAACAGAATCAAACACAAGGTTATTATTTTGCAATTGCACCACCGATGCCTAGTAGAATGAAGCACAACACAGAAGAAGAAGAAGAAGAAGAGTTGCTTGCCTCTTGATAATACCAATAGGCCAAAACTCCAGCAATGATCTCCAGCAGGAATATCAACAGCAGCAGAACAAAGAACTGCAAATGAAATTTCAGAGAAAAATTATAAAAATATCAAACATCCAGTGTGCAATATAAATAATAATAAATAAACTTGTAAGCAGTTCTAAAGAAAATTAAAAGTGCTGAGGGATTTAAAAAAAAAAAAAGTCACATGTAACACAGTGGAACATAATAACTGAAAACAATATACTGTATGTGAAAAAGATTTTAGTATAGTAAAATTGTATGACTTTGTTGAAAACAATGAAGAGTGAGAGAGAGAGAGAGAGAGAGAGAGAGAGAGAGAGAGAGCAAAAAATAGCAAAAGTTTCCATACAGGATAGGATTTATAGGGAGTAAGATAGTAGGAAAGAACATTTATTTGGACCAAGCACACTCACACCCTCACACACCTCCCTACAACTCCCTTCCTGTTTGGAGACATTTGGAGACTCATTCACTATCCTCCCCTTCATTCCTGGCATCTCTCCCTCCCTGACCCATGCCCATCATTCCTCAGCTGTGACTCAGTTCCCCACACGGGTCTTAAACATACACAGCACTATTTCAATCACCAAGCTTGACAGTTTCACAACATAACACATTCATAGTCATGCAATTAGAAACCACTGGCAAATGATGTCAGTGCGAAAAAGGTATTCGGTAGCTTTTACTGTACCACTAGAGCCTGCTGATTTCATTTAGGAAAGCAATACACATTCATTATTTTATTTTTCACCAACATATTAATCTGAAATGAAAAAGTCAATCCTGCCTACAGATTCTTTGGATCTTTTCAAAAGGAATGCTTTGGATCTCAGATACAATTTTCCTGAAACATTTTTGGGTGGAAGCATTTAGAGCAGTTTCTTTTGTGTTTTGCCAAATTCCTGGTTTGAACTGCCTTCTCACATGGCACAAAGTAGTCATGATGTTTCCAGTACAGGATGAGGATTTAAGATTATTGCACAGCAGGGGCTCTGTTTGCCCAAACTCATACTGCAGACATTATACCAGTGAGCATGCACTATCTGACTTATAATAAATGGGATAAAAAAACCTCTTTGAGTCCATTCATTTTTTTATCATCCAGCCTAATGCTAATGACAATTTATGCCACATGTCCATAAATGACTACTTTATGTTTTTAACTCACCACTATCAGAAGTCTTTTGTTCTCCTTGATGGTGGCACAGCACCCAAGGATTCCAGTGAGCATGACAACAGCTCCTGCTGCAATAAGGATGTAGGCAGCAAATGAATATGTACTGGACGACAGCAGACTAACATAGTCACTCTTATCCACTAAAGTCCAGAGTCCCACTGCCATCACAGCACCACCAGACAACTGAAAAAGAAAAAGAAGTTTCAAACAGATAGAATGTTTAAAGCTTAATGCAATAAACACATTCATTCATCTTTAGTAACTGCTTTACGCTGCTCAGGGTCATAGTTGATCCAGAGGCCACAGTATATTAGGAACAACAGAATTAAAATAGGAAAACGCCCAGAATGGGACACCAGATCATTTTGAACATGATTATCGCTCAAATTTAGGAATAAAGCATTTTTACATGCAATTTTAGTCAAGGCAACAAAAAAGACTTACCCATAAAAGCAGATTAAAGGTGAATAGCAGGTATTTAAGACATATTGTTCCACAAGAGTTTGCCTTTTCCTCGTGCGCCATTATCCTGGGAGAACACAAAACATATTGAAAATCCAACACCTAAAAATCTAAAAACACATAATCGGAGACTTTTATACTGTACATATAGTATATACATATTTAATATTCATTTTAAATGTCTCCTAAGGAAACAACTCTCTAAGAAGTGAAATTACTAAGAAAACATTTATCATAGAAGAACTTTTACGCATACAGAAAACAGGCATGCAGACAGTGCAAGACCATCTACTGAGACAGCATGGTGTGAATGTCACTTGAGCTAATAGAGGTCACAAAGATCACAGATATCATGTTGCTTAAAAAAACAGTGAATCCTATTTGAATAACATATACCATGTCTTTTTTGTGCTGTGTGATTCAAGTGGCAACAGACACAATGTGGTCAAAATTATGTGGACACCTGGGCAATCGCACCCATATAGAGTAGTATGGGCTTGTTGAACATCTGATTCCAGTTTTAGTTCCTTTTTCTATGACAATAGCCTTCATTTGTCAGGGAAAGCTTTCCACTACATTTTGAGCATGGCTTTTCCCCATTTAACCGCAACAGGAACTAATTTTGAGTGAGGAGGCCTAGGGTGCAGTCTGCATTACAATTTATTATAACTGGGGGTTCACAATCTTGACAAACCATGTCTTCATAAAGCTCTCAATGCACACAGGGCGCATCTTGTTGAAGCATGCCTGGGACTCTAATGACCAATAAAGGAAATGTTTGTAGCAAACATTTTGAAAAAAGCCATATAATTACTGTATTGTATACACACAGTATAGTGTACATACCAATTAGTCTTAAGATTAAAAGCCACCTGTGTGATATTGTATAGGTCCCTCTTGTGATGGCAAAACAGCTCTGACTAGTCAGTGACTTGACTCCACAATGGCTAGGAAGGTGCGCTGTTATATCTGGCACCAAGGAACAGATCCTTTTAGTTAAGTAACATCCACATGAATGCCAAAACACAGAATCTCTCAGGAAATCATGGCTCACATGAATCACAGTGCCTTTGCTGACTTGTCTTCATCCCATAGTGTCATCCCTGACCCAGTCATCTAGCCATCACAGTTTGGCCTTTGTTAAAGTTGCTCAGATTGTTATGCTTGCACAACTTTTCCAGCTTCTAAAACTTGAACTGACTGTTCACTTGTGGCTTGATGTGTTGCCACCCCTTGCCAGGTGCCATCGTAACAAAATAAACAATGTAACTCACGTCACGTGTCAACGGTTTTAAGGTCATGGCTGACTGGTGCACATACTAGTGACAAATAAACCAGTCATATGTGACCATCCAAAATACATTCTAATACAGTTTGTCAGAAAAGATCTAAATTATCTCAATCATTCCTTTCTTATTGACCTAACTGTGACATGTGTGTGTGTGTGTGTGAGTAGGTGGCTGGGGGTGGGTGAGCGTGAGAAAGAGTCAGACATTTACTACCCTGTGGCCCCTATCTGGCACTCAGAGACATATCTGTCTGAGTAACACTATCCTGCAGTGAGAAATGAGGTAAGTCCTATAACAGTCCCCATAGAGACTAGACCACAGTGATTCACATCACAATTTGACACCAGTGCTTATCCTGGTTTAATCCACCATGGCCATTTACTCGGAGTTAAAAGGCTACAGCATATTGTGCTAAAGCTGATTGTTTAAACAAACAAAAAAAAAACAGTTGTTTTATTTATCAGCATGAGAATTAATGATGATTGCTACTGTATAGTGTAATCGACTGTTTAGTGCAAAATAAATTAGATGAAATTGCACAGATAATCTCATGAACTTCTAGAAACAATTCACTGTTAAGGATGTACAGTGGTGTGAAAAACTATTTGCCCCCTTCCTGATTTCTTATTCTTTTGCATGTTTGTCACACTTAAATGTTTCTGCTCATCAAAAACCGTTAACTATTAGTCAAAGATAACATAATTGAACACAAAATGCAGTTTTTAAATGAAGGTTTACGTTATTAAGGGAGAAAAAAACTCCAAATCTACATGGCCCTGTGTGAAAAAGTGATTGCCCCCCTTGTTAAAAAATAACTGAACTGTGGTTTATCACACCTGAGTTCAATTTCTGTAGTCACCCCCAGGCCTGATTACTGCCACACCTGTTTCAATCAAGAAATCACTTAAATAGGAGCTACCTGACACAGAGAAGGAGACCAAAAGCACCTCAAAAGCTAGACATCATGCCAAGATCCAAAGAAATTCAGGAACAAATGAGAACAAAAGTAATTGAGATCTATCAGTCTGGTAAAGGTTATAAAGCCATTTCTAAAGCTTTGGGACTCCAGCGAACCACAGTGAGAGCCATTATCCACAAATGGCAAAAACATGGAACAGTGGTGAACCTTCCCAGGAGTGGCCGGCCGACCAAAATTACCCCAAGAGCGCAGAGACAACTCATCCGAGAGGCCACAAAAGACCCCAGGACAACATCTAAAGAACTGCAGGCCTCACTTGCCTCAATTAAGGTCAGTGTTCACGACTCGACCATAAGAAAGAGACTGGGCAAAAATGGCCTGCATGGCAGATTTCCAAGGCGCAAACCACTTTTAAGCAAAAAGAACATTAAGGCTCGTCTCAATTTTGCTAAAAAAAACATCTCAATGATTGCCAAGACTTTTGGGAAAATACCTTGTGGACTGACGAGACAAAAGTTGAACTTTTTGGAAGGTTCGTGTCCCGTTACATCTGGCGTAAAAGTAACACAGCATTTCAGAAAAAGAACATCATACCAACAGTAAAATATGGTGGTGGTAGTGTGATGGTCTGGGGTTGTTTTGCTGCTTCAGGACCTGGAAGGCTTGCTGTGATAAATGGAATCATGAATTCTACTGTCTACCAAAAAATCCTGAAGGAGAATGTCCGGCCATCTGTTCGTCAACTCAAGCTGAAGCGATCTTGGGTGCTGCAGCAGGACAATGACCCAAAACACACCAGCAAATCCACCTCTGAATGGCCGAAGAAAAACAAAATGAAGACTTTGGAGTGGCCTAGTCAAAGTCCTGACCTGAATCCTATTGAGATGTTGTGGCATGACCTTAAAAAGGCGGTTCATGTTAGAAAGCCCTCAAATAAAGCTGAATTACAACAATTCTGCAAAGATGAGTGGGCCAAAATTCCTCCAGAGCGCTGTAAAAGACTCGTTGCAAGTTATCGCAAACGCTTGATTGCAGTTATTGCTGCTAAGGGTGGCCCAACCAGTTATTAGGTTCAGGGGGCAATTACTTTTTCACACAGGGCCATGTAGGTTTGGATTTTTTTCTCCCTAAATAATAAACCCCCTCATTTAAAAACTGCATTTTGTGTTTACTTGTGTTATCTTTGACTAATAGTTAAATGTGTTTGATGATCAGAAACATTTTGTGTGACAAACATGCAAAAGAATAAGAAATCAGGAGGGGGGCAAATAGTTTTTCACACCACTGTATGAGTGCAACCAAAAACATACAAACGTCCGCCAGCTTGGATGATCTAAAATAGCCAGGGAGCAAATGGCCGTTATAATAACTGAAGGAAATTCCTTGTTTAATGTCCAATTTCATGTGAAGATGATAATTACTCCCCTTTATAGCCTTAGTATTCATAGCAAGAGTGATTTATTATGTCAAGCAACTTCACTGCAATGAAGTCAAACCCCCTCTCAAATATGTTAGGGGCTCAAGATTGTACACACACACACACACACACACTTACCGGAATGTGCCCTATCTGTAATTCATTACAGATAGGCAGACACCTGGAGTCCGTCTAACAGCTATAGTTGAGTATAAACCATTGATTAGATTATACATAGTAACTGTCCTTAAAATAAATAAATAAATAAATAAAACAGTGGAACGGTGAGGGGGAAAAAAGCCCGTGAAACCTGATTAGAACGGAAAATGGAAAAAAATGTTCACATGACTTACAGCTGTCTTCCACAAGGTCATTATAAAAAAAAATCGATCAATAAACGCAACTAACAAACTTGAATTAATATTGAAACTAAAGAGAAATTACTTACCTGCTGTAACTGTAAATTACCAAGCTAAAAGCAGAGATCCTCTTTTCCGGTTGAAGACTTTCTGACTGCTGTTCGCTGTGTGAGAGTGTGAGTGTGTGCAAGGAAGTGAGAGAGAGAAAGAGAGAGGGAGAGAGAGAGGGGTTGTCATGAGGAGCACACACACAAACTAAGGGCCGGGCACTACTGTACTGGAGGTGGGCATTAAAGGGAAATTTTACCCAGTATTTTTTCAACATGAACCAGTTGTGCATATTGTTAAATTATTTCCTATTCGCCTTTCTATAAATGTATTGATTATGTAAGATAAAGGTCTACAATACTAATGTGTTTGTTACTCAGATTGCCATTGAAGCTACATTTGGCTTCTGAGTTTTACCTACAAAGAAATTGAAACATATCTCTGAAGTGAGAAGCTTGGTTATTTGAAATGGTGACTAGTCGTGTTCTGGACTAGGAGTGTTCAGTAAATTAAGTATTCAAAAGTAGTAAATCTCAGGAGCACTGAATCTCAACCCTGTCTATTGCACTGCTGTTTGTGCAGACAATCACATCTAGTAATCTATTTTAGTCCATCAACGTACAGCCATGTTTTGGGAGGTGGGAGGAAACTAGAAAAGCTGTAGGAAACAGATACGGACATGAGGAGAACAGATGAAACACCACACCCAAGCTCAGAATCAAACTGGAGACTGTGGATACACTTCTGGAGACCACCATGATGCAGTCATCAGCCTGCTAGGATATATAGTGATAGGCTGGTGATAAAAAAGTCTGAGATCATAACTACCTTCAATTTGTCCGGCTTTTTCACTTAACTGTCACTACCATGAAGTTCTTCTGGTCTTATTAAATGAAATAACACAGGGTGGTGGGTTCGAAAGTGTTGCACAGTTGCAATCACTCTCTAGACAGACTACAAAATTAAAGCATAATTTCATCTACACTGTAAAAAATCTGACCTAGGGTTTACTTAAAAAAAACAAAGTGACATCTAACATTCATTCATTCATTCATCTCCTATACCGCTTTATCCTGCCTGTATTTAGAGTCGCGGGGGACCTGGAGCCTAAACTCTGGGCACGAGGCAGGGTACACCCTGGACAGCGTGCCAATCCATCGCAGAGCACACACACACACTCATTCACACAATATGGTCAATTTAGGAACACCAATTAGCCTAATCTGCATGTCTTTGGACTGTGGGAGGAAACCGGAGTACCCGGAGGAAACCCACCAATCACGGGGAGAACATGCAAACTCCATGCACACAGAGACGGGAATCGAGCCTGGCCGGGAATCGAACCCGGAACCTGGAGGTGCAAGTGCTAACCACTACACCCCCGTGCCGCCGACACTTAACATATTTAAGTACATTTTACTGCTATAATAATGAGTAGGAAACATGGAATAAATTATTTAAATGAAAGACAAAATATATATTTAATTGTAAATTAAATCAAGTCTTTTATTGTGTTGGATTTAATATTAACTGTCGAAAATATAATGTATTCAGCATAAATATTTTAAGCTAAATTAAATAATTTTAAGGAAAACTGTTTTATGTTTACTCAAAGAAATGTGTTACATTCAATGAATATTTGAGAGAAATCTGGAAGAGATTGATTCATTTTCATTGAATATTTGAGAGAAATTGATTAAAATTTATTAAATATTTAAATTTAACCTGATTTAATTTTACAGATAAATCTTCATCTGCACTTAAATACAGTTAAATTACTCAATCTACTCAATAATATTGGATGTCACTTCATTGAAACAATTGTAATATTTTTAAGTTACTTAAATGCTTGTGCTGGTTAACATAAAAACAACAGGAATAGCATTTAACATTTGTAACATTGATAAAAATTGTCCAACATTTTTTTAAGTGCAGCATCAGAAGCTGTTAAAATGGACAGTAACTGTATATTTTGTGTATCAAAAAAGAATATACTGCCAAATACAAACCGGATTCCAAAAAAGTTGGGACACTAAACAAATTGTGAATAAAAACTGAATGCAATGATGTGAAGATGGCAAATGTCAATATTTTATTCAGAATAGAACATAGATGACAGATCAAAAGTTTAATCCGAGAAAATGTATCATTTTAAAGGAAAAATATGTTGATTCCAAATTTCACGGTGTCAACAAATCCCAAAAAAGTTGGGACAAGTAGCAATAAGAGGCTGGAAAAAGTAAATTTGAGCATAACGAAGAGCTGGAAGACCAATTAACAGTAATTAGGTTAATTGGCAACATGATTGGGTATAAAAAGAGCTTCTCAGAGTGGCAGTGTCTCTCAGAAGCCAAGATGAGTAGAGGATCACTAATTCCCACAATGTTGCGCAGAAAGATAGTGGAGCAATATCAGAAAGGTGTTACCCAGCGAAAAATTGCAAAGACTTTGGAGTTCTCATCATCAACTGTGCATAATATCATCCGAAGATTCAGAGAATCTGGAACAATCTCTGTGCGTAAGGGTCAAGGGCGTAAAACCATACTGGATGCCCGTGATCTCCGGGCCCTTAAACGACACTGCACCACAAACAGGAATGCTACTGTAAAGGAAATCACAGAATGGGCTCAGGAATACTTCCAGAAACCATTGTCAGTGAACACAATCCACCGTGCCATCCGCCGTTGCCAGCTGAAACTCTACAGTGCAAAGAAGAAGCCATTTCTAAGCAAGATCCACAAGCACAGGCGTTTTCATTGGGCCAGGGATCATTTAAAATGGAGTGTGGCAAAATGGAAGACTGTTCTGTGGTCAGACGAGTCACGATTCGAAGTTCTTGTTGGAAATATGGGACGCCATGTCCGGACCAAAGAGGACAAGGACAACCCAAGTTGTTATCAACGCTCAGTTCAGAAGCCTGCATCTCTGATGGTATGGGGTTGCATGAGTGCGTGTGGCATGGGCAGCTTGCATGTCTGGAAAGGCACCATCAATGCAGAAAAATATATTCAGGTTCTAGAACAACATATGCTCCCATCCAGACGTCATCTCTTTCAGGGAAGACCCTGCATTTTTCAACAAGATAATGCCAGAGCACATTCTGCATCAATCACAACATCATGGCTGCGTAGGAGAAGGATCTGGGTACTGAAATGGCCAGTCTGCAGTCCAGATCTTTCCCCTATAAAGAACATTTGGCGCATCATAAAGAGGAAGGTGCGACAAAGAAGGCCCAAGATGATTGAACAGTTAGAGGCCTGTATTAGACAAGAATGGGAGAGCATTCCTATTTCTAAACTTGAGAAACTGGTCTCCTTGGTCCCCAGATGTCTGTTGAGTGTTGTAAGAAGAAGGGGAGATGCCACACAGTGGTGAAAATGGCCTTGTCTCAACTTTTTTGGGATTTGTTGACACCATGACATTTTGATTCACCATATTTTTCCCTTAAAATGATACATTTTCTCAGTTTAAACTTTTGTTCCGTGATTTATGTTCTATTCTGAATAAAATATTGACATTTGCCATCTCCACATCATTGCATTCAGTTTTTATTCACAATTTGTTTAGTGTCCCAACTTTTTTGGAATCCGGTTTGTATGTTTTATCTGAAACATTTTTATTTTAACATTAAAACTAGCAAACCGCATTATGAGACTGTTACAAAGGTGGGCCATATTCATCATAAAGAAACATACAATATTCTGTTACTACACGTGTCCCCTTTAATTTAATAGTTTATATTGAGCTCAATTCAAAACACAAAAGGTAAATCTTTAAGTTAATTCCTCACTTCTAGAGCAATGGTTAACTGCTGCAGTTAGACACTCAGTGTCAAGGTCAGCTAATCACTTGTTATTGTGGGGGAGGGGAAGCTAATGCTAACACTCTGAAACATTCGCTAGCCCAACTGCCTCTTTAAATATATACTATATAACGCACATTGTAATAAAATTCACACACCAAACTAACTACCGTGCTAAGTCTGACTTTTAGCCAAATAAAAACAGAACAGACTGAGAGGAAATAGCTTAACTGAGTTTAACCATACAATAAAATTTGTATATTTCACAACTGTCTGTAAAAAAAAAAAATTAACTGCTACAAAATTATTTGTACATTCATATTACTAACTAAACAAATCTCACATTAAGAAAAATGCAGATCTTGCAGCGTGTGGCACCTTGTCTGGATGTAAAAACTTGGGCGGAAATTGCATGCAGTAGAACCTAGTCTCTCTAAATGAGTAAAATTTACAAACGATTTTTTATTTTGACACGGCCAGAGAAAGTTTATTAAAGTTTCCCTATTTTTTCCTCGCTGATTTTAAACAGAAAACAATTTATTTGAAATGGAATTAATACATAATCAGCATTTGTTTAAATCAGCTTAATTTGACTCCAGAATGCAGTACGTACATTTTATTATGTACTTGTTACTAATATTAATTTAACAATTGTTAATTAAGCCCAGTCCCACTTTTTACAGTGTATGTGTCAATGAGTTATGGAATGGTTGATGCATAGAAGTATAAAAATCCAACATTTAAACAATATTCCTTTTTTTTTTTTAAAGCTCATCAGATCTACTCAAGGATTGGTTTCATCTTTATAGACAAGAGAATGTTACCATTAATTAAATCAATATTCAGGTATAGTAATCTCTGGCCATAGGCCTGTACTGATGACTCTCTGCCTTCCTAATAGTATGCCATCTCTGGGTATGAGGAGATAGATTTATTTTTAAACCAATCGCATGTAAAGTATGACTCCTTGAAACCTCTGGAAGACAATAAAGGCAAAAAAAGAAAGAGGAAATATTATATAGATCATATATTGTGGGTATGCAGACGAAAACAATGGAGTGGACCAATCAAATTATTTTGAGGATAAAGGATATAGATAAAGAACATTCTAGATCACCAACTGCTACTCTATACAGGAGAGATGAATATTACAGCCAGAATTAAATACCCATAGAGGCAGAGGAGGTATTATATTGACACATAACCACGAACCAGTTGAACATAAATAAACAGTTTATTTCCTTTTAAATTTATTCTCCACAATTTTGAAAGAGGTGTTTATAAAAATAATTAAGCAAAAATCATTATCACCAAGTATGTCACAGGCTATTATTACAGTTGTGCATAAAAAGATTGCGGAAAATGTGTCATATTAGCCGGTAAGTTTGCTACCAAATGATTACAAGATATTGGCTAAGGTCTTGGCATTGAGGCTAAAGTCATGCAATACATTATACATCAAGACCAGACTGGATTTACAGCTGGGTGTCAGCTCTCAAGTAATCTACTAAGGCTATTTAAGATACTCTATTGACAAGACAGCTCACGTCTTGCAAAGTTACTGTTAGCGTTACATAAACAAAAAGCCTTTGATCTCATTGAATATGACTATTTATTCACAGCCCTTAAAATGTTGGTTTCGGAAGTAACTTTTCCACTTGGATCAGCACTTTATGCGCATCCAACTGTTTGTATAAGAAACAATGGGGTAAAATCGGATTAATTCTGTTTGTATGAGTGCAAGACAGTGCTGTCCACTGTACCTACTTTTATTTAATATAGCAAATTAATATAATCCTCAGCTATAGCTTTAAGTAAAGAGGCAGACCTGCTATATATAAATAGGGGTGGGAGCACCCACAAGATTTTGCTGCATGTGTATGGGCTCGTAATATATATGGTATATCCAACCCAGATACAGTACGTCCATACCTAAAGTGATAGAATTTATAAATAGTTTGGCAGGTATCAGGATATAAGATTAATTTGAATAAAAGTATACTCTAATTAATAATGAGGGAAGGCAGTTATGTCTTTCGATTAAAAATAACTTATGACTGAAATATTTGGGAATCTCAGTGACGTGTATATATAATGAGTTATTTAGATGTAATTACTCAGTAATTATGAAAAAACTAAAAAGAATTTAACCATTGGTCCTTACTACTTATTTCACTGGCAGGCAGAATAAACACAGTCATGATGTCTATTTTGCCAAGGTTTTTATTTCAAAATGTTCCTATTGTTAATTCCCAAATCTTTCTTTAAGGAGTTGGACAAACATCTATCATATGGAATAAAAAAATATGGAGTAAAAGTATTCCAAGAACCAGGAAAGCATTTTTAGAAATACAGAAAGATGCATTGCCCAATTTTGTGTATTACTAGTAGTCATGTAATATTGATGACCTTATCTATTTGGGTAAAGATGAAAGTAGGATTAATGTAGGCTGGCCTCTTTATTTTCAGTGCACTGTGCTTCACTACCACTGAACAGGAAAAATCAGCTAAGTAATGCATCGGTAACCAGTTCTTTAAAAATATGGGCTGATTTTAGATCACACTTTCAAAAACAAGCACTTTCCCTGTTATCCATTATTTCCAATGCATGGTTTCCACCATTCTTAATTGATCATTCCTTTCAGACATGGTCTAGAAAGGGAGTATTTAACTACACAATAATGTATTTAAGCGAGGTCTGATATCAACAGTTTCCAATCTTATTCAAAGAGCCGTTTTCAAAGATTTGCCATCAAAAATCGCCATTGTACTCGGTTCCGTGCTACTCTTTTGCATCATATGATGCGTCATTCAAGCATAAAATATTATCAAGCCATTGTTTTCTAACTTGAGTTTCTGTTACCTTTTTATCCGCTTAAACCAGTCTGTCCATTCTTCTCTGACCTCTAGATGAAGCATTTTAACCCAGAGAACTGCTGCTCACTGGATATTTTTCTTTTTCAGACCATTCTCCATAAACTGTAGAGATGGTTGCATGTGAATATCACAGTAGATCAGCAGTTTTGGAAATACTCGCATTTGGCAAGAACATCCATGCCACCTTTCTTCTTCCCCAGATTCTTTTGATACTTGGTTTGAATTTGTGCAGATTGTCTTGAGCATTATACTTGCCTAAATGCTTTTAATTGTTGCCATGTAATTGGCTAGTTAGATATTTGTGTTAGTGCAGTTCATCAAATGTAAAGTGGCCAGTAAGTATGATTAATAACTGAATTTTTCTGTCAATGCAGGTTTTAAATCAATAAAAGGGTTAGATTTTAGCCACTTAGTAGGGTTTATGCTAAGAACCTCATATAAGAACCTTTGGACACCTCCATATCCACAACTAGTTGTCTGATTATTTATAGACTGCAGGAAAGCTGAAGACAGCATGAACAGTCCATTGCACAGATGGTCAGGGTTGCAGCAAGTGGATCAAACTGTGCTATGAGCATTAGTAACTTAGTAAATTAGTAATATTTTTAAGCCCTGTAAACACAATACATTTTGAAACATGAAGAAACAGGGCCTCATAGCTCCTCTGAAGGGAAATCTTAATGTTACAGCACATTAGAGACAAACGTTTGCCATCTTCGTTGTGGCAATGGTTAAAAAAAAAAAAAAAAAAGCCCCACACATGGGTGTCCACATATTTTTGGCAATATAGTATAAACGTGGTAATGATATCTGACACATGACACATATATGAGCCCCCAAACTGAATTCCTTATATATTATTTAAACCTTTTTTGTTGATTTAATGTGCTCGGTAAAACATTTAAATGAGCCACAGAAATAAATTAAGATCTAAGCATTGGGATGTTTAGTGATGTGCTCATTTTCCAAATGTCTGGGAATTTAAAACATTTTATTTATGTCCTCCGGGCAATTCCATTAAAGTTCCAAAATTTCATTGTGTAAATGAAAAAGACATGTATTTATTTATGCCATCTGTACATCTAGAGCACAGTCTGATATCAGACAATGTTCTCCACACATTCATCAAGAACAGGGCAAAAAAAAATAAAACTTCATATATACTATTAACTGTTTTACTTGTGTTTACTGTTTAAACTTGTTAAAATGTAAGAATTGAAATGCTGAACAATTCTGTGCTTATATCTGACTGGAGTTACGAAAAACAAAAGCTTATGGGGAGAAAGTAAAACTCCAGACAGATGGTGTTCCTCAGTTCAGCCACACGGTGTTGAGCTGCGTCTGGTTCTTGATGCTGGTGTCCATTTTAAGCACTTCTCTGATGGCCATGGTGGCGTAGGTAGACGGCGGGAGGGAGAACTCCATCTTCAGGGCCTTGTATTTACCCTCTAAACCATCAGCATTGAGAGGCAAAAGCAAGAAGGGAAAAAAAAAACAATAATTTCTCATCAGAACCCACTGGAAGGTGGGCATACTTTATAGTCTAACCAGGTCAACTAACAATGTACATTATTCAAATCCCATCAGACACAAATTAAACAAAGAAAGAAGCAGAATTTCCTTAGCATACAGTATATCAATATTTTCAAATAAGTGACAAACACCCGTGGGTCACAATTCTGGTGTGAACACTACTTATTAGTAACAAATTTTAATCTTCTTCAATCTAAAATTTTTTTTCAGTAAGAAAGTTTTCTGGTGTTTCTCCAGCAACTAGACTAAATGTACTGACCTGTCAGATAAACTGGTGCTGGTTTGTTTTCCAATTTTTCTACATCCGTGTGGACCAGAGACACTTTGGGGTCATCATAATGAATCAGCTCCCTTTCCAAGATGACCAGAAATGGTGTGAGAAAATAATGAAAAGAGAAAGAACAATTTGAAATTTTTGAGTGGATCACAAGCTGAGCTTATTGTACTGTCCAAGATTTCATACATTAAAAAATAATAAAGAGCGGGGAAAAAGGTTGAAGTGAAACTCCACTGACCAGCTGACATCTTTAGGACATATGAGGATGCGGCGGTAAGCTCCAGCCAAGGAATAATCTCGTACTTTGTGCCTCATGTTATCGATGTCCAGATTATCGGCTGTCAACATGTCTCTGTAGCCTTTCCCCACTGCCGCACAAAGTGCATGTGACCCATGGGTTTGAAAAACACTATTATGTTGAAGCATATACAAAATGAAATCTAAACTTCACATAGGAACAGAAGAGATTCCTAAGCAGATATGAGGAATGCTAATTAATGTTATTTTTTAAAAGGTTATTACTATGCAGAAAAAATATGGATGTGTGTCCTGACTCACCCTTATGTGTAGGATAGATGACATCAAATCCAGGTAGCGGCATCACAATATCATGAATGGAGTGCTTCTCAGCTTCCTCGGCAGACAGGATGTGAGCAGAACCTGCAAGACAAATTCACAAAAATTACACAAAATATAATCAAACACCAAGCCATCAAAAATAAACGTCTTAACTTTGTTATAATAAATGTCAGTATTCTTACATTTCAAGAAATTTTTTTTTACATTTATTGAGCATCTCCAATGGCAAATTTTCAGCTTTTTTTTTTTTTTTAATTAAAGAACAATACACCAACTTTTATCCATTTTTAGATTAAATAAAAAACAAAAACATAACATGCAAAACTATGAGGGGCGTTCATGTCAAACTGGAGTACAACTGAATCTGCATTTGTCTATGCACTTGTCTGCGGAAACTGTGCACACAATCGTTTACCAACACCACTTGCACATTACAGGAACTCGGTTGAAAGTTATTGCCACATGGCCCTGTGCAGTCTTGACCTCGCTCCAGGCCATTTTCACATGTTTGGGCCATTAAAGGAGTTCCTAGGACGCCAGAGTTTTACACGTGAAGCACGTGAATGGCTCTGGCATGCTAAGAAATCTTTTTAGTGCATTAGTGTAGCAGGGGATTATGTAGAGAAATAAAGGTAGCTTTTAATCGAAAAGTCCCAGTTGACTTGAATGCTTGGAACATTTTAGTGAAAAGATTACAACACAAAAGGGATAAGTGATAAGTGGGATAAGGAATATTAAAAGTAACTCAATTGCAGCAAAAAGATCTTCACTTGAAATGGCAATAAGCATTTCTTACACTATCTAGCTAATGATGTTTAGTTGTTTAAGGTTTCGCAGATCCTTGCTGACAGTTGAGCAATGGAACTCATTGCCATTACACAACTATAGTCTGTACAGTACATTTTTTTCAGTAACAATAGGAACTCCGTCATCTCCTGCTAAGAAATTATGGTATACATACATAAAACGAATACTTTGTTGGATAGCACATTAATACACTTAAAATAACACAGAAGAGCACACCTCCTTTGAGTATAAGGTCTCCTTCCACAGCTTTAAGTCCATAGGCCTCCACTCTCCTGCTGACCATGGTGTTCCAGACAAAGCTCTGATAACTGTGGATGTACATGAGCCTGTTGTTGCGAGGGATCTGTGAGGAAAAATGAACAGATAAGGATAAAAAACAAACCAAACAAACAGCTTTGATGTGACAAAAATGCCGCAGTCTCTCACAATTGTTGTAAGGCAGAAAAGTCTCTCAGATACGCATATCATGCGTGTTGAACCATGTTGAAACCCAGATCAGAATTGTTTGCACATTTTGCCCGTTAATACAAATCAATCATATTTTATATGCCACAGCTGGTTTCATGAAACTGGGTCCATGAACATGTTCTTCAGTGGCCTTCCCAAACACTGGATTGCAATCCAGTAGAACACCATTGGGATACGGTAATAGTTAAATTGACAGAAACTGTGATGCAATCATCTCAACATGGATCAGAATCTCAAGGGAATGTTTTCAACATGTTGTGGAATCAATGCCATGAAAACATGAGGCTGTTTTGAGAAGAAAGGAAAACCCTTCCCAGTATTTGTGGTGTTAGTATAATAAGATAAGTGCTCAGGGAGTGTATATTATGGTTAATACAGTGGCTTGGAAAGGATTCAGCCCCCTTGAACTTTTCCACATTTTGTCACATTACAGCCACAAACATGAATCAATTTTATTGGAATTCCACGTGAAAGACCAATACAAAGTGGTGTACACGTGAGAAGTGGAACGAAAATCATACATGATTCCAAACATTTTTTACAAATAAATAACTGCAAAGTGGGGTGTGCGTAATTATTCAGGCCCCTTTGGTCTGAGTGCAGTCAGTTGCCCATAGACATTGCCTGATGAGTGCTAATGACTAAATAGAGTGCACCTGTGTGTAATCTAATGTCAGTACAAATACAGCTGCTCTGTGACGGCCTCAGAGGTTGTCTAAGAGAATATTGGGAGCAACAACACCATGAAGTCCAAAGAACACACCAGACAGGTCAGGGATAAATTTATTGAGAAATTTAAAGCAGGCTTAGGCTACAAAAAGATTTCCAAAGCCTTGAACATCCCACGGAGCACTGTTCAAGCGATCATTCAGAAATGGAAGGAGTATGGCACAACCGTAAACCTACCAAGACAAGGCCGTCCACCTAAACTCACAGGCCGAACAAGGAGAGCGCTGATCAGAAATGCAGCCAAGAGGACCATGGTGTCTCTGGACGAGCTGCAGAGATCTACAGCTCAGGTGGGGGAATCTAGTCCATAGGACAAATATTAGTCGTGCACTGCACAAAGTTGGCCTTTATGGAAGTTTGGCAAGAAGAAAGCCATTGTTAACAGAAAACCATAAGAAGTCCCATTTACAGTTTGCCACAAGCCATGTGGAGGACACAGCAAACATGTGGAAGAAGGTGCTCTGGTCAGATGAGACCAAAATGGAACTTTTGGCCAAAATGCAAAACACTGTGTGTGGCGGATAACTAACACTGCACATCACTCTGAACACACCATCCCCACTGTCAAATATGGTGGTGGCAGCATCATGCTCTGGGGGTGCTTCTCTTCAGCAGGGACAGGGAAGCTGGTCAGAGTTGATGGGAAGATGGATGGAGCCAAATACAGGGTAATCTTGGAAGAAAACCTCTTGGTGTCTGCAAAAGACTTGAGACTGGGGCGGAGATTCACCTTCCAGCAGGACAACGACCCTAAACATAAAGCCAGGGCAACAATGGAATGGTTTAAAACAAAACATATCCATGTGTTAGAATGGCCCAGTCAAAGTCCAGATCTAAATCCAATCGAGAATCTGTGGCAAGATCTGAAAACTGCTGTTCACAAACGCTTTCCATCTAATCTGACTGAGCTGGAGCTGTTTTGCAAAGAAGAATTTCAGTCTGTAGATGTGCAAAGCTGGTAGAGACATACCCTAAAAGACTGGCAGCTGTAATTGCAGCAAAAGGTGGTTCTACAAAGTATTGACTCAGGGGGCTGAATAATTACGCACACCCCACTTTTCAGTTATTTATTTTCTAAAAAATGTTTGGAATCATGTATGATTTTCGTTCCACTTCTCATGTGTACACCATTTTCTATTGGTCTTTCACGTGGAATTCCAATAAAATTGATTCATGTTTGTGGCTGTAATGTGACAAAATGTGGAAAAGTTCAAGGGCGCCGAATACTTTTGCAAGCCACTGTATGTACTAACTTATTTAATTATAATAACTGAATAATGGTGAACACCACAGAACCCATGTAATTGTGTTTGCTTAAACAGAAAAGGGAGTGTGATTTAACTGGAGCACAAAGAAAAAAAGTACAAAATGGGTGATTTCGATTATAAAATTAATTGCCTGAATTAATTGGCTCAATTGAAACCGTGGACAAATGTGATGAAATTAAATTAAATTTTTTTTAATATATATACTTTTTTATTTAACTTAAATTAAAGATTGATTCAGACAATACAGCACATATATTCAGCAAAAAAAAGAAACGCCCCTTTTTCAGGACTGTGTATTTCAACAATAATGTTGTAAAAATCCAAATAACTTCACAGATTTTCATTGTAAAGGGTTTAAACAATGTTTTCCATGCATGTTCAATTAACCATAATCAATTAATTAACATGCACCTGTGGAATGGTCGTTAAGACCTTAACAGCTTACAGAAAGTAGGCATTTAAGGTCACAGTTCTAAAAACGCAGGACACTAAAGAGACTTGTCTACCGACTGTGAAAAACACCCAAAGAAAGATGTCCAGGGTCCCTGCTCATCTGCGTGAATGTGCATTAGGCATGCTGCAGGGAGGCATGAGGACTGCTGATGTGGCTAGGCCAATAAATCGCCATGTCCGCACTGTGAGACGCCCAAGACGGCGCTACAGGGAGACAGGAAGGACAGCTGATCATCCTCGCAGTGGAAGACCACGTGTAACAACACATGCACAGGATGGGTACATCCGAATATCACACCTGCGTGACAGGTACAGGATGGCCACAACAACTGCCCGAGTCACACCAGGAACACACAATCCCTCCATCTCACAGCAAGAACTGACAAATCTGGTCCAGTCCATGAGGAGGAGATGCACTGCAGTACTTCAAGCAGCTGGTGGCCACCAGATACTGACTGGTACTGACTGATTTTGAGCCTCCCTTCATTCAGGGACACATTGTGAAACATTTTTAGTTTATGTCTTATGGTGTTGACTCTTTTAGTGTTCATACAAATATTAACACATTAAGTTTACTGAAAGTAAAAACAGTTGAAAGTCAGAGGACGTTTCTTTTTTTGCTGAGTATATAACTTTATACAATAAACAAGAAGACGGTTCATAAAAATGATATGTGATAACGGTATTGTCTTGGCATTGCCAAAAAATTTTTTTTTACGTATTTTGTGCGGCCGGTACTTTTATTACACATTATTATGTGACCTGAGATCTCATAATAATTTTCTTCAAAACCACCATCATAGCCGACACAGAGCCCACTCGCAAAAAAGATGCAAACTTTTTTACGGAATCTGCCACGAAAAACTTTTTAACTTGTTTGGGTTTCTGATACTCAATAATATTCATTAGCATCTGCCAAAGATGGGCGTGTACACAGGATCAATTATTTCAACGTTCATACAACACATCGAATTTGCTATAGTGACTTTGCTTTATTATTTCTCTTCATTTTAACATACATTCTTACACATGCGATATACCTTTTGAAAACCATGTATGGTCAGTGTTAATCTTTAAAACTAAATTTTCTTCTAAAGAAAGTATGAAATATTGCACACTTGACACATGCAATATTAGGTGATAACGATTCTTTATCCTCCAGTCTCCTAAAATATTTACACTTGCTTTTACTGTATTTAAAATCATAATACAGGAGCAGGAACAGTAAGCTCAACTTACTCAGCTGTGAGCATATGTTAATATGGTAATTAGTATGTGTATGAACATCTTGCTGGAGGCGGCAATCAACACCTATGTGATCAACACCTACGCTTACACACATCCCTTTATTTAGCATAATGTGCGCGTGTTCTCACCAGTCCAAAAGCAGTAATGATGTTTTTTTTGCCGTACTTTGACAGTCCTCTCAGCAGCTGTCCCTCTACACAACGTTTCACTGGTAGCTTCTTCAGGGCTGCTTCAGGATCCTGTGTCTGGGCCCATTCCTCTCTACACTTCACCAGATAGCCCTTCTCCGCTGAGGTCAACCAGTGTGTGCGAAAGGAAGAAGTATATTGAAAAAGAATGAGAGGAAAAAAAAAAAGTAGGAGAGGTGACATTGAATGAGACAGAAAGACTACAGATGACCCCTGCAAAGTCGCAATTCAGAGTTCACGCCTTAGTCGTTCGCGGATTTGTCCCTAGAACCAAACCGCAAATATCCTGCACAATGTTTTTATGGCTTTTTTTGTGCCAATATATATGATTTTTCATGCATTTTAACACTAAACTATTAAGAAAAAGATAATTTACTAATTTGGTAACATAAATATTAACATAAATTCAGCTAAATTTCCATATAGGATATAATATGTATATATTTTTAGTAGTGTAGAGAGAACACACAGCAACCATAGAACAAAAAGTGGCTTGTGGTGGTGAATTATTACTGTTTTTACTCTACAAAGAAAATGCGCTTGCATAAATTACATATAGGAGTATCATCGGTACTTTACATTCAAGCACTGTGGGGGTCCTAGCAATCCATTACTGTATAAGTATACAGGTTTACCTTTTTTCTTTAAGGGTAATGTATTTAGCAGAGTTTTAAATGAATTTAAAGTGTTTTGGAAGCATACTTTGGGGTATATTTAGGTTGTAAACAATAAACAATAGGTATTTATAGGCATTTTTGACCACATCCAAAATTCACTGAATTTCGGTAGTCGTCTGTATTTAATAAAATATTATTTTTGTTCTCGAGGCGACATTATCTGTGGAAACTTTACACAAAGATAGAATCAGCAGATAAGGACACACCTCCTGGCCGTGGCTTTAGGATCAGATCCACTACTTCAGTCCAGTTATTCCGCAAGATGGCTCTTTAAATAAAGGGGAGAAATGTTATAGAAATAACATGCATGAGAATGCAGCATACTCATGGTATATCATAGTGTGGTATGTACTGATGAAAGTGTTATGTGTAAATGATATAAGTACTCCTATGTCTGTTTTTACCTTCCAACCTGGTGTGTGGGTACAGCTGTGGTGCCAAAGCGCTGCATGCCGTAATAGTTGATGAACCCTGTGTGCCTTAGTGATGTCATGGCCTGTTCCACCTGTTCATCAGACCCCGAGATGTTCCTGCAAATACAGAAAACAGTTTCTGTTTAAATTAACTGTTATTTTAAATTAATTTGAAAAACAAGATCATACAGAGAAAAGGTGCTTAGGGTTGGAACTGAAAAGCCTTGTAGTAAAATATTCACAACATGAATAGGAACAAAGCGCTGAGTAATTAGATTACACTTACAGTCTGAAAGCATTATTTACTCTAATTTGAGTCTAGAGTACAATAGGACAATGTTGCAGCATAAACAGTAGGCGCAATGTGGGTGATTTACAATAAATAATTGTGGAGAGTTTGTCATGTCCATAATACAGAGAGGATACACAGCGTAATATGTTTGTGTGTGTGTGTGTGTTTGAGGCACATGTTCTCTGCAGCTCTGGTTTAGTCTGAAATTATCATGTGAAAACTGGACAGAAAGCCACTCCATCACAGTGTGCCAGCCATTCACACATAAAAGGAAATTATCCTCGCCAATCAAACTAGTGTCATGTTTTTGTGATGTGGGAGGAAACCAGAGAACCCAGAAGAATATGCAAATTCTCCACATAGACATTAACCCGAGATCATGATCCTACATTTACTAACACATCATATATTCTCAGTACTAATACGTGATCAGGGGTATAAATCTGCCTTCAACTGGAGGAAATGGGCTTCTAATACTGTATGTATTCATTTGTACTTGCAAAAACCCCTTTGATAGTGACTGTCTGGCATTCTAAGTCATACCGTGAATGTTATCTTGTTTGTTATCAATATGTGTTATTGTGCCATTATATTGTACCATTGTGAAAGATTCTTCATAGCCCTGATCAGCTTGCACAGTTTTGCAGGTGTTAAGTTGTTAGGTACTGTATTTTTCCACATGCAACTCTCTCTTTAAACCATGGCCAAAGTTTAGTTTTGAAAAACTAAAAGTGTGCATGAACTATGCACTAAACTTAAGTATAATCCTTAGTGAAGTGTGCACTGACCTGAGGACCACTGTAAAATGGTTCCCCTGAAGCTCCCCGAGTTTCAGTGGATGCTTTTTATAGCTGAAGTTTCCCAGTCTGAAGTTCATCAGGCACTTGTTAAGGTGAGCCAAACGTTCGGCGCTGATTCTGAGAAGATGCAAAAATAAACTCTCTAATATACATTTATAACTCATTCCTTAAGATCATAAAACTACAATAGAAAAAGGACAGCACAAATAATAGCTTAATCAATCTTTGCCATGAGACAGAATTAAAATACAGACTTTAAACAGAAACAGGACAAAGGATTGCACTCACTTTAATACAGCAATCTCTTGCACTGTGATGGCTCTCTTGTCTTTTGTGCCCATGTAAGAAAAGACGTTGGGTCGAACCCTGAGGACACATCAGAAAGCAAAGGCAGCATATAAAAGTCTGTGCAAGGAGCGTACAGAAAAAAGAAAAGAAAAAAAAAGCCTCAATAAGCTTCCTGAAAATGAGGATTTTTCATAATTGGCCTGTTTAATAGTAGATGCTTCTTAAGTGCTTAAAAAATGTGAAAATAAAAAAAAATACACAAAACCAAACAATAAAATATTAAAGGAAATTAAACCTCTCAAAAAATTTTACAATACATAATCATTTGGCCTAATAAATTTTAAACCATTGCTTGTGCAGCAATTAAAAAGACATACAGTAGGACACCTAGGACCTAAGCATGGCAGATCATTGGCTCTCTGTCCTTTCCAACATTTTCAGACAGTTCCTGCATTATTTTAAAGGTATTTTGCATGTTATGGTATTGTGGAATGCAGGGCTGCTCCACTAACCACAATCCAGATGTGAATTATCACGCCTTAGAAGCATTCCGATTAAGGTCCTGTGGGAGGGTTTTTCTTCCCTTTTCCTCATGTATTTATATTTCTGACATTTTTGTATGGTTTTATCCACATTTTAAACAGTACCTTGATCATGCATAATTAATGACATGAAAAAATTATTTTTAATAAATAAACAAGAAAGAGAACAAATTACTTTTAACACTAAGAGCTCAATGTTTATCCACTGGTTCCATGCACATAGTTAATTTCTGTGACTTTACCGTCATGCAGATGATATACTAAATACACTTAAGTACAGAGAGTAGGACAGTACTTGTATGAAGAATAGCACCTGCTAAAAGAACAATAAATGTTAAAACCAATTAAAACATTTATTTATAAAATGAAATATAATTTAAACAAAAATATTTAAATAGCCTGATAATTTTTCTATTTACAAAAGCCAGAACCCACCTGAGAAATTTGGAGAGAACGTTGATGGCATCCATGGTGTCTTTATTTTCCTTGTAAAGCACAAAATGGCAGAAGCTGCCACGGTTCTTAGGCCATGAGTGTTTTCTTGGCGCTTCCATAAAGAGAGAGGTAGACAAAAAGAGTGAGATGGTAAAATATGGTGTGAACACAGCAATTTAACAGACCAATGTCAAAGATGACTCCCAAAACAGTATAAACTTACTACGAATCACTTATACACCTGAACAGAAATTGTCCTAAATGAAAATCAAACAAAACAACCCCTCACATGGAGCTGAGTGGAGGAGAGGTTCTTACCTGCAGCTGTTCGAACTTCTGTCCCAATAAAGAGGAGCATTAGGAGGACAAGAAAATATTACTAAGAATGCTCAGGGACCAAGTAGAGAACCCAGACATGGGGCATGATATGCATGCAGGGAGGAGATGTGCCAGAACACTTCTGTATGCCAGGGTCCTGACTCGAGAAGTTAATGCTCATGGGACAAACTACATAGCCCTCCTTCTGGCTTTACCAGCTGATATGCGCAAAAGACCAATGTTATATAACTTCCACCCATGCACAATGACTAGAAATCTAATATATAAATAGTTAGTACCCCCTCTTTTAATTCTAAGTGATTAGCTGATCTTCAGAGTGTCTTGGTATTAGGCAAGTACAACATTAGATGAATAACATACAACTTCTTTCACTGTGCAATTATTAATTTAACATCCCTTGATTGATTGATCATCAGCAGGTGTTCACACTTCTATGAAAAACAGATGACCACAGTTTGCTGGTCTGGAGCATTCAGCATTGCTGGACATTAATCTGAAAAGGGTTATGCTAAACATCTCCCAATAATTTGGAATTGTACAGTAAGAAAGATTATTCACAAGTGGAAAGCATACTAGACAGTTGCCTGTCTTCTCAGGAGTAGACGTCCCAGCACATTCACCCACCCCAAGGGCAGACCGTACAATACTAAGAGAAATGCAAATGCAAACCCCAAGAGTTACATCTCTGACCCTACAGGCCTCACTGAGCATGTTAAAGGCCATGACAGCACAATTAGAAGAAGACTGAACAAGTTTTTTTTGAAAGGGTTACCAGGAGAAGCCTCTTCTGTCTAAAAAGAACTAGGAAGCACAATTAAGGTTCAGAAATCTGCACCCAGAACAAATCACAAGGCTCCTGACACAATGTCCTACGGACACGTGAGACTAAAGTAGAGTTGTTTGGCCTTTATGTCCAGCGGAAACCAAACAGCATTTCAGCAGAAACACCTCACAACCACTATCAAGCACGGCAGTGGAGAGGTGATGATTTCGCTTTGTTTTGAGTATTCTAGAGACAAATGTGAGGTCTCTGTACGACAGCTAAAGCTTGATCAAAATTCAGTCATGAATCAGGACGACACCAGTAAAAACGCATTGGAATGGCTGGAAAATAAAAGAATCAAGGTTTTGGAATGGCCTAGTAAAAGTCCAGTCCTTAACCCAATTAAAATGCTGTGGCAGACCCTTAACAGAGCTGTGCATAAGTGAATGCCCAAAAACCTCAATGAACTGAAGCAATGTTGTAAAAAGAACGGACCAAAATTCCTCCACAATGATGTGAGAGACTGGTAGTCATACAATAAACGATTACTTCAAGCTATTGCTGATAAAGGAGGATCTATAACAGGGGTACTCAAATATAAATTTGATATATAAAGGTCCACTTACCAAATTTCTATTTGGTCCGAGGTCCGGAAAAATGACAGTCCAATTTCAAATAGAGAACTACAAAAAAAGTCAAACCCAAAATTTTCGAATAATACCCCAAAATAACATGGTAGTCCTTTTAGTGTGAGAGGTGACATCATCTTCGTGCCACCAGTTGTTTGAACTTGAGCATAAAAGGTGTGAGGACCAGGTGCAGGCAGTGATGTAAATGTTCATTGGTGACGGAGCTGCGATATGTGTTTTTCACCGTGCTCATAGTTGAAACAGCAGATTCATAGCAGTAGGTTGAGGAAAACATTGTGAGAATTTGAAGGGCCATTTTCTGCAGGACAGGAACACCTGCTGCAGTAACCATCTTTGTCCAGAAGGTGAGGTGACCACTTTTAATTGCTAGCTTAAGCACATTGGTTTTCTGCTTCCCACGGGGAGCACGAATGCATATTTTTCTGTCCACTCACTCTTAAATTTGCGGTTTCCAAAATCATCTTGTATCAATGGCCAGCTTTGAGCAGGCCATTAGGATATTAAGGACTTATTATAATAAAACGAATGAGTAGCTCACCTCTCATACTGTATCTTCCAGTCTGAGTCGTTCGTTCTTTTGAAACTACTGCACCGCATAGCGTCTATGGAAGTGCCGAAACAAAGGAACGAACAACTCGGGACTTGGTGATGATACATCGCCTGTACATAAACCACGTACCCTTTGCGATGATTTGCGCTTGCGCGCCGAGAAGAAAATAAACGAATCACTCTCGGAGACGACTCGTTCTTCTGAGTCACGTTAAAGATTCGTTCAAAAAGAATGAATCGTTCATGAACGACCCATCACTAGAAGACTCAAAGATATATCGTGCGGAAACACAGTTGCGCACTTCATTGAGAACTCATTTGGATTATGATTAAATTAGCATGTTTGTTTTGGTGTCGGTCCAGATTTAACCGTATTTGGATCCGGATGCGGACCGGAGTCCGCCTATTGAGTACCCCGGTTCTATAAGATATGGAAACATGTAGGTACTTAATATTGGACACATTCTTTTGTCTTCATCTTTGTTCAATAAATAATGACATTGAAAAAGGTTATATGTTGTTGTTTGCCTGAAGTTGTATTTGCCTAATTGTGAGACCAACTACGATCAGATGATCTTTATTTAGTTTTTGCACAAAAAAAAAAAAAAGAAGATAAAGGTCGCTAATAACCTTTGAACATGACATGACTGTACGTAGTCACTTAAGACTGTATGTAGTCACTTAGTCCAGATAAGCACAAAATCAAAGATTTGTCCTGCAAAACCTGATAAGTCACACATACTGTAACCTTTTGTAAGGCTGCTTCTTCACTGAACAGTATGGCTCGCTATGGCTCTGTTAGAAATAAGAATGCAAGGGTATCTGGATCCCAGCTTATGTGTGAGGCTTTTCCATCATATATCACTACAAAATACATTCACAAAATACAATTCAACACCAAAGGTCTCTCGTTTCATGTTAATTGCCACGTTTGATCTCAAGTGATCTAATAAGCATCAGAGACACTGAAGTTGCTGCAATGCTTCATCTGATTATCTGCTGAAGTTATCATCATTGTAGTCTATGATAGCTTTCAGTCCATTATAATGTCTGCCAGCAGAATCCCCACTCAATAATCAGTTTTACCATTATTTTTTTGGTACATCGACCTCAGTTGTACTCCCTTACATACCTGTAGGTATTTTCATTCTAATCGATTCCCTGTATTATATGTGTGGAGATCTGTCAATGTTCCTACAGCTGAAGTCTGGCAAGCCAGACATTTTTCTAGCACAAATATCTTCCTCCAAAATGTAGAAATTATTAGCATCAGTATTCGTATGATTTGTTTATCAAATACAGCTGCAAACTATTGCAGCCTTTGAATAAAAGGCAAGTAATTAACTATTCTGTTTTCATTATCATATATAATATGTCTAGTTACTTAGTTAAGAATAACAAGTTAATACAATTCTCTCTCTATTAGTGATCTTTTATTCAGACTATGTAGTGTGTGTGCATACCCTTTCTCAGGTCTATGCACAGCTGCCTCAACCATGTGTATCCATGCACCTGAACATGCCAAACCAACTTTAATTAAATGACACATGCAAGTTGACAGATGGAGAGAGATTGTGGCATGAGATGGATAATTACACATGCAAAGGTGAAATTATGTCATTTAGACATAATATAGCCATATATACATTATTCTTTTTAGTTAAGAAATTTAAAATAATTAAACATTTATTGTGAATGCTCACTACCTGCCAGGGCTTTTTTCCCAGCTGCATGATATGCCACTATGAACCTCTTGCCCTCTCTTTCCTCGGTTTTTGTCTCCAGTCCTGGGTATAGTGTTTTGATTGCTTTATGAAGCAAAGTACGTCTCTCCTTGGAATCTCCTTCCACCTGTAGGGGTGAACATATTACAGATGAAGAATGCCTTCTCATACACTAACATTACAGTTCATTTACATACACAGGTCTCTATAGTGATTTGTTTGATATGTGACCGCTGATTGGTTTGGTGATCAACTTTACATTTGTGAGGTTAAAAGTTTTTTTCTTTTGCTTTCCTTCCAAAAATCTTAACCAAATTGTGTACACACTGAGAGATAGTTAGGGATAGTTAGATAGTTCTCCTGCAGCCCATAGTCAGTAACGAAAACATCCAACAAAATCCAATTCTTTGCAGCATTTGGCAGACTCACTTATCCAGAGCGACTTAGAATTTATAATCATTATACATCTGAACAGTTAGGGGTTAAGTGCCTTGATCGAGGGCCCAAGAGTAGTAGCTTTGTGGTGGTGGGGTTTGAACCTGGGACCTTCTGGTCAGCAGTCCACAGAGCTACAGCTGCCCCATAATGGAGAAAATATTTTTTATTTTATCGTAATATATTTGATTACTAAATATTACACATAAAAAAAATTTTATACCCAAGAGAGTGGATGGGCATCTAATTGCACATGTTTTCCATATTTTGCTTGCAATATTAAAATCTGATATTTATGCTACTAGAATACCTACTCTAATCTTTCAAAAGCTGGATTAATTGTTTAACATTAAGTGTTCTGTCTAAAAAAAATTAGGAACATTTTATACATGGTCCAGCTTTGTGGAAAAAATACAGTCAACAGAAAATCATGAATGTCTGTGACCAGAGATTACTTAAACACTTGATGAAACTGCATTGTGAAAATTGACAGCAAAAATACAGCTATGTTTCATTTAATCATTTAACACTCTGGAATCAGGTGCATTAATATAAAAATATGTGATTTGGTTTATAGCCAGCGCTACATTTGAATGCTTAATAGTCTTCCAGAACTGAGAATTCAACAGAACTGTTTTTAATCTTATTACCTCTATCAATAGGTTCACACACACACACACACACACACACACACACACACACACACACACACACACACACACACACACACACAGACTTTGAAGAGAACAGAGCAACATGAGAGAGCAGTGCAATCTGTCACCTCAATAGCCACATTTCCCTCTTTGTTTTTGAAAAGCTGCAGATCGGAAAGCTGTTGTTTCTGCTCTTCGGTCAGGTCCTGACACTCTACTGGCTCAACCTCTGCAGCTGCTTTCTATAACAGACAGTGAGGAAGAGAGACAACTCAGTATTTCATATACACCACGAATAGGTACATACAGTATGCTGCATATTTGCTGAAACTGAAGAACTTAAGACTGAGAACATATCACATGCATAATGTAGATAGAAATTTTCCCAAGTACGACATTTTGTTATTCACGAGTGAGATGATTCTTTGTCGGCCCTAAACGAGCTTTGAACTAATACAGGAACCTCGGGTTACGAACGCCCCAGAGTACAATCCCAATCTGGTCACAACCAATAACAACGCCTAAAATTTGTCTCTGTTCACAAACTCCTTCTCGGAATATGACAGAGAAACCGCCATCCAAAGCTGCTGCTATCAGCTGAACAAAGGCACGAATGCCAGTGTCATTAAGGATGGGGACTCTCCTTTCAAACACTATCCTCCTCCCGACCCATCTTATTCTCCTCCATCCATTCACATCCTCGAGTCTCCCTAAGAACGGTATGTGAACTATACATATAAAACTAAAGTGTTTGCTCGGTCCTGTACAGTTTCTATTCATATTTAGTGCTGGATTATTTTTGTACAATTAAGGCTTTTTCATACTTTGTTTTATATTTTGTGATATAAACAAAATACATCATAGTTAAATATAGTTTATACTGACGAGGAACGGACGAATTCTATTTACATGTATTCCTTTGGAAAATAACTGAATCAGTCTACAACCAAATCAGTTTACGACCAGAACTTAGGAACTAATTAAGTTTGTAAACCGAGGTTCCACTGTACCTTAATATTGCTGAAGCATGTGTCTTACCTCGGTTTCTATAGGTATGGAGAGGTCATCTAGCCACACTATCTTCCCCTCCTTGCTGATCTCATGAACCACAAAATCAGAGTATCTAATAAGAGAAATAATAAAATGTGTTTTATTCAAATCTATCTGTCTATGGTAAGGCTGCCATGGTAATCCTACGTAGGTTCCCAGGACAACAGATTTGTTATTTGGCAAGATAACACAATATGGTACCACAATGCTACAAATGATTCATTTTCTCAAACTACACTAATCATGCAAAAAAGCAAACATGCCACCGATACAGTAAACAATAGAGTGAATTACTTGGACATGAGTATTGTGAGAGCTAATACCCATGAACTCAAACAAACTAACCTCTCTTTCAAGATTCCTGAGAATCCTTTATGGTCACTGACAAACTTATGGATCCCTACATCCGTTTCACTAAGACCATGTTTCATCATATCGGCAAAGCTCTCTCCTTCTCCATCTTCCTCCTCCAGAGACTCCTCTTCTCCACCCTCCTCTGCCTCAATCTCTTCTTTGTCTTCCTCTGTTTGTTTGCTGACATGACTGCCATTAGCTTCATCCTGAAGTCTGGCTTTCTTAGCAGTATGTTCTGAATCCTCCTCAGGGCATGCTCGCTTCTCCCCGAGATTAATCAGTGCCGTCGAAACCTCCTTATCCTCCATTGGCACAAATCTGTTTTGAGAAATACTAAAGGAGGAAAAAATTGTTTTTAAATAGTTTGGTTTTTACATGATGTAGCGGTTAGAATGTACAATGTATTGGCGGTATAAAAAAAAAAAAACGCAACATATGATAGCTTAGTATAAACCACCTCGTGTTACTAACCCCCAGAAAGAAGGCTGTCGCAGACCAGGGAATATATTTTGCTTAGGTTGTGTTTTTAAAACACTCCTTGACAAGTTAGGAAAAAAAGCACACTCTTGAAGGATGAGGCAACTGAGTAACAGTTCTGTTGGGGAAAAACAGAAAATGTAGATGTTTACACAGACGTGGTGCAACAAAAAAAAAACCAACACAAAGTCTCTCACTCACTCACTCATCGTCTAAAATGGTTTATTTTGTATACATGGCTGCGGGGAGGCTGGAGCCTATCCCAGAAGACTTCGGGCACAAAGCGGGGTACACCCCGATTGGGGTGCCAATACATTGCAGGGCGCACACACACTATTTGGCCAATTTTGAAATGCCAATTAACCAAATTTATAAGTCTTTGGACTGTGTAAGACAACCGGAGTGCCCAGAGGAAATCCACCAAGCACGGGGAGAACATGCAAACTCCATGCACACAGACCAGAACTGGAAATTGAACCCGGACCCTGGAGGTGGAAGGCCACAGTGCATAACATTACACCACCATGCCACAGTCTAGAAGTACAAGTCAAAAGCTTGGACATACTTTCTAACTGCATGGTATTTCCTAAATTTAATTTCTTTCTACATTGTAAAACAAGGTTGAAGGCATCCAAGATAATTTCCTTTGAACAACTGATATCGAGATGCATCTACTTATGCTCTGTAAAGCCTTCCTAACGGCTCTAAACTGAGGTGCTGTTAATTGGTGAATTCTGAGGCAGTTAACTCCAAATGAACTTTTTCTCTGTAGGTAAGTTTTGCTCTTGCTTTTCTGGGATGGACTTCATGGAACAGAGTTTCATCTGGGTACTTGATGGGTTTTTGTAATTGTACTTGGCAACACTGTTCTTACAGGACTTACAGTGAATTAGAAGCTGTGTCCAAACTTTTGACCGGTACTGTACTGTTCATGAACAAACTCAATAATTCAATTAGCTTCTCCCTGGTCATTACACATTACTTGTCAGTTCACAATAAACCCTGTTTGCAGCACCCTGGTAGATACCGCAGGACCTGTGTTGCCTTCAGCTAGCATGTGAGCACCAGCAGCTAGTCTGAGGTTCAGAAGCCAATCTCTGGTTAGGGAACTAAGACAAGCTCAACATGCCTGATATATTACAGCTTTAAACATGTAAGCACTTTATGCATTCAACATCCAAAATGTCTAAGTGAGCAGAATAGATGTAGGTTCATAACGACGTGCTCACCTAACCCAGACGCGTATGATTGGCAGCAGCGATTTCACCAGCATGCGAGAGCTTCATGTGTTACAGTCCGCTCTAACCCGGAAGTGTTTTCTAGGATATGGCCCGCCCCGTCCACCGGATTCTTTGGCAGGAGACCAAAAAATGTTAAATTATTTTTTTTTAAATGTTGTATTTTTACACTATGTAGATGTAGAAGATATACGTAGACAACAATACGCATTTAATTAGTTTACTGTCACATTTTCATGATTTTTAGAGAGGTTGTGAGGCAAAATAGTTTATTCGGAAAGGAGCGAGAAATTTGCGCTTCTTCGATAGGAGAAATTTTTAGTCCTTTAGTTCTCCACCTATGTCAGTTTAACTCCATTCAAACACCACCAGGCAATTAAGCGTATAATAAGTATACGTTAATACAAAGTACAAAGTATAATCTGATACATTCACTTAAGCTTGTAATATCAACGATAGCAAGATTTATCTTGATTATCAGTGTAACATAATTTTGAAAAATAATTTTTTTAAACCCAGGGCACTTAACAAATACAGATTATATCCAAAACTAATGAAATAAACATGCATAAAGATTTATATGCATAAATATATGGTGTAAGTGCAATGACATGTTTTCACCAGGTGTTGGGGCTGTGGTTCTATGGAGCCCACGTGTTAGAACAAACTTTAAAGCTCAACTTGGTTACAGGGGAAAAATACACAAAACATTATTTCTCTTATTTTATAATGACAATTTTGAGGTTAGTGAGTATTATTAATGTTTGTGTTCACAATGTAAACAATGTAATTCATCAGGTAATGACTAGGTTTCCTAGTAAGGAAAAAAGGAACACCCCATTGTCTTAATAGAGATGTATTTGGTTTATAATAATTTTAATGGGCGAATATTAAACCAATGATTAATATATACATAGGTGGAAAGTAATGAATTACATTTACTTGCATTACTGTAATTGAGTAGATTTTTTTGTGTATTTCTACTTAAGTAGGTTCTAAAATCTGTCATTTTTCTTTTACTTAAGTGTGTTTTGTTTAAAGTATTGTACTTCACTACATTTTAAATCATATTCGCTACTGAGTAAAAAATAAATGAATGAAAATGAAAAATTATACAAATAATACAACGGAGAAGGAAAAAAATTGCACCCCGGAAACGACTGCACTGATTGATTGATGGGCATGGAGAACAAACGCACTAAATTCACAAGAACGATGGAGATGGACAAAACAGATGCCACTGATGCAGACACAGCTGAAAGTGAAATGCCAACAAATTCTTATGAAGCAAACCCCTGGTCATATTTAAGTGACCACTTTGATTTCAAGCACAACAAAGGGAACAAAGATTTATTATGCAAGAGTGTTCCATCCCCCATATATATATACTCAGCAAAAAAAAAAGAAACGTCCCTTTTTCAGGACTGTGTATTTTCAACAATAATGTTGTAAAAATCCAAATAACTTTACAGATCATCATTGTAAAGGGTTTAAACAATGTTTTCCATGCATGTTCAATTAACCATAATCAATTAATTAACATGCACCTGTGGAATGGTCGTTAAGACCTTAACAGCATACAGAAAGTAGGCATTTAAGGTCACAGTTCTAAAAACGCAGGACACTAAAGAGACTTGTCTACTGACTGTGAAAAACACCAAAATAAAGATGCCCAGGGTCCCTGCTCATCTGCGTGAACGTGCATTAGGCATGCTGCAGGGAGGCATGAGGACTGCAGATGTGGCTAGGGCAATAAATTGCCATGTCCGCACTGTGAGACGCCCAAGACAGCGCTACAGGGAGACAGGAAGGACATCATCCTCGCAGTGGAAGACCACGTGTAACAACACCTGCACAGGATGGGTACATCCGAATATCACACCTGCGTGACAGGTACAGGATGGCCACAACAACTGCCCGAGTCACACCAGGAACACACAATCCCTCCATCTCACAGCAAGAACTGACAAATCTGGTCCAGTCCATGAGGAGGAAATGCACTGCAGTACTTCAAGCAGCTGGTGGCCACACCAGATACTGACTGGTACTTTTGATTTTGAGCCTCCCTTCATTTAGGGACACATTGTGAAACATTTTTAGTTTATGTCTTATGGTGTTGACTCTTTTAGTGTTCATACAAATATTTACACATTACGTTTACTGAAAGTAAAAACAGTTGAAAGTCAGAGGAAGTTTCTTTTTTTGCTGAGTTTGTGTGTGTGTGTGTGTGTGTGTGTGTACAGTGGTGTGAAAAACTATTTGCCCCCCTCCTGATTTCTTATTCTTTTGCATGTTTGTCACACAAAATGTTTCTGATCATCAAACACATTTAACTATTAGTCAAAGATAACACAAGTAAACACAAAATGCAGTTTTTAAATGAGGGGTTTTATTATTTAGGGAGAAAAAAAATCCAAACCTACATGGCCCTGTGTGAAAAAGTAATTGCCCCCTGAAGCTAATAACTGGTTGGGCCACCCTTAGCAGCAATAACTGCAATCAAGCGTTTGCGATAACTTGCAACGAGTCTTTTACAGCGCTCTGGAGGAATTTTGGCCCACTCATCTTTGCAGAATTGTTGTAATTCAGCTTTATTTGAGGGTTTTCTAGCATGAACCGCCTTTTTAAGGTCATGCCACAACATCTCAATAGGATTCAGGTCAGGACTTTGACTAGGCCACTCCAAAGTCTTCATTTTGTATTCCTTCAGCCATTCAGAGGTGGATTTGCTGCTGTGTTTTGGGTCATTGTCCTGCTGCAGCACCCAAGATCGCTTCAGCTTGAGTTGACGAACAGATGGCCGGACATTCTCCTTCAGGATTTTTTGGTAGACAGTAGAATTCATGGTTCCATCTATCACAGCAAGCCTTCCAGGTCCTGAAGCAGCAAAACAACCCCAGACCATCACACTACCACCACCATATTTTACTGTTGGTATGATGTTCTTTTTCTGAAATGCTGTGTTACTTTTACGCCAGATGTAACGGGACACGCACCTTCCAAAAAGTTCAACTTTTGTCTCGTCGATCCACAATGTATTTCCCCAAAAGTCTTGGCAATCATTGAGATGGTTTTTAGCAAAATTGAGACGAGCCTTAATGTTCTTTTTGCTTAAAAGTGGTTTGCGCCTTGGAAATCTGCCATGCAGGCTGTTTTTGCCCAGTCTCTTTCTTATGGTGGAGTCGTGAACACTGACCTTAATTGAGGCAAGTGAGGCCTGCAGTTCTTTAGATGTTGTCCTGGGGTCTTTTGTGGCCTCTCGGATGAGTCGTCTCTGCGCTCTTGGGGTAATTTTGGTCGGCTGGCCACTCCTGGGAAGGTTCACCACTGTTCCATGTTTTTGCCATTTGTGGATAATGGCTCTCACTGTGGTTCGCTGGAGTCCCAAAGCTTTAGAAACGGCTTTATAACCTTTACCAGACTGATAGATCTCAATTACTTTTGTTCTCATTTGTTCCTGAATTTCTTTGGATCTTGGCATGATGTCTAGCTTTTGAGGTGCTTTTGGTCTACTTCTCTGTGTCAGGTAGCTCCTATTTAAGTGATTTCTTGATTGAAACAGATGTGGCAGTAATCAGGCCTGGGAGTGACTACAGAAATTGAACTCAGGTGTGATAAACCACAGTTAAGTTATTTTTTAACAAGGGGGGCAATCACTTTTTCACACAGGGCCATGTAGATTTGGAGTTTTTTTTTCTCCCTTAATAACGTAAACCTTCATTTAAAAACTGCATTTTGTGTTCAATTATGTTATCTTTGACTAATAGTTAAATGTGTTTGATGAGCAGAAACATTTAAGTGTGACAAACATGCAAAAGAATAAGAAATCAGGAAGGGGGCAAATAGTTTTTCACACCACTGTATATAAACAATTGGTGGTTAAGGCATTGGACTACGGTTCGGAAGATTCCAGGTTCAAACCCCACAACCACTAAGTTGCCACTGTTGGGCCCTTGAGCAAGGCCCTTAACCCTCAATTGCTCAGATGTGTAATGAGATAAAAACTGTAAGTCGCCCTGGATAAGACCGTCTGCCAAATGCCTAAATGTAAATGTAAATGTGTTAAAATATAGAACATGACAGAAACTGAATCATTATAATATTTGCATCAGTAATACCATCTGACATCAGTAACGCCTCAAGCCATGCACAGTTTAACAAAAAAACTAGTTTTTTTGCTCGTCTGTCTCGTATTAATTTTGTATGTTTACAGTCCCAAAACACAGTTTATGTGTCTTAATTCACAAATACACAAAAATCTTAGATGGTCAAAAACTTACAAGTCGAATCTTTTATCATGTGGTCGGATGGATTTAAATAAAGGATTTGAATCCTAGGGAGTGTTACGTACAATATGAACGTGGGAATATTGCATTTTCCCACGAAGCTCACATGTGCGGAGAAACTCAGCGCCTGTATAGCATTAGATTTGGGAAGAAGAACGCGCGTGCGTGTGTCTGCGCGCGCTGCTGTCGGGAACCGCGGCTCCTGTTTGTGAAATAAACGAATCGGTTCAGTTCATCAATGAGAACCGAGATCTTACGGCTCTAAACACCGTGTTTTTAATAGTGCTGAGTTCAAGATATTGTGACTACTAATTGTCATTTTTGCCTGTCTTTTACTAAATCAAATCTTAAACAAACACTTATTTAACATAGTGACATTTTTATTTGCATTGTTTTTCTTATGCAATTGATTAAAATAATTGGAAAAAAGGAAAAACAGTCAGCCGTTACGTACTTGCATTGACAGCAAATGTTTTGGCATTTATAACATTGTGACTGCTTTTCCAGAAGAATGTGAAGATAATTAATATTTGCCATGATACATGTTGATCTCCATATGACACTATACACCTAAATACACCTTAATACACTTCAATATACTGTCTATGAACAAATTAATAAATGGGCCATTCTACAAAAAAATGGAATTTGGGTAATAAAAACTCCTGAAATGTATTTATTCTTATATAGCAATAGCCTACTTTTAATATTTATGAATCCAAAAAAGTGGGGCTTAATGCATTTTTTTTTATTTTTATACAGTATAACTGTTTTTACTTTTTTGTATGACAGTAACATCAATGACAATTTAAAGAAAAACCTTAACTATTTACAAAATGGCTTCCATGTGTAAAACTATGTTGTCTTTATATCAATTATATCAAAAGTCAATTCATTAGATGTAATCAGTTATATGTCCAATTTTTGACAGTTATAATTATAAAATGAGTAACACCAATGACAGACTTAAATGCTTTGCATACAATTGCAAAATAAATTATGACATTTATAAAGAAATAAAGAGAGACATCTAACATGCCTTTTGCATTTGTCCAGTGGCCTTCATCTGAGACTTCTAACTCAGGAATAATTTCAAATCATCAAATTTATTTAAAAATAACACCAATGACAATCTTTGGGGTTACTGATATTTCATTATTATTTCATTATTTCAGTGTTAAACTTATTTTATTAGATATTGGTGTTATTGTAAATCAGATTTATTTCATGAAAAAAATCTTTAGATGAAAAGTATATAGTCCCACTTGCATGTATGATCATAGTGACAAGACATTTCCTTGAACTTGGTCTTTTTTATGCTACAATTAGATATTGAACAAACAATTAAAATCAAATATTGATTTTAATTGTTTGTTCAACAAATATTGATTTTAATTGTTTGTTCAATATCTAATTGTAGCATAAAAAAGAAAATGTATGACTGAAAGTACATACAATATTTTCCGAAAATGTACAAGTACTGTGTCTGTTGTGTTAATTTACCACTTATGCACTTCTGGTTAAATGCTAACTGCTATTCATTGGCTTTAAACATGTAGTTTGCACAATGACAGTAAAGCTGTCTAAAATCCAGTCTAACCTAAATCTCTTATTGCGTTTGCCTTATTTTACCATTTAAAAGAGTCGAGTCGTTTGTGAAAGAGTCGATTCCTTCTCGAACGATACATTCCCTACTGTGGTCGGCTAAAAGGAGCGCGCGCGCATCCTCCTCCGGCGAGAGACGCGGGCCATCGGAGGACATCATGAGCTCCAGGAAAGGTAGTGGAACCCCTAGCTTTTGATTCATTATAATTAAACAACTATCTGTTAATGCTGGTGAAGCTTTTTGAGAAGCTTCTTAATAAACCGGAGTGTGTGTGAGTGTGTGAGAGAGGTTTCGGTTGGGAGATGCTTTCCCCGGACAGCTAGCTCATCGCGTTGTTCCCTCTGTTCTCACCCGCTCCTCCCCCGGTCCTGTCTTTAATCTCTCTCTCCTCCAGTGATGGCTATCCAGGCTCGGAAACGGAGGCCGAAAGGGAAGAAAGACAAAGCGAATCTCCATCGGAGGTAAGTCCTGAGGGGCGGCGGTCGCGACTTGTGTGTGTATGTGTATTTGTGTGTCGGACAGCGAGTGATGAACATCACAGGGGGAGATTAATGTGGACAGTGTCGGACCCGTGGCTGTGTACAGACCCTGAACACACACACACACACAGGCGAGCGTTGAGCTGCAGCTCAGTATTCCAGGCTGCAGTAATGGCCGGAGCGGTGCGAGTCGGAAGTTGCTCATGGCAACGGAGGCAGTTTGTGGGTCTGTTTATTTCCTCCATATCCGTGTTTACATCGCGGTTAAATGTCTGTTTTTTTTAGATGTAGCGTGTAACCGTGTGAGACGCACCTTGCAACCAATAGCGAAAGAAACGAAGAGACTGTGCCACAGGGTTCGGGAGACGCAGGGGAGACACGACGTGACAGGACGTGGGCACGAGACACTCCGGCGTTAGTGCTGCACCACAACACACACACACACACACACACCGCACGGTGCTGTTTAGGAGCAGCAGCTGAGTCTAAGTGGGCGTGTGTGTATTGGAGAGAGAAAGAGAGAGAGAGAGAGACATAGTCCTGGGGGGATCACTAAGGAGACACACTTGTGTAAAAACGTGCACAGAATAAACACTCACTCTGTGCTTTTTGCTGGAAAATGGTCGGTGCAGCGACGACAGTGACGTCACCGAGCAGCCGTTAGGTGATTCCCTGTTTCCCGCCAGACTCGCGCGCGCTCCAGAATGTGCTGGAAGAAAAGAAATCTCGAGCTTCCCCGATGTAGTAATCCCGTGCTGCTCTGAGCTGACTGACACCCAGACAGACAGACAGATGGATAGACACGACCACACCTCTGACACTCAGAGTCAGGCATTGACTTGTTCTTTAACAAATGAATCGTCACTAAGTTGTTTTTCCATCATACACATGAAGGAGTTCATAGAGCATATACAGTTCATATATTAGCTGAATACAATTTCTGCTTCACAAGGAGAGAGAGCTTCATTTACGATTAGCTCTCAGCATTTACACAGCTTTATAATGATGTGTAACTGTATAGTTCACACCAGCTAAGCACCAGGCAACCATTCATTTCCTGTGTAATTTTTCAGCACAGTGGCAGGGTGTGGGGGGCGACAGCAAGCGACATGACAACGCAGTGCTTGAGTTCGAATTTTCTCAATTTTATGCCAATTAGTTATAATGCAATGGGAAAAAATACGATCCACCTCAATTCCACTCTAGTCCAACAAGTGTTTTGTCTCATTTGACAGGTTTTGATGTTTAAACAAGAGAGCGATAATAAATAGTTCATGTGAGCCCTAGATTGGTACCAAACTTGCATCCATTAGCTCAAGTTTACTTTCCATTTGAATGAGTTTCCAAAGCCCTCCGAATGTTGAAAAACAAAGTGAAGCCATTTGGCAAAGTGAGCCTCTCACAGCTGCAGTGATGGGTCAGTAATGATAAAGTAATGTTACTTATTATCCAACCCAAAAGACTGGTGAAGAGCACAGGATACTGCTGAGGCAAATTTATTACCTCCAGCATGCTGGAAGGAGACCATGGTCATGTCCAAGATTATAAATGATCAAGACCAGATTCAGAATTTGGCCACACTCCCTGGCAAATAAATTTACACAAGCTAATATTGTGTTCAACTGCCTTTAGTTTTGCTTGCGGCAGCCAATTCACGTGTGAAAAAGATTCCTCATGCTTTTAGAACCAATCTTTCACAGTTTGAGCCCTGTGATATTCCTGTGCAAACTGGGAAGAAAAATGTGTAGATGTGATAACCTGGTCATTCAGTACATTCAGGTCTGACTTAATCTTATTACCACATAAGGTTGCTGAGCCTGGACCTGAACAACTGAAGCAACCACAGATCAAAACACTGCCTCCAGGGGCTTGTACTGTATACACTATGTATGATGGGTACATTGGTACATGCACTTCTCTTCTTACCCTAACATGCCTAGCACTCTGGAATGGGGTCAGCCTGGGCTCATCAGACCACATGACCTTTATCCATTGATCCAAAGTTTTTTTTTCTTTTTGATCCCTAGCAAACTAAAGCCTTCTGATTAGTCTCACTAGTAAGTGGTTACACAGCTGTTTAGTCCCAATCCTCTGAGTTCTCATTGGGTGCATATGGAAATGCTCTTACTTTCATTATTAAACATCGCTATGATAAATTTTTTTACAGTGCAACTTCAAGCATTTAAGTAATCTACAGTACAACCAGTGATTTTTTTTCTAGCCACATTTCTTTGGTGAAATTGACAGATCAGCACTATCCTTCCTAGGTGTTATAATGTGTTGGACAGCTCTAACCCAATTCCAATAAATTTCATTTAGTTGTTTTATTTGCTATTCTGAAACCTGACTGTTGTTTGGCCATGCTCATACCTGACCATCACATCTCTCAACATATCCTAAATATACTAAAGCAGATGTATTGATTATGTAATTATAAGTGATTATAAATTGATTTTCAGTATCAAAAGTTTGGCATGTTTAGACAAAAACCCCAAAGCCCCCCCTCCCCAATTACTGGATCCCATCATATTCCACAACAGAGTGGGAAAATAAATCTACTTATGCACTCGGTCTCAGAACAAAGCCAGTGTTGTGAGACTAATGATAGTGGTTGTGGGTACTTAACCAAAACCTGTAAATGTCCAGATTAATAAAAACTTCTTACTTACAGATAAACAACTAATATGACTGAATGGCGATGAACATTAAATTTGATTGCTTAAATATTCATTAGCCTATAGTCATCATAAATAATAAAATTCAAAGTTACATTTTGGTTCATAATAGTGCAGTAAATCACTTTTTACTAACATCATGGACTCTGGACAGATGATTTTTTTTATTGTTGTTGTTTAAAAAAAAAATTAGCAAGCCATGTTTCAAAAGAATGTAAAAACTGTCCTCCATTTAACCTAATGTATCCAACCCTTTATCTAGTCTCTCAGTTAAATAATTTGCCTAAATGCACGAGACTAAAAGAGCTGTAAAAGAGGGTTCAATTTAGAATCCACTTCTGTTCATGTTATGAAATCTACAGTAAGAAACATTTTAGCCCAGTTTATGAAAACTTCTCCGCAGCATATGGTTAAGTCTTCTGAAATACTTTTTCTGGGGTCCCCAATTGATGACCCATGATGTGGTGATGAACACCACACTCTGTTTAAGAGAATGCTTTCTGACTTTTTTTAACAAATAAAAACAGAATATTCTTCAGATTCTTGTTCCTTGCTGGTTAGCAACTGTTGTATTTTCTAGTCAGTGTGACTGTAAACTTTTTTATTTTTATTTTTAACAAGGTTTCATGGCGTTCACTTAAATGTACACAGTGACAGATCTTAATACCGTCGAAACAGAGGCCTGTCAGTATGACAAGGAGAAAATGACCCACTTCCTGTGGTATCACTAACACTTATTCATTGACTTTTCTGCAAAATTATAAATAGGCAATGAGAGAGAACTGTCAATTTGGACAAAGACATATTACATTACATGCACATTTCATCTAATGCGCATGTAATGTAACACACTTAAGTGTAACCAAAGTGGCCTTTAATAAAATTAAATTGGTTATATAGACTACCAGTTATGTTTACGATTAGAGAGGTATCAAATCAAATAAGATCTTTGTTGACTCAGGAAATTTTGTCTTTCTATGGCAAAACTTTAGTTTTTTAGTAAGCGTATATAAGCGCACTAAAAATGGCATTGGGCTAATCTTCTTCTTCTTCTTTGTCTTTCGGCTGTTCCCTTTCAGGGGTCTATAATAAATTAATATTTTCTTTTTTATAGGTCTTTTCACATAGGGGCATATTATACTGCTTTTATCTGTAGTTTTATTAATAGTTTTGTGAGGCAAATCACAGACACTGCCTGGCCACAAAAATGTTGCACACTTTAAGATTTCCTTCAGTCACCTTTAGCTTTGATTACAGCACACAAGTTCATGTGTGAAAATTATTGCTCACGCTCCCAGAACGACTCTTTCAACATTTAGGTGCTGGAAACAAATCATAATCTGTTAATAATAAATCCCGTTTGTAGAACTGTTGTATAAAAAAGTTTTGCACTCCAGGTCGTGTTGTTGTACTGAATATCAGCACGGCTGTGATATCTTTGACTGCATCACAGCTGTGCTGATATTCAGTACATACAGTAAGCACTCTCTCTTGTGGGATATTGCTTACTGTAAGTAAGTATTCCTCAACTTGGAAAGTCTTCAGGACCTTTTTTTTTTTTTTTTAGTATTTTTACAAGCTTTGTACTTGTGTTTTAATAATGTCAATAGAAAGAAAAAGAAGACAAGAGCTTCCCAGCTTTAACAGGAACTACCTACTGTGTTATAAGTGGAATAAAACACTTAATAGAGTGCTGTTTATGAAGGAAAAAAACTTTATTGATGATTATTGTTCAAAACCATGGTGACAAATGACAACGTGTTGTATGTCTGTCGCTTTGGCAGATAGAGGGAAAATTTCAGAGGCATGATATCAAGTCAAGGAAAGATGTAAGGGATGTCTAGGGATGATTTGGTTATGCTATTGAACAATAATATACAATTATGAATTGTCCTTCAATCTAAATTGGAATCTTGGCATATGTGTTGAATCCTCCAGAACAAGATGGCTGGATTCAAGATTTAAATATTGGCTTCAAAGCAGTGAATCTCTTGAGAAGGAAATGCTTTGCTAACTTACGTTTAAAAACAATAAAAAAATGATGAACAACCAAATTGTGGGTTTTATTACACACAGGCGCGCAAACTTGATGTTCTTGATGTTCACTCATATCAATCACATTATCAACGGCGTTTGAAAAGTAATTCAGCTCTCTCAGGTAAATTGCGAATAAATTACATCTTTGACTTCATGATGAAATATCTTATCTCTCTGCATGTAGGTAGAAACTGTTTGATCTTACCATTTTGTCCTCCCATCTATTGTGTGGATTTTTACATGTGTCCATCATTGTACAGTATAAATGACATAAATATGACACAAATTCACCACTCCCTGCTAAACATCAGTGTTTCTCAAACCCTACAGCCACAACAAAGCATCAGCCAAAGAACAGAGAGACCTTTCAGTTCCCTAAAACACACAAACACACATTCATGCAAGAACGACATCTGTAGTGGGTGTGGTGTGATTATGTAGAGAGAAAGAGGGAGCTAGATAGAGCGAGAGAGAGAGATATTTTTAGCCGAGGAAAAGACACGAGAAACATACCTAATACGAAATGCTTGCAAATTACATACTTATTAGCTTAGTAAATCCAATGACATCTCATTGGGTGCTGTTTCCATTATGATATTTGAATATTGCAATATATTAGAATTTACATGTGACAGGACTGAAACCGTGTGACAGCATGGCATGTCTGTTTTCTCTGCTGTATTCATTCAGTCATGCAATATTTCCTGGCTCAAGAGGATTGTCTGAGTGCTACTGTGACGCTATGCTCTGGCTGAACATAAAGGTTCAGTTTACGTTTATGTTTTGCCTGTTGTGTGTGTGCACAGGGTTAAAAACTAGGTTACTGTTGAGGCAGGACAACAGGCAAAATTCATGTATTTTCATTAGGATAATCCAGTGATTTCAATACAATGATATAGTGCGTTGGCGGCACAGTGGCGTAGTGGTTTCCACTCCAACCTCCAGGGTGGATGGTTAGATTCTTGCCCCCGGTCTGTGTGCGTGGAGTTTGTGTGTTCTCCCTGTGCTTGGTGGGTTTTCTCCCACATTCCAAAGACATGCAGATTTGGTTAATAGACATTACCAAATTGACTGTTGTCTGTGTCTGTGTGTGTGTGTGTGTGTGTGTGTGTGTGTGTTTGCCCTGAGATGGATCTCCTGCGATAGGCTCCAAGCCCCTGTGACCTTGTACAGGATAAGCGATATACAAGATGAATGAAGCCGGATATAGCACAAATACAGTACTGTATATAAGCAGGGCCGACAAGGTACTCAACCTTAAGGCACAGCAACATACAGTATATCTCGCCATCTTCCAGTGCTATAAGATATTTTATTTGGGAGTAAGGTAACCCAGTGCTCTTTTTGAGCTAGAACTCTCTTTTTTCACTAAATGCTCCAACCCACCTTGTCTTCGTTCTCACTGGAAAAACCTACAGAAATAGACTTGACATTCTATACCTTTCCTGATTCTAAAGGCTAGAAGTTCTACTTATGATTCATTAAAAGATTCACTTCAAGAATAGTTTCAGAATCGTTCACCTATAGCAGCACTGAGTAGCAGAACAAGCATATGTCTTCGATACACCAGTAGACCATAGGCCGCTGATCCAACCTGATCATGCCCTTTTCTTCAAAAGAACTTCAGCATTTAGAAGACGAATACAGAAATGTCCATGTCCGGCCAAAAAAAGTCACAATGCACACATTTGCTGTGGCATTTTTTCCATAAGCTTATGCAATACCACAACATTTATTTCAGTCCAGAGTCGCATTAATTTCTCTCCAAGATGTTGGAGCAACCACAGATCATAACACTGCTCCTACATGCTTATACAGTAGGCACTAGGCATTAAGGGTACATCACTTCATCTGCCTCTCTTCTTACCTTTATTCAATTCAATTCAATTCAATTCAATTTTATTTATATTTAACAATGGTCATTGTCTCAAAGCAGCTTCACAAAAAATGAAAGATTTTGTTAGAAAAGAAAATATTTGGAAGTGTGTACAGTATGTGTGAGAAAAATGTGTTTAGGTAATAATGAGATGAATGAATGATGAATGAAATGTCTCTGATGAGCAAGCCAAGGGGGACGGCGACGGTGGCAAGGAAAAACTCCCTGAGATGGCAATAGGAAGAAACCATGAGAGGAACCAGACTCAACAGGGAACCCATTCTCATTTGGGTGATAACAGATAGAAATGATAACGTCATGTGTGTTGTGCAGGTGAAAATGCAATATGACAGAAAATCATTTAAATTAACATGAAGACCAGTTCAGCATAGGGATGAGCCAGTGGACAGGTGCAGAGGGCAGATGAGGTCTGGATCACTGGAAGCACAGGAGCAGCATGTGTAGCTCGAAACCGTCATGAAGCAGAATTCAGCTGGAGTTGGTCCTTCTCTGGATGCCTCAGGAACCTTGCAGGGTCGGTCTTTGTCTACTGGAGCTGGCACAATCTCCCGATGCCTCGGCATGGGTAGAAGGATACAGAACAGATGGGGAGAATTAGCGTAGTTGCCATTCGGTATAGGTGTACTGGAGTATGAGATTATGGGATGAGTTATGTGTATGCCAGATTAAAAAGATGCGTCTTGAGTCTACTTTTGAACTGGGAAACCGTGTCTGCTCCCCGAACACTTTCTGGAAGGCTATTCCAAAGCTTTGGAGCTAAATATGAAAACGCCCTACCCCCTTTTGTAGATTTTGAAATTCTGGGAACTACCAGAAGCCTGGAGTTTTGTGATCTTAAGGCGCGTGGTGGATTGTAGCGTATCAGAAGACTGGTTAGGTATGTGGAGCTAAACCATTTAAGGCTTTGTATGTAAGTAACACTATTTTGTAATTTATTCTAGACTGAACAGGTAGCCAGTTCAGGGATGATAATATAGGGGTTATGTGATCATATTTTCTGGATCTAGTGAGAACACTGGAGGCTGCATTTTGGACTAACTGAAGCTTGTTTATTGAGGATGCAGGACAACCACCTAGTAATGCATTACAATAGTCCAGTCTGGAGGTCATGAATGCATGAACTAGCTTTTCTGCATCAGATACGGATAAGATGTTCCTCAGTTTTGCAATAATTCTAAGATGGAAAAAGGCTGTTTTTGTGATATTTGAAATGTGATTTTCAAAGGACAAATTACTGTCTAATATTACGCCCAGGTCTTTTACTGTCGAGCTGGTAGTAACAGTACAGTACATCCTTCTAAACGCAGGCGGAATTGTGAAAGCTGTTGTGTGATGGTTTTTGGGCCGATAAGTAATATCTCAGTCTTATCTGAATTTAGTAAAAGAAAGTTATTGGTCATCCAATCTTTTATGTCCTGGACACACTCAGTTAATCTAGACAACTTAGATATTTCGTCTGGTTTGGTTGAGATATATAATTGGGTATCATCAGCATAACAATGGAAACTAATCCCATGTCTTCTAATGATGTTACCCAAGGGAAGCATGTATATTGAGAACAGCAGAAGTCCTAAAACTGACCCTTGTGGGACCCCATATTTCACTGGCATTACACCAGACGGTTCTCCATTCAGATCTACAAAATGGTATCGATCAGACAGGTATGATCTAAACCATTTTAATGCCTGTCCCTGAATGCCTATGTGATTTTGTAAGCGATCTATGAGAATATTATGATCTACACTGTCGAATGCAGCACTAAGATCGAGCAGGACTAGCAATGAGATGCAGCCTTGGTCTGAAGCTAAAAACAAGTTGTTTGCAATTTTAACTAGTGCAGTTTCTGTACTATGATGGGGCCTGAAACCTGACTGAAATTCTTCAAGGATGTTGTTTTCCTGCAAGAATGTGCATATTGAGCTGATACTACTTTTTCTAATATTTTTGATATGAACGGAAGGTTTGAAATCGGTCTATAATTTGTTATTTCATTCGCGTCCAAATTAGATTTTTTAAGAAGCGGCTTAATAACTGCCAACTTGAAAGCTTTAGGGACGTGACCAAGATGTAATGAAGAATTAATAATGTTTAGAAGTGGCTCTCCAACCGTAAGCATCACTTCCTTTAAGAATCTGTTTGGGATTGGGTCTAACAGGCGCGTTGTTGATTTAGCCGAGGTAATAAGTTTATACAGCTCTTCCTGTCCTATACCTGTAAAGCACTGAAAATCTAAATGTGAAGCTATAGGCTGAACTGGATCGTGAGATACTATTAGAGGTTGAACCTCCATTATTTTCTTCCTGATACTATTGATTTTTTCATTAAAGAAGTCCATAAAGTCTTCACTTCTAAACTGTGATGGGATTCTCTCTGCGGGCATCTTAGGTTTTGTTAGGCGAGCCACTGTACTAAATAAGAACCTGGGATTGTTTTGGTTTCTTGCTATCAGTTGGCTAAGATGCTCAGTCCTAGCAGTTTTTAGAGCCTGTATATAGCTGCACATACTGTCTTCATACGCAATTCGAAAAACTTCTAATTTAGTTTTCCTCCATTTTCGCTCAAGGTTACGGGTTGCTCTCTTTAGGGCGCGAGCATGACTGTTGTACGGTGCAGGTGTTTTATCTCTGACTTTTTTTAATCTGATGGGAGCAACAGTGTCTAATGTACTGGTAAAAACAGTGCCCATGCTGCTAGTCAGTTCATCTAGATCATCTACATTTAGGGGTCTAATAAGAAAATGGGACAGATCCGGCAGATTACTTGTGAATCTGTCTTTAGTAGTCGGATTCATATTTCTAACAAATTGATAATGTGGGGAGACACAGCTAATCTGTTCTACGGGTAGAGTATATATCAGGAGGTGATGATCTGTGATATCATCACTTTGAGGTAAGATCTCTATATTAGAGACATTGACTCCATGGAATATAATTAAATCTAGTGTATGATTAAAGTGGTGAGTTGCTTCAATTATATTTTGTTTAACCCCAACAGAATTTAGTAAATCCATAAATGCGAGTGCTATTGCGTCGTTAGCATCATCTACATGAATGTTAAAGTCGCCTACTATCAACAATTTGTCAGAGTTAACCAATAGGTCTGATAGCAGATGTCCAAATTCTTTAAGAAAATCGGCATATGGCTCTGGGGGTCTGTACACGGTGGCCAGGGTAAAATATAGCAAGGGTTTATTACGTATTTCATTGAGTGCAACATTAATGATGGGCAACCTTTATGCACCAGTCAGTCTGGAACAGGGTAAATCTGGACTCATCCGACAACAGGACCTTTTTCGAAAGCTCCACGGTCCATAGCAAATTGAAGCCTTTTTTCTGAATTGGCCTAATTGATGGTCAGGTGGTTTTCTTAAGGCTACACAGCTGTTGTCACAATCCCTTGAGTTCTCTTTGCAATGGCCATTTGTAAATGCTCTTACTTTCACTATTAAACATAGCCATGAGTTCTACTGTTGTTTTTTACGATTTGTTTTCACCAAAGCGTCACAGTGCTGTAGTGGTTGGCATTTTCGCCTTGCACCTCCAGGGTCTGGGTTTAATTTCCGGCCTTGTTCGATTCTCGTCTCTGTGTGCATGGAGTTTGCATGTTCTCCCCATGCTTTCTGGGTTTCTTCCATGTACTCCGGTTTCCTCCCAGAGTCCAAAGACATGCAGGTTAGGCTAATTGGTGTTCCTAAAATTGTTCGTATTATGTGTGTGTCCTGCGATGGATTGGGTGTACGTGTCCAGGGTGTACCCCGCCTTGTGCCCTAAGTCTCCTGGGATAGGCTCCAGGCAACTTTAAGTACAGGATTATGCGGTATAGACGATGAGTGAGTGAGTGTTTTCACCAAACAAGTGTTCTCTGATCATGAACATTCACATTTTTTTCCAGCCACATTTCTTCCTTGAAGATGATGGTTCCCCACTATCTATCCAGGTTTTTACTAATGCACTGAACAGCTCTTAACCCAATTTTAGTAATTTCAGCATTTAATCGTTACTTGATGTAGCCTAATAATTTAATCCTTCTGAAACGGAGTAAAACCTTTGCCATGACCAAAGGATATCTCTTCTGACAAGGTTGATTAAAAAATGAGAAGCTACTCACTGCATCATTCATTCATTCATTTTCTAAACCGCTTAGTCCTGTGTTCAGGGTCGCGGGGGACCTGGAGCCTATCCCAGGAGACTTCGGGCACTAGGCGGGGTACACCCTGGACAGGGTGCCAATCCATCGCAGGGCTCACACCCCCAATCACACACTACGGGCAATTTTTTTAGGAACGCCAATTAGCCTAATGCCTAACCTGCATATCTTTGGACTGTGGGAGGAAACCGGAGTACCCAGAGGAAACCCACCAAGCAAACATGCAAACTCCATGCACACAGAGACGGGAATCGAGCCTGGCCGGGGAATCGAACCCAGACCCTGGAGGTGCAAGGCGACAGTGTTAACCACTACACCACCGCGCCGCCATCTCACTGCATCAGTTAGGGTTAAATATCTTGTTGCCAGCTGAATCTTAATCACTGCAGCAATTATAGATGGATAACTCTTAACTATTTGCTTAGTTAAATCCAGGTGCTGACTTTTTTTTTCCCTGGGCAGAGTATGCCACTGGTTGTGTTTGTGTGTGTGAAAAGATCAACACTAAAAGATGTGCGCAGTTTCATTTAAAGAGTTAGCTGATTGCAGTCTTACAGGCTTTTGGGAGCAGTTCCACCTGCAACTCCATATGAATGAATTAAATTGAAAATTTACAGGACATGAATATTTAGTGATGCCTTTCAGGCTGTCCAGAAGCTTGACAGTCCTCCAGACGTTTTTAACAACCTATTGACAGGTCTAGACTTGGTCTGTGCAGTTTGGGCACAATTTAGACATGACTTCACTGTCACTGTCAATTTTTTTAATTGGATGATAAATCACATGTGAATCAGATGGTAAAATGTGTACAGAATGTGAAAGGGCAAATCATTCAAAATATGATTGCATTAGCAGTGTCCGAATTTCCCTCTGGGATTAATAAAGTTCTTTGAGTCTTGAATCTTGAATTTGATATGAACGTCAGATGCCTAGTTAGCACAGTTAGTCAATCTGTGACTTTGCTATCTTTACCATGGTGTGGTTGCTCAGCAACCATATTTATGTCATGTAGGTTGCAAGCAATGAGTGACTGGCTTGTTCCATGACAAAATAACTATATCTAGTTATTTTGTTATAGTTGAACTATACACTGATCAGCCGTAACATTATGATCACCTGCCAAGTATTGAGTAAGTCCAACTTTTGCCTCAAAATCAGCCCTGACCCATCGAGGCATGGACTCCACTCAGTCTGCCAGTAGCGGATCCTTTCTATATCAAATTCTGTAAGTTGCAAGGTGGTGCCTCCATGGATCAGACTTGTTTTTTTGCAACACATAGATGCCTGATTGGAATAAGATCCAGAGAATTTGGAGGCCAATTAAACACCTCAAACTCATTATTGTGGACTTATGCCACAAAGTTACATATACATGAATGGCAGGACCCAAGGTTTCTCGCCAGAACATGCCCCAAGCAACACACTGCCTCTGCCGACTTGCCATTTTCCCTTAGTGCATCCTGGTGTAATCTCTTCCAACATGCACACAACCTTTCCTTCTGAACTAGTATTAACTTTTTCTGCAGTTTGAGATATTGTAGCTCTTCTATTGGATCAGCTTTCATGAGGCAGCTTTTGCTCCACATGTGCCTCATTGAGGCATGTGTGCCCATGACCCTGTTGCCAGTTCACCACTTTTCCTTCTTTGCACCACTTTCAGTAGATCATGACCACTGCAGGCTGGGAACATTCCATAAGAGTCACTGATTTATCAGATGCTCTGACCCGGTCATCTGGCCATCACAGCCCTTGTCAAAGTAACTTAAATCCTTACGCTTGCCTTGCTTGCAACAAATGGACTTCAGGGACAAAATGTTCACTTGCTGCCTAATTTATCCCACCCATTTCCAGGTGCCATTGTAACAAAACAATCAATGTTATTCAGTATGCACTCCTTTCTCTTTCTGACACTTTATGAGCTCCTCACTCTTAAGAACACTTAACTACTGTATTTTTTATCATATACTTATTATCATTTTTGCACTGATCTTCTATTTTTATTTTAGATAGGCAACGTATTGTACTTATTTGTTAATTTCCAAGTTTTAAACAGGGAATGCAACCCTGTCTTATGTTAAAAGAATGTGTTTTAATGACATCTTGTGACATGGTATATATTGTATATTGATATCCAAAAAAATACAGAGATATAATTTTTGGGTGAATATCGCCAGTACTTATTTCTGTCCAGAGTCGCATTAATTTCTTTACAAGATCCTGTATTATGATGGAAGAGTCTTACAGATTCTTAATTAAGTTATGGTCTGTGCTGGCCAATCCATGTATGAAAATTATGTCTCATGCTCCCTGAGCCACCCTTTCACAATTTGTGCCCAAAGAATCCTAGCATTTTGATCCTGGAATATGCCCAGAACATTCAGGGGAGAGAAAAAATCTATTGAAGGGAAAACCTGATCGTTCTGTACATTCAGGTCATCAGCTGACATCATTTTTGGGCACATGATGCTGAACCAAGATTTGCCCATCACTCCTCATTAGCCTTACTGATGAAGTGTTTTTTTTAAGGCTACACTGCTGTTTAGTCCCTGTTGTGAGTGTGCTCTTACTTTTCATATTAAACATAGCTGATTTCACCAAAGGTTTAAAGTGATCATGATCATTAAAAAAATTCCTTGAATATGATGGCTCACCACTCTCCTACCAGGTTTAAATAATACATTAAACAGTTCTTAACTCAATCAATGTCAGGATTCTCCTTAGCTATTGTCTTTGCTTGATGCAGGACAATAATTTTAATTTTACCCTTCTGAAACAGTAACCTCATCGCCACAACCACAGGATATCTCTTCTGACACGGTTGTTTAAAAAATGAGAAGCTACTCACAACATCAGTAAGGGTTAAATAACTTGTTGCCAGCTGTACTATATTAATCACTGCAGTAATTATCCATATGTTTATATGTTTTCATTATAAGAGAGAGAGAGTGAGAGAGAATGAGACAGATATATATATATATATATATATATATATATATATATATATATATATATATATATATATATATAGATAAATAGATAGATAGATAGATAGATAGATAGATAGATAGATTGATAGATAGATAGATAGACTTCTCATGATCTCATGAGGGAAATTATTGCGTTATAGCAGCAGCAGGTTATAAAAATGGGGAGGTGGAGGAGGTTAAATGTAAATGTAACTTATATACATTAATACAGAATTGCAGATGATGCTATATAAAAAAAGAAAGAAACAGAGTACAAACTGGCAATTCAAAATAGGAAAAAAATATATATAAATATATATAAAATAAAAATCTACTTTGGAGTCAGGGACACAAGAGAATCATGATACATCAACAAACCTTTTTTTTCACCATCTCTACTTTACATGCAAGACATCTGGGATACATGAGAGTTTTTTTTAGAATGCATTGTATGAGAATACCCATGTATATGTCTACACACAGAGGTATATATATATATATATATATATATATATATATATATATATATATATATTTTTTTTTTTCCTTTGCTGTTTCTGAACGCCTGCTGTTCACACCATGCTGTATTATTCTTTCTTCTTTGATAAATGAAAGAAAAACATTTACAACCATGTGTGCAGTGTTCTTTACAATGCAACCTACTCACTAATTAAACAGAAACAACTTTAGCTGTAATCACACTTTTATTTATAGCAATTTGCAGAAACGATGAACACACAAAAGCACATTGTTTACTTGTGAGAGTGTATGCATATTAGAAAGATAGAACAACTTTTCTCAGTGCTCACTGCTGCCCTCTACTGGAAATGATTGGAAGGGAAAATTATGGAAGAATCACAAAGACAAAGTTCTTCTTGACTCTGTCTCTCTGTTGAAACAACACTGGCCTGTAGGCTATGTTCCACATTGTGTCAGAGAGAACAGGCTGTGTATGCTGTCGGCAAAGTTAGACACGTGACCAACGGTGTCCTTTAATAGGCCACAACCATGCAGTTTGTTTTTTGATCTTGATGGTGAGTGAATGAGGCATAAACTTGCTAACTTTAAAAAGCAATGAAACATTAAATTGAAAGCATGTGCTTACATCATGCTAGTGAGGTCTAGCTCAATGCACAGCTGTTGTGAGAAAACCTCCAGAATAATGTTGCAGAAGTTTTGCCCTGATTAAAACTCGTTAGAGTTGATTTATCGGTCTGAGATGCAAAGCGGCCTCAAGGCATGAAGTAGAGGATAGACGTCTAACAGCTTTTACAGTGCTTCATTTATCACTGTGATAATCTCACTCATCATAAAAAGGGTAATCTCAGCAAGCCTGTCAGAGTAAGTGTGTAGCGCTTCTGTTATATCTGTGTGTATATTTATGAGTGCATAGTATTTCCTCTGACCGGGTTAATAGTAAGTAGCAGCTCATGTTAAATATTTATTTAGCTATATTAAATGGTCAATAGAAGGCATGTTAGCCACACCTAAATTCCTGAAGGGATCGTAGTAATTTTCCTGTTACATTGACGGGTCATGACAAGCAGATGAGACTGTTAATGTTAACTTATGATTCTATCAATATGAAGGTTAAATGTGAGGTCTTTGTACTGAGTTTTAACTTTTACACTCTTGCACTAGACTAAAATGTAAACATCTACAAGTAAACATCTACAAGTAAAATACTACTAAACTGTCTCAAAGTTGTTAATCAAACGCGATACCACTGCCAAAGCTTTTGACTACAGTATATCCTATATTCTCTTCTGTAATACATAGTATGTTTGCTGTTCTTGATGTTCTCTACTATTATAAATATATCATAAATGCTCTCTAAAACGTTTAACAAAGTCAAAGAAATCATCTCGTGTATGGGTTAGGCCTGTTGGTTCTTTACGTAAATACATTTGTAATATAAGCTCATGACAACTTGTTAAAATCATTCTGGTTGGTGGATGCTTATGTACTGGTTATTTAGTTAGCATATGTCAGATATTTTCATCTAAAATATACAGTCCCACTCAAATTTACAGTCAAATGCATGCAAACTCAAAGGGGCTAATCCAGAATGATTACCTGATGCTGCTCATGCTGATTACTGATCATGGCTGAAAAACCTCTAAGAAGCTGATATAGCAGCACTCTTCTTATTAGAGTCAAAGATTCCTAATCATACATAATGATCAGAGTCATACTCAGAGTCAAAGATTACAGCTGAGCTGCCAGCTTATTCACGCTACTGCATTTATGAAGTGGTTTCTTCTTAAATAGTGTGATATGATCCACAGATTTATAACACAACAAACACAACAAACAAACATTTACTGATCAGCCATAACATTAAAACCATTAACAGTAAAACCACATACTGTAGGTTTCGAGTTCCCCTTGTGCCACTGGGTCAGCACTGGCCCCTCACAGATCTGGGGCAATGGTGTCTGAAAACAGGTGGTTGGCAGCCGATGTTTTGGGTGCCGTGGGTGCCTCTGTGGATTGGATTTGTTAATTTGGAACATTACCTGGGGTTGGATTGGGATCTGGGGAGTTTGAAGGTTGAAGGTCCTAGGCTCATTGGCTACTGGGCTCTGTGCATGGCAGGCTGTGGTGCACCAGGGGTTATGGTGCCTTTCTGTCATCGCCAACATTGGCTTTTTTGGCAAATTTTGCCACATTGGCTTTTCAGCAGGATTGGGCTAGCCTTTGTTCCACACAGGCATTGGTGAACATTGGTCAACCATGATCCTCTCAACATTTCCTTGTGTATATTTGGTGATCATGTTATTTACAGTAGGTTACCTGGCAGTGCTTTTGGAAGTGATGTATAATTGGTGTATGTATTCCACATGAATGAATTTTCCCCATAACTGTAACATTAAGCGGAAAGCTAGATATAGACTTTGAGGAACACATGTTTTCAGTTTAAAAAACCTGAAAATGTGTGCATGCATATGTTAACAGCATGGGGTACAGTACATAAACATTGTGTGAAATTATCGCCTCTCTGCATGAAGATTTCAAGCAACAGCCTGTTAATTTAATTGTAGTTTGGTCCCTGGGTTAGTAATATCTAGGCATTTCTCCAAACTGTATTGATATCTCAGCCTATTATAGGGAAGACTGAGGTTTGATTTCTTGAAAAGTACCAAGTCAGTGTGCCCAAGCCTAGATAGGATGATGGGGTGGTTTCATCTATAAAGGCATCAAGCATAAAAACCTGTTCCTAATCAATATGTGGAACGGATGATCTACAGTGTCAACCCCTAATGGGAGAAAAATCGAGTTTTGGTGACTCATAAAGATTTCTATATTTTATTAAAAGATTATTAATGGTTGCCAATTGGTTTTCAAATAACATTACCTAAAACCTTCTAACTACAAGAAAATAAAAAAACATGAGAACCATATAGGAACATTTTATATTGGATCTTGGCTTGGTTGGTTTTTAAACAATCTTACTGTAATGTTTGTATATCATTCAACTGTTAACTGGGTTAATATGCAGTTGATTCCCCCTTTGCTGCTACACCAGACTCTATCTTTCTGACAAGGCTTTCCACTAGAATTGGAACGTGGCTGTGTGGATTTGTGCGCATTCAGCAGCAAGAGCGGAGGAGGCCAGGAACTAGTGTGGATCGAGTAGGCCTGTGGTGGAACCATAATTTGGTGTTGAGTGCAGTTCAGATAATAGTATTTAGTGCAGGACACATCGGTTCTTCCTTGTCAAGCTTGGCAAACCGTCTGTTTGTAGATCTGTTTACAGCTTTGTGCCAGGGACATTGTCATGCTGTAAAATGGAATTTTTAATGCTTTGGGTGTTTACATAATTATATAGCAGACTGCAGTTTTTGGACATACAGATGGAGTGTGATGCAGCATGACCCTTGACAGAATGCATTATTTGTTAATGATGCAGCATGCTCTGGAGTGTGGCATTCACTGGGAAAATACTCAAACATTGAAAATTATATAAATAAATAAAGATTGATTAAAATTATTTAATCATTAAATCATTAATTTATTTTATAATTAATGTTGGAGAACATTTGTGAGACAAATTACTCTCTCTCTCTCTCTCTCTCTCTCTAGCTGTTCTGTGCTGATAAATTTGCAAATCAATATGAATGTTATAATGTACAATCAAGACTCAATCCATACATATGAATAATTATGAATAATGAATAATTATATAAATATCACATTTTAAAAATCTGATTATTATTAGTCATAAATTATATAAGGCATCAACTGTAGTATGTGCCCCTGTGTATGAGCTGTTACTACAGGAACTAAAAAAAAACTACATATACAAAAATAAAGTTCTGAATAATCATATTTGAGCATTCTGCTGCACTGAGTATAATACGCTTTATATATATATATATGATCTTGTCTGCCAAAATTCAACATCACTATTTAATGAGTGGAGCGTTCAGGCTCTGTGGACAGAGAGGAAGTGTAGTGCCCATTCAGACCAACAGAGAGCACACGCAGGCTGTTTCTGTAAACTGAGCCTTGAACACTCCTAGGAGACAAATATCATAGTTTTTCGGCATTTGTTGAAACCTTTTAAACTAGACATTTATTTCTAGTGCAAGACTGGATGTTATCGTCTTCAGCTGCAAAACAATTTGAAAAAGAAACTCTGGAGCAAGTTTGAGCCTGCTGATGATGCTTCACGCTGTGTGAGTCTGCAGAGGTGTAGAGCACTCAAGAGTCGAGAAGTAGAGAAAGGCCTAGAGGCAGAGGTTGTAATTGCTTAAAGATTGATGGCGTTGATGCATCCAAGTGCGTGTATGTGTGTGTGAGAGTGTGTGTGTGAGTAAGAGAGGGAAGATATTGAGTGCTGTAGGTGACTCAGCCCTGTTTAGATGCCAGGCAAAAGAAGCAACTGACTCTCTCTCTCTCTCTCTCTCCGTCTCATATACACACACACACACATACACAATCTTTGTAATGACTTTTCATTCACATTAGGATTAAGAATTTTAGTAATGCTTTGGACGTTTTTTTTTCTAAACAAATTCCGTTTAAAACATAAAATCAGCGAATCGTTGTTTGTGAGGACATTTGACGTTCTTCTGTGCCGTTATAGTCAATAGCACAAACTATTTGACAGAAATGTCTGAAGGCTGTGTATCTCACTTAATTCTAACACCTATTAAGAGACTGTCAGGAGAAAAGTAATATTTGGCCTAATAATCATCTTATTTTACCTTACTTTCATAGTGTATATCAGCATTCAAATGGGCAAACTATCAGAACAAAAGGCATCTTCTGTCTAAAAATAAAGAAAATTAGTATCTAATCTATCAATCAATCCATCCATCTATCTGGCTGTCCTATTTAAAAGGTGATAGGGCGGCAGAAATATTCGCCGTGTTCCTGCACCGGCAGACATGTATTTATGACACCCACACACTGAAGCGCCCTCACACGCTGCCGTCTCAGCGGTGGTTGCCTGAGAGCCCCGCAATTTCTGTGACGTAGCAGACCGTATACTGGAATAAACCAGTTCCATCGCTATAGCAACTGTCTGAACTGTGATTAGCTAGAGAACAAGTTCGCACAAAACATAGAAGGAGAACACGCAGTCTCACACACACCCACACTGTCACTGAGCACTTGTGCTGTAGGAAGGGAAGAAGGAGGTAAAGAACAGAGGAGTGGAGACGGAGAGAGACAAGACCCAGATTGCCCCCCCTCTCTCCCTGTCTCTCTGTCTCTCTCTCTGTCTTCTCATTTTGGTATTTTGGGAGTCAGTATTAAGGCTGCAGCTATCTTTACATGGCCTACTTGCAATACTGCTGATGGAGGGACAGAGATGATGAGAGGAGGTGAAATGGGGTGCAGACTGGACCTCTTCCTGCCCGAGTTTTTAAATGGGCTGTTAAATCCATCCATTTGAATGTAATTTATGTAAAGATGCATTTAAATATGGTTGTTTGCAATAATTTTTTTTTTACAACAGCAGCGTGAACAGCGGAGTGATTAGCAGTAGCACAGAGTTAATTAGAGTCATTAATAAAAATCATCCTTACAATGTTCAGAAGTGGTTCACTTTCACTATGTCTTAAAAAGGCCTCAGATAAAAATAGATACAGTATTCATATGACTGCGTGCTCATTACATGGGATACACTGGAGCATAAAATTAATTTCAGTCACCGTACAATAAACGGAAGTCTTCCTTCTAGTCACACTTTATAGGGCAGCATTGTTTTCATCCAGGTCATCACTCCTATTCATTTCTCCTGAGTATCCTACACTCACTGTATAATCAGAGCTTAGAGCTTTTTCTTTAAAGTGGCTTATCTTTATGCCTCTTCCAAAAAAACTTTTTAAAAAATGACAGCACAGGCTTTTATTATTGAGGGGTTAAGAATATGGCTGTGGCCTCATTTGCTGACAAACCTTCCTTGGAATGTTAGGTTTGTGTGAATGACTTACGATGTTCATACTTTCCTTTCGGGAATGTGGAAACCTCAGTTTGCTAGTTAATACGCGTGCATGTGTGTGTGTGTGTGTGTGTGTGTGTGGATATAAGTGGACATGCTTTGTGTCTGCAACATGTCTTTCTCATCAGTGCACATAGGGCCGATGTTCTCTGATGTTTATGAGATGTACAGTTTTACACGAGCATGCTGACAGATATACAGGAGGAGCCAAGGAAGCTACTGTGAGTGTTTATGGCTAATATACTTTTTATACGGATGTTTTTTGTGTTGTTTTTTTCCCTCAGCAAATTAAACTAAATGGTTTGTTTTGGAAACTGTATTAGGCTCTTCCTAGAGACTGAACAATAAACCATATTGTAATTGGTTGCTACAATTAATTAATCATAATTGACTGTGATTGACTGTCAGCTCAATATTCATTTTGAGATCCAGTGAAGCCCTTTCTTTACCTTTTAATGTAGCATGGAGATGTAGGACACTACATGTATAGAAGATAAACACCCTCCAGTGCCTTGCGTCTGTTGTTTGGTCATATAACAGAAAAAAAGCACCTAGGGCACTGATGGAAAGAGACAGAGGAGATTAAGGCAACAAACAGAGCATCAGAGAAGACAGCTGTGAAATGGAGGGAGGTAGAAGAAGAGACACGGGGCAGAGGGATGAGAGAGAAAAAAGAGACAGAAAGCATATATGTGCCATGTTGCCCCGAGATACAGAATGTTGTAACAGGAGGAAGTGAGTGAGGGAGGGAGGGGAAGGAAGGAGGGGGTGAGCACGCACGGGCCAAGCTATTTCATGGGGGAGAATAAGTGAGACGGGTGAACACGTTTTTCTCTCAGTCCCTGCACAGCCTCCCTCCTCCCTCTGAGGCAGTGGTTTAGCCCGCTGCGTTCACAGCTCTGTTGTTGTGCAGAGGGCTGCAGAAGGCAGACAGAAAGAGAGCGAGCGAGAGTGAGAGAGAAGGAGGAGGAAGCGGTAGCAGCAGGCAGACAGTGCGTACGGTCTGAAGGAGTTCTGCTCTCCGTTACAGAGGTTAAAGGAGGATGACACTGTCACCAGAAGGAAAGAAAATGTCCCTTTAATCCTAAAAAAGGAAAATTAGAGGCAGAGAAAAGGAAGGAAGCAAAGAAGGAGAAAAGGAGGGAGGGAGAGGGTTGAGGAGGGGCTCCTCGCAGTGTCAGTCTGCTCAAACGCAGCAAGATTTCGTCTCCCCTCCATTCTGTTAATCGAGGTCTGTTTCGTTGCTTGCCCTCCATCCTTGCTTTTTCCACGGTGGAAGAGGGGAGCAGTAGAGGACGAGGCAACCCTCCTCCTTGGAGCAGCACAGAAAGGAGATGAGAAGAGTGAGGCACTGAGCAAGGAGCGGCAGATACACAGAGAGTGTTTTATTCATTCCTGGTCGTTTCTGTCGTTCCTTTGGGAGCGAACGGCTTGAAGCCTCTGCTCATGTCCGTCAACTCAGAAAAATCCTCGTCCCCAGAAAGGTAACATGTCTCAGGACACTGGACTGTCTATTCTTTTTTTCCTTTACCTGTCGGCTCTTCTCTACATACGATCTCCATCTTTCTTTCATTTTCTTTCTACCTCTTGCTCTGTGCGTGTACAGTCTGTCTAAGCAGTCTGTTGTCTTTTTTGTCTGGGTTTGGCTTCGTTTGTTGGTCGGATGAAGAATGGATGCATGCAGGGATGTACAACAGTGTGTTTTGTTCCATATACACACACATACACAAAAATAGGGTGCTTTGGCACTGCATGTCCTACAATATCGGCCTTGATGCTCACAAAGACCAGACCATGAAGTAAGATCATACCGAGCACCGGGAAACATGACCGGAACATGCTTTCACATCAGAACACGATCACAGCGAGGCAGTCAGAATGTTTGCCTCCGTATCTCAACATCTCAACATACATCACAAGTAAAAAGCGCATCATGCTGTCTGTCTTACCGACAACACATACATGTGTGTATTTATCTATTGATCTGATATCCGACTGATATGTCTGTCTCTAAACCATTGTCGCTCAACGTAAGTGTGCATTTTATCACGTCGAGTCCAATGTAGGACATCTTAACCAGGGCAAAACATTTGATGCATATTTGGAACTCAGCCATGATAGACAGCAGTTTACATCATTGCTCAATATTAGCGCAAAAAATTAAGCATTATTTGTAAAACGTTGCATATTATGTAACCTAACTGCAAGAATAAGATTTTAGGATTCAAGCCAAGCAACAGTTTAAGAGCAAGTTACAGTCTGTTTAGTAAAATAAGATCAAAATAAAAATAAACATTAACACTGAGTTCAGTATTTGCGCTTGTAGTTACGCCTGCTCAGTGCACAAACAAATGCAGGACTACATGACAAACTATGCTAATTTGTTATGCCATATTCAAATGTAAGACAAAATAATGTGCCCAAATACAAATGATTTTTGATCTTTTGAAATAACATGCAAATGTCACTACTCACCTAATATCATGCTTCAGCTCTTATACTTCATTCTTTCTGAATCTTTTTTTTTTCTCTCTAGTGGTTCTTGCACTTGAACCACTTTCTCTAGTGGTTCTTGTACATGGTGTACTGTATATTTAATTATGAAGGCCTGCATCTTGGTAATGCTGGTACTTGATCGTTGTACTTGATCACAGCGTGAAGAGAGGCCACCCTGATGCGCGCAATACTGTAGCCCGGTGTTATTTCTATTTAAGTAGCCGTGACGTCGTCGATACCAGGTGAAGCCATCCATGCTTAGTGACTCAGAACTCGGTGCCAAGACACTGTGAACGCAGCAGCACAGCAGCAGGCATAAGTCCGGCATCCATACCATCATAGTGACAAATAGATATAGGGATAGAAAGAGAAACAGATAGATAGATAGATACATACATACATAGATAAACTCAAACCTAACTGTTGATGTGCCAAAAATTTGAAGGGCACCTGCAGTACAGCAGCAGGCATACGGATAGCACACTCCCGTTTACAAGAATAGGCATGCATAAATCGGTAGATATAGACAGTACTGTGCCCTGAAGGTAAAAATATACTGTATATAAAAAATCTTTATTCGTGCTAGCACCCTCGGGCAAGCGTGCTCAGTGCTGTAGATTGTGTAATGTGGCTGGGGAGACACGTGCTGCCATGTTGGCACATCCTTGCAGGTGGTGTTAGGCTCAGGTTATATTTGAATCAAAATGCATATGGACACATTGGCAGCATTATTCACATAATCATCTACACACCATAAATAAAACGCAGCACTTATACAAAACATATGCTAGGTCAAAAGATTCCTATTGATCCTATTGGTTTCAATATCATAGTAATAAACATTAATAAACATAGTAAAATGTTTAACGATAGGTGCCAAGGTATTTGTCTCTGCACAAGGACAATCTCTGTCATTTAAAATGCATGTCTTCATCTTTATGACATTATTTACTGGCTTAATATACGACACAGAATGTAAAAGTTTAATGGGCACTTGAAAGACTTTTTGAAACAAAATCACTAACCATAGTTAAGAACCTGGTTAAATTTAATAGTAAATACGGTTTTGAATATTTACTGACACACTACACCACAAAATTGGGCAAGGATAAGGATCTGAATGATTTTGACATGGACCAAATTACATGACATGGACTCCTCCAAAACAGCAGGTCTTGCGATGTGTCCCTGGTGTGTTGCGGTTAGTATTTACCAAAAGTTGTTAAAGGAAGAATAACTACCGACAGGGCCATGTACATCCAAGGTACAGTGATGTGCTTGGGAAGCAAAGACTAGCTTGTTTGGTTCGATCCCACAGACGATCTACCGTTCTGTAGATTAGACAAACAAGTCTAATCCCTGGAGGCCCGACCTCAGAACTTACTGGACTTAAAGATCTGATTAGCTGATTGGTTTTCCAGCTGAAGTTTTCCCATCAAAATAATAATTGAAGAACAGAAACATTTTTAAAAATTTGATTTACATGTTACTTTAAAATAAAAGAGTAGATGTTTTATGACTGAAGAAATTCATTCATTAATTTATCTACAGTACCCTATGGGCCTGGAGCTGGTTTATTCCTGGCCACAGATTGCAATTTAGTTTAGTGATCCCCTGACCTTCCCATGCCCATAGTGTGATCTCTCCAGTGGTAGTGTGGGAGACCCAGTGGGTCTGCTGCCTCTGGGTTGCCAAACAAGTGCCTGATATAGCTGTAGCTGAAGCCAGCAAGGGGGTATCCTTGTAAGGTGCCTGAACTCTCCACCTCCTCTAAATTCAGAGAGGACTTAGATAGAGATTATTTATTGTCATGTCACAAGGAGCTTAATGCCATCAGAAGGCCACCGTTGGTGACTGGAGCTGAGGGTAGAAGTCAGGCCGAAAGTTAACCTAAAAACCAGGTACAAAGAGACCCTGTTTGATTTAGGGTTACAGGGACCTGCCCCTGGAGACAGACCTGGGGGATGTGTTAGCAGGCAAACACCTGGTGACTGGGACATCCATATAATCTGCATAGAGAAAGGTCAAAATAGTGTCATGAATTTCTTGTGGGCTTACCTGCAGGTGATAGGCAAGCTTAAATGGACTAGAGCTGGTTTGGGAACACTGAAAATGAAAGAAATGAAAAACTTTGGATAAAACATTTGACGATACAAATATTATATCATCCTATCATCCAGCCCTGTGACACCTGAGCCCAGAGCAAGATTTTGCATGTGAATATAGTTTTAAATGAATGATCATGTGGGTTGTAATCCTTGGTGAAAACATAGGACACATCAGTGTTTGGGATGTGCAAATACTATACTGTCATGCGTACAGAATCCAGATGACATGGAGCAAAAATACATTAAATGTCATACTTTAAGTGAAGAAAATACATGGGTTTAAATGCTAATTTTAGCTGTGTTCTTATTGTGATTTCACCTCTCAAACATTTTCACTGGTTATTGATTCGTAAACATGTGTAAGTTCAGGTAACTGATGTGATTGTTCTAATCTTGAAGACGATTTGTTGAATATTGCCACTTTTTTAAGGTAAGTGGTGAAACCTTAGATAAAACCCTTCTACATTCATCCATCCAGGAACCAATATAATCCCCATAGGGACCGTGGAGGCCAGTGGTGACCATTGTATTTTTTCCCATTTTGTACAACTGTTTGAAGGAACGTGATCGGACCTTTACTCAACATTCGCTGCACATTCATACATTACTGGCAATTTGGAAACACCAGTTATTCTATACTGCATGTCTTTGGACTGTGGGAGGAAACTGGAGAACCAGGAGAAAACCCACCAAGCATATGGAGAACATGTAAACTCCATGCACACAGCCTTGAGGTAGAAATCAAACTCAGGACCTGGAGGTGCAAGGTGACAGTGCCAAAACACTTCTAATAAAATATTTCCAAGACTACACCAAAGCCCCAGTTGTCTGGACCTATTGCTCATAAACATACAGGAGTTATTACAGGTACTGCATTATGTTCAGGGTTAACATATGGATTTAGTGTATAGTATACATGAAAAATGGACCATCTGTCCTCTGATCCTGTCCCAACAACTGGCAGAAGGTGTGAATGCAATAGGACATGTTAGGCATCTTCCACCATGAACTTCTATTGTACCCATGGGAAGGATATTTAATCCCCATATAATCCTCTGGGCATGGGGTACAACTGACCCTGCTTTTGGTGACAAAGTGACATTCACACTGTTGGAAAGGCAGATCAATAGCTATAAATCCATGGAGGACAAATATCTGTATGCTCAGCAAGGACAGAATATGAATCAGTTAGAACAGATTTTGTTCATCGGACTTAAAGGTTTGCGCTAAAGACAGTTCTAGAGCACAACTATGACAGTGTGAAGACGTTGCTAGTTTAGTACTTGGTGTCCAAAAAAATCAGCCAGACTGACATTTATCTGTTCCTTTTTGATTTAAAAAAGTCATCAGCTAAAAAGGTCATCAGCTAACTTCATTATAGTGCCACGTAATATTGCTGAGTCTAGACTTGACCAACTGAAGCAACCACAGATCTTATCGCTGTCTCAGCCTCTTGTACATTGGGCTGTCTGATGGGTGCATCGCTTCATACTGTACGCTTCCCTTCTTACACTGATACACTTATCATTCTGGAATAGGGTCAGTCAGGACTCATCAGACTACATGACCTTTTTCCATTGCTCCAAAGTTCAATCTTTAAGCGACCTAACAAATTAACAAATTTTTCATTAGCTTCATTAACACAAAGTTTTCTTATAGATATACAGCTGTTTAGTTCCAATCTTGTGAAGTCTCTTCACCTTGTTTTTGTAGAAATTCTCTTACATTCACTATTAAACATAGCTGTGATTTCTACTTTAGATATTTGTCTAGAGTTGCATTAATTTCTCTCCAAGATCTTGTATTGATGATGGAAACGTCACACTGCTGCCTAGTCCAGCACATCCCATAGATTCTCAATTGTGTTATGGTCTGGACTCTGTGGTGGCCAGTACAAGAGTTAAAAAGATGTCTCATGCTACCTGAACCACTCTTTCACAATTTGAGGCCAAAGAATTCTGGCATTATCAGGGAGGGAAAAAAACCCTAGAAGGAAAATTCTCTTCTTTCATTATATTCAGTCAGTCAGCTGACCTAATTTTTGGGCACATAATGTTGTTTAACCTAGATTTGACCAGCTGAAGCAAAAAAGACCATAAAACCTTCCCCACAGGCTTGTACTGTAGGCACATGGCATAATGGGTACAACATTTCATCCTTCTCTCTTTTAAAACTGATGCACCCATCACTTTAGAACAAGGTAAATATGGACTCATCAGACATCATGACGGCACGGTGGCTAAGATGTACCGCGGCTCATACGCCAAATTTTTTTTTTTTTACACAAAAATAAAAAAGTTCTTTTTTTCCATAGTCAATTCTACTGTACATGGTCCCTAGTCCTAAATTGAAGCCTTTTTTTCTCATTGGCCTCAATGATAAGTGGTTTACTTAAGCATAGGTGTTTAGTCTCAATCCCTTGAGTTCTCTTTGCATTGTGTGTGTGGAAATGCTCTTACTTTCACTATTAAACATTGATATTGATAAACATATATATAAGTTCCACTGTTGGTTTATTATTTTTTTTTCTTAATTTCATTTCACCAAACTTGCAAGTGATCGTGATCATTAAAAAAATTTCAGACCACATTTCTTCTTTGAAAATGATGGTTCATCAATATCCTTCAAGGTTTTAATAACGTATTTTACAGTTCTTACCTGAAAAAGAGTTACGTCTTTGCCACAGGATATGTCTTCTGACATGGCTTTTTATGAAATGGGAAACTACTCACGGCACCATTTAGGGTTAAATAACTTGTTGCCAGCTGAACCATATTAATGACTACAGTAATTATCCATTGAATGCATCTTAACTAATTGTTTAGTTAAATCCAGATGGTGACTTTTTGGATGGGCAATATGAGAGACAGAGAGATGCACAAGATGGAGGAGAGTTTCGATACATACCGTAGAAAAAGCGTATATGAAAGAGGAAATAAAAGAAAGCAAGATAGTTGTTTAGAGCTGAACAGAGCAGTCAGATGATACAATAAATGAGAAAGCAGAACAAAATGCATCCTGGAAGAAGGCAGATGATACAAACATGCAAAAGGATAATATATGCGCAGAACTGTGTCACCCAGCAAAGAGCAAAACAGCACTGCGCCCTCTTACATGGGCCTTTATTCCACTTCATACACACAAACAGAAGTAGATTGTATTAGGGTATGTTTGTTGTTCATGTTATCTCTTGAACATCTACAAAGAGACTGAGTTGTTCAAAAACCAGGGGTCAGTCGCCATTCATGACATTTAAATGGTCCATGTTTCTATTTCACCTTACTCTCTGCAGCTCTCTCAACACTGATCGCACACACCTTTTTACACACTGTAGCACTAACCAGCCTTCCATTAGTCCTTAGAGCCCCTCTCTAATTTGCTTCTTTTAATATGTCTGTTCAACACATTGCTTTCTGCATCATCTCTATATAGATTCTGTTGTTCTTTTTCCCCTTCTATCCATCTCTGCCTCAGGTGAAAATATTTACTGTATTGTATGTCTCTATAGCAATTAAAAAGTGTAAACAGTTGTAATACATTTACCTTGTCCAATGAGTGCAGTTAAAAACCATGAACATGCCAGTCAAAGGCACACTTGGCATGTTCATGGTTTTTAACTGCATTCATTGGACAAGGTAAATGTATTACAACTGTTTACGCTTTTTAATGTCTTTATGACATAATGCCTAATTAAAAGTTCGTTATTACTCGTAAATTTTTGCACACTTAAGGCTCAAGCTGAATATTCTGGGTACCAATGTGTGCCGAAAGGATCTCAATCATATCTCATAATCCTGTACTGCAGCACTGGGAGGTTTGCTTATTTAGGTCAGAGCAGTAGTTCAGCTGCAGCCTCAGTACAGATAAGCTGCCTGGATGATGACTGGAACATTACACTTGGCCAGCAGAGGAACCTTCATCAGCCATATGATAACCCTTTGAGCTAGCTGACACCAGCTGAGGAGGCTTTACCTGTCAGGTGTGCAGGGTGTGTGTAAAGGGTGTGCGTCATCAGGTAAGCTCATGTGCACTGAACTGAGCAGGGCAGGGGAGGAGAATAGATGGGTGGAGATGTTTTGACATCCGTCAACAGGTGAAATCAGGAATAGCATACAGAATACAGAAACGCCACCACTGGTTTCTTTGGTGTAGATTCAGCAGTATTTGTTTGTAAAAGTCATTAAGTTATGTACAAGTAACGAGTACAGTGCTTCACTACAACATTCTACATTCTACAAGTCAGATGAGATATGCACTTGAAAGGGGTAACCTTAGAAGAGATCGGAGCCTACAAGGAAACAGCCGGTCACTTGGGCTTAGAGGAATGTTGGAATGGAATGGGAAAGATACTTCAAGATAGACAGGCTATAATGAGAATCCCAGAGAGCGCTTTCTGGGGATCTCATTCCAAATTAAGTATTTGTGGGAAATGTTTTTTCACAAAGGGACTGCCAGGTCGAGTGTATATATGTGTGTGTGTACAGTATGCGGATATATATATATATATATATATATATATATATATATATATATATATATATATATATATATATATATATATATAGAGAGAGAGAGAGAGAGAGAGAGAGAGAGAGAGAGAGAGAGAGAGAGAGAGAGAGAGAGAGAGAAACAGGAAATTATACTGTAATGATATATACTTTATATATTGTTTTATAAAGTATATATATTGTTTATAGATTTATTTTAACACAATTGATGCAATTCTTTTACACCTAAAAATTGCACCAGACAATGTGAAGGGTCTCACGCTGGTGTCATACATTGAGTGCGCGTTTATAAAGACAGACTGTAAGGATGAAGAGTTGTCAGCTAGGTGTAAGATGGTCATGTGAGTAATGGATTCTTGGTCCCACCCACACCCTCTACAGCACCCTTACAGACACTCTGGAATTAGTGAAGCAGCAGGAACAGGACGGAACTGTCCTGCTTTGTGCCTGTGTGTTAGTATGGAGCACAGTATCTCTCACTCTAACAGGACTCGGGACTTAGCACTTAGCGCTCTCCGGCTTCGCTATCGAGCTGTCAAACAAAGGTACGATGTTAATGTGTGTATGTGTGTATTTGCGGTCTCTAAAGATAACACCAACTAATTGTTGTCAAGTTAAATGACAGGATTGGCAAACTGATTAGTTTGAGCCCACAGAGGGAATGATTACTGATTATTGATCAGATACAACTGATACAATATGCACAATGTTAGGACATCTGGTGGTGTTATCCATGTACGCGCAATAAGGACAACTGACACAAGTTTTTAATTCTATAAGAAACATGGGGAAACTGGGCGGTGTTCTCACTGTTACTGTTCTTATTCTGCTTAAGGGATAATTTTCGGAATGCTGCAGTGTTTCACGCTGTGATAAAATTTTACGGTTTCACATTATTACAGGATTAATTAACTTTTTAAGAATACCAATATGATCCATTGACTTGATATGATTGTTGGTGGCAGGCTGGTATTAATATTTCTGTAATCACTGATATCCTATGATTTTCTTGCACAACAGTCATCAACCCGGAGACAGTGGGTCTGAAAAATCTGCAGGAATTGCAGACAGAAACGTTGAAAGCAATGTCTCTAACATCTTGTCGAATCTATGCCATGAAAAATGATGGCTGTTTCGTGAGAAAAGGGAAATCCAGTATTAGCGTAGTGTTCCTAAGAGTATATGTAACATTTTCTAAACGGTAAATTTACATTTTAAGATTTGCAAGTGCAGTTTGTAAAAGAGAAAAATACTAAAATACATAGACAGACGATAGAACAGACGAACAGAATTGACAGATTTGAACTTAAATCACAGAGAAACTGAAGTGATACAATAAATTACCCATCCTACCAATTTAAAAGTAGGCCTGAACAGATGTTCGAAAGATAATTTCATAAAATCTCTTGCATATGTTTTTAATATATAGTCATTATTAAGATGTTAGTGTGAGTGGCTGTGAGAAAATCAGAAACAAATACAGCAGAAGAAGCATTTTAATTGGTACTTTCTAAACATTTACTGGTGTGGTAAAGTCTGATCTTGACTTACAGTAACATCATGAGAGCGTAACATCCCTGATTTAGTAACATCAGCAGAGGACCCTGATGCAGTTTGGATGTTCAGTATTTATATGATTATTAATTTTATTCCTATAGTCGGTGTGTTACTGTAGGGGGGAAACAATCAACACCGAATGTGCTTTGCTTAAACTGCAGTGCTAAGAAGGCTATTTCCTTATGTTATCTCTGCACACACAACATTTAAGGCTTTTGTGAATGCAAATATGTGTTCAAACCCTTCCTGTACTGGGTCTTGTGTTGTGGGGGATGGATGAGTGTCCCAGTAGAAGTGTGTGTTTATTTGTATGTAGACCAAGAGGGTGCCCGATAAGATTGCTGGTATAACCGGACGCAGACTGGCGAGCCTTTTCCTGATGCAGATTTTTTTCGGGATTGAAACATTAGGAATGCCTAGGAATTTGGTTTCTGGATTACGAGTTGTGTTTTTTTTTTATAATTGTGTTTTGTAAACAGGGTTAAAGACATAAAACAGGGTTAAAGATTGACCCATGTTATTTTCCCTAAGCCGTTTGTTATATGGAAACATTCATCAGCAACGGCTGCGTCTGGTCAGGATGATCTCAGCCTACAAGAAAACATTCAGTGATTTATCAGATTCTAATTGATTATTTCTGCTGCTGAGAGTGTGTGTGGTGAGTGTGAGTGTATCTCACACATCAGGAGCAAGTGGAGCAATGAAGGGCATTGTAGTGTGCATGTCTAGAGGGGAACGACAGGAGCTGTAAATTCAGTCCAGTTTTGTGACTGGATCAGACCTTGAGTTTTGTAGTTGCTGCCATCCAAGGTGGCCAGGTTTATACCAATATCAAAGGATACTCATGATTCAAAATCTAGTTGTACGTAGATGAGATAACGGCATCTTGATTAGATGCACTGGTTGGTTGGTAATTGCAGTCAAGAAGGAGGCATGTTTCATAGTTGATTTAATCACAAAATGAGCTGGACAATTGAGCTGGCACTTTGTGAACAAGATTGAAGAACTCTGGATAATAACATTTAACATTATTTGAGTATATTTACCATTACTCGAGCTGTTCAAGTCTTAGATCTTGAGTCTTAGGGTTACTGTGACAAAGTCTTAAACCACCTTACATTTCCTCATATTAAATAAAATAAAATGAAATGATGTAGATTTAATTAAAGAAAAACGAAAAAATGTTTTGCTGTGACAGGCTGCAAAGTTCCTAAAGATGGAAAAAAAAAATCGATTGTTGTTTATGTTTATGTACCAACATTACATAACATCAGCCGCATCAGCAGCAACCTCATTGTCTCTCTAGTCTGTACTACCACTCAGCATTCAGCATCACTACTAGACTAATCACCGGCCTGATCACCTGTCATCATCTCTACTGTCTATCACTGGTTCATTCCTTTAGTTAGATTTATTATTTTTTTTAATGTTTGAATGATTCATAGGTCACTGAATAGCTGAACAACCAAAATATTCCTCTGAAACTGGTCAGGACCTAAAATGAGAGCCAAAAATGTCCTTCAAGAAGCCTGGAGATGGATCTATTTCCCATCTACATTAAAAATACAAGAACATCTGGCTCAGTGGATGCAAAATATGAAAAAATGAGGGGTGGCTCAAGACTTTTGTATAGTGGTTTATATATATATATATATATATATATATATATATATATATATATATATATATATATATATATATACAGTGGTGTGAAAAACTATTTGCCCCCCTCCTGATTTCTTATTCTTTTGCATGTTTGTCACAAAATATGTTTCTGATCATCAAACACATTTATTCAAACTATTAGTAATTTATATTTATTCAATCAAGCGTTTGCGATAACTTGCAACGAGTCTTTTACAGCGCTCTGGAGGAATTTTGGCCCACTCATCTTTTCAGAATTGTTGTAATTCAGCTTTATTTGAGGGTTTTCTATCATGAACAGCCTTTTTAAGGTCATGCCACAACATCTCAATAGGATTCAGGTCAGGACTTTGACTAGGCCACTCCAAAGTCTTCATTTTGTTTTTCTTCAGCCATTCAGAGGTGGATTTGCTGGTGTGTTTTGGGTCATTGTCCTGCTGCAGCACCCAAGATCGCTTCAGCTTGAGTTGACGAACAGATGGCCGGACATTCTCCTTCAGGATTTTTTGGTAGACAGTAGAATTCATGGTTCCATCTATCACAGCAAGCCTTCCAGGTCCTGAAGCAGCAAAACAACCCCAGACCATCACACTACCACCACCATATTTTACTGTTGGTATGATGTTCTTTTTCTGAAATGCTGTGTTACTTTTACGCCAGATGTAACGGGACACGCACCTTCCAAAAAGTTCAACTTTTGTCTCGTCGGTCCACAAGGTATTTTCCCAAAAGTCTTGGCAATCATTGAGATGTTTTTTAGCAAAATTGAGACGAGCCTTAATGTTCTTTTTGCTTAAAAGTGGTTTGCGCCTTGGAAATCTGCCATGCAGGTGTTTTTGCCCAGTCTCTTTCTTATGGTGGAGTCGTGAACACTGACCTTAATTGAGGCAAGTGAGGCCTGCAGTTCTTTAGATGTTGTCCTGGGGTCTTTTGTGGCCTCTCGGATGAGTCGTCTCTGCGCTCTTGGGGTAATTTTGGTCGGCCGGCCACTCCTGGGAAGGTTCACCACTGTTCCATGTTTTTGCCATTTGTGGATAATGGCTCTCACTGTGGTTCGCTGGAGTCCCAAAGCTTTAGAAATGGCTTTATAACCTTTACCAGACAGATAGATCTCAATTACTTTTGTTCTCATTTGTTCCTGAATTTCTTTGAATCTTGGCGTGATGTCTAGCTTTTGAGGTGCTTTTGGTCTACTTCTCTGTGTCAGGTAGCTCCTATTTAAGTGATTTCTTGATTGAAACAGGTGTGGCAGTAATCAGGCCTGGGGGTGACTACAGAAATTGAACTCAGGTGTGATAAACCACAGTTAAGTTATTTTTTAACAAGGGGGGCAATCACTTTTTCACACAGGGCCATGTAGATTTTGAGTTTTTTTTCCTCCCTTAATAACGTAAACCTTCATTTAAAAACTACATTTTGTGTTCAATTATGTTATCTTTGACTAATAGTTAACGGTTTTTGATGAGCAGAAATATTTAAGTTTGACAAACATGCAAAAGAATAAGAAATCAGGAAGGGGGCAAATAGTTTCTCACACCAGTGTGTGTGTGTATATATATATATATATATATATATATATATATATATATATATATACTGTATATATACAGGTCCTTCTAAAAAAATTAGCATATTGTGATAAAGTTCATTATTTTCTCTAATGTACTGATAAACATTAGACTTTCATATATTTTAGATTCATTACACACAACTGAAGTAGTTCAAGCCTTTTATTGTTTTAATATTGATGATTGTGGCATACAGCTTATGAAAACCCAAAATCTCAAAATCTCAAAAAATTTGCATATGCTGAAAAGGTTCTCTAAACGAGCTATTAACCTAATCATCTGAATCGACTAATTAACTCTAAACACCTGCAAAAGATTCCTGAGGCTTTTAAAAACTCCCAGCCTGGTTCATTACTCAAAACCGCAATCATGGGTAAGACTGCCGACCTGACTGCTGTCCAGAAGGCCATCATTGACACCCTCAAGCAAGAGGGTAAGACACAGAAAGAAATTTCTGAACGAATCGGCTGTTCCCAGAGTGCTGTATCAAGGCACCTCAGTGGGAAGTCTGTGGGAAGTAAAAAATGTGGCAGAAAACGCTGCACAACGAGAAGAGGTGACCGGGCCCTGAGGAAGATTGTGAAGAAGGACCGATTCCAGACCTTGGGGGACCTGCGGAAGCAGTGGACTGAGTCTGGAGTAGAAACATCCAGAGCCACCGTGTACAGGCGTGTGCAGGAAATGGGCTACAGGTTGCAAATTTTGCATGTCATTCGGAAATCAAGGGGCCAGAGTCTGGAGGAAGACTGGGGAGAGGGAAATGCCAAAATGCCTGAAGTCCAGTGTCAAGTACCCACAGTCAGTGATGGTCTGGGGTGACATGTCAGCTGCTGGTGTTGGTCCACTGTGTTTTATCAAGGGCAGGGTCAATGCAGCTAGCTATCAGGAGATTTTGGAGCACTTCATGCTTCCATCTGCTGAAAAGCTTTATGGAGATGAAGATTTCATTTTTCAGCACGACCTGGCACCTGCTCACAGAGCCAAAACCACTGGTAAATGGTTTACTGACCATGGTATTACTGTGCTCAATTGGCCTGCCAACTCTCCTGACCTGAACCCCATAGAGAATCTGTGGGATATTGTGAAGAGAAAGTTGAGAGACACAAGACACAAGAATCTGCAAAAGGATTCCCGACCAAGTATTGAGTGCATAACTGAACATAATTATTTGAAGGTTGACTTTTTTTGTATTAAAAACACTTTTCTTTTATTGGTCGGATGAAATATGCTAATTTTTTGAGATAGGGATTTTGGGTTTTCATGAGCTGTATGCCACAATCATCAATATTAAAACAATAAAAGGCTTGAACTACTTCAGTTGTGTGTAATGAATCTAAAATATATGAAAGTCTAATGTTTATCAGTACATTACAGAAAATAATGAACTTTATCACAATATGCTAATTTTTTGAGAAGGAACTGTATATATTCGAATATTCGTTAATAATTATTAATAAGTTTTTGAATCCTAAATTTGTGTTAGTGTGTTATATATGTAGCTATGCACATCCCAGTCTTCAAAGTGTGGGTTCTCCTGATTGAATCAGCTGCTTTTATGAGGAGCTACTGCTATCACCTTGAACTACAGTACACGTTAACACACTAGCCACCTTTCAAACAGCATGCATCGTTGATGTTCACCTACAGTACCACAAATGCAGGAGCCATACTTAGAAGAAAAAGGAATTATTGGACAGATTTTGAGTGTATAAATGAACCCACACTTCTATTATGGTTTGTGTTTGAAGATTAAATAAAACCTCTCATCTAGTCTTCACACATTATTAAAAAGTCTGTTTTGCATACTTACCGTCTGGATTTTTAATTTTCTTGATAATTAAATACTTTTGGATTAAAGAGCACATTTGAGAATCAGTTCATAACAACAATCATGCGTCTTAATTAGAAATTAACAAATGTGTAAACCTGACAGTGTGAGAGTTTGTTTCTTAGGTACAGTACATTGACTATTTTACTCCTCCAGATGTGCGTAACACATGCAAATGAAGTTGTGACCAATATAGTTCACATTTCCACTAAAGTGTAAACCCAGTCTAAACCTCCCCTTTTTACTATAAAACATCCAATGTTAAAGATGTAATTAGTAACCATAGTTATAAATACATAAACTAGCCATACAGAATGATAAACACAAAAAAATACTGGTGTGGTTCATACTGTATGTCTGAACTGGTTATCGATTTGCATGCATGGACTTCAGCCATAGCATTACTGCCATTAACACTAAAACCACTAAGGTTTTAGGTTCCTCTTGTGCCACCAAAACAACTCTGACCCCTCAAGGCATAACAAGATCTGGCACTAGAATAAAACAAGCAGATCCTTTAAGATTCAAAGATTCAGATTCAAAGATTCAAAGAACTTTATTAATCCCAAAGGGAAATTGCTTAAGTGCTGTAAGTTGCATGGTGGGGCCTCCAATCTTGAGCTCTTTGCCTCCTGAGCCCCATATACACAGCAGGCTGTGATGCACTGGGTGTTCTGATACCTTTCTATCATAGTAAGCCATTGGTGTTAGAATGGCTTTTCTTTGGGATCAGACCGGACAGGCTAGCCTTTTCTCCCCACAGGCATAAATAAGCGTTGATCTATGATCCTGTCTCATGTTTACTGGTATAGAATGGATAATCAATGTTATTCAGTTCAGCTGGTGGTGGTGGTAATGCTGTGGCCAATTGGTTTACATTGTCTGTGTTCGTACCATGTATAAAACTGTGTGACAGTGAGACAAGAAGGTGGTGACATCAGGAAGCAAAGTAAAATATCCCGAAGATTGCACTCAGGCACACGCTGACACACAGACGCACATTCCTATATCCTCTCGCCACTGTAGGAGAGTGTGAGTCAGCGGGCGCTCTATAAAAGAAAGCTTGGACGTGGGGGAGAGATAGAGAGAGTGGCAGAATGAATCAGAGAAAAAAAGGAGGAAAGACATGGAGGAGAGATGACAACTGTGCCCAAAGTATGATTACCTAAGAAGAGTTTGTAATACCCAAGGACAGCAGGCTTTCAGCGATCTCCAGAACATTCACGAATATTAAGAATTTAGTTAAAAGGTGATTCATAGGTGCGAGTGACTCATTAGTACGAGCACTACACCAGGATAAGGGCTAGGGTCTGAAATGAATGTCTGCCTTCCTGACAAATACAGATCTTAGATACAAGGGATGTATAGAATGCCATGGAAACAAGGGGTTACTTTAATGAGGAAAGATGTTTCACTGAGCAAAACTGGCACATCTTAGGCCTGGGTTTTGAAATCATTTGTCAGTGTTTGTGATGTACTGATTTTGTTTTCTGTCCTGACCAGTTTTATGGCTGTCAGAAGGATAGTTAGTCGTTCAGAACAGCAGTGGATCATCCCCAAGTGTATTGTGTTAATGTAAATGCTCAGTCTGATATATTCCTGTTTTGCTCCTGGTTTATCACCACATTCTAATAGTGTTCTCTGTGATAAGCGTACATATCATGTCCTTCTGCAGGGTAGATTATTATCAGATTAATACATGCTGTGTTTCTTTTTTTTTTTATTGTTTTTTAGAGGGGAAACAGGATGCAGCACAATATATATTTAAACGAGTAAATGGGTTATGGGTTGCCTTTTTTTCCTCCTTATTGGCTTTATTTGTTCACACTTTATTTGTAAGGCACTTCCTACACACAGTATTGTTATGCTTTTACGCTTACAGAAAAACTGGTTTGGTTGTACGAGGGGTGTTCAAGTCAAACCAGGACTTTTGATTGCGCAGAATAACAAGACACAGTTATGTGAGTAAAACTACCTTCATTTCTCTATATTATCCCCTGCTCCACTAATGCACTTACCCCAACGTTTCACTAGTGCTTGTATACCATCAAGTTAGAAAGTTTACTCAGTATGCCTGCTTCACATCTGAAATGCTAATGCAATAAATATATGTATTAAATATGTGGAAATGGCTTAGAGTAAGGTCAGGACTATACAGGGGATTCAAGTGGTATTAGGTAACCCCCAGCCGAGTTCGTGTAATGTGCAAGTGGTGTTGGTGAAATGTCACCATCAAGTCCCGGATTGACTTCAACACCCCATGAAACTAATAGACGTTTGGGCCTTTTTTCAGCAACAGCACAGTTACTTTATTAGTGCAAAGCACAAGTTAAAGTATATCAGTATTTTTACACAAAATTCTGTGACAAAAATAAAAATCTAAATCTAATCCCTATGATAGAGTGCCTTGTTATTTAATCTGCTTCACAGCAGCACTAGAACAATTTCAAAAACAAAATATAAATTTTATTTATGTCTGCTAGAGTTGAATTTTCATTGATTTTTGAGACCATCCTTTAAGAGTATGACCAAATGTTAAGTATCAAACGCAAGGTCATGTAAAAGTACATACTTATGAGAATAGATCTGACCTTGTGTGAAGTGCAAATTAAAATGTATTCTTTTACGAGGGTAATATTATTTAAGAGATTTGAGCAGACTTCATTGGATTCTACTCTTCATGCACAATCACAGAATGGACAGGTGAATGTTTTTTGTCGTTCCTCATGTCAGGGATGAGACAAGTCAAGGATGTAAGCGAGACTTTATGCATGACAAACAAATTGAACATCCAATCCACTTTGAACTCTTGATCTCCAGATGGTAGGGCAAACACTTGATTGTAGGGAAAACACTTCTCTTGCATCACTCAAGAGCCTGTGTGTGTCTGTCACAGAACTGGATATATCTGAGGCTCATCAACTGGTCATAGGTCAGTGTGTTGAAAACCACTCAGCTCCTGTCTATAGCTGATCACTTGATTGATGTTAGGGTGAAGTAGCTACTTTATGTAGTAAAGGTGTACATAAATGGTAAAAATTCATGAAATTAGATGGTGGCAGATGGAATGGATTCTGTAATTAAAATATTATTTTAGGAATTGCACAATACTGTGGATTAATGTCACATTGCGTTCAATCATTCCCCATATCCTGTGCGTATCCTGTGTACGGTCATAGGGGGACTGGAGCTCATCCCAACGATCTTATGGCACAAGGTAGGGTACACTCTGGAAAAGGCCAATTTATACTGCATGTCCTTGGTAAAACTTTGGTAAATCCAAAGTCCTAGAAGGAAACCCACCATGCACATGGAAAAGATGCAAGTATGAAAAAAATGGACGCTGTAAATCATCATAGCTGTCATTTCACTGAGTTTCAGGACAATACTTTTGGCTTGGGACAACCAGTCAATGTGTATCCAGGTGTGTTAGGGACAAGGTGTTGAAGGGAACACTAAAGGGAGGGGCCTAATTTGTATAATGTTTGAGTTTCAAAACAGGTGGCTTTAGTTACCTGTAGTCTTGATTTACAGTCCAGACCTCCAACTGAGTCTCTTACATTTGGTCAATCAAAACATGGCACCAAACTACCCACATACGCAATTTTGGCAAACATGCAAGAAAACTCATTTAGTCATCACTAAGGGCTGCATTCAGAACTGCCAACTTAAGTCCAGATTTGTGTCAGTATTTATGCAGGAATAGTTCCTTGTGTTTAGACCTGTGTTAGGGACATGTTCAAACTGATATCCAGCTTCGTCTTGAGTAGAAAAAGCAAATGGTAATTTGTTTTTCTTTCTTGTCAAATGTACTACAGTGTGACAATGATATATGAAATAAACATATAATAGGATTGTAGTATAGTTCCAGTACAGTATATCACTGCAGGAATAGTCCTAGCTGTAGGAACGAATCATAATATATTCTGAAAAAAATGTGTAAAAATTCAGCCCCCAATATCAGCGAAATCGCAAAGTCAGGTACGTCATTACTGATCTCCTATATGTGCAAAAAAAAAAACATTGTAGACATATTGTGAACAATATATATTTATTATTGAACTGTGAATATTTAACCAGCAAAATACCTGCTGGCATCTGCATCCGGTGTCAGTGTGTGGCACAGCAGAGAGCAATACGGTGAAGAATACAGCAGTAGTAAATCCTTTACCTTCCAGCTCCTACACATGAAAAAATAACGTCTCTCTTGCTTCTCTTCTCTCACAGTCTGACTTTGTTTCTTGTAAAAATCTGAAATATTTTTTTTTACAATATAGCAAACAGTGAGAAAGAGAGAGCATGATCATAACCTCTCTGTGAATCATAACCAATCTCATGCACCTGTAATTTAAGCTCATCACCAGAATGTGCTATGAGTTATAGGAGCATGTCTTCATTTACACAGCACGATGATGTGCTTTGCATGAAGCCTTTTTATGCATCATTGGACCCATTTAAGGTCTTTAAACATTCTGTTGTCTCGAACTGATTTCCCATGTTAAAACTGAATTAAGTAAATGAAGACATTGTGATTATAGTGATTATTTTTGTTGTTCACACCACAGACAGGTGAGAACATAGCACAGTGAGTTCTACAAAATCATTGCCTGCAAACTATTGATAGGAAGACCACTTTTATCCATAACACTGACACAGTGTCCAATTTGCACACTCCACTCCTGCTCACTGTCTCTTCTTCGCTTCCTCTTCTTCTTCCTCTGATGCCCCGTCAACAGCAGTGATCATTTTTCCAACCCAGATATGTTTTGCTTTTGCATATAAGGACTTAACTGATAGCATGAGTTCGTGTGCGCGTGTGCAGCCTGCTCATGCAGGGCAGGGCTCCCAGAATGTGACGCTGAGCTTCTGAATGTCTGTTAAGGGTGTGAATGGATAAGGTGTGTGTGTCTGTGTGTGTGTGTGTGTGTGTGTGTGTGTGTGTGTGTGTGTGTGGTGATTACATGGTGATGCACATACAGTAGGGATGATACTAAATGAGTGTAATAAACTGTCATCTTCTATAACCCCCCATCTATGGACACACACATACAACACAGATTTTTCTCAACACTTTAGCTTCACGACTCACCTCGCGCCATCCTGAGGCAAATGCCTAGCATCGTTACACACAAATGCTGAGCTCGAAACAGTCCCTGTTCCTGTTGTGCCATTATTATTAGTAATTTTTTAAATATATGCTCATAATTCAAACACACTGTTACTTTTTTCACTGAGTCCACTGTTTTTCTGTGAGCTCTTCCTGTGAATGCACTGTGTGCTAATTCTGCTATTGAGTTAGTTGAACAGGGTTGTCTGTTTGTATGTGTGTATGTGTGTGTGTGTGTGTGTGTGTGAGAGAGAGGGAGAGATTATTTAACTGTTGGAATTGTGAAATGCACAGTATGGAATGTGTATACTACAGTACTGCAGTAAAGTGTGTGCATGTATCAACTGAGTTATCCCATTACATATCCTTGTATTAATGTAGCATCAAAATGTTATTGGCTCCCAGGGGTAGCTCAGTGGTTAAGGCATTGGACTACGGTTCGGAAGATCCCAGGTTCAAACCCCACAACCACCAAGTTGCCACTGTTGGGCCCTTGAGCAAGGCCCTTAACCCTCAACTGCTCAGATGTGTAATGAGATAAAAATGTAAGTCGCTCTGGATAAGAGCGTCTGCCAAATGCCTAAATGTAATAAGGATGGGTGGTTAATATCAAACTTACACCCTACTCATTTTGTGAATAAACATCCCTCAATTAATTAAACCTAATCAAGTGACATATTAAAAAGGTTAGTTGAAATTAACTCAATAGCTAAAGAAAGATGCTAAATCACCCAGTTCGTATTTTAAAAGTGTCTGTCAGTCTTTTATTTATTCAAATTTAGTTATTTATTTTGAGTCTAAATTTGTTAATATTAATAAAAGATCATTAATGACTTCCGACATGGATAAATGCTTTGGAATGATCATTCAACATGGAATTCTAATTTGAAAACTCTGGTCTAAACTACAAAATGGAAGCACATGGAAGAGTCATTTATTCATCTTGTATACCACATCTTGTATATAGGGTCGCGGGGGCCCTGGAGTCTATCTCAGGAGACTTAGGGCACGAGGGAGGGTATCCCTGGACAAGGTGCCAATCCATTTTAGGGCACACACACACACACACACACACACAAATACAACAGGCAGTTAACTTAATCTGCATGTCTCTAGACTGTGGGAGGAAACCGGAGCACCCACAGGAAACCCACCAAGCACAGGGAGAACATCCAAACTCCAGAAAGTGCTAGCCCCTAAGCCAAGGTGCCGCTGAGTCATATAAAACTTTCAATTTAATGTGTAGCTTTTATGTTGGTAAAATATAATTTCAACAGCTTTGTTTTGGGTTTCTATTAATTACAGCTCAAATTTACTGAGGTGATAAGACCACTGTAACAGGATTTTTATAAGCAAAGATAAACAAGACACTTGATCTACATTCTGTAATAACTTGGACTTTAATTTCTTCTGACAAATTATTTTCCTCAAGCACACAAGATTGTCGATAACAAAACACTACAGTATATAGTCTTGTTTTATAAGCTTTACAGTATTGCCAACACTGGTTTTGCTGCATTTGGGAGCCATGGTGCAGTTCATAGTAATATTTTGGAAAGAAAATTGAAAAGATAAAGCTTTGTGATTACTTTATATACAAGATTGTGCGGGAAGCTGCTCCATTTGCTTTATCCGGTTACATTTGCTACACCCCATTCTCTAATCGGGATTTCTGAACCATTAGAACCTTATGGATCTGGAAGCACAGACATAAACGTGGTCAGTTGATGATGCCCACATGGACCTTATACAGCTATACTATGTACTATGAAGCCGTCACCAACTAAAAGGTGAAATTGAGACTGGTAGAGGAGGAGGAGGATGCTGATGCTGTAAACAGCTTATAATGTTTCTCAACACTTATTTCCTTGATCTAAGCGGTTGCTAGTGACTCAAAACATAAACAGAATCAAAGCATTAGGCGGCTATATTTTTATTCAAACTTAACCAGCATACTGTACATTCAATAGGCTGATTTCATGGCCGCAAACACAACAGCAGTATGATTTATCTATTGTGACAAAACTGTGGGAGATGGGGTTATAGTCTTTTGCAAAGTTATACAAAATTCACACTGATATAACCAAAATAATTACAAAAACAATATTTTAACACCTTTATGACTGAAATCCTTCTGACTTCTTGATCTTTAAAAAATTTTAAATTAAGTGTTGTTTTTTTTCAAAACTGCTCTAAATAATATATCTCAATTTATATTGAGAGACTGATTATATAAATATGAACTTGCTGGGGTTTTCTGAGCCGAAGCATCGCAATTCTTTCAGATTGGTAGTCGGAAAAAAAATTGGAACTGGAAAATAGCAATCTTATAGTTAGCCATTGGCATGTAATGTACAATGTGGAATAGAATTTCCTACACAGCATTTGTGTATTTTATTGTGAACTGCATCTGTGTGTGTGTGTGTGTGTGTGTCCAAATACTTCTAGAATGTCAGTTCTAAGTCCGTTTGTGTCCCTCTGCTTCTTTGTGTTTGGTTTCGAATATTAACCCTACATCAGCCTGATTCACCTGGCCTGTTTCCATAGCAACCCACTGGCAGGCGTTCTGTCATTCTCTTTGACATTGACTTCAGCTGGCAAACACTGGCTATGTATGCGTGTGTGTTATCTTACATCAGGTATTTCAGCAATGTGATCCCCTGATTTAATTACCATGTTTGTAATTCTGTACACGTAAGCAATAAAGAAATGTTAAGCCTTGTTTGTTTATACCAAATATATTACTAAGTCCAAAGGTTAAAAGTAGGTCCTGGATGTGAAAGAGGCCAGATATTTCCTGGGTGGCAACAATTTAAAGAGTTCTGTGTAGTTTTTGTGTAAGTACATTGAGTTCTCAACATATAAACTGACTGACACCATCGATAGGAATACCTTAGATGATGAAGTTATCTAATAAGCCAATCACGTGACAGCAGATGTGTTTTGCTGCTTATTAGATTTTTTTTTTTGGTTGTTTGTTTGTTCTCGCATAAATCTCTTAAAACTCTTGTGGCTCTGTGGAAATCCCTGGAGATCAGCAGTTTTTGAAATATTCAAACCAGCCTGTCTGGCACCAGCAACCATGCCACACTGAACTTCCCCAATCTGGTGTTTGATGTGAATATTAACTCAAGCTCTTGACAAGTATCTGCATGAATTTGTGTATTGTGCTGCTGTCTCACGATAGGCTGAGTGGACAATCACATCAACGCACAGGTGTTCACATGCTCCTGTTAAACTAACCAGTGAATGTACAGTAGTATATTGCAATGTTATTATAATATTGTATTGTTATGAACTATAATTATATTATAACACCCCAGGATTACCTCACTTGCCAATCACAGAAACCAAAGGTCCCAGATGTTCTGTGTGATTTATCAAGCACAGATATTTTGTTCATCTCCCATCATAAGAATGTTGGTCTTTTATATAACTATTATTGTTTTTTATCATAGAATGGAAAATTTTCAACCATAAGTTCTTCCTAACATAATTTTTGCTCAAACTCGCATCTGGTGGAAAGGATTATGGGATTGTCTTAGACAGCGAACAGACTATGAAAAATGCAGCCTACATAGGCAGCATTTGGCCAAATGGAGTGTAGTGTGAGTTATAAATACCTTTAGAGTATGAAGTTGTTCCCAGTGATGAGGTCACTTACAACACACTAGTGCTGTATTTGTCCAGTCACAGCGACACCAGTTAAAGGTTTAAATGATAAATGGTTTGTCCCTCTGTTTCTCTTTTGTTCTTATTGTCTAACAGGCCTGAGACGCAGCAGAAAGCCCCGTCCGCTCCCCCTCCTCCTCCGCCTCCTCCACCTCCTCCTCCACCACCACAGCCTGAACCAGTTGCACCCCCAGAGCCAGAGGAAGAGATTTTAGGCTCTGACGATGAAGAACAGGAGGACCCGGCAGACTACTGCAAAGGTCTCCCAGCTAAGTCTTTCTACTGTATCTCTCTGGTCACTTGCAGAACTACAGTAGTGTGTAATAGTCTTGAGCCACCCCTCATTTCTTTATATAAAACTAAATGAAATTATGCAGATTAAGTGAAAGTACCAGGAACATGTGTGTTACTGCGACAGGCTGCAAACTGCCTAAAGATGCAATTAAAAAAATTATGGTTTATTTAACAACCTCAGCAGCAGGCTTGTTTCCCCTCTCATCTCTTCCAACCACTCATCATTCAGCATCAGCAGTATACCAATCACTGGCCTGATCATCTGTCATCATCTGTACTGTTTCTGCCTCGTTCATGCCTTAAGTAAAAAAAAAAATGTTTATGCTTGAATGATTCATGATTCATATGGTTTTGCCAGTGATGAACAAAAAACATTACTCAGAAACTGGTCAGATACAGAGACTGGACTAAAAATGAGCGCAGAAAAGTCTAGAACTATTCTTTAAGACCACATAAAAAATATATATATGAAAAAAGTCTTGCTCTTTGGAAGCAAAATATAAGGAAAAAATGGATGGTTCAAGTCTCCCACTTCTCATCTTACACAGTAAACCTTTCTCCTCTCTTATTTGAATTTCACATAAAAACATACACATTAACGGAAAGACTGTTTTGTCAGAAAAATTAGCAAGAAACATAATGACACTCGTGTGAGCGCATACTAACCGAATCACTGCTGTAAAGTAAAACAAACAAGCAAATTAACCTGCACTTTACCTTTGAAAATGACAGAGCAGTGTTTCTGTGTAGAGCAGAGAGTGTGTGTGTCAGGGTTTGACATTAGCTTTTTTGCTCACTGGCCAATGTGGCTAGTGGATTTCCGGAGTCACTAGCCATTCAGCCTTTTTTCTAGCCACAATTTTGTTACCAGAAAATCGAATTTTTTTCTTCACCATGATACGTTAATGTTTGTTATATCTAGATTTACTTATAAATGACAGCATACACTGTATCACTATAGTAGTAGTCAAGTATTCGGTACTGTTAAGATATATATAAATACAATATAAAAACATGCAACCATGAACAGTATATTCTGTTTATTGAACTTAAATTCAAGCCTCTTACCACATGAAATTGAAAAATAACAGATTCAGTACAACTGAACTCATTCTGATATTAAAAATACAGCAACTCAGAACATTTATCATTTTAGTGTGTTGTGTACTATTATCAGGTATTATTATTCATTATGTATTATTATATCAGAATTCTGAGTTAGGACAATGGACTCTGGTCTATCTTGTAGTGTTGACTCTTTATAGTGTGAGGTAATTCAATCAATTGATGAATTTTCTATCATTCAACATGAATCTAAATATATTTTAATAGTGATTACTTTTTATATATAATCAGTAAATAACCTCTGCGAAAGGGGCAAACATTCTCATCCTGTTGAGAAGCAATAGCCCTTTAAGGTAGTGATACACACACACCAAACAGGAAGTAAAAGTGTGTGTGTGTGTGCGCGCGCGCAATGCATGTGTGTACATGTGTAGAGAGAGGTATTAAATGTCCTCATTACATTCACGCGCGTTTTATGCGCGTAATATTACGTTGCAATGCGTTTATTATATCGGATGACTTGAGAAAAAACTACAACGAAAATATATTGTCATACCAAAGAATAAACTACCCGCCAAAGTGGCTAGTGAGACTAAAGTTATTACCCGCAACAGCCGAATTTTACCCGCATTTGACGGGTGGGCGGGTGCCAATGTCAAACCCTGGTGTGTGTGTGTGTGTGTTTGTGAAGCCTAGAGAGGGTGGGAAGTGGGGGGATTGGGGGGTGCAAAGGCGAGAGTGTGTGTGTGAAGGGGCATGGTGTCAAATTACGTGCACACACACACACACACACACACATAACGACAGGCTGAAACAGAGAGGGAGAAAATCTTTAACCTCTGTAATAACACTTTCTTTTGCTTTACACACACATTTTATATTATACAGTACACGCGCGCTGTACACACACGCTTACAAACACGCTTACAAACACAAAATAAAAGATGCTTTATGCGCGGTCACAGTGTTATAGTAAACAGTACACGCGTGCACAAATGTTGATTATACCAGTAACAAACGTGAACTAAGACCCAGCAGGGGAGATGATTACGCACAATTCTGCAGCGCAACAGAGAGAAAAAAACTCAGAAAAAATTGCCTGAGTTGTGATCATGTGACACTCGACATCAAAACAAGAAGCGCATGCGTGATACATGGTACTCTGTACTCGTAAACCAAGATTTGCTAAACCGCCTTACTTGCAATCCGAGGTTCCACTGTACTTACAAAATTGGCCAGACTTCTCCATTATTTACATTTACATTCTACTTCTATATTAGTTATATTTATAATTCTGCAAACAATAGAGAAAGAAAGCTGACTTTACACTAATGCTTTTACAGGTATTACATTCCAAATACACCACAGAAGAACTCTACCTGGTAAAATTAACATGACAGAACTTAACATATTTGTTTTCCTTCTTTATTTCTTCATTCCTCCTCCTAGGAGGGTACCATCCGGTGAAGATAGGGGACCTGTTCAATGGGAGGTACCACGTGATTCGTAAGCTTGGCTGGGGTCACTTCTCTACTGTCTGGCTATGTTGGGATATCCAGTGAGTCACCATGCACATAAAACCTTCCTTGCAGACACCCACACACACACACACACACACACACACACACACACAGACACACACAGACACACCCTCTCTCACTCATTCTCAGTGTTGCCCAGCAGCTTGGTGTATGCCAGTATCTGTGTCCTAGTGTCATGTTTCGACTCCTGTGTCTGTTTGAAGATCTTGCCTCTCTCTCTCGGTTAGACTAATAGCTCATATGTCAACTTGGAAACTCAGTACTTTAGTTTTTAGTCCAGCAGGTACCCACCTTACTGTACTCACGAACTCACCCCAGAGACAGAATGAAACTTTCATAAACACAACCCACATAGTTGGCGGCTTACACAAAGCGAAAGTCTTAGACTAGCCGTGAGATCACAATACACAAGGATTCTCCAAAATTTCTATTCAACAAATTTGTAGTGAAAATACAAATGATTTCAACGTTATACTTAAAACATTGAAATCTTATTGGATCTTACATTAAATGGAAGATTAAGGGCAATTCCTGAACTCAGACTAGATTTGTTTAAAGTGTACAAGTTACATTATATCCTATGATCAAATAGACAGGAGTGAATGTATGGAATGCAGGAATACTTTAAAAATGTAATTCATTTTTCAGGCACGCCTTTTTATTTTTATTTTATTTCATCATCAGTTGGAAACTAAAAACCTTTGATGTTTACTTTCAGCTATACTGGTGGTAACACATAGTCAGAAACACTCTTCGGTCAAAATTATTCCCCAAACCTTATTATTCAATTTTGGAACTTAATGCACAGCTGTTGATTAAATAATTCAACAAAAAGATGATAGATTGATTCTATAAGCTACAAAAGTATTTCAGTAGGACTTTTGGACGAGAATGCATAAATCATCAGGAAGTTCCGTACATGGGTTGGAAAACACTGTGAGACTGTTCAACATGTGTAATGATGTGGACCCAACATGTGACATTTGGCACCAGCTAACGACACTAAATCAGCACTTGGCCCTCTTCACCCTCCTACTGAACAGAAAAGTGATGAGGTCTGTAAAAATGGTTTGAAGAAACCTGCCAAAAATAATATAATATACACTGACAATGCTAATTGAAGAAAATATGAATAAATTTTATCTAAACTTATTTCCACACAATTTATTTAGGCCAACTTCTCACCTTATTTTGCCGTCTAACTGCAAAGCTCATATTGTAGGGGGTGCTTTTTGTTTTTTTTTGTATCCATGTATCATTTTCTCATGAGTTGATCAAGTCCCTGGATAAATACGCACTGTACCAAATTCATCAATAATCACTTAAGCCCTATTCGGAAGGGACTAGTTTTACAGGGGGTCGTTAGAGAAATTTCTGTTTCACAGACGCTCTTTGTGATTTTAATCCCATCCGAATCTGCTGTGTCTGTCTTTCTCTCACACGACCTCTGTAAAAATTCCAGAGCAAATTACCTACTGTTTTTCAGCAAACTCGGAGGTCCTCTGAGAAATCTAATCCCATCCGAATGTGAATGTCTCTGATTGCCAAAAATGTTTTTTCCAAAACGCGTTTTCCTTTTTTTTTTGTTCATCGTGAACTACCGTACTGTCTCTAGCGCGCCGGTATTCAAGTTTTTGCACCAACGCAATCCACGCATCCTGGACATGTGGTCTTGTGCAACGCCCACATGTAAAACACAGACACTCCTCCGTAATAAACACAGAGATGTTAGTCCCGTCCGAATGCATACACGAAATGACGGACGTCGTCTGAAAAAAATTCTAACTCAAACGTTGTTTGGAAAACAAGTCCTGTCCAAATTGGGCTTTAGTCTATAAAATTTTCATGTTGCACCTTCTCCATCACAACATTATCAAAAAGAGGGGATAGTCAAAGTATGAACTTACAATGTGTCACTTGTAAACTTTAAAGACTTGAAAAGATTCAAGAAAGGTCAGTTACTGGGAAATTTAGATACTTGATCTTAGGGTTCCTTGAGAGATTTCATGAATTGTAGGATCTTTTAATGTCTAAGCATATCATTTAAATACTTTAATTTAAGTTAAATATACTGCTTATACCGCATGGTGGCCTGCTGGTTAGCACAATGGGCTTGCACGTCGAGGGTTCGATTCCTGCCTTGTTTTGTGTTCGTGGAGTTTTTTCCCCATGCTTGGTGGGTTTTTCTCCCACAATCCATGCATCATGATAAATAAAATTTTATTTAATTGAGATTAGGCTAAATGGCGTATTGTGTGAGTGTTTGTGTGTGTGTACCCTGCGATTGGTGCGGATTGGCACCATGTCCAGGGGGTACATCACATGTGCTCAAAGTCTCTTGGAATAGGCTTAAGGCCGACACAGATAAGAGGTATAGAAGATGAATAAATGAATGAATGAATACTGCTCGTACTGAGAACCTTATACTGAGATTTTTTTGTGTTTTTCCTATGTCTGTTTTGTACAGTATATATTAAATTACTGTATAAAGTATGTTTATGTTTTGTCTTAATATCCTTAACTTGCCTTGCTGTCCTTGTTGCTTTAATTGCAAAACTTTAGAACTTTAACTTGAAATAGCTTTTCACAACAACTGCTATTACACTTTATAATTGCGTTTTAAGTAAACAAGTTCTTTTTTCTATACATGGAAATGTGTCAAAATTAAAGTCCTGCACCTACAGTATAAGACGCAGAGGAGTTTTCATGATTTGATGTAATTAATTCCCAAGCCAAGTTGTTAGTATATTATTACAGAACCAACCAGGCTATTTTTTTCATGTCATTCATTTTGAGTCTCAGTGCCATTTAGAACAGTTGGAAGCAAAAATCCCATATGGGCAAACATACACATTGGTACACACACACACACACACACACACACACACACACACACACACTTGCTTGGTTCAGCAGTTTCTCCAACAGCTATAGTCTGGATGCACAACAACCCTGTGTTCTGTCCACAGAGGGAAGCGCTTTGTGGCGATGAAGGTGGTGAAGAGTGCTCAGCACTACACAGAGACAGCACTAGACGAGATCAAACTCCTCCGATGTGTGAGTGAAAAGGCCATTGGTACAAGACTTCAGTTATACACAGTCATTTTACTTCATCCTCTTCAGTCTATTTAATGACACTCTTTGTATGTCAGAACAGAAATCATTTTCATTAAGTTAATGCAGCCTGTGTCGGATAACATGTTTTAAGATATACCGTGTGTTTCTAACAGTTTAGGCCATTTGATCCCAAGAGCTCATTTCAGAGTGTGTCTGGTAATCGTACACGCCTATGTCTGTCTATCAGGTTCGTGAGAGTGACCCCACTGACCCCAACAAAGACATGGTGGTTCAGCTCATCGATGACTTCAAGATCTCGGGGATAAACGGAATCCGTATCCTCCTCAGTGTGTGTACAAGCCTGTGGATATTTTTTATGCTCATATGTATCTGACTATGTTATTCCACCTAACTCACCCTCTCAGATGTATGCATGGTGTTTGAAGTCCTGGGCCACCATCTACTTAAATGGATCATCAAGTCTAATTATCAGGGCCTGCCTTTACCGTGTGTTAAGAGCATCATTAGACAGGTACACACTCCCAGACACACAAAACACATCATCTGTGCTTGAAACACACATTACACTTCAAATTGTAAGATTTGGCTTCATAAACATTTTGTAATTAGGGACCTGTTTAGCATTAAAAAGCTTTTTTTTTTATGTGTGTAAATAAATATTTGGTCTATTTATTGAGTTATTCATAAAAGAGTACATTCTGTCCAGAGTTGCAAAATATAGTCTTACTTTTTAAACGATTATGGTTTAAGACCCCATTTAAGATCCACGGCTTTAAGCTTTCATTTGATATATTTTCTAATCTCACCTAAACAGCAGACTTTATCCACCTGAAAAAGCCTGAATCTCTTTGAGCATGAAGCTCATTCCTCATCCAAAGCAACATGATGTGAACGTTGTGTATTTAACTGGCAGGTCTTGCAGGGTCTGGATTACCTCCACACTAAGTGCAAGATCATTCACACAGACATCAAGCCGGAGAACATCCTGATGTGTGTGGATGATGCCTTTGTCAGGCGCATGGCAGTTGAAGCCACTGAGTGGCAGAAAGCGGGAGCGCCTCCTCCATCTGGATCTGCAGGTATTAGACTTTTTTTTTCTTCACAAAATACCACTAGAATATAATAGGAAGTAAAATAATCATCATGATTATTTATCACAGTTATTTGGCAGAGGAGCATCTATCTACATTGTGCATTATTAATACGTGTCCCTGAACATTCATGAATGAGACAGCTTAGTTACATTAATTAATTAATACACTGCCCAGCCAGAAAAAAAAGACACACTTCAATATTTCATTGCACCGCCTTTTGCTTTGATTACGTCTGTGGCATGATTACGATAAACTTATGCAATGTCAAAACATTTATTTCTATCAAGAGTCACATTCATTTCTCTCCAAGACTTTGTAGTGATGATGCCAATCCTGGCATTGTCTGTCATCTTGGAAGTTTCCCATGCCATCATTGCTTCATGCACTTCCCTTCTTACCCTGATGCCCCCATCACTCTGGAGCAGGGTAAATCTGGATTTTAGACTTTAGAAATCAGATCACATTTATGCAATGTTCCATAGTCCATTTTTTCTGATTAGTAAAATCACTTATCAGTGAGACTAATCAGAAAAAAAATGCTTTAGTTTGCTAGGGAGCATATATATATAGATGTATATATATATATATATAGACCCCATTTAACACATTCATTCATTCATTCATTTTCTATACCGCTTAATCCTGTGTTCAGGGTCGCGGGGGACCTGGAGCCTATCCCAGGACTTCGGGCACAAGGCGGGGTACACCCTGGACAGGGTGCCAATCCATCGCAGGGCACACACATACACACACCCAATCACACACTACGGGCAATTTTAGGAACGCCAATTAGCCTAATCTGCATATCTTTGGACTGTGGGAGGAAACCGGAGTACCCGGAGGAAACCCACCAAGCACGGGGAGAACATGCAAACTCCATGCACACAGAGACGGGAATCGAGCCTGGCCGGGGAATCGAACCCAGACCCTGGAGGTGCAAGGCGACAGTGCTAACCACTGCACCACCGCGCCGCCCCATTTAACACAGCTGTTTAGGAAATGCTCTTATTTACACTCTTAAACATACAGTAGCTGGGAGTTCTACTGTTGTTTCTTTTTACGATTTGATTTCACTGTTCAAGTGTTTAAGAGATCTCCCATCACGATCGTTCACAATGTTTTTCTCACCACATTTTGTCCATAAAAATGATTATTAAAAACCCAAAAGCACCGCAATGAACAATGTGTTTTTCAGTTCTTATCCCTGTTTTAATAATTTTAGCAATCTCCTTAATTCTTTTCTTTTCTTGTTGCAGGACAATAACTTAACCCTTTTAAAACAGAGTAACATCTGACAGTTGTTTAGAAGATGAGAAGCTACTCACTGCATCACTTAGGGTTAAATATCTTGTTACCAACTGAAACATATTAATCACTGCACCAATTAGTCAACGGAAGGCTTTTAACCATTTGTTTAGTTAAATCCAGGTAGTGGCCAGGTAGTTTATATATATATATATATATATATATATATAAGTGATAAATATAAACATAATTAAATAATTGTAAAAACAAATTAAATTGCCCCTGAAACCTGTGTAAACCTGAAAATATAAAGTTGGACAGACACTTTAGACATCTGAAAATACTTGAAATACCTATCATACTTTAAATACTACCTTTTTCTTGTAGCTATTTTTATCACCAGTATCAAGGTTGATTGAGGTTAATGAATATAGGAAATCAAAATATCTGATAGAGGAAGACAGAATTTGTTATTGCTTTACCACAAACTAAGTTATGCTGAATAATCTTTTGGTCTAGTAATGCTGTAGTTGTTACGTCTATTGCTGTAGTGTTAAAACTCTTGCAAACTTCTCCAAAAAAAAGCCATGCAGTCTGTGTGCTGTGTGAGCTGAATTCTGAGAATTACTTTTTGTAGATCCTCGATAGACAAACTTCCACTTCCAGCTATTGTACTTACACTCACAGTCCACTTGACCTGAATTTATTCTTGTTAGCAGGAAAGCAACATCATCACATACATAGCACATTAATTACTCATGGTTTTCTTCTAATAGATCACATTTAAGGAGAAAATGCATTACCCTTTACTGAACTCTTGCATTCAAGATTATGATCATTACAGACATAATGGCTGCTAGAATAAAGCCTGATCCCCTGATAGAGGGACTAAGGACTGGCTGGATATACTGTAGATGTGTGTCCTTCAGCAGGGTGGGACCATATGAGTGAGGAGATGATGATGGTGGGAGCCTGGCAACGGAAATAGCCAGCATCTTTAACATGGAACTGGGACAGAGAGACTGAACAAACCATTAAATTCTCTTTTATCCTTAGAAAAACTATTTATTGAATCATTAAAGAGCCGATTGCAGAAATATGAACAGGATTTTGGAATAAACTTTGCTCTCACGTTTCTGTGTGTACGGAACGCTCTCTGTGTCGCTATCACAGATACCCTCCCGAATGAGACCTACCCAACCTCTCTACTACCACTATAGTCCGCACAGTGCCCCCTCAACATGTGGGCAATCTTTACCCACCCTGTACATCTGGCATTGTAATAAGTTACCTATATGTAGCTGACTCAAATTTTGATTCTGGTTACAGCCCTGACTAGCCTATATGGTTTAACTTGCTTGTTTTTCCTCTCTACAGTGAGTACAGCACCACAGCTCAAACAAGTATGTAGTGCTATCAATCCCAACATAACCACTGCTCAATTTTAAATTTTAATAAAAGATTGATTATCATTCATTGATTAAAAGCGGAAGTGTGTAATACATGGTTAATTAGCATGTGTATATATTGCTTCCTACAGGTAGGGAAGATCTCCAAGAACAAGAAGAAGAAGCTGAAGAAGAAGCAGAAGCGGCAGGCGGAGCTGCTGGAGAGACGCATGCTGGAGATAGAGGCATTAGAGAGGGAGGCTGAGAGACAGAAAGCCAACGAAGGGCTAAACCCACCACCAGGACCTGCTCTGGCAATCGGCGAGAGCGAAGATGAGGATGATGAAGAGGAGGAGATCGAGGAAGAGGAGGAAGGAGAGGGAGAGAGGGAGCGGCCTGTCAGACTAACCAACCACACTTGTGAGTGGCCCCTGATTACATCTGAACGCATTCAAGTTTCTGGATCATCTGGATGTTCATTTAATAAAACTTTTTAATGCAAAAAACATGTTGGGTTTATCAAAATAAGACTTGCTTTGATTTAATGCACAATTATGGCCATGTATACGTAAACCTAAATAGATATTCTCATACAAATGCTTTACATAGAGGCAGGACTGCTAATACTGCTAATCATTTAAATTTAATTGCATACATTTGTGGATATGACCTGCATAAGCACATCTAATTCATCCAAATTTGACAATTTGATCAGATTTTCCTATTTCCTATAAGGACTCTGGCTTTTCTTTTTTCTTTACAAACTATTATTAAAATGTATCAGATTTATACTTGTTGTCCTAACAGCGCTTGATTGCTGTATTCACCTGTGTCAGAGGCTCTTACTCGGCGCATTATAATGCCTCTTCATTTTCCATTTTTTCTTGCATCATCATTATTAGTGCCATCACATGGCCTTCGATCAGCACAGAGAGAGCTTTCAGCACAAGTGGGTCAGCAGCTGTAGATGGAGCGCAGATGATTCTAGAAAGAGTTAGCTGTGATGGTGTGCTCACATGAATATGGGAACTCGTGCTTTCGGCATTGCAAGACGAGCATATGATATTTAATGAGTATTATTTGATTAATAAATTGACGCTTGATGCAGTTTGGATTTACTTTATTAGGAACGCCGTACTAATACTAGGAAGGACCTCCACTTTTCTTTTTATAGTGATTAAACAAAGAGCATTATCACAGAGCAGCTTTTATTCTTAAGGTCTGATCAGATCTATTGACTGGGCAGCCCACTAAAACCATTACAACTTGTGCTCATGTAGGAAATAGCCGTTACAAGATCTGTAAAGTGTATCCATAAAGATGCACATGCCTGGTCAGCATCACCTTTGAATAGGCTATAGGGTTAAAATGATGTTCATTTGGTGTTATGAGGCAAAAGTCAAAATAAATTTTTTTTTTAATCCACAAAATCTCACACAATGCCCACGAGTGATAACTCAGGTTTGGTTTATGGATTAACTCGAGTTCAGAACTTGAGATTCCTCAAACCAGGCCATGTTATCCAATCTACAACTGTAGAGCTACACTTGAGTGTTTCTTCTTTCCAGCTAACCATGGTTGCTTCGGGGTTATTTAAGGGCGTTTTCCCACTGGGGTCTGGGAACCGTTTCCAAGCACACTTGGCCCGGGACCAGTTGATTTTTGTCTATGGGCATGCAATCGTTCCGATCTCGGGAACCAATCCCTGGTCCGATTGCAGAGGTGGTCTATAGTTACCATAGCCTTACTCTCAGCTTGAACCATTCTGGATATTCTTTTCTGACCTGCCTCATCCAAAGGGCTTTCCTTTCTGTAGAACTGCTCCACATTGTACGTACAATCTAAATACGGTTTTGCATGGGCTGAAAATTTATTTAAACCAGAAAATGTAGCGGTTGAAAATTAAGTGGCTGAGATTTTTTCCCATGAAATGAAGCTTTTGACCTGTATCTCAGTCTATATTTAAGTTCCTTACTTCAGTTTCAATATGGAGTATCTCCCAAATACAATGTTTCTAGACCTAAAATAAATACTAAGGGAGATACTAAGGTCTATTACTGCAGAGACAGGCAAGCCTCCAACTTCCTCTCCGCCCCCACACTGTGGCAGTGTACACACACACACACTCTCTCTCTCACACACACACACACACACACACACACACACACACACACACACACACACACGTGCAAACACACACTCAGAACTCTAACTGGTCCATTCTTTTTCTGTCTGAGAACCGAACCCTTTTATTTCTTCCTCTTATGTCCTAGGTGCAGCTCCTCCAGAGCCTCAACAGCAGGAGGATGAGAAGGATTGCGACGTTCCTCCCTACACAGACGTCCCTGATGATGATGATGATGATGATGATGATGATGAACCCACAGCAGCGACAGAGACCAACACCCCAACACATGAACAGAGCAACAACCCTGCAAATGAGGATGGGAAGGAAGAGGAACAAGGAGAAACTGAAGATGATGAGGAAGAGCAGAAGACGGTAACAGAGCAGGAGGAAGCTGAAGCAGGTCAAGAAGATGCAAAAGGAGCAGTTGAGATTCTTGAAGCTGTATCTTCCGATGAGAACCCAGAACCAAAGACAGATGAGTGTGTGAAGGAGGAGCAGTCTGAGCTTCCGAAAGAAGAAGAAGAAAAAGAAAGAAGAGAAGGGGAAGGCGATGAAGAAGAAGATGAAGCTGATGATGAAGATGATGAAGAGGATGATGATGACGATGAGGATGATGATGATGATGATGATGATGACGATGAAGCAGAGGATGAAGTCCAGGAGCTTAAGAACTCCCCAGAGCGCCACAATGACACCTTAAAAACCAATGGTCATGCAGTAGTTGACACAAATCATCCGTCAGATGCTGTGCCCGTGGTGCCCTCATCCTCACCTCTGCTGTGCCCGCTGGTGGAGTCGGAGCTTAGCGCCACAGATCGGGATGCCTCTGATGCTTCTTATGAGCTGTTCAACGGTGAGACAGGAGCACTCAGTAATGGTGCTCGACACAGAGCCACAGCACCCCGCTTCCCTGAGCTCCCTCTGGACCCCCATTCAGATGAATGTGAGCCTGAGGAAGGAGAGACAAACCTGCACCCTGATGCTGAGCGCAGCCGCACTGTCTCATCCTCCAGCACAGGAGACACTCCTAAAGGTGACACATGCGCTCACCCCTAACCATCTCTTCATTTCGGAAAAATTACTTCGCCCTTTTATTTGGATTTAATTTTTTTTGCTTATAATTGTATAAATCAAGTATATTAATTAGGCGGCACTGTGTCTTAGTGGTTAGCCTTGCACCTCCAGGGTCCGGATTCGATTCCTGGGCAGGCTGAAATACCGCTTCTGTGTGCATGGAGTTTGCATGTTCTCCCCGTGCTTGGTGGGTTTTCTCTGGCTACTCCGGTTTCCTCCTATAGTCCAAAAACATGGGGACATTAGGCTATCTGGCATCCCCAAATTGCCCATAGTGTGTGAATGGGTGTATGTGTGTGTATGTGTATGTGCGCTGCGATCGATTGGCACCCTGTCCAGGGTGCACCCCGCCTAAGTCTCCTGGGATAGGGTACAGGGGTACAGGCGGCCCTGTCCACAGGATTAAGTGCAATAGATGATGATTGAGTGAGTAAGTGTATGAGTAATTATATTAATTAATATTAGTTGGTGCTTATATAGAACAAATGAGGCAAGTGCAGTCATGTTATTCAGTCATGAAAAAGACAATGATTCAATGATTGCTCATTTTGATCATGGTATTGTTCTAACAGCTACGCTAACGGCTCTGTACCTGTTCACTCAGCTAAAGCATGTGCAGCCGACCTGCTGGTGAATCCTCTTGACCCTCGCAATGCTGACATACTCAGAGTGAAAATAGCAGACCTGGGCAACGCCTGCTGGGTGGTAAGAGGCAACTGTTTTTCTGTTTTCCAAACCTAAGATTTACAAACATGAGCTTTTCATGACAGTTCAAGGATATGGCGAGGATAGAGCAAGGAGCAAAAATAGTACCAGTGATCAGAAATCCTGTGGATAAACACAGCTTACAGTTCAGAGGGCTTGGGGAAGAGGAGCAACTTTGTGCAACAGATATATTGTCACGTATTTTTGTAACCACAGAGGTCAAGTGGTCTCTAAGTACAGTAACTTTGCTCAATTTCGAACTAAAGTGGGTTGGAAAATTAAATGTCAGGTGTCAACTCCCTTGTTTATAAATCGATTTCTGTCCACATAAATTTCAACATGGTGAGAAGGGGAAAAAAAAGAAAAAATCAAATAGGAACACGATAGTGAGATGCGAGATAGTGAGATTTATCTAATAGATCAGTAATTAATAATATTGACAGGTTATTGACATGCTAGTTTGACTCAGACAGTGTAAAATCACAGATTCGCTCTTGTTTTCAGCACAAGCACTTCACGGAAGACATTCAGACGCGGCAGTACCGCTCTATTGAGGTTCTAATTGGTGCGGGTTACAGCACTCCTGCAGACATCTGGAGCACTGCCTGTATGGTAAGCACTTTGTCTAGAGTTTATCGGTGCATGTGAAGTACAGTACCACATTTGTATCACTCAATCACACAGGAAATGGCACTGCATACACAGATCAGTTAGCTTCATCCAAGCTCTGATATTTTTCATCAATTCCTGAAGTTGTCCAACGATCGTCTTTTTCTGCTGGCCTTTGTGCATAATAATTATGAAACACGCTGTCAAGTCATCTTAGAATTACCCTAATTAGGCTGCTTCCGACTTAGAAAAACATTCAAGCTTCTCGCAGAGTCTTAATCACTAGCTGGCAAGAGCACGCATGTCCCAGAAGTGAAATAACTGGTTCTCAGAGGTTCTGTTCTCCTTGGGCTACAATCCTAGCTCTAAATTATGTGATTATCAGTAATAACTGCTCATATTTATTGAGGGGAAAATTGCTGGCAGCATTTATACCCTATACCAGGGCGGTGGGAGCATCAGGGTAAGAAGTGAAGCGCATGAAGCGATCACTCATCAGGCATAATGCACGCTGTATAATCCTCTGGACTGTTATGATATAGGCAGTGTTATGATCTGGGGATCTTCAGTTGGTCAGGTCTAAACTTAGCAATGTTATATGGCAATGAAATGAATTAGATTGTGAAAAAATGTTTTAAAGATTGTTTCAGGGAGCACGAGGAATCATTTAGCGGTTGAGCAAAATAGTATCGACTTTTTTTTTGCCATTTAAACATAGCTGTAAAGCTCACTATTTACAAATCTGTCAATACCTGTGTATAAGATGGTTGCTACACGTTTATATCTAACTTTGTTTATTGGTTAGATCCCTTAATTTTGCTTTCTTTCATTGTTGGTCGTCATTGAAAATTGCTTTTTGCAGACTGTAATATTTAAGATTTGTAAAATATAAGATTTGTATGAAATGGATATTTGAGCTTGACATCATTGTGAACATAAACATAGTATTTATGCAGTGCAATAATTGGATTACTACGTCAGTAGTTGACCGTATCTGAGTTACAGGCTGTTCACTGCTCCTGTTTCTGTCCCTATTAGGCATTTGAGCTGGCGACGGGAGACTATCTGTTCGAGCCACATTCAGGAGAAGACTATTCACGTGATGAAGGTAGATCTCAGATCAAATTCAGTCTTATTTTTAAATGATTCTGCTGCTACAATAATTTATGATTTCTATTATATGCATATAAATATACCAAAAACTGTACTGTTTTACTGTACATGCAGAACCAGCTGCAAATTATTAAATCAGAAGGCTGTACTTTTTGCCTAGTATTTGTATATTATTGGGTATACAGTGGAACCTCGGATTACGAGCATAATTCGTTCCGGAAGCGGGCTCGTATTTTGTAAAACCAAATCGTAAACCAAATTAAATTTTTCCATAGGAAATAATGGAAACTCAAATTATAAAACGGTTTTAAAAACGGTCTCTCCGTTAATGTGTGTGCACCCAGCAGGAGAGACGATTACATACAATTCCGGAGCGAAAGAGAGAGAAAAACCGTTGGCTCAGTTGTGATGACGTGACGCTCGGCGTCAGTACAAGAAGCGCATGCGTGATAGATGATACTTGGTGCTCGTAAACTAAGACAACGCTCGTTTTTCAAGTAAAAATTTCAAAGTACAAATCTTTGCTCATCTTGCGGAACACTCGTAAACCGCGTTACTCGTCATCCGAGGTTCCACTGTATATTATTGAGTGTAATTTCAAGGTTTATTGCCTTTACTGGGGCTCATTCATCCTCTGCCGGTCTCAGACAGTACCGATCTGCAAAATCTTGTCTTTTCATTCATCTCTAACTATACATTAACAGTATAACAGTATATAACTTTTTCCTAGTTTAGGTTGCAGCAAACAGAAATGTATTTTTATTCCACAATACCAGATCCTACCTGAGATCAGATTATTCATTCCAGGCCATTGTACCCTTTTTCTTCCTTTCCTCTGAGTCCCTCATTAAGTTCATTCTCTGCACAATTTGTTCACCGTCACACCCCAAACATTGTCTCAGGTCCAAAAATAGCATGACGCTGGAAAACTGGACTTTATTAACGGCTTGTTTACATTCAGCTCAACATTGAGAAATTCTGTCTGATTTCCAGTTAATCTGTGTTTATCGCTGTACTTTATCACAGTTTTACTAACTCTCTCTCTTTCTCCCTGTCTCCTCTCTAATTCCTCCCTCTTTTCCTCTTAACATCTCATCTATTCTTACTCACCTTCCTCTACTGTTTTCTTCTCCTGCCCTCCCTCCTCCTCCTCCTTCCCTCTGCTTTGTAGATCACATAGCCCACATCATAGAGCTCTTGGGCTGTATTCCACGCCACTTTGCTCTGTCTGGAAAATATTCTCGGGAGTTCTTCAACCGGAGAGGTAGCTGTAGGAGCACTCAGGGAGAACGAATACATGCGCAGTCGCACTCGATACAGACAGACATCATTAATATCAAATTTACCAGTATATCGAATTTTATAAACTTGTTCCATAATGTAAAACGTTCGCCGCAGAGTCGCAGTCAAACTCATCAGCAGGCAATTTAGAAAATCCTGCACAGTCCACCAGGACTTCCCAGGAATCGTGTCTGTCTGTTCATGAGCAAGGCTGCCATGCATCTACTCGTCCTCCTGCCGAAGTGTGTGTGTGTGCATGTTATACTGATGTCTGTGTGCGTGTTTTGTTGTCTGTCTCTTTGTGTGTGTGTTTGTGTGTGGTGGTCAGACCACATCGCTCTGATTATGGAGCTGCTGGGGAAAGTCCCACGTAAAGTCATCGCTGCAGGGAAATTCAGCCGTGAGTTCTTCTCAAAGAAAGGTAACAGAGCTCTCCATCTTGAGGTCTACGGGAACCTAGAATAATAAAAAAAACAACAAGATAAAGGAGTCCCAGGAATACATTTACAAAAAAATCATACTTTAAACTGAAGAAGCACAACATTACACTGTGTTCCATATTATTATGCAAATTGGATGTAAGTGTCATAAACAATTTAACTTAAACTCATGGTTGGTATTGTGCCTCAGGGCTCTTTGGATCACTGAAATGAATCTCAGACACGTGTGATAATTAGTTTGCCAGATGAGCCCAATTAAAGGAAAAGTACTGAAGAAGGTTGTTCCACATTATTAAGCAGGCCACAAATTTCAAGCAATATGGGAAAGAAAAAGGATCCTCTCTGCTGCCGAAAAGCGTCAAATAGTGACAAAAACTCATCGTACTGTGAAGACATTTGTGGCTGATTCAGCGCACAGACAGGTTCATGCAGATAAAGGCAGAATGAAGGTTTCTGCAAGAGAAATTCACCGGATTAAGAGAGCAGTTGCTGAAATGTCATTACAAAGCAGGAAACAGGTATTTGAAGCTGCTGGTGCCTCTGGAGTGTGGTGTAGGATCCTTTAAAGGCTTGCAGTTGTGCATAAACCTACTATTCGGCCACCCCTAACCAATGCTCACAAGCAGAAACGGTTGCAGTGGGCCCAGGCATACATGAAGACTAATTTTCAAACAGTCTTGTTTACTGATGAGTGTCGTGCAACCATGGATGGTCCAGATGGATGGAGTAGTGGATGGTTGGTGGATGGCCACCATGTCCCAACAAGGCTGCAACGTCAACAAGGAGGTGCCGGAGTCATGTTTTGGGCCGGAATCATGGGGAGAGAGCTGTTAGGCCGCTTTAGGGTCCCTGAAGGTGTGAAAATGACCTCTGCAAAGTATGTTGACTTAGATGTAGCAAAATCATCTTCATGGACGACAATGCACCATCTCATGCTGCAAAGAATACCTCTGTGTCATTGGCTGCTATGGGCATAAAAGATGAGCAACTCATGGTGTGGCCACCATCCTCCCCTGACCTCAACCCCATTGAGAACCTTTGGAGAATCCTCAAAAGATCTATGAGGGTGGGAGGCAGTTTGATTCAAAACAGCAGCTCTGGGAGGCTATTCTGACATCCCGCAAAGAAATTCAAGCAGAAACTGTCCAAAAACTCAAAAGTTCAATGCATGCAAGAATTGTAGAATTGTGAAGGTGATATTAAAGATGTAACATGCCCTGTTAGGATGTTTTTGATTGAAATAGTTTTTGATTTCAGTAAATATGACCTCCTAAAGCTGCAAAGTCAACAAAATAGTTCTTTATAACCTATAAAATGTTTTAACTCTGTTGTGCATGATAATTTGGAACAGTGCTGTTTCAGTTTTTAATTTTTTTAAATAAATATTATCATTAGGAGGTTATTATACCCTAATATTTGATGAATTATACTGACCGTCATTTGCATTGACTAATTATGAAAATGAGATCATTTGCATAATAATTTGGAACGCAGAGTAGATGGCAGGCCTACAGGGTAACAGATTTCCACAAAACATTCAGTTTTGAACTATCCTGAAAGAAGCATTGGGTAAACCCCTGGATAAGTTCCTGCTGTGGATTTCCATGATGATAATGAATATGTTAATTAGCAGAAGTGAATTAAACTGTGGGGCAATTCAAGATACAGTACCAACACATTAAAATGCAGGAAGGCTGAGAACAAACCTTTTTTTTTTTTTTGCTTTTCTGAATTTCTTATTAAGATCAATGTACCTTTTTATACCTTGAAGCAGAAAGCAACAACGTTCAAGTATGAACAAAATATTGCAGGTTTAAAAATACCAGGTTAAAGGATTGGTCACTCCAATCAATTGACCAACCACCAAACCAAACACCAGTACCTCCCACCCCAGTAATTCCTGAGCACCAGCTTAGTATTTCCTTGTGTGGAAATGCACAACAAGCTTATGCAACACATCAATTATTTCCATACTGTACATACATTTTTGCCCAAGATCTTCATTCGCTACACTACTATCGTTGCTGTGCCTAGACCTGAGCGACTGAAGCAAACTCCAGATCATCACACTGCCTCCAGAGGCTTGTACAGTGGGTGCTCTGCATTATGGGTGCATCACTGAGCTCTCCTTCGTACTGACTCACTATCCATCAGATGAAACTGGACTCATCAGACCACATGAGCCGTTTATAAATAAAGTATTTTATTTATGCGCCCTAGCAGATTTGAAAACTTTTCCTGATTGGTCTCACTTACAAGTAGTTTTCTTCCACACTGCTGTTTAACCCAATCCTGAGAGGTCCGAGAGTGCTGTACGTGCAAAAATGCTTTTACCTTAACTATTAAACATGGCTGTGATTTCTACTGTTGATTTTTATGATACACCTTTACCAAGCATTACATTGATCTCAGATTGCGGTAGTTCATGATTTTTTTTTTTCCCCAACCACTTTTCTTCCATGGTTGACGCACTATCCTTCCAGGTTTTAATAGTGCATTGGATAGCTCTTAACCCAGTAATTTCAGCAATCTGCTTAGTTGTTTTCTTTGCATGATGGAGGCCAGTGATTTTTGACCATTCTGAAACAGGGTAACGTTTTTGTCCCGTGACCATGGGATACAGCTTCCAACACGGCTGTTTAAGAGAAGAGAAGCTACTCACGGCTTCACGTAGGATTAAAAGAATTGTTGCCAGCCAGAACATATTAAACATTGAATCATATTATTTGCATTATATTACACAAGTTATGTTTAATAAAAGAGATTACGAAAAAGATATTTCAATTGACAAAATACTTTTTTTCCCCAAAATAAGTTACACAAACATGTCAATTTAATCTATATCACATAGTCTCTGTGTAACTCATACCCGATACCTGAGGAATATCCTAGGGCACAAGACATAGATTAGTATCTTCGCTTTTGTTGAAAAATGTACATGTGTTGAAGGGTGAACATTTCAGTTTTTCATTTCAGTAACAGTCTGCGTAATTGCTCCGTAGTGAACGGCACAAGAGGGTTAAATATTGCAGTGCATTGTTTTGCTGAGAGCAGTCCAGTGCTTTTTACTCGTCATTATGTGCTTCTCAAACGATTGTCACATAATCAGAGCTAGTGGAAGTGCTCAGTGTAGTTCGCTGATTGCTGACTGCACTGTGCACCATCTGCACAAAAATAAATAAATAAATAAAAAATAAAAACAGCCATTGTTATTCAAAACATTTCATCATGAGTGGCATCTCTGTATCTGCTCATATTAATGCACTTTTTCACCCAGCACTAACTTCAGTTCTCTCTCTGCTTTCCGCCGTAGGAGAGTTGCGGCACATCACTAAACTAAAGCCGTGGTCTCTGTTCGACGTCCTGGTGGAGAAGTATGGCTGGTCAGCCGAGGACGCCAGCCACTTCACAAACTTCCTGTTGCCCATGCTGGAGATGGTTCCGGAAAAACGCGCCTCTGCAAGAGACTGCCTCAATCATCCGTGGCTGAACTCGTAGCACTTTCCCACCTCTAGCTCTTTCCCCCTAGTGGCAGGCTTTAGGACTGCACCCTGCTCTCTGTCTTGGAGGTGAAACAGGTCAGAGAGAGAGAGAGAGAGAGAGAATGGGGGAAGGAAGTGGTGTGTGGACTTATGTAAAACTGGACCATGTTGGAGTGAGCTACTACAGGTGGAAAGCTTCATTCACTATACACTCTGTTGCACCTTCACACTCTTTTACACATACTGTACACACACGCACACAGTGCTGCTCATTAACTTGAATTTTTCACATGGATGAACAGAGGGATGTTTTGTATCCTGTAAACACGACATGAGAAGAAATATGCAATGGAATAACATTGGAGTGTTATTTAGATTTTATCATTAAAGTAAGCATTAAGAGACAGCGGGTAGCATTAAGCTAGCAGGTTCCCCGTTCAACCCTGAATACACAAAACTGTGTCGTCCCACATTCCAATAGGTGAACTGGCTATGATTCATTTCCCCTAAATAAACATGAAACATAAATAAAGCCCCTTCTAGACATGCCTTACTTCCATAAACCTGATGGCAAAGTAACATGTCGGCTTCATGTCTGAATGAGCACGCTGGTCATATTTCTGTAAAAGTTGCGATGGCAATCTCACCAGGTCAAACCTAGGGACATCTGTAGATTACTTTTAATATAGTCGCATTACAGACACAAGAAGGTTACTTCTTATTATCTTGGGCAGGTCTTTTAAAAACTTTTAAGTTTTATGGTCATACCTTGCCCAGAGTTTTGTGAATGGATGTTTTATAGATGGTATTTTGTCAGTATGATCTGTCAACCTTGAATGTAACCTAATCCTAGCCATTATTCAGAAGCTACAAGCTTGACTGCAACGAAAAACTGTTTTGTTGTGCCCCTGAGCAAAATCAGACACAAACCCTTATAGATCATAGCCACTTCTGGTAATGTAGAATCTCGTGAGGAACATTAAGCGTATCCCTTAACACAATCCTGCTGTGGATTTCCATGATAATAATGAATATATTAATTAGCAGAAGTGAATTAAACTGTGAGGCAATTCAAGATACCGACACATTAAAATGCAGAGAACAAACTTTTTTTGTTTTGCTTTTCTGAATTTCTTATTAAGATCAATGTAGCTTTTCATACCTTGAAGCAGAAAGCAACAACGTTCAAGTATGAACAAAATATTGCAGGTTTAAAAATACCAGGTTAAAGGATTGGTCACTCTATGCATTTGACCAACCACCAAACCAAACACCAGTACCTCCCACCCCAGTAATTCCTGAGCACCAGCTTAGTATTTCCTTGTGTGGAAATGCACATAAAGAGCTGCCACATAAGTGCCCGGTTTTCAAAAACCTTCGCACCAAAACATTTGCACTTGTTGGACCTTCAGCTTTGATTGCGACACTCAGCCTTCACCATGGCATTGTTTCAACAACCTTATGCAACACATCAATTATTTCCATACAGTACATTAGTTTTTGCCCAAGATCTTTATTCGCTTCACTACTATTGTTACTGAACCTAGACCTGAGCGACTGAAGCAACACCAGTTGTGCACAAGTTTTTCGTTGCAGTCAAGCTCGTAGCTTCTGAATAATGGCTGGGATTAGGTTGTATCCAAGGTTGCCAGATCAAACTGACAAAATCCCTTAACAGTCGTGGTCATGGGTAACATTAAGGTAAAAGTGGCACATATAGAACGTCTGAATGACAGAAAGCCGATATTTGAACAGATTTATGAAGGCAGCAATGTTGCATATCGCATGTCTGAAAAGGGCTTTTTGTGTGGAATCCTTCCTGCCTCACACCCAGTGTTCCCAGTATAGGCTGTGGATCCACTATGACCCTGACCAGGATAAAGAGATTACTGTAGGTAAAAGAGCAAATAAATAAGCATTGTTTAAAATTAAACAATGCTTTTTAAAAATAAAAAATGTAATTAATTAAAAGATTTAAAAATTATGATTACAAATCAGTGTCCTCAAAAGTTATAAATTGCTAAAAATAAAAACATGGTTAAAAATAGAAAAAGATTCCCCCCCGATACTCCAGTGTTGTAATTTTAATTGACTCCAAACTTTACGGAACCTCAAACATTCTCACTGTGAGCTGGTGAAACTGATTATGGTTTTGTGTTTGAAAATCATGACAGTGTGTTTCTATGTCAGTGTTACTACTGTTAGCTTTTCTGATGGAAAGTAGCCCTCTGACCTCTGTCTCTCTCTCAGCCTCCGTTCCCCTCTACAAAGACAGAGCCCCATGAGCCAAGGTTCTGCCACAGAACTGTTTACAGCCCTCCCTCGAACCTACCCCTGACTCCTCCACCACCAACCCAACCTACCGCCACCTCCCGTCAGAACTGCATGCCGCTCTTCAGGCCCCTGCAGACCCACCGGAGAGTCCAAAAAAAGAGAGGAACACACACACACACAGTTTCATCTGGATTATAAACCATCTATGGAATAGTGTGTGTGAAACGAACAAAATACGAAGTCTGATAGACTTCTACAGACTGCTTTCTTTCATTTCTCTACGGTAATTCTCTGATCTAGCGAAAAACTTGGAGAAGCCGAGGGAGAGAAAAAGAGCGTGCATTACACTCCTGTTGAGATTCTTCTGTTTCATTTGTTTCTTTTATTCTGCTCTTACAGAAAAAAAACTGGACGAAGCCTCGATGTCGAGGGTTCTTTGCGGAAACACGTACTGTCATCATGTACTCTTAAAGCATTCCACCACTGTTTCTAACACATGTATGCTTCCTACCATTATAAAACGTTTAAAAAAAGTCTTATTTTTCTCCACAGCTCCATCATGTGACCGTAAGGTGACCGACCCTAATCAGTCCAGTTCTGTCAGAGGTGTAAAAAAAAAAAAAAAAACTTAAGACCGAGGTTGCACTTGCGTTGCATTTGTTCAGGGATTATGATCAGTGTACAGAGCACCACAGGGTGCTCTACAACCCGACATCTACTTCACTTGCGAAACAGAAATACAGCTAAAGGAGGAGCCTTGTTGAATGGAGATCCATGCTGGTGTGTGTGTGTGTCTGGGGAGATGAAGAGAGCACACACTCCAGCTCGCTCTGAGTGCCAACAGCCCTCTTCCACCCTCCAGCTCCATTTCTCATCACCTATTTTCGCAATAAAAAGTATAAGTAGATGGTGAAGTATTTTTAAAAACAATATAAAAAAAAATTCTGATGTTGTGACGGTGACCAAATATCGTCTTATTGAGGTGATTGTGTTTTGTCTGTTTAGAGATGTTCAAATTCTTTTGTAATTATAATTATTGCCATTCATTATATTTTTTCAAATTCTGTCATCTTTCTCCCCCTTCGTTAGAGTGAACAGTGCTGCTCTGTATGGACTAGTGTGATGCCGATCAAACTTGATCAAACATTTTTGCAATAATAGTGATTTTTTGCACCAAAAGCTCCCAATCCTTGACTTTAGCCATGCTGACTGTTCTTCCCTAACATTCACAGTTACATCCTGTCTGTTTTTCATTGACAGATTTAATAAAATTATAAATTAATGGCTCACTTATTTTCCCCTCAGTCAGCTTCCCACCACTTATAGCACTTTAATATCAGTTACGGTGGAGCCTAGAGAAGTTATATAGTTTCACAAGGGTTTAACTAGTGCATGCAACAGTTTAAAACCACAGAAGTCCAGGAGAGGGAGGCTCAGACAACATGCACCAAGAATTCTGAAGCCAAACAACACAATGTCTTGGTTGACAGCAGCACTTTGTGACCTCGAACATCACTTGGATGGATAAGGACACATGACTTTTAACAAGAACAGCTGACCCCTGCTATAAACATCATAGCACCACTAGTCACATCTGCACCATACTGTAAAACCAGGACACAGAGCTTCTGCTCAGAAAGCTGAAGATGGTTAAAGAAAATGTATAATTTTTGTAATGTTGTATCAGGGGTAACCACTATTTTATTCGTCTAACCTCTGAACGTGTAGAGGGGGTTTGATGCTGATGCTCTTAACGTTGCTGGGATTTAAGTAGTACATGGACATCTGAATTCATTATGCATTCTTACTCTAAAGGAACTTTGCATTTATCCTTATTATACAGTAACCACTGCAGGTCAGGAACAAAATACTAGCTGAAGCCCTGGGACTAGGGCCTTACAGATAAAACAAACACAAAAAATGAAGTGTTCTGCTTGGGGAAAGAGGCATCATCTTTCTGTTTTAAGACCACATAGCAATACGTTCAAGAACACTCAGACTCAAGTTCATGGTTTTCCACAGTTTTATTATGAGATATATTACAAACACCTAGACTCCTCGAGGAGTCTTGAAGTTCATGCCGACTGTTGGCTGGGTGACCTGCAGGTTGGACAGACTGCCGAAATCCTGTGAGGGAGACAGACGGTAACATCATTAACCCAAAACAAGCTGAAACCATTACATACTTTTGCTTACATATGATGAACTAAAAAATAAATTACAAGATAAAAAAAAAAAAAGATTTACAAGAATGAAACCAAACATTTCAAATCAGTGAAATAACTCCAATAACCTTCAGTATGCATCTGGATTACCAACTATACAATGTCCAAGATGTGCTGTTTTCTGAACAACATATCTGAATGCTATTTCCTGTGTGAAGCTGCACTCCAGCTTGTGGATTAGCTGCAGCCACCACAGAGCTGTTTCCAAGTCACTTAAACTGAAAATAAAGACGGGCCACGTTTACTCTCCTGATACTTCCAAATGAGATAACTCCGCTCTCTGATTAGT